>OZ001657.1:26191366-26800423 GCA_963924145.1 Pyrausta purpuralis
CAAAATTGGTCAATCACATAAGTTTAAAGTACTTACATGACCGGTACAAATAGTTAATAACAATGTGCCACACCATAAATAAACTATCACAACATAATAGCAGGTTTAAAGTCTCACCTTACGTGATAAATGGTTCAATTTTTAATTCTTATCGGCCATTAATAACGAATCGATCCCATAGCTAGGAAGAATCATGTTACAAAATAAGAACTATGATTTGTTTTGTATTGCTTTGCAGAGAATAAGATTTTCATCTTAGATCAATTATAGTATGTTGTATTTTGTATTAGTGGGTGTGATTTCTTTTAAAAAAGACAATAATTTTACTTTGTAGGTAGAGATAAGCAGCTGACTACAGAGGCTGACTAATGTATTCCAATAGTTGAGGCCTGAGAACCATAACTACTTATTCTTTGTAAATGCTTATTCTAAACTAGTGTTGTAAGTCTACCATAGTCTACCAAAACGCACGGAATCCCTTCGGTAGATTACGGAATTCTACGGTATACTACGTAACTTTCGAAGATACCTTTTATTTGAGAAATTTGTAAGATAACACAATAAATCATGGTTTAAACACTGTTATCCTAAAAACGATTTTGCGGCCAATTGAAAAGTAGCAAATATGACTAAGTCTCTCAATCGTTTTAAGCTAAAGGAAATCCTCTTTTTTTCATTCTGTATAACTTTTTTTGTGACTACATATTTGTATCATTTTTTGTTTTATGTTTTAAAATGAAACATTCAATTTTAAATAAATAATTGTCACTTTTTTAGTAAAAAGACCAGGGAAGCAATTTTCGCGCAATTCGTATACGAAAGAAGTTCATCGAATTTTCTTTGTGGAAGATTTTTTTTTATTTATTTCCCAGTGTCACGATTTCTATGTATTTTGATTTTGTACGTGGGATAGATTTTTAACGTGTAGATATTTTACTTGATTTTTAGGTAAAGCGGTTAAACTCGCAATCGAATACCACACGACAAAAGTTCGATTGCCGCGAGAATCGGTTCTTACAAATATTGTCTTTAACGACCTCCGTGGTGTAGTGGCTAAGCACTCTGAGTTACAAGGCGTCGCCGCTCTGAGGTCCCGGGTTCAATTCCTGGTCGGGTCAATATAGAAACCAAAATTTTCTATATTGTCTCAGATCTGGGTGTTGTGGTACCACCGTTGTGTCTGATTTCCATACCACAAGTGCATTTAGCTACTTACTTTTGGATCAGAGTATGTGATTGGTGTCCAATATTTATTTATTTAGTCTAAACACCCTTTGTCACACAAACTTTTTGTTGGTGAAAGTTTGGTTCCTTCAATAATACTTATCAGCTTCCAAAAATCGCTAAAATCACATACGGTAGCGCTTTACAATGAAGCTCATATTGGATAGCTCTTTTATAACTACAAACACAAAGTTCATCCAGCTCAAAACCGTCCCAACGATACTCGAGCTACACTAACTCAAACAAACCTAAAATTACGTATCCTCATACACAGCAAATTTCCGAACACCTTCCCTCCGGAAGAGAATGCAGCGATCTACAGCGTATTGCAACGTAGCGGATATGACGGCGCGAGCGGAAAGCAATGCGCTTAATGTCCGATGTTGCAGCGATCGAAAGCGCTGCGCGTCCGGTGCGGCTGCAGCCTTGTTATACCACGTGCGATGGGCGAGGGAGAGTTTGAACGGACGAGTGTACTCGCTAGCACTTGCCTAACATGATTTTATAACGGCAACGCAACGCCTTAGAAATTCTTAATATTTTTTTTCTATCTTTCGAATCAACAAGTATCTAAAATTGAATAATGGTTTAAAGCGAAATCTTGATTTATTATTACTTTGCAATATTTTGGTTTATCTGGCAGTGAGTAGCCGTCAAGCAACATAGGGTTCCTTGTGCGACACAGTTGCTTTTTGCAAGTGCAGTTTATAATATTAAGTTTGTAATAAATTAAGTCATTAGATTAAGATAAGCCTAATATCAGTGAGTGGTGCAACATTTTATAAAATGATATACCAAAAAAAAATAGTTTAAGAGTTACAATTAGTGGGCGTATAGATGAATTCAATTAACAGTAGCCTCATTATGTGTCCAAAACTACGCTTATATCATACTTAAAAACCATCAGTACATCATAGTTTTAGATAAAATAGAATAATTTAAAACATTGAACGGTTTGTGTACCTTGGCAGCGAGGATGCTGTCTTTTGGCAACGAGTTATTATTTCCGCCAGTGTCGACTTAAGACGAGAATATTTATAAAATTCCTACATACTACGCATTTGAAAAAAAGGACTTATAAAAACAGGAGATTACGGTAGTGTAGTACGGAAGAAGTGGGATTTGAAGAAAGACAAGTTGAACACAGAATAAAGAACGACCATACTTTTAGTGTTGTTATTATTATTATTCAATTAATTGATACTATTTCCAGTCACTGTCACAAGGGTACTTAATTTGGCTCCTACTATTTTTATTGTTTAGAGTGGTAAAAAGCTAACAGTTTGGCCTAAAATGTATACTCAAATATTCCTCTCCAAAAAGTTAAAAGACTACGCTAGTTTATAAAACAAAACAAAGTGACTTTATTAAGAAAAAACAGTGCAAAGTGATGAATTTGTATCAAAAAGTGAACGGTCATCCAGTGTTGTGTGTGACTCATCAAACGCTTGTATTCGAACTCGTTTACCATATATGGACATAAAATTTCTTCAGGAAACTGTACTAAAACCAGCTATAGACACATTTCGTCGCTCGTGTGTATGTGCGTTTGGCTCAGTGGTATCAAGCTCAAACACTTGCACCTCATTCTAGCAAACAGGAGTTCAAATCTCGCTTCGAATTTTTTTTTTTTGTTTGTTTGTTTTGTTAATTTGACTATAATTTCTTACGTTTAATTTTTTTTTCTTTCTTTTGAAAATGTCTGGGAAATGTGGCAAATGCTCTAAACAACTGCCAAGAAAGCAATTTTTGACTTGTTCAGTGTGCAATATTAGTTATGACATTGACTGCGCAGGGGCAGAAAAGCGCTTTTTTATTATGAACGATGAACATAAAAGGCGTTGGAGATGTATCTCTTGTTCAATGAAGACACCATCTTTTGATACTAAAAATACCATTCCTACACAAATGGAGAATGTCACTTTTAGAAATAAAAGAACTATTGTTAATATTTCGACGTCAAATTCTTATCTGTCATTGATTGATGATGACGATGATGAAACCTGTTCAACTTTCCAAGATTATAAACTAAATAGAAGCTGCCCAGACTTGTCAACTACCAGAGCAGAAGATTTGGAGGAGCTAAAACAAAAGATACTGAACTTACAATCAAAATTAAATATTGCAGAAAGTGAAATAGAAAATCTTATTTTAGACAATAATAATTTGAGAGAAAGGTTGGCAGAGAGTGAATTAAAAATAAATTGCTTAAAACAAGTATGTAGCTCTAGTCGAAAACCGCGAAGAAAACGTAAAGAAAAATCTGAACCAGGATCTACATCTACCGCAAACCAAAGTTTTGAAGAATTAAATAAAAATATAAATAAAAGTGATGAGAAAGAGACGAAAGAAGGAACATCAGTTAAGGGAAATGAAGAAAAAAAGAATATATACATTTTTGGAGACCAACAAATCCGTGGATTGGCGCTAAAATTACTGGAAACTCGAATCGGAAAATGGAACGACAAGTACAAAGTCACCAGCATAATTAAGCCTCAAGCACAAAGCAGTGATATCTTAACGAGTCTCAACTCTTATGTTATTAATACGGATGATGTGATAGTTT
Organism: Pyrausta purpuralis; assembly: GCA_963924145.1. NCBI lineage: Eukaryota > Metazoa > Arthropoda > Insecta > Lepidoptera > Crambidae > Pyrausta > Pyrausta purpuralis. The sequence goes on from OZ001657.1 coordinate 26,195,157, forward strand.
TATCAATAGGATCTAATGACATAAACCCATACCTTTTATATTCTAATTTATGTAATGTTTTAGGTAATTTTGATAACTGTAAGATATTTGTAATAAAAGTAAGAGAAAACCGACATCTGAATATAAATAAACTTAATTTTGAACTTGAAATGTTAACTAGGAATTATGATAACTGTACGTATTTGACAATTGATGATACCAATTATAAAGATTTTAGATCATACTTGCAAAAGCTGACATTTAAAATAAATATAGAAATAGACTTCTTAACCTATAAAAAGGACTACATAGATGTTGGAATAACGAAAAAATGTCGTGTTAATGGCGAACGTAATAGTAGAGTCTCTCTTAATCATTCCATAAATATTGGCCAAAACTTAGTATTTAGTACGCCAAAAAAAATAATTGATAACTCTGAAGTAGACGCGGCTTCAAAAAAATCGATACAAACACTAAAATCTAATAAGGATACGCAGTTTTTTCGTGAATTATAATTTTACTATAATGCACCAAAATATAGCCGGAGCGCTTAATAAAGTAGACCATCTCAAATCAGTATTAGAGGATTTAATAGATAAAAAGCTGGATATACAAGTACTGTGCTTATGTGAAACATTTATTCAAAGTGGTGACGAAGCGAACCTAAAACTACCCAATCATAAATTAGGTGCGTATTTCTCACGAAATACACAAAAAAGAGGCGGTTCTATGATATTAGTTCAAAAGAACTTTGACTTTAAAATTCTCAACGTGTGTAAAGAGCTGTCTGTATGTAACAGTTTTGAATGTTGCGGCATAGAAATTCCCCAGTATAAATTGATAATCGTCAATATTTATCGAACTCCAGATTCTGATGTTAAATTGTTTTTAACAAAACTTCAAGAACTTCTTCATCAGCTTAACAAGAATAAATTCAAACATAAAATGGTGTTGACTGGTGATTGGAATATAGATATACTGAAGACCAATAATACAACAAAGGATTTAACAGACATTTTTAAAAACTTTAATTTAATAATGCATATAAACGTTCCGACCCGCAAAAAGGCATGTTTAGACCAAATAGCTAGTAACATTTACAGAGTAAAATCAGATATTCATATCCTTGGTCTGTCGGACCATGAAACAGCTCAGACATTATCATTTAAATTAAACATTCTCACAAAAGAATTTACTAGAGAGCAAATTGATTACAGCAAGGAAAACATTGCAAAATTTATCGCATACATATCTGCACTATCATTTATAGAAGTCTTTAATAACGATAATGCTAATGAAGCTTTCAATGAATTACATGGATTAATTAAACTATTTAGTAAACTTTGTTTTCCAAAAATTTTAGTCAAAAACCGCCATAAGTTTAAATATCAAAAATGGTTAAGCAAAGGGATTAAACGAGCTTGTAGAAAAAAAAGAGATCTATATATCCAGTATACTAGAAGTAAAAAAAATGAAAGGACTATAAAAAAATATACTTATAAAAAATACAATAAAATTCTTAAAAAATGTATTTATAAAGCTCAAAAGCTGGTAAATCAAAAATTCATAAATAACGCTTCTAACAAGTGCAAAGCAGCATGGCATATTATTAATGATAATTTAAACAATGACGCTACGAATAATTCAATTGATGTAATAAATAATAATGACGTACTTTATAGTGATCCTAATGTAATTTGTGAACTGTTTAATGATTATTTTATAGATATGACGAACTTGAAAGACGATCAATTAAATACAAATCAATCAATTAATGTTCCATTTCACAATAATTCAATATTTTTAATACCCACAAATGATTCTGAGATATCATCAATTATCATGGCTCTTAAAAATAGTAACGCAGTAGGTCATGATGGCATAAGTACTCATATTTTAAAATCGTGCGCCAAGTACCTAAGCAAACCTCTCGCCTACGTAATAAATTTGTCAATGCAGCAAGGATATTTTCCTGATGTTCTTAAATTTTGTTTTGTAAAGCCACTATTCAAAAAGGATGATAAAGCTAAAATTGATAATTACAGACCTATTACACTTATCTCTATATTTTCTAAAATATACGAGAAAGTCATTTATAAACGTATATACAATTTTGTTACATCAAATAATTTACTGAAAGACGAGCAATATGGTTTTCGCACAGGCAGTTCCACTACTTTGGCTTGCTATAACCTGATGCACTTAATTACAAAAAGCATTAATGACAAGATACCACTCATAGCTCTTTTTCTGGACATGAGTAAAGCCTTTGATTTTGTCCCACATAAAAGATTACTGGACAAATTGGAAAGATATGGTATAAGAGGTAATGCGCAAAACTGGTTAAGAAGTTATTTATCAAATAGACAGCAATGTACTGAAATAACTAAAGTGATTGAGTCTAAAAGTTGCACTTTCCGATCTAAATATCGTACAATTCCATGTGGAGTACCACAAGGAAGTGTTCTAGGGCCTTTATTATTTTTGCTATTTATCAATGACTTGCCGAACATTATACATCACAAGTGCTTCTTATTTGCAGACGATACCACAGTTGTGATAAAATGTGATAATTTAGATAACTTTAATGATGATATAAACAAAACAATAAAAAGCATTATAGATTGGCTAAACTTGAACAATCTTAAAGTAAACATAAATAAAACAAAATGTATTCAATTTTCAACTTACAATGCAAGACCACTGGATTTATTAGTCAAGTATGATGATAAAATTATTGAAATAGTAGATAAAACAATTTTCTTAGGATTTACTCTTGACAAGTATTGTAATTGGAAGGCTCACATTGAAAATATGTGTGCAAGAATAAATAGATTTGTTTTTGCACTAAGACGACTGAGTAACATATCATCAATTGAAACTGCATTATCTGCGTATCATGGCTATGTTTCGTCGTTGCTCAGCTATGGTACTTTATTATGGGGTAATTCGGTAGATGCAAAAAGGGCTTTTATAGTACAAAAAAAGTGTATTAGGGCCATTTGCCGAGTTCATTTCCTAGAATCTTGTAAACCTTTATTTAAAAAGCTTCAAATTCTACCATTGCCGTGCCTATACATAAAACAGATATGCATATTTGTCCGACAGTACCCTAAATATTTTGTCACAAGAGGGGAATATAAAAATAAGCCTACAAGACATCAAGTTAGACTCATGATACCCAATACAAGGATAAAACTTTTTAAAAACAGTGCCTATTGCATGGCTATTCAAATTTATAATAAGTTACCTGAAAATTTCAAAAACTTGCCTTTACCAATGTTTAAAAGGCATATACATAATTGGCTACTCACAAAATGTTTTTACTCCATTCAGGAATACCTCGATGCAAAATAATTTTGAATTGAATTTTGTGACATTATGTAATTATCTTTGACATGTTATTCATTCTTACTTTATCAAAATTATAGGACTAATATGATTGTAATTAATGTGACCTTTCAATTTAATTCAAATAATGTCATTTTAATTTTTAATTTATATAAATATTTGCATGGCAATATTGTTAAACATGAGAACATGCACTAAAATAACATCGTTGTATCACCATGTTTTGAGCAAATAAATAATTTTCATTTTCTTTTTTATTTTCATTTTCATTTTCATTTATCCTACCGACTAAACGGAGCATCAAACAGTCTGTCCCCTGACTGATTTAGCGTTTGTTTATTACACGCCACCGTCGGTATATTTGGTGCTGTTCGTTCGCAGTTACATTATCCTATGTTCATAGCTTGTCGAGTGTTTGAATGTTCATATGAATAACTGTTCGAATAGTCAATCTTTTTAAACGCTAAATATATTTAAAAACCGCACTAAACAGGTGATTTTTTTTGCGATTGTAACCTGGTTGTAAGTACCATTAGAGTTAGAAAAATCGTGATATCATTTAAATGACCATTAACATTAATAAGAATGCATTCAAGAATATAATAAGAGACTAACTCACTGACCCGTCTCATTGACATTTTATACCGTATTATGTACATTTGAATGATGTGTATGTTTATATAATAAATACATATTTTATTCTTTTTATATAATTGTATATAAGTAATGGGCAGTATGTATGTTTATTATCGTATTATAGTTATCTCTATCGCTATTCTTCTCTTTTCTTGCCTTTATAACTTTACTTGCACTGCCCGTATATATATTTTTCTCTGTCCTGACCTATGGTTGACTGGTAGAGAATGCTTTTGGCATTAAGTCCGCCATATGTACCATTTTGATTGTTGTGTGCATGAAGTTTTTAAATAAATAAATACGTTTGTTACTTGTTTCACAACGTTCAACTTGCTTACATTTCGTTTCGTTTTGTGAAAAAGCACAACACTAGCAGTCCTCGGCATTAAACGGAGCATCAAACGCTGTCCCCGGATTTAGTTTGTTTACACGAGGCATATCCGGCGTGTTTACCTTCAGTAACACCTCGCTACGCCCGATGTAGCCACAGTCCATACCATTCACTCTTTATAATCTGTGGTGCACTAACAAACGCACCGGCTTCCACTGAGTTATCGTCGTTGTAAGATTCGCTGTTGGGTAACGTTTATTTCGGTCCGAATAAAAATAGGTTAATGTTTGTAGCGGAATATGCTACAAGTCAATTCAGTTAATTATGTCCTATGTTAAGTTATTCCATCTGTACAGTTCATTTCTTGTTCTTTCTTAGCGTGTCGATGGTAAAAGCGACTTAAATTTGTTGTGCCCAGTAATTCGCGACGCGGATTGCCTTGTCATTTGCATACATCAGGTCCTCCAAAGAGCAAGAATCAGGGCACGCAGGACAAGACAGAAGGTGGAGCATGTCTTGTGGGGTGAAACCGCAGATGCAGGACAGATCGGTACCATCAGAAAAGCCCCACTTAAACATGGCCTCCTTACATCTACCCACCCGAGACCGGAGTCGGTTAAGGGACCTCCACGTGTGCCATGGCAGTCTGTGTCCTGGAGGGGGGTGCTCTGAAGGAGGAACAAAAGGAGCAGGCGGCAAGGAACCGTTCTCCCACAGGACACGTCTTGCAGTGGCGGGGTCGCGGTCAAGAGGCGAAACGCACTTCATAAAGCTTCTGCGACTTTTAAGCCTTTGGGGGGCCATGCAGTAAGCGTGCAGTGGATGAAGTGCGCTTGTCTCCAATTTCCGACGCTCCAACTCACTTGCCACCCGTCTGCGGATGGCCGGAGGTGCGATGCCAGCTAATGGATACAGCATTTCAACCGGGGTAGGTTTAAGACAGCCTGTAATATTACGGCACGTTTCATTTAAGGCTGTATCCACCAGTTTCGATTTCTTGTTCGAAGGAAACGATTGATATAACCGTAGTGTAAGTAAATTAGTTCTGTGTGTTGCCGAGAGATGGCGTTGTACACTCTTACATCGCGGAGAACATTCGTTTTTTGGGATACATATATATTATTTCGGGCAATAACTTTAAGAGTTCAAAAAGGCTCCTGATTACTTTGAATTTGTGGTATTATTGTAAATGTCTGATCCCAGTATATCACAATTACTCGGAGGACAGTACAGGCTCGTACACCATCCTAGGTCAAAAATGTTTTACCACTTTTACGACAATTTTAAAATAATGGTGACATCCTCGATTTTTGTGGTTAAAGCACTTGCCAGATTGTCTGTGTCTTGTCTCGAAGCGCTATTAGGGCCCAAAAGATAAGGAGACGTGTTCTGCCCCATATGGGCCATAATTGATTGATATTAACTAATTATTGAGGTTCATAAGTAGCATTTTGTGTCCTAAATTGAATAAATTATTTCTGCCATTGACTTTGACTTTGAAAGTAAGAGTTTAGTGACGGTGACGAAATACAAAGTGACATTATAATTCTCACTGTTATGATCTGTAAATTATTATTCCTGCTAAAAACACAAGTATTTTTTTATGAGGCGACAGTTTGGCTATTATTTTATTATTTTATGAAATAAGAAATTAAAGTGTTTAAAAATAACCTAGGCTTACATGTAATGCAGAACACCAATAACATTAAAACTGATGGTGGCAACAATGCAAAGATGTGTAATTAAATGCGATACCATCGTAAAGGTTTATTATTAACGGTACTCGCTTTAAAACGGTTATGCACGTTATAAATAATTTAGTCCAGTTAATGAGTTTCCTTTACAGTAAAAGCGTTTAGCAGACATGCAGATTACAAATGTTTTACGTGAGATACAATTAGTCAGTGCTGTTTGAGCTTGAATTTAATATCGTTATAAAAACTTAAAAAATACGCACATAAAAGTGGACTACGCGGATCAGTGTCAGTTTCCAGGTGTGAGAGCATTGGTATAAAGGGTTTATATTGGGATGTGTAAGTTCACCCATTAAGATGATTCTTTTTTAATTTAATCAGATATAATTCAAGTAACGTTACAGTGTAAGTTTTATCAAAATCTGTTTAATAGTTTTTTTTTAATAAAAAAATGAGCCGCTTTAAAAACTGACTAAAATGCTCAATATAATACTTTTGCCCTCTATTTAGGATAAACAAATTTGTTTTGAGTCGGTGCATGATGTGCGTAGACTATTGATGAACATAAGTTTGAGATTATGCACCGACAAAATGATTTTTAAGGCGTTTTTTTTTATGACAATGGCTTAAAGTTTTGCTAAGGATTGGTAGTCGTTTACCAAGGATAGAGATAGATGGCGGAGTTTGGGGGAGTCCTTTGCCCAGCAGTGGGATGGTGTAGGTAAAAAAAAAATGGGTTAAAATCTTGAAATATTCCAAGTCAAAATGAACTAGCTTCTGCTGGATGAGCTCTCTTTGTCATGGTCTGGTCTATCTGGAGACAGAAGCGAAACAATTTCATAGAAATAAATAAAAACTGTACTTGCGATTTGTAGTCTTGTCCTATAAATGTTGGACTTCATACTAGTGGAACTGAGCAGTGTGCCAACTGTTCCCATTTATTATAATGAGGCCTTGTTGCCACTTATCATACAATTCGGAATTTATGGCGCGTGATAAGGCTGGTTCTATAGTATTGTTAAATGTCATATTGTTATTTGTGGGTTTGCGTAATCTAAACTGGAGTTCGAATAGTTAAATTTCCTAGCTTGATATATCCATGGTTTACTGGTTTGAAAATATCACTTCAATAAATAAAGTAAAAGTAAAACACAATGTTTTCATAATCAAACCTTACCTTAATTTACTCGCTAATACTGCAATTTTGCTTTGGAAAAGTCACTGTTATATCATTTTATGCACTTACACGTAAACCACAACCATCAAATCCAAAATCATTTAAACACAATCCCACTAAAAGTCAACTATTTTTTATATCAAATGAAAAAAATATAAACAAAAGTCTCCATGGTCGAGATAATTTAACACAACTTATTTTCTAATCCACTATTTCATATCAAAGTTCATAAAAATCAACTAACATTCACACACAATCTGTCTTTTTCCTCACTTGAACACTTAACTAAACACTGTTTACATTTTACGTATAAAAGATCGTGAGTCTTCAAAGCCTCATTTACAGAAGTCCGCCCGCCCAACCGCGGCGGTAGCTCGCACGCGACTGAGGGCGCCGCCCGCCCTAGCTGCGGAGGCTGCGTTGGTTTGTTTTTGGGCAGGTTGGAGCATTTATCTGCCACGCAGTTAGTAACACGTGTTAATGCAAAAAAGTGTCTATTTGAAGACTATTTATCTGATAAATGTAAGTAACACGTGTGTAGAGCTCTCTTCTTGCTAACATGTGTGTATATTTAAAAAGTTTGAATGTTTTTGAGAAGATGTAACATTCAAAATGCTTGTATTTAGACCTGAAGTTCCCGTGAATATATTAAACATTGATTAAAACACTTTATGAATTGATTTCGTGCACAATTGATTTAAGTCTGCTTGTGACCGCAGATGATGTAAAGAACGCGCTTAGTAAATCCGTAAAGTGTTTTTATCAATATAGATATTACTTAATAAGGTCTTTGTTAAGAAATCTGACAGAGTAGCTAAAAAACGCACATCAATAGTCTACGCGAATCATGCACCGACTACAAATGAATTTGTTTCTCCTAAACAGAGGTAAATACGTTATTTGAGCTTTTTTGTTAGTTTTTTGAAGGCGGTTCAATTTCTTAAATTATTTTTTCTATGATTTTTAGTTATTACCCATATCTTAAAGACTACTAGACCAATTTTGATGAAACTTCGTTTCATTTCCAAAGTTTTAATGCCTAATTAAACAAAAAAAGAATCATTTCGCTATGATTTCTCGTTTTCATAAATCCGTGAACAAATATAAAACAACATACACTTACAAAATTTTGTACACGTATTTGGAAGCCTTAATAGATCAACATACTCAAATATTATCAAATTGTAATGATATCACATACATACCTACCATTGAAATAATTACCTCATTTTTTGAAGTCGTTAAAAATTTAAACGTCCTTTTTGTCACTGAGTCATGATGTGCAAAGAGTAATATTATTTTCTAAAAATCTTTAAAGAAACTCAAATACAAGTAGTTGATACGACATAATAATAATTTATTACATTATTGCACATTACAAAAGTAAAATAACTAAAATATATACAAAAACAATAAAATAATAATAACACGAAATAAAGCTAACTAACTACATATATACATCAAAACACTCGTTGCCCTGTGGGAAAGTGCCCAAAAGGCTGGCGACATTACCTCGCTGGATGGCGATACTAATTCTCTGGCCGAGGTAGAGGCCAGCCTTTGCTTCGTGAGAAGTCTCAACAAGCCGTTGGGACAACTCACGAAACAGTTTGTGGGCACTAGGTCCCCACGGTCCCAGCGTTTCTACTGCAAACGGCTCAAATAGGTAAGCTTCACTGAGGCTTTCGTATTTGCGCCGTTTGCGGCATTCTGCCGAAGCAGCGGCCGAACCCACCCTGCTGGTAGTATAAGGAAGATGGGAAGGTGCTAAAGTGTCGACACAAGTAGCATCCTACACCAAAGGCCTGCCCATCTTCCATGGAACGAGGGTCATGCCGTCGGGACGCTTGCCGTCGCTACGTACAAGACCATTCGGTTCCAGAACGGCCGGAATACGGGCACTGACAAACGCCCGCCGAATGACGTCATTCAGTACAGCATGGCGTGGAATTCTGCCAGCACTTCTGCAACAGGATAGACCGTGGTGAGCTAAATTATCAACGACTTTCCCACAAGTGCAACGATGGGGCACGACATTGAAAGCTCCAAGACGAAGGCTAACGGCAATCCTGAACGCGTTGCTGTCAAAAAAGGTCCCTAAAGCTGGACATGGGATGGCTTTCAGCCACGGCCATGAGACGGGCACGATCTGCAGAGTTAGTAGTCGAAAGAAGAAGATTATTACGCACTTCTCTGCAGAGAGGCTCGTCCCACAGCCGCTGAACTGTGGGATTCAGAGGGAGCACATCGATTGAGCGACTCCCCCATTCGGTTATGGCTTCAGTTAAAAATGAGACGTGAATGGTGTTGAAAACATGCGATTTACAAAGAATTTTACAAATTAAATCAAATGTTTTATGCGACGATGACAAAAACGCTGGAAGAGCTACGCCAGATAGATCTCTTATACCCAACCCACCATGGCGAATTGGCAAGGAGGCCTGAGTCCAAGAGATATCTGTCAGCTGAATGTTAAAACTTAATGAAATGATATGTTTGATTACATTGTCTAATTTTGATAATAAAGGTGGATGTTTCCAAAAAGGGGATGATCGTAAATAATAAGTTAATTTTGGTACAAAGAGACAGAACCGCATGATGGTGTAGGAAAAGTGGCTGCTTAATTTAGTAATTCGGTCAGAGACAAAATTTAATTTAGCAATTTGGTCTTCTATGAAAGGTGCAAAAGACTGATCTGTTATAGGGCCGAAAAAAAGAATGGTCGATAATTTTAATACCTGGAGCTAATTGTTTGAATGAACTAATCACAGCATCACTTTGAGGACAATTTTGAGGGACCAGAAGTTCACATTTTGAAAAATTTAGATCTAAACCGCATTTATTTAAATTATTAATTAAAAAAGTAAAATCATCCAAAACAGTGGAATGATCGCCACCAAGGGTTCCATCATCTTGGTACCAAACATTAAATTTTGATTGTAATTATGGGATGAATAGCCAGACTAAAAATCGCAGGACCTAAAGGGTCACCTTGTTGACATCCAACTTCAGAGGAAAGAGTGTGTTCCCTGTACATTAGTTTAGTGGGAGTACTGTAACACTGCCACAAAAAAGAATACAGAGAAGGCACCCTCCTCCGAATTTCAGTCAACAGGACGCCCCTATCCACGGAGTTAAAAGCATTTTTTACATCAACTTTTAAAATAATATCATTAGGCCGAAAGTTCAAAAAAGAGCGGATGGCATGAATAGCAGCTTCGCAGCCCCCAGAAACTCCAAAACCAAGTTGAGTTGGTTGAAAAACATCTTTGAGTGAGCCAGAAACCGCCCGACAGCATAATTTGGCTGCGAGACGGCGATAAGTAGTACCCACAGCAATAGGTCTTATGCCTCCATCCTTTTTCTTTAATGCACAAAGATTGGCTCCGTAGATGGTCTTGGTAATTTCGTCATGTACCTGACCAGCTAGCATGATGTTCAGGAGAGCCGTCAGCGCTTCAAGAAGGCTAGAGCTAGCCTCACCGGGCGCATTCAAGAGGTCTTTGAGGTGCTGTGCGGATAAACCATCAAGCCCAGCAGCGGTGCCACTACGAAACCCATTCAAAGCTTGCAAAACATCAGAAGCCGAAATCTGTAAATTAATACTGACATCATTCGGAGATGACGGCAAATGAAAGTTATTAGATGAACAAGGGTGCTTATCCTGAAGTGCTGACAAGGTTTCATTATTATCTGGAGCCAAGGCGTCGTCGCAGAATAAAAGGCGCGCAGCACCTTTAATGTCACCATCACTTACCTTAGTTTCGATATGGTGGATTATTGATTTATTTGAAATATGAACAGGAGTGTTTTGTTGCAAAAGAGGAGTCCCAGCATAACAATTATCTTTTATTCGGGATGTAAGTGAATCAGAGCGAGAGCTAGGCTGAATATGCAAAATTCTATAAGGAAATGTAAGTAAATTTTCCCATGCTTGTACGGAATTCAAGTTAACCACATCCCTGATTTCCGCAGCTAATTTTTGAGCAACACATATTCGAGCACCTCTAGTCACTCTTTTTACAATAGGCACACTATGTTTTAATTTGGAAATTCTATGCCAAAAGGGTTCATTTGAAGGCGAGCTATTGGGTTGTGATGGGGTCTGAGGTGTAAAAAGCGGGGGAGGAACGTTAGGCGAGCCAGTGCTCACATGTGAAGGACCTTTAGTTGAGTGGCATCGGCTTTGATGGATTTTTAATCCCTTCTGTCCCTTGAAAAAACGAGGATGAGGACAGCACTCGCACCTTATATAAACATCAGCATTAGAAGTCGAACTCATAAAAAATAACCTATGATTAACTTAATATACTATAGTAAAACTTTACAAACCTAAAAAAAGAAAAAATACACTATAAGGGACTTAAAAACTGAGCATAATGAATCCATTGTAGTCTGATTTAGCGAACACAATAAACACAACACATTCAGAAATTTGAAGCACGTCACTTGGTTGCTATGAAGTGCACATCTCAGTGAAGCGCATGTGCAGCACGAGAAGATCGCGCTCTCATTGGCTGAGTCCGTGACATCTCATGGCTTCCTTAGCAACTTTAAATCAACAAACATCAGCTGATTTTGATTTCAAAATTCACGTTAAAATAACAAGCATTAAAAGATGACCAACAAGTGGTGCAATGCCACAAGTCATAAATATAATAACAGCACAGCTCAACACTTAAAAAACATATGGATAATAATAAGTTTTTACAAATATTCGTGGGAGCGATAGTTTGATCTGTCTAATCTAGTAGTTGATAATATTTTATATTTTGACGACCCGTCTGGTGTAGTGGTCGAGAAATCGCCTACTACGCAACGGGTAGCGGGTTCGATACCCGCACAATACAAACATTTGTGTGCATGAACATGTCTGTTTGTATTGGTCTGGGTGTTTTCTATGTATATCATGTATGTATTAACAAAAAAAAAAGTATTTAAGTATTATATCCGTTGTCTGGCACCCATAACACAAGCTTTGAGTAGCTTACTTTGGGACTAGATGGCGATGTCTGGGAATGTCCAAAGGATATTTATTTATATTTCACAATACAATATCTACAACAATCTAATCATAATCGACCTAATAGTTTCATCGCAAAATCCACAGCAAGTAATTTGTAATAAATATTTTACACAATATCCGCAAACAGAATTACTATTAACAGTATTACGCCAGCTGCTATTAACCCGCTCCGGCGCTCGAACCTGCGACCACAACCGGTCCTACACTTGCCGACTTTACTACGATTAGATCTAAGACCCTTTACTCACTGCGACTTTTAGCAGCGATGCAGTCGCGCTGCAGCACCGTTTCAGTCGCAGAATGTCGACCTGTACACACTGCGCTACTTTTAACAACGATACAGTCGCTGGAAATTGACCAAATTATGTAATGAATTTTCGCGACTGCATCGATACTAACACGCTTTAGAATCGCTGCAGTCGCGCTTCTGCATCGATGCTAACCCGCGACTGCATCGATGCTAAATTAAATCTGTTCATCGCGTCAGTCGCGGTTCTGAAGCGCGTTTTCAAAACGCGCGACTGCATCGATGCTAAATCAAATCTGTTCATTGCGTGAGTCGCGATGGTTCATTGAAGTTTAGAGTCGAAAGAGTGTGAAAGAGGTCTAAGATTTTGCGAGCGGATTATACCATCGAGGAGGAACTTTGTTATTGACCGTTTTCTGACAGCAGAAAAGTATTGTTTTAATTTGCGTTATATTGCCCTAAATAATTGACTCAAAAAGAGATGAAGAGTGCGCCTAACTGATTTAAAAAAAAGGTGATCAGGGTTAGTATGTTTACTACATACTTAAAGCGTATTTTCAAATTTAGCTTTGCCGTCTCTAATAAATTTTCTGCTAGAGCTTAAAATACGGACATTATCTTTAAAGGAGGGTAAGCCTCTAAGGGCTTACTCTGATAAACTACACAAATATTCGATTCCACCTTATTAAGAATATGATGGCTTTTATCTACAGGATGTTGTTTTAGTCAGTGACGAGCTACTCAGGGGTAGTTGTACAAACGAAACTGATGCTAAAAAAATGTTTTTTATTTAAATGAAAAAAAAAAACATCTTTTTCTTATTGCAATACCAGCAAGGACGTCAAAACTAACATCGTCAGGTCGCCTCTTCATAGCTTACTTGCTACCGGCTTAGTTTTCGTAGATACGCGTGAGGGTGGGAGATTTCCCATTCGTTTTTTTATGTTATGAAGAGGTTTTCGTTTATAACACTTGCATATAGCTTATAGTTTTTTTTTTGAATAAGCAGAACTCATATTGGATGTCACTGACCAAAACAACATCATATATCATAAAGCTGAAGAGTTACGTTAGAGAGAGACTTATCTCAAAAACTACTTGACCGATTTATATAACATCACGCTGCGAAAGGAGGGGAGGGAGCTAACTCAAAACGAGCGGGCACAGTCGCAGGGAACCACTAGTCCTGAAATAAGTCGACTCTCAGTCTCAATCAGCATGTTCGCACCTTGCAAACCTGCGTGTGGGTAGACACAGATTTATCTTTCACACGACCGCCGCCTGCGCGCCGCGGCGTGACGTCCGGCATGTGACATAGACGACCTGTCACTGCGACCATGTAGAGGCGGGGTGTGTCAGTCAGTTGTGTAAAAGACCTTAAACGTAACTGTGTTTTAAAGTGTGAGTGTGTCAGTCAGGTGTGTCAGAGCCTTTAGAAGAGACTGTATTTGAAGTAAGCATTGATGACCGTCGTTGCTTAGCAGAATGCAAAAAAAGCAAAAATAAATAAATAAATAACGTAAGCTTGTATACCTGTTGGACCAAGGAACGCAAGTCTTTACCGTAAGCCTTATGATCTTAATGAAAAGTAAATCTTCTTTATAAGATCCTTTTAATCAATCTTAATTACATGTCGACAGAAGCGTACAGAGGGCTCTATCCACATACTATTTTTTTTTAAATGTTGGACACCAATCACATTCATTGCTCTGATCCTAAAGTAAGTAGCCAATGCACTTGTGTTAAGGAAATCAGACACAACGGTGGTACCACAACACCCAGACCCGAGACAATATAGAAAAGATCGTTTACTACATTGACCCGACCGGGAATCGAACCCGGAACCTCATGAGATTGCGATTTTTGAGCTTATAAAAGGTCATCCAACTCAGTAATGATAATATGAGTTATGCTTATATATTTTTTAATTATAAGCAAGTTTATTACCCCAACAAATGAAGAATCTACGAAATACTATGCCGTAGCTAGTAAGCTAAGAAGAGGCCTACCTATTTTTTTTGGATCAGTATTGTTTGTACAACCACCCCTGAGTCGCTCGTCGCTGACCAAATCAACACCCTGTGTGTCATGCATTTAATAGTCAAATAAATAAAATGTCAAACACTCAACAAAGCGTTTTATACCTCATCAATCTTATTTATATCAAGCATACATTTTGTACACAAAAAATACTCACACTGGCTGCAAAAACAAACAAAAAAGCATCAAAACAAGTATGCTTGCGCACGCGCAACAAACATAAATACGTGTAAAAACGACATTATCGCAATCTACACGGTGAGAACTGTGGGTGTGTGGTATGGGATGAACAGGCTACGCTCAGCGGTTGACATGAGCTTAATTGTCTGTTCAAAATGAAAATCTGTTTTATTTCAGTAAGTACCTATATTTTAAGGAAGACCTACAGACTTCGAGCAACGTTACTCTTGATATAGCTCCGGGATACAACAGACTTTTGACGAGTGCTATAGATTAGGATGTTTTAGTATCTGCTTCAGCCATTAATAATTAGGTTTATCTATACTAATGTTGATAAAAAAATAAAATTTAAAAACCTGAAGAGTTTTTTTTGTTTGATGGCGCTAATCGCAGGAACTGCTAGACCGATTAGAAAAGTTATTTATAAATTGGAAAGCGTATCTATAGAGAAACGCATTAGACTATAAAATATTACGCTGCAACGGGAGGGGAGGTAGTATACTCAAAACGCGCGGAAGAAGTCGTGGGGGACCGCTATAATGCATACTTATCAAAACAACACCATGTTATCCTTAAGCAGGCAAGCGGAAAATTTTGAAAACTTACCTGTGGTCAAATTAAACCCAATACTCTCAATAGCGAAAATTTTCCTGACGGCCTCGAAACTGCGAAAAAAATAAGTAACTATGAGCGAACTTTCTAAACCCAACCGGTATTCCTCCCATTGACCATCGGTACACTCTCTCGTCATTATAAAACATGTAGGCTGATAAAAAGCTGTAAGTAAAGCACAAACATCAACAATCAAGGTTCACACGCCACCATCTTATGTTACTTGTAAATAGTGGCGATTTTCCAACAAAACTGTCCAAGCTGCTGTAAATTACAAGCTATATTGTGCGCAGGCGTCGGTGGCCAACATGCGTTATCATGTCTGCGCGAAAAACGCGAATAAGATGAATAAGGGGCGAGGAATTGAGTGATATGTTTTGCTATGCAACAGGTTTTTACGACCATAGAGAAAATATTGTGTATGTTTTTGATTTAAAGACGCTATAATAATACAAATTGCACTTGTTAAAAGCAACTTTGGCTGTGTGACAGACGAGGAATCGAACCTCGTGTCGTCTCGCAACATTGATGACGTCACGCAACCTACGCGTTAGAGTAAGCGCTTGCAAAATTCAACAGGCTTGCTAATGTTACGGTGGCCGAGTGGTAAAGGCATACGCCCGGATAGCGTGAGACACGGGGTACGATTCCTCGTCTGTCATATAGGTAGCCAAAGTTGCTTTTTACAAGCCCAATTTATATAATTAAGTTTGTATAGTGACAAAACACTATAAAAACAAAAATGCCATTTTAAAGACGCTATTTTTCAAATATAAAGAACGGAAAAATAACACGTCAAGGTAAACACCGCGGTATCTTATGCAGTTGTATTAAGGGTTAGTTTTCAACAAACATGTGTAACGTGATGTGCTGGCGACTGTACATTCAAAAGCAATGTAGTATTAACTTTTACAACATTATAATGGCACATTGTCGGACAGACAAGGCTCTATGTAAAAATCACAACAAAATGTAAATATGTAGAATTCATATAAATATGCGCCAACGCCAAACAACTCATCAATAGTTATGGTTTAGAAGAAATTAACTTAGTTTTCATTCTTGTCTCAAAACACGGATAATCGAAACTGGAAATGACCTTGGCATAACCAACAAAAGGTTGAAGCAAATCTACCAACCCGGCTTGGGAACAGCACCAACCTGGTGTCAACCATACGGAAGCACGTTTCGCAAAGGGAACAGCAACGCCTCGGATGAGAACGGCACCGGATAGCGAACGCCTCGCCTCGGATCGTGTTTGACACAACTTATGACAGTTCTTCTTGTGAATGACAGCCCGTTTGACAGGGTGTATGGATAGTCTTCAAGCGCGTTACAACTCACGCGCCGCTGGTCGAGAGTGGGTCCCGAGTTGGTCTCGATCCGTGGTGGTGACACTGAACGCCTCGAGTTGATACGGTGCTGTCACCGTGACGGGTGTATTGATGTGCTACAACCTTTATACCTAATACCATTTTCTTTTATCTCTAAAAGCCGTTGACATTTCAAAGTCAAAGTCAAAGTCAAAAATGAACGTCAATAATTAGAGTAATATCAATCGATTATGGCCCATATGGGGCTAGAACATGTCTCCTTATCTTTTGGGCCCTACTAGCGCTTCGAGACAAGACACAGACAATTTGGCAAGTGCTGAGAAGAAACGCCGGAACAAACTCAGTCACCATTAGCTGCCTCAAAAATGATACAAATCAAAATAAATAGGTAGGTACATCAGTTTCGTGCAGGCTGGACTGTCCATACATTTTCGTCATTAAGGTAGTCTTGAATTTTATAATATAATATACAATTTCAGTGCATTCATTGAAATGCGCGCGCGCGCAGTCCTTTTTTACTTATTATCAGGCATTAGCATACAACGGGCAGCGCACTGGCATTTATTGCTACGAGCCTATCATAGTTCCTGGAGACCAATCCTTAAAACTGTATGCATATTGTCAAATATATATGTGTCTATCATACATGCCATCGTGATCTTAGGAGTAAGGGAGTAAGGGATAGCTGTATCAGAAAATATGGTTACAGAGTACCTATTAGGAAAGAACGCTTTTCAAAGCTTATTGAGAGGTATAGCTAGACTCAGCTACAGAGATAAGTAATGTAATCCATGGAATAAAATCAGACCACACAAATATGAAAGTACAGACTGAGGATCAATAAGATATGTACGGCATTGCAGAATTAAGAACTTGAAGGGTAAACTAAATATCTAATATATATTACATTTACATTATATATAAAAAGAATTGTGTTAGTTCCACTATAAATAGTAATAAATAATTCAAAAACGACTGGACCGATTTGGCTGAAAATTAGTGGGGAGTTAGCTTAGAACCGGGAGAATCAATTAGGATACTTTTTATCCCATTCAACGGTGCCTGGCTGAGGCAGGATGGGGCCAGAACGAATCAATGTTCGCTGAGGCCGCTTAACTTTTAAAATTACGGGGCTGGGGGTGAAATATGGATCGCTGGGTCCGCCAGTATAACATAAAAATAAAATAAAAATCAATAAATAGCAGCATTGAATATGTATAGCTTATTATACATAAACAAATTTCTGTAGCATTTTTAGGGGATGCAAAATGTGTGCTTTGTTTCAATTTCAGACAGAAATTACACTTTTATATAAGCACAACATTCTCCTCTAATTCTTACAAGGTATGCTTTACAAACTTGCATGGAAGCTACAGCGTACATTGAATTATACGAATACATAAGAAATATACTTCTTTGGTGGAAAACTTCACTAGCATTTTATTTGTTCATATTAACTTTGACGAGAACACATTTCACTAAAGTAAAAAGCTTACAAATATGTGCATATTATAACATCCACAATACAACCGCTGCATATTATAATGCGCAAGAAACTCAATACATTATGAATCGAATGAGATAGCCCCGCGCCTCCCATAAACATCTCTTGTTGACTGGCAGACATCGTTTTTCAACACTAAGCCCGTCCTGTCATACAGTGGCTTGTCTGTCTGTCCGCCTTTTTACTATATTGAAAGTTATTCCATAGATACATGGTCATTTGTAGAGATGGTATCAGCCGAGTTTGGAAGGAGGAATTTTATGGAAATTATTTTATCGTGACATCCATCGCTTGGATCAGAATGATACATGGGATCTATTAACATAATATTATTATTTTAAAGCCGCGACTTATGAACTGATTTAATCAATCTCATCATATTTGAATAAATAATGTTAACTTCTTATAATCGTGAAATATTATTACAAAGGTTTACGTCGCGTTTGGCGTGTATTGTTTAGAGCTCCTGACTATGTCTAGAGCTCCCGGCTATTACGCGGGATGTCGCGGGTTCGAATCCCGCAAGGGGCAAATGTTTGTTTGATGAGAACGAATATTTGTACCTGAGTCATGGATGTTTAATATGTATTTAAGTATTTATGGGAGACGCTCCCGTCATAATCGTTGTCTGGGTTTCGTAACGCAAGGAAGGAAATTCCTGACTTCGAAACCACGACAATTGGTGTGTTGTTTGGCGCATATTTATAAAAACTTTATTAAACTTATTATTAAAGGAATAATAGCTTCCCTTGTTGTATATAACCAAGTTGAATAAAAAGCTTACCTAAGTTATCTATACTAATAATATATAGCTGAAGAGTTTGTTTGTTTGCTTGAACGCTCTAATATCAGGAACTACTAGACTGATTTAAAAAAATATGTAAATTTTTTGTTAGACAGCTTATTTATCGAGGAAGGCTTTAATTTGATGTTATAAAACATGACGCTGCGACGGGAGGGGAGCCAGCAAACTCAAAACGCTCGAAGTTGCGGGGGACTGCTAGTCTCTGATATTTTATCCAGGCTATTACTCTTATCAGAGACCCACATTCCGATCAAATAATGCTCAGAGAAGTTGATAATTGCAAACCATATTTATTTTAGCAAAAAAATATTCACAATAAAAAGAAAGCTATTGAGTATCGTAAATTGAACTTTATAATCATGATCATTAAGTACATCTTACACCATTCATTCTTGGCGAAAAATCTGATTGGTGCTCAATTACAAATCACTTGCAGCAATTAGCCAACCATAACAGTTACATCGGTAAAGTAGCATTGGCAAATTAAAAACAATTAAACACTTATAACGCCATCTATCGGTACGTGATCGGACTTCTCACTAGCGAATGCTTCGAGTAAATCAACTTTTTTCATTGGCTTGTCACATTAACTGAAACGACTCACGAATTTTAAATTTTACTGAAAAAGACATAAGGAGCATTATTGTTTGAGTTAAGCTACAGGACTTTGATGGATGTGTGATAGAATTATGGTAGGAGACTGATAGCGAATTTAAATGCGACAATTATAGTACAGCGCAAATTCCCATGCGTTTATAACTTTAAAGTAATTACTTCACATCATGTCCCGAGGGCTTTTTTCGAGATTTATGATGTTGGTTCGATTGATAGATAACTGAAGGCTACTAAACTACATTATTGTCACAAGAACACACCGAAGTTCGTCTGACGAAGACATTTTTCAATGAAGCAAGGTGACCCGTTTCTTGACTTTGATATTGGCTCAATCTAAAATCAATAAACTGACTAAGTGCGAGGCGGACTCCCGCACTGAGGGTTCCGTGTCAATTTTAGCTGAATTAGCTAAAATACCACAATATTTTGTTGATACCATATCTAACTTTGTTTTTCATAGTGTTTGTATGAAGTACATGTTTGCGGTTGTTGAAAATGTGCTATATCTCAAAAACAATTTGTTCGATCGCGTCCAAACCAATTTTCGTTGAAAGTATTTGTTAAGATGTACATTAAATATTTTTTTTTTTCAAAATTACCACTCGCTTGGGTAAGAAGTTAGAGGGGGGAAGGGACTCCGTTTTTACCACTTTGGAAGCGGCTATTTGAAACTTAAGACGGCGGCTATTTTAAAAGTAAGACTTTTTACGACGTCGACGACCCGTCTGGTGTAGTGGTCGAGAAATCGCCTACTACACAGCGGGTCGCGGGTTCGATCCCCGCACAATACAAACATTTGTGTGCATGAACATGTCTGTTTGTATTGGTCTGGGTGTTTTCTATGTATATCATGTATGTATTTACAAACAAAAAGTATTTAAGTATTATATCCGTTGTCTGGCACCTAAAACACAAGCTTTGAGTAACTTACTTTGGGACTAGATGGCGATGTGTGGAAATGTCCAAAGGATATTTATTTATTTACTTTGGTTTGACTAAATTCGGTTTTAGTTTCATGAATGGGAGCCCCCCTTTAAATATCATTATATTTTGTATAAGCATCGGAAAGCGGTTAACAGGATACATCTTTCTACCGAATTTCAACAGTGTGTTGCTTATAGTTACAGAATAAAGTGGCTGTGACAAACGGACGGACAGACAGACAGACTTGGCAAAACTATAAGGGTTCCGTTTTTTGCCATTCGGCTACGGAACCCTAAAAAGGCACCCATTTCAAAAACAATAGAGCCCGTGCTGATATGGGGACTTCCATAAAATAGTTAAACGGTTAAGCAAACAGTTACCCAACACTACAATCTCTCACATAGTGGTAAACTTTTGAAAACAAATGAAAACGCTATAGCTTTACTGTAGGTTGCAGTTTAAGACCTAACGGGTAAACACCTGTTATTTCTCAGATGGAGCTTTACTCCTCTATCGTCTGAACTTTAATAAGCTTTAAAAGCTATTTACGCTAGACGGTCGTCGCTAAGCGAGGCATTCGCTAAAGTGCAGCGCTTTCTATGCGCATTGTCGACAATGCCGTGGATTGAAAATGTACCTCTATTAGGAAGAACTAAGGTTACTGGAAAAGACTTGTGTAGTTTTCTATTGAAAAATCACTAGACATTTCAGATCCGTATTTTAGGTACATTTAGTAAAGGTTTACTTTTAAAAGAAGATAGAAATATCGTTTTAGAAATAATTTTACATCGATTCCATAAGAAGAAAAGTAAAGGCCTACCTAAGTAGTTAACAGCTAAAGCTGCTTTAAAATACAGTGTTTGGTAAATCGTGTATAAAAATTGCAAATAAGCTATCATCTTCAGCCTTTTTTTGACCGAGTGTTTTATATTTCGATTTTATTAATGTTTTTTTTATTAACATCCGAAATTTGGCATTCGAATCATATTTTTTTTAATTGTTTTTATGCTTATATTATATTAATTTTTATATCTTATTTGTATAATATTTAAATTTAATTTAATTTAGTTTGTATAAAACTTCTCTAGATTGTGCTTATGACACAAAGTACCAATCATCCTGTATATTTTACAAAATAATTTTGTTGTAAAATATACCCGCTGTGTCCATATTTAGGGCACTCTCAGATGAAGGTTTCTGATCTACTCAAATTTGTAAGTTATTAGGCTGATTTGCTTAAATTTAATTTTCAGGAAGTACTAGAAAATAATTGATTGCCAAAGAAGGCAAAGAAGGAAAGAAGGAATCTTATAAGTTCTGTAGGTAGTTTGAAGTAGTCTCTTCCAGTGAGTGAGTAGCAGGTCGCCTGAGTCACCGCGGCACAAATCTCGCGAATCAGGGCGGATTATCGCGGGCGAGGGGCGGCCGCCGCGCCCCTGCGCTCCTCACTATAAATAACCTTCGAAACACACGGACGAGCATTGCACACGTAACTGCTTGCAACCTCTCTAAATGTGATCAAACGCGGTTTTCCAGGATTTTCATTTAGCAATAACCTCCACATATTAACACAAATAAGAGCATATTTAATTATACTTTATGGCACAAATAAAATTTGTACAAACGCCTATATGGCATTCTTTTTTCGACGACCCGTCCGGTGTAGTGGTCGAGAAATCGCCTACTACGCAGCGGGTGCGGGTTCGATCCCCGCACAATACAAACATTTGTGTGCATGAACATGTCTGTTTGTATTGGTCTGGGTGTTTTCTATGTATATCATGTATGATTTTACAAACAAAAAAGTATTTAAGTATTATATCCGTTGTCTGGCACCCATAACACAAGCTTTGAGTAGCTTACTTTGGGGCTAGATGGCGATGTGTGGGAATGTCCAAAGGATATTTATTATTATTATATTTATTCTCTATTATTCCTACCTTTGGATTTAGCTTTAAGCCATATCAATATCTATACTAATATGATAAAGCTGTTGAGTTTGTTTGATTCTTTGTTTGTTTGAACGCGTTAATATTAAAAACTACTGGACCGACAAAAAATAATTGTGTTGGATATCTTATTTATCAAAGAAGGCTTAAGGCTATAAAACATTACGCTGTGAACGGAGGGGAGGGAGCAAACTCAAATCGTTCGTCTTTATAAACATTCGCGATGAATCTTTAAGAAAAAAGATTTATCAAAAAGCAAAGATATCTACATGAAAATGATCAACGATCTACCTGAAAGTAACTTATTAGGTACATTTAAAACCTTCTGTGATATTTCCGCAATTAGATATAAATTCTCGTTAGTATTGCAATAATACAGAGTACGCTTGAGAATCACAAATGCCTATCCATATGTTGCAACCAATCTGTCGATAAATATGGGCCGATTGGTTCATTTGCATGCCAATGCAGCCCCCGTGCTTACCTCACAGCCCCGTTACTGACTCCTTTAGAGGTTTATGGAGTTGTGTCAATTACCTGAAACAAACAAAAGCAAAAACTTTAGTTTTACTATGTTACGTCACAGCTAGCGCTTAATATCATTTAAATTAAATTCGATCGATAGGTCACGGTAATTCTTATTTACTATCAAAAGACAGTTACGATATTTATAAAGTAGCTTCCCAATTCGAGTAAAAAATTAGTGAGCGCAGCCACCCTTGTTTAACTATCAATTGACATAAAATAAAATAAATATAGGCTAGATGGCGATGTGTGGGAATGTCCAAAGGATATTTATTTATTTAAGGATATTATATACGTTCGAATGCATTTCTCATAAGCGTTGGTATTTAAATCCAAACTGTGGACCCCTTTTTATATTGATTTAATAAAAAAAATAACGAGAAACAACTAAAAATGTTTACAACCGCCTTAAAAACCACTAAAAAGACTAAAATTACGCTGATACGAGAAACAAACTCATTTGAAGTCGGATCATGATATGCGTACGTCTGCTGCTGTCCGTTAAGTTGATATGACGTCGTTTTTAGTTATTGTTTAATTTACAATTGTTTGATGAAACAATAGTTAATAAACCTCTTAATTAATTTTACAAATACTTGAAAACCGCATTATGATCGGTTCAGCCAAACGCGAATTAATTTCGGTCAAATATGTATATTTACATATTGACGAGTCAAAATCAGAACCACTTTTCTTGAAGTTGGTCAAAATAGTTTCTAAAACCTTCTCCTTAGTATAACAAATGTTTTACTGAAAACTAGTAATCAATATCAGTCCAGCCAAAATCAATATTGATCCAGCCAAACGCTTAAAATTCGTGGAGGGTAAAATACTTAGATACTCTTTAAAAAATGTAAGACACCATGCCGTTGACTAGCACTTTAAATACTTTTAGTCTAATACAAAACAGAATTTGTTCCAGTAAACAAATAGAGTAAGTGCATAATACAAGACAATAGTTTAAAAGCCTTATCCGTGTATTTGACATTCCATCGCGCATTTGAATAGAATACCGTCGGTGCGCAGGCGCAGCTATTTTCCTGTGCAGTATCCAGGGATCGCGAGCAGATAGTACTAGTGACGTTTTGTTCGCAGAGTATACGGGACACTTAAAAATTACGCTTGTTTGAACCGACTTAAAAAAGGATGTATTCAATTCAATCTGTATGCATTTGATATTGTTGGAACTAGATAATATTTGAGTCCTACAATCTAGTTTATCGTTCAAATCAAACACGTATGCTAAGTTTCGCAATGTTTGTCCACACATTCTTGATTTTGATGAGACACAGATCAAAGTTTTGAATGTGTAAGCTCTTTTAAAAATAAAACTTGTCGCCTATTTAGTGGTGCTATTAAAATTTAATTTAATTTATTATTTATTAAAGGCTTTGAAAAGGAATCAAGATCAACCAGTATATATCTACTTTTTTGGGAAGTGTAACATAAGCTTGTTAGGCTTCTGATGACATCCATCATCATAAATAAAACTTCACCCTGGTGGCTGCTAAAATGACCAACAAACATAATTTATATGTTGTATTAACAGCTTCATATCATTGAAATAATTAAATATTACAAAAAAAGGCAGTTAACCAACTTATTTTCGATCTTAGCACTATCTGCTTCCATGTCCCAGTATGCGACCTGCCCTACAGTAAACTTAACCACACAATGGTAGCAAGTGGGCTTCCTATTCATATGAAACCTGATTGCAAGCACAACCCACCGGTGGAAGACTTTCAATTGAGCGCATTCTACCGAGACTTATCTTGATTATTTTCCAATGAGCATTGGTTTAGACTGGTTTAGAGCGATGAAATGAAGAAAACATTAAATAAGACCTATTTATTCTATACGTAACAGAGAGCTAGTATAGTTAGAGATACTATAAGACTTTAAAGTAGACCTGCTTTAGAAGCTCAATCAAGTGTGTATATAGAATACCTAACTCGTTGGTCGCTCCAATTGTATGAGTATCGCTATTCTGTTGCACTAAGCACTTAAAGATTAAGGTATCCAGTGTTTTAAACACTGGATACCTTAATCTTTAAGTTGGCAAAACGCAAACACCAAAGTAGAAGGGATACTGCCACAAAAAAAATTATTAAAATTTATCAAGAAGAACTACCAACATCAAACAAAGACATTAGAGAACGAATACTATATGTTTAGTAGTAGTAGTAGCCCCCCTAGCCGATTTCGACTACGGTGGCCAGGCAAAATGACTAACCGACTGCGCAGAACATTTTATAGTACACAAGTGTGTGCGCAAACACAGGTGCACTCTCTCTCTCCTGTCACTCTCATAGCCTAACGAGAGAGCGAGCTGACGCGACCGGAGAGAGATCAGGACCAACGGCTTTACGTGCTATTCCGAGGCACGGGGGTGAAACACCGCCAACTTGCAAACTCCAGGCTACCCTAAGAATTTCTGAGCAGAAAAACCCAGGTATTTATTTTGGCCCGACCGGGGGATCGAAACCGGGACCTCTGGCGCAGCCGTCGCTTTAAAGTGCGACCCTCTTACCGCTGCGCCACCAAGGCAGACCGAATACTAAACTGAATTGTTAAATGAGGTGAGACACTACAAGATATCCCTGCCACAGACGGCCCTATCCAATGTATTACGCCTAAAGAGATAGCCCTGGCTATTAAACGAATGGCACATAATAAAGCCTGTGGTCCAGACGACATCCCTGCTAAATTCTAGAAGCGATTGGGTTACACCGGCGTACTGTTCCTGACAAAACTTTTCTGCAAGTTCCTGACTGATGGAATCCCGGCGAAATACGCAATACTTTTACATACGCAATACATGACTTTAAAGTTTTAAAATACATCATAGTGTAGGTATAGGAATATACAGTGCTATCTTAAATGACAATAGCTTATACGATACTTGTAAGCTTACCCACATCTGTATTTTAAGCTATTACAATACAATAGCTGGCAATAAGCATTTTGTCGTCTCTATTCGGAATTGATGCTATTTTATGCATACTTATTATATGCATAATTATGTAGAATAATATCTTTTCGTCTTTTTCAGCTCATGCTTGCCCAATGCAATATGCCTTTCATAATTTTCTCCACGCCGCTCTACCTGTGTTTTTTCGAAACCAGCTTGTGCCGGCTTGGTTCTTTATGTCGTCAGACAATCTAGCTGGAGGTCTCCCAATGCTCCTCTTCCCGATTCTGGGTCTCCACTCTAACACTGATTTGCTCGATCTAATTTTCTTGAGATACGAGTATCTCAAGAAAATTAGCTATAGAAAATAAATCATAGCTTAAAATCGTTAAAATTAATAGAGTGTCCTTACAGTGTAACAGTTAGTCCTAGTAAAGCAAACTATTTCCTATGTGACAAGACGAATTTGAGCTGTATATATTAATACTAGCGGTCCCCCGCGACTTCGTCCGCGCGTTTTGAGTTTGCTCCCTCCCCTCCCGTCGCAGCGTCATGTTTTATATCCTAAAGCCTTTCTCGATAAATAAGCTATCCAACACAGAAATATTTTTTCAAATCGGTCCAGCAATTCCTGAGATAAGCGCGTTCAAACAAACAAACTCTTCAGCTTTATAATATATTAGCGCAAGCGCACGTTGTACTTAAGCTGCGAACATTATTTTGGTGCGGAGTTATGTTAAAACTGTGATAGCTCCTAAGATATTTATTGAAATCAAATGATGTAAAGGGCAACTTGGTTCTAAATGAAATGCTCGTGATGATGAATGTATTTATTTTGGTAAGAATAAATACCTGTGTGTATAATACACCTCTAAAAATAATGCATCATTTTTTTACAAATTTATTAACATAAAAAAGGTTGTAGTAAGTCAACCATAAAAGATAGACATATGCTGTCGCGGACTTTATTATAGAACTTTTTATTCTGAACAATCCTGTCATATATGATTTTTGTGTAACTTAAGCGGTTTCCGCAGCGTATGCAGCGGAAGCTCTCAAAAGGAATATCTTTCTCCCGTTTTCGCAACATTTTTCATTTCTGCTGTGGTCTTATGAGTTGTATCTTTATGTTATATAGCCTAAAGCCTTCCTCGATAAATTGACTATCTAACGCAAAAAACGTTTTTCAAATCGGGCCAGTAGTTTTTGAGATTAGCGCGTTCAAACAAACAAACAAACAAACAAACTCTTCAGCTTTATAATATTAGTATAGATTTCTGCATAGTGAACATTAGTTTCAATTAAAAACATTATTTAACCTACTGAGGATTAACAAATACATTAAAGAATCTAGGAAATTACGACTAATTACAAAAATGTCACCAGTGTTTTAAAAAGTCTAGATATGCGGTAGGTGTGAGTACACAGATACATAAGATCTAAAATAAAACTTTTCTGTCTCTTAAAATAACAAAGCTTTTACGCTGCTGTTCGAAGGCTACGTACGAACAACAAAATCACTGCAGCTTTAAAATATACCTCTAATACGATTGGACAACACCTTCACAAGTGGCTTAATCAAATTATCACATTTCCACGTTCTACCTAGCGATCAAGAGTATCGACTTTCCGTTTCGCTACTTCAGAATCGACCCCTTGCAGTGCAGAGAACGGACCAACCATTTTACTTTTACGGAAAAATTATGCATTGTCACACGACTTACGACTCTATGCAGTAACAACTAAGGTTTTGGGACGTTTGTATCAAGTGACAGTAGTGTTGTCAATTTCCAGTAATAGTACTGGAAAATAGTAAGTTTAAATTCGTACCGATTTGGGACGGACTGAGGAAATTGAGTGCTTTGAAACGTTTGAGTGTTAATAGAATTGAGTAGGAAATACAGTAGGATTTCGGTTTTGGCTACTAGTAGAATACCTTGCTTAGTGATAGTCCTTTATGTACTTATAATACAATTCAGATTTATATTCCAATCCGGTATTACCGACTTAAAAGAAAAGAGGTAATCAATTCGATGTGTATTAATATGATATCGTTGGAATTTTATAATATTTGAGTATGTTGATCTAGTAATGCTTCCAAACAAGTGTAATCAATTTCTTCTTTTTTCGTAATAAGGTAAACTTCAACTTAGGGTACAGTGTAAGTTATAAATCAAAACTGTTTCAGTAGTGTTTGAGATATGAGTAATAACTAAAATTCATGAGAAAAAAAAAACACCTTTTAAAAAACTGACTAAAAAGCTTAAACTAATGCAATTGTCTTCTTTTTGGGAAAAACTAATTCTTTTGGAGTCGGTGTTTAACATCTTTAGACTGTTGGTGTATATTAGCTTGACATCATGTTTTTTGAAGGTGGTTTAATTTTTTGACGTTGCTCGTAGGAAGTTACCGAACCCTAGAAAGCAAATAAATCAAACTGGAACTTTCTTAATGAACCACACCATAAAATGAAATGAAAGAATTTAGAGAATGCCCTTACAAACAAACAAACGCTCAAAATTTTAAAAATGTTTAAGCTACGTAAAACGTATTCTAGCCGAGTCAATTTAGACAAACCTTTATTTCCTTACCGCATTTCCATTCTACGTAAACGTCTCCTAAAAGTTGGCATCTTGAGAGCTTCCACCGCTATTGATTTACGGCGCAATCGGCCCGTTTCCTCGTTCGATTCCCGGCCGCGGTCTTTTTGTCGTCTGGCGGACAGACGATTGCTAGTCACGATACAGCTGTGTGACGTGAATTGGAAATATGGGAAATAAATATGTTCTGGATTTGTCTATTATGTCGGTATTTTAACCTAACCTAACCTAAATCTATACTAATATTATAAAGCTGAAGAGTTTGTTTGTTTGTTTGTTTGTTTGCTTGAACGCGCTAATCTCAAAAACTACTGGCCCGATTTGAAAAAAATTTTTTACGTTGGATAGTCCATTTATCGAGGAAGGCTTTAGGCTATATAACATAAAGATATGACTCATAAGACCACAGCAGAAATGAAAAATGTTGCGAAAACGGGAGAAAGATATTTCTTTTGAGAGCTTCCGCTGCATACGCTGCGGAAACCGCTTAAGTTACACAAAAATCATGTATGACAGGATTGTTCAGCATTAAGAGTTCTATAATAAAGTCCGCGACAGCATATGTCTATCTTTTATGGTTGACTTACTACAACCTTTTTTATGTTAATAAATTTGTAAAAAAATAATGCATTATTTTTAGAGGTGTATTATACACACAGGTATTTATTCTTATCAAAATAAATACATTCATCATCACGAGCATTTCATTTAGAACCAAGTTGCCCTTTATATCATTTGATTTCAATAAATATCTTAGAAGCTATCACAGTTTTAACATAACTCCGCACCACATAATGTTCGAAGCTTAAGTACAACGTGCGCTTGCGCTAATATATTATAAAGCTGAAGAGTTTGTTTGTTTGAACGCGCTCAGGAACTGCTGGACCGATTTGAAAAATATTTCTGTGTGTGGATAGCTTATTTATCGAGAAAGGCTTTAGGATATAAAACATGACGCTGCGACGGGAGGGGAGGGAGCAAACTCAAAACGCGCGGACGAAGTCGCGGGGGACCGCTAGTATAGTTCATAAAAGGCCGCCCGTGGTAGAATTGAATAGAAATTATTTTATTTGACACATAAGTCACGTGCATAGTACAAAAAAAATGATCAGTACGGGGACCGGTACATCACATTTTTACGAAATAAACACTTTTATATTTAAATATAGACCTATAGAACGTACGAAACCGATTGTTTATAGTTTCTTCAATACAGATTGCATACCCTGTTTTTTAATTAGATAGACGATATGACATTTAGTGGGTAGCCATTTTTTCGTACTTCAAAAATAGTGATGTTCCTAAATAATCGAAGAATTCAAATAGGTTCAAGGGTGCGATTGTGTAAAGCAATCGTATTCATTTGACAGTTCAAAACGTACGGTATGATCTGTCAAACGGTAAAGAACAAAGAGTTTGACAGATCAAACCGTACGTTATGAACTGTCAAATGAATACGATTGCTTTACACAATTCCAGCTCAAATCACAGTTACTAAATTGATAAAAGAGTCAAATTAACATCACAGTCTGCCTGCGTCTATAAAATCCTCGCAACGTGTGCTCCAGAGTACGAACTTATCAACTTTAAACCTCCTTGGCGATGGGTTTCTTATTCAAATCCGCGGTATCGCTTCATCAGATCATTCGAGATCGTTAGGGTATGAGCCCGCCTGATTGGGTTTGTAGACGATCAATAGTCAGAACGGTTTTGCTTGTGTAGCTGATGATTCTCCGTCTGGAGGTGTTTATTTCAGTGATAAAGCTATTTCTCTGTAATAGGTAAATGGGTATTATATCTTCTGTGATAATGGGATTATTTTACCTAGGCATATAGGAAGTTTTTATCTGATGAAAGTAAAAACTTTGTATAGCCTTTTCAGTAAGTGTTCTTAATGTATGTGTGTGCAAGTTGAGAGAAAACGCCTAAAATGAAATTCTATGTTTCATCATAATTAACAAAAGTAACCTTAACACTTTTACGGACAGTACTCCAGACACAATAGAAATTTTATTGTTATCACGCCTATAGTCGGTCACTGTCCGTAAAAGAGTTAATGAATTAGCGTTAAGGGTCGGTTACGTTATCCATAGTTAACTCAAGTAATGGTTGAAAGTCGTAACCTGTGGTTGAATTAAATAAAAATAAATATTGGACACTAATCACATACATTGCTCTGATCCCAAGTAAGTAGCGAATTGCATTTGTGTTATGGAAATCAAATACAACGGTGGAACCACAACACCCAGACCTGAGACGATATAGAAAATTTTGATTTCTATATTGACCCGACCGGGTATCGAACCCAGGACCTCGGAGCGGCGCAACGCCTTGAAACCAACGTGCTTAGTCACTACGCCACGGAGGTCATTAAATAATACGACTATGCATGTTTTGAACAAAATATTGAAAGAAAAATTAAAATATCCTCAATTTAGTGACGCACATTCGGCATTTAAACCCAATATATATCGGTGATACACCAGATGAAAACTGTTTACAAATTCCGGAACGGCCCCTTCAACTATCTTTGAAAATATTTTTCCGTTATCAGCCCCATTGTCTTTTTCTTATCTGACAATAACAACAGTGCTTCGGTGGCCATTGACACGTGAAAAACACATAAATACCGCGTCGACGACAGTCGGGGTTGCACCCTTGAGGCTAATTAGTAATTGCTACTAGTTATGTGTATTATAACAGCTATAAAACACAGCTAAAATTAATGAGCCAGCGGTTGAGGACTGACGCAAAAATTTTGACATATCGCGTCGACGGTTTTAATTTTCTGATTTTCTGTTTCATCAAATATCATTTTTACTTCCGTAGCTATGTCTTTAATAAACTTAAAAACAATGGTCTATACTACAGTTGACAATCGGGTTAGTTTTAAGGCTTCGGTTACTCATGCCAATTGCAACAAATGTCTTACAGCAAAATTTCAAGGACTAATGTTACTATAATATTCTAGAAGTTAATCTCGAAATTAAAAAGTAGAAAAACTAGAAGAAAAAGAAGAAGTGTCACAATGATAATTGACAAGATCAGTAACTTCTATGTTAACTAGTTATACCATGAAATAAAAAAAACAAAAAGAATCAATGTGTGTAAAGTATCAGCTAAATGAACAGACTGTTCTTCCTTGTACTATGTCACTAGCGTACTCATAAGGGAAACGGTTTGAAAATTGTACGAGTTTCCTGAATACCGATGGTAATTTTATGGTAATAAAGGGAGCTGCATCGACGGAGTTCCACAAGGAGGCATGCTAGGCCCCGAAGGAATACGGGAAGGTATGCTATCGTGTGTAGCTGTCAACAACTATGCCTTTGAGGGCTGTTTTAAAGTATGTCTTCGGTTAAAATTATCGTAAAATGTGTTTACAATGTTATTAACACAGTTTTCTCCGATACACTAAACAGGCTTGGACTCAGAAATGACTTCTTATTTCGTATTGAAAATTCGTTTTTGTTTCTATTTTGTTCGTTCATTTAAAATTTGATCTTTATTCCGTTAATACTGCACTGCGAATGGGTTTAAATCTGCATCAACTATGGATATCTATTATTATAACATTTAACTGCATAGGTTCCAAAAATGACATCTTTATACTAATCTTATTAAGCTGAAGAGTTTGTTTGTTGGCTGGAACTTCTGGACTGATTTGCAAAGCTATTTTTATGATAGCTTAATTATCGAGACAGGTTTTAGGCTATAAAACATTACGAGAGAGGAGGGAGCAAATGCAAAACGCGCGGACGCAGTCGCGGGGGACTGCTAGTATAGAATAAACTTCTGTAATTTTTTATATTGTGAGTAAGAAACCCATTACTTGACGTTGTTCTAATCGTTGTGCCCATAGAGAACAAAACCTTTTAGGGACCTTATAAATCAAACAATTCGGTGTCCATCCGACATTATCATGCGAACGATCCCACAACTGTGGGGTTAAAATGGCGACCCGAAATTATACGAAACAATGAATTGGAACAAACGCGTGCCCCACGAGCCCACTTAATTCTATTACTAATTCAGAACACAAACCGACTGTATTAACCTTTACACAATCTATCTTTAGAAAACCACAACTGAAATACTCTTTGTCGCCATGAAAATAGAGATTGGACACCTCCGCGGACGACTGTAATTGATAACCGTGCAATGTTGAATTCAATGGTTGACAATAATATACCAAAATGGGTTAATTTTAGCATGTGGTCAAATGGTCAGTCTACACAATTTATGCGGATGACTGTACACAATCAGCTGAGCAATTTTGAATTCTAAGCTAATTCCTATTCGGCATAATTTAGCATGTGGCTGAGTTGGTCAGTGCGGGCCCGTATCTAGATGTGGCAAAGGTTTTTTAATCTATAATGGGGGTGAGCGACCGATAGCGTCCAGTATGATATATTGGCCAAGTGAAATATTTGGGAACATGCTAGGTTTTTATGGATAAGGCTTTCAATTAAAATTAGTGGAATTTTGGTATTGAGTTAAGGCATTATTTTTGAATTGGGTATACAGGGTGGCCAAAACAGTGACGTCCAAAAATTGTTTTTTGATTCCTTATTCCTCCCATTTGATTTATGATAGCCAAATTTTTGTGACTTTTGGTGGTGTTTTTTTAAAAAAAGTTGAAACTTTTGTTAGTCTTAGTTTTAGCTAGCTCATAACTTTATCTGCGTAATATACAAAAACCGGCATAACACTATGGTGTTATAAAATTGGAGGAAATATTTGATTGAAAATTCACAAAATTTACGAAACAAAAATAATATCTCAAAAACTACGAAAAATAGGCTATAATCGGACCTCACTGTTTTGGCCACCCTGTATAATGTATGATTAAGATAGTATTGTGTAAAAAACATGTAAAGAAAAATATCACCATAATATATGTATAATATTTGACCTTATGATGTGATGACGACCTCCGTGGTGTAGTGGCTAAGCACGCTGGGTTTCAAGGCGTCGCCGCTTTGAGGTCCCTAGTTTGATTCCCGGTCGGGTCAATGTAAAAATCAAAATTTTCTATATCGTCTCGGGTCTGGGTTTTGTGGCACCACCGTTGTGTCTGATTTCCATAGCACAAGTGCATTAGCTTCTTACTTTGAGATCAGAGCAATGTATGTGATTGGTGTCATTTTTTTTGTATTCCCTATGACATCTAGGTGAGTTTTAGTAAATTTTAAAAGCAGATTTACCCAATTCATAAGCCTTCAAGGCACACGGTAGGCTCTGCCAAGTTCTTAGTATCATCTGATATCGTATTCCACTCAGCCGAGCCGTGCCCGGTGGAGCGGCTTAATTAATGAAGGTTAGGCACGGACGCACCGCGCACCGCCCGCTGTGAAGCCACCAGCGCGTGGCATAAACAAACTGTTTGTTTGCACATAAAAAATCTAAATTTAAAAATATTGAGAAGTTACAAAAATGTGACAATTGGTAACCGGCTCACTTAAGAATTAGCTTAGCTTCAGTTTAGCGGTTTTATCACCAACGTCCTTAATGCCGGTTTTTGATCGGATTGTGGTGTTGCGGATTCGATAAATTCTTTTTTTTCCACTTTTTTGTGTAAAATTAGTATGTATGTTTATGTTAGTGCATTTTACTTCTTTTTTTGTACAACTCTTCTCACTTTTTATTAATATTTCGCCACTGGCTAATACTCTCTGCATTACCAAGCAGTCGACTGGCATCAAATGCCATAAGGCATTAAGTCCACAAATTGTAAATAAATGAATATTTTACAATAAAGTCAGTGGCAAGAAGAAAAGAGTGATTTTACAGGCAATACATATAAGAAAAGATCAGATTATCTTGAAGAGAGAAGTAAAGCAACATTAAATAGTATGCTTTTAGAATGTTTTTAACACTCACAGTGTCATATTTTATATTCATAAAGATGAAATAAGAAATCTGTTTCATAAACAGACGGCTAGATGGCGCTAAGCGTCACGCAATTGACGTTTTCATAAGAAACCACAAATTTCACAGGGTCGGACTGACAGCACGGTAGCTCAATTGGTAAGAGCGTTTGGCCCGGTATGCCAAAAGGTTGCTGGTTCAAGTCCCGCCCGTGCGCAAATTTTTGGTTTCTTATTTCATCTTTATGAATATTAAATAGTATGTTTGTGGTATGGTAGTTACATGGCTTGTAAATACAAATGAAATTCAGTGCACTTAGCCATTTGTCGAATAGTTGATTTTTCAATCTGCTAGACTTGTCAGCTAGATTTAGTATCATTACACCTGCACCACTAAGTGTTCTCTTAGAGCATTGAAATTGTGCATCCTTAAATCATTTCAAATTAAGTTAGAGACCATCGACCACCTCCAGACGAGCTAATGGCACCACGCCCAGCGATTTGTCGACGACGTGCGGTTACAACAGATTAAAAATGAAGACTTCATTTAAAAATATTCGAAAGAAAAGGAAAACACTGACTATTTTGCAGTTGAAAGATTAACTCAGTTTCTATTAAGTCTCGGTTGGATCATATTATTATAACTTCAACTATAACGAACTTGAAATACATAGATGTTTAATTATATACTTAACTAAAAAAAAATACGTTTATAGCAGTATAGGTCAAAGCTCGAGAACTGAAGTCTAAGAAAGCTACATGTGTAGCTAAGAGCATGATCATGAATGTGAATGCTTGATCAACCTTTATATTTTGACTGTGTCAAAACGAGGTCTAGACTTCCACAACGTTTCCTTTTTTTTATACGTGGGCATTCGGACAAGAGGTGCTCGTAGCGCAGTGGTAGCAGCGCTTTGGTAGTGATACCGAAGTCAAGTAACCTACAGCGCGGTCGTGTTTGGATGGGTGACCATTTCGACCTTACAAGTGACGTATATGACGAGTATCTCCGTGCGGTGAAAGGCACGTTAAGCCTGCTAATATAGGTTGATATTAGTCGTTAATCATAGTCAGAGACCTTATGGGTGGCTTGATAACAACTGACAACAGGGTTAGTCGCTTGCCTTGCAAACACCCCTCCATCGACCCGCACTGAGCCCGCGTGATGGAGAATAACTCGAACTAGCCCATAGTTGAGGTAAGGCCTTTGCACGGCACGTAACAGGCTAACTTTACTTTACTTACTTTATTCAAACAACTAACACAATACCAAAATAAGTTACGTGCTAGATAAAGATAAATTAAGCTAACAAAAAACTAAATCGCCGCCAGTAGCTTTCACGACACGACACAATCTCGATAAGATTGTCTTCATAATACTCACTGCTTGCGTGTTAACAATTTATAATTAAATCTGATAACGTCATTTGGAATAAGATAAAATTGTCTTTACAAGGGACGGCGCGGCATAAAATGTCGCTACCGTTTTATCGGCTGATTAAGAGTCGAGTAAAAACGATGAAGCACTGAAAGCTGGGAAGAAATTACATTGTTAAAACATGCGCTTCGACATCACCACGTCTTGTCACATTGCCAAGCATGTTACCAAGAAATATGGCTCTACACGCACTGATCTAGATAAAACAAGACCTCTCGTAGTAGTGATGCGTTCCAGACGTGAATTTTACGAAGCAAACTTGAAGTGCATTTCTCAGTCAGAAGACAGGTTCTCCGGCACCGGGCATTCCGGCCTGTTGCACTTCGGTAGCGGCAACAGAACAACGCAACCACCACGCGACGCGCATCACAAATTAAACCCTCACCTAAATAAATTAAGACACAAAGTAGCAATACCAGTGGCCCGAGAGTAGTCCCTTGCATCACCATAACGGGTTCTGGTTTTTCAATGATATAAAACGTGACAAGGTCTGACCGATCACTCAATAAAATGAGTTTTATTGCGAGAATACAACAGATCAATGTCCTTTAACTTTTTATTTGAGGTTTGCATCGCTTTCTTTGTGGCGCACACAGTTGAATGCTTTTGCGAATTCTGAATTGTTTTCGGTCAGCGCAAATTGAATTTAAAGTTTTCTGTGGTGAGTGCTGTTTCGCAAGGGCGTGTATATCTTCGTGAGTTGTTGCGTTATTTCGTCGGTGTATCTGTCGAACGTCAATTAGCGATCCCGAAGGGACCGGCTACGGGCCCATATCTCAATGTATATGAACGAGACTTGTCTTTGAATAAACTGTGACTTGATCCGTCTAACACTTGTTTCTAGTTCTTAAGATAATAACTTTTTTCATAGGCTTTTGTAACGCACGTATACTAACATAAACTCTGCAATCTGACTATTACTTAAAGTCCTCCATAAATTGGTTTCTGTAGACGCAGTAATCAGTGCTTACGATAAATACAGTTTAATCAGTTGACAGTAAAATATATCGCACCTGATCCAAAGATAGAGAATCAATTTACGTAAGCGCATCTTAAATCATGTCAGCGCTTAATGATACGCATTTGTTTGTGGAGCTGTCTGGAAATTAATAACCAATTTGAATGTTTTCACTAAGTGATAATTTTCTGTGGCCTGCAGTTGGTTTTATCACCTATAATCAAGTTCGCGTAAATGTTAACTGCCGAGTTCGTAATTAAAACCAGCCTATTGATATGCTTTTAAAGCTACATCCACGGTAAATCATTCTTATAAAGCGTCTCGTTTATTCAGATAGGGCACTAATCCTTATACATAAAACAAAGTTAATACCGTAGCTACAGTAATTTTTTAATTATTGGTAATTAAAAGGCTATTTAATACTGTTTCTCACTCACTGCTTATGTCACAATTTTATGTGCTCACAGCTCAATATCCTCGCTACTCGGCTTTTCGTTTCAACAACGTCATTTTTTTTTTCATTTTCAGATGATTAGAATTTTCTTTCCTCTAAAGTGAACAATAAAGACTCAAAATCGTCCAAAAGCGCTCTTGTTGGATTTTTATTGCAAATAAAGCAGGCTGTTGAATATCCTCGTTAAGCTCAGAAGGCGTTGCCGACAGGCCTGTCGCTGCCGTAATAATAATTGTATTTCATTTATTTCTTTCTCATTATTGTTCCTCTTCTCGTTACGATTTTTACGCGCATTAATAACACGTGTTGAGTTGTTTCGTAATTGGCATTTGCAATTAGCTTGTCGGTTAGCAGGTCTTATCTTTTGGAGCGACTTCGCACACCAACGCATGTTTTGTGTAAAATATCTTAGAGTATACCTCTATGGTAAGGATCTGGAAATATTGAACATTCTGCATTTCAAAGTGGTTGATTAAAATAGAATTCCCTGAAGTATTAATTCCATTGCAGAAATCACAGTGCAATGGAGTTTAAATAAATAAGTTTTTTTTTAAATGCATATTCAAAACATCGAAAAGTTTTAACTGGTGGGTAAATCGACTCCAAGCCCAAAAAACAGTTCGAAACTCACAATCCAACTTTACCAAAGTGGATTCAGATCAATTCTACCCAAACAAGGAGCAAAGCCTACTGAAATCAGCTATAAAGCTGTATCGGTATGTAAATTCGGGTCTACAGCGGCAGCCGTGCGTGCCCGAGTCTAAACCGTAGGCAATAAAAACGAGAATACCCGGAGATTCACGAAGATATTACGACAATGGAGATATAAAAAGGCCTAAGAAGAGATTTGTGGGCAAACGTGGAGAACATGTTAAAATGGAAAGTGTTTTTCAAGAACTACAAACCCAGAGGGTGGTCCTAACTCTTAAGGAGGTTACGTTTTTCAAAATGCAGGAATAATGAAATAATGTTGCAATAAAATATAAGGAGGTGTTATCTGATAGCTAAAAAGCTGTGTGATTGCTATCATTTAAATAATTTTAAGCATTTAATAAACCATTAACAACATATGACCATTGAGACACGACGCATGATGAATTTTACTTAGTTTTGTCGTTTTCCATTAGATGTGTTCCTATTAAAGTATTGTTAGTCAGGTATTACCGAATTTTAGAACTAAACCCTTATTAATTAGTTTTGTATGTACCTTTTATATTTCTTTTTTCCCTAGATCCGGAGAAAAATATCACACACCAAACAGTTTTCTTATTTTGCGAGAACTTTAACAAGAACAAGCTCCCACCTTCGAATTAGCAATATTTTCCTTAACGCAGCTTGTTTTAAACAGGGCTTACTCCGAGTTTAAGCCCCGATCAGATCGCATCTTAATCTGCCAATAACGCGAAGTCTTTATCTAAACGCTCAATATGGCGAAGGGGAGAGACTTGGCTTCCTGGTCACGTGCTCGCGTCATCTTGGAGCCGTCATTTGGTTCGGCTTTGTGGACTGAGTCATATCCAATGGGTGTACGTGCTGCCATCAATCAAGGATTTGAAACAGACGCGAAAACTTCTGACAGAGTACATAACGAATAATTTCTTTCAGATAATTGTCTACTTATTTTGCTTTGCTGCTTACTGATCAGAGCAATGTATGTGATTGGTGTCCAATATATTTAGTATGAACATGGAACTGTGATGATTTCATGATGATACATTTCCTTACTGTAAAAACTTACAAAGAGTGTTATTTAATGTAATTAGGTATGTTGTAATGTGACATTGTTAATTCGTGAAAGAGTTTTACTTCATGTAAATTTAGGACTCAAGGCTTTAATTCCGGATCAATAACTATCAATACCTATTTATTATTTATCTATGCTTATTATTTTAAGCAATCAGTTAATCTGAAATTGTTGGTACATCGGATTATGATTAGAATTCTCATAAGTTTATCGAGTAAATCTTTTAACAATTAAACTGGGTTCTAAAATTATTGATGAATGATATGATACAGATCAATAATAGCTTCTTGTTTCTCGCGAAGTCCTGTAAACCTTATAGGAAGTCAAAACACGTCAACGTGAACGTTTTATTACTTTTCATCTTAGGGGCGAGTGACAGCGGGTTCACATATATCACCCAAGGGAGAACGCACAATAAATTAAAAACCTTCAATACTTTCAAACCAATTTCGCTTACATTAATCATTGCTTGCAGTGTTTTAAGCGGTACCTTTTTATTATCTTTGTAACGTTGATTTTTTAATAGCGCATTTATCATTTTTATAAAATTAATAGCGTGAAATCGTTTTAGATTTAATACTGGTAACATAAATGAGTACCTATCATAGTCACTACTACATTCTGAGCTATTTAGTTTTGTTTTGGTAGGTATATAAAGGTGTTATGAGGTCTTAAAGGTATACGTGTCATAGCAGAAATAAATAAAGATTTTCTTTTATTTGTGACAGCGGGTTCACATATATCACCCAAGGGAGAACGCACAATAAATTAAAAACCTTCAATACTTTCAAACCAATTTCGCTTACATTAATCATTGCTTGCAGTGTTTTAAGCGGTACCTTTTTATTATCTTTGTAACGTTGATTTTTTAATAGCGCATTTATCATTTTTATAAAATTAATAGCGTGAAATCGTTTTAGATTTAATACTGGTAACATAAATGAGTACCTATCATAGTCACTACTACATTCTGAGCTATTTAGTTTTGTTTTGGTAGGTATATAAAGGTGTTATGAGGTCTTAAAGGTATACGTGTCATAGCAGAAATAAATAAAGATTTTCTTTTATTTTTATTCAATCTTAATACCTTTTGAACACCCTTTGTACGCACTAGCCGAGAGTGACTGTGACATCTTTAATTTGGCACGAATTGAGATCATTAGTGTAGATGATAGATTGTGATTTACCAATTAAGAAAAATATTTCAGCTTGTGTCGAACTGCTTCAAAAAGAAAAACAAAGTCATTAAAAATGACAATCTAAGACAGAAACAGTACTATCCCCTATCGGAAGGGATAATAATTTTATGGAAACAATTGATTCAATTCTAAAACACTTTACAAATTAAACAATTCACCAAACTCGTTTTAACTAATGGATTTTCAGCAATTGTTTTCTGACCCTGCAGTACACAGGGCAGAGTTTTCAGCAGTTTTTCAATTCACTAACAGAAGGCTGTGACAGCAGGGGCTATGGCGCGCCTTGATGTATGGGGCTCGGCCGCTCGCCCCCACTAGAGAGATGGTCGAATTATCAAGATAATTAAAGAGAAACTCGTTTTGTTAATAAATAAAGTCGATTGAAAAAGGTAGCATTAATTGTTGTACTGTTTCAAATCTCGCTAACCGTTTTTGTATTTACCTTTTACAGAGAATAAAGCTATTGCATTTAAGTGTAATCTACATCCGTGTTAGTGTAATTGCAATAAAATCGCATTATATTCACTATTTTGCTGAAGAGTTTCTTAGTTTTAATGCGCAGCCGGACCTTGCGAAACTTGTGGTCTCTTATGGATACGTCATTATGCGTGACGTTTAGCGCCATTTACTCGACTGTTTATGCAACAGTGAGTCAAGTAGTTATTCTTTACAGACTAAATTTAACTTGGAAGTTGATGATGCTTCGCTAAATCTTTTTGTGTTGGATAGCTTATTTATCGAGAATCACACATCGAAATAAAACATCACAGTGCGACGGGAGAGGAGTGAGCAAACCAAAACGCGCGGATGAAGTCGCGCTGAAGTAGACCGCTAGTAATATATAAAAATAAAAACGCGCCAGACAACACACCGTTTGTTGTGGTTTCCAAATAAGGAATTTTCTTCCCTGTGTTACAAATACGTTTCTGAAGAGGGCGTCTCCCATCAATACTTTGTACCCAAAGTAGATTGATTTCTAATGACTAAACTAGTAGGCTTATAAATGATCAAGTAAAACTAACACTTGAAATTATAACCAGTAACTTTTAAATTGCTATCCTCAACACTACATAGGCACGTATCAAATGATACTCCTTGGTCGTACAGACCGACAACACGGTTAGGG
Source organism: Pyrausta purpuralis (assembly GCA_963924145.1). Classification (NCBI taxonomy): domain Eukaryota; kingdom Metazoa; phylum Arthropoda; class Insecta; order Lepidoptera; family Crambidae; genus Pyrausta; species Pyrausta purpuralis. Next base: position 26,236,386 of record OZ001657.1, read on the forward strand.
CGGTATAAGACATATTTTCCTCTTGTGCGGGAGAAGGATACTCTAATGACTGTAATTATAAGTAAGGAACGGTAAGAACCTCTCGATATTGGCAAATTTTGTCCACATAAAACAGAACTAATAGCAAACAGCATAAACATAAAATAGATAAAAACTTACACGTCGCAAATGTTACAGAAATGCATCCGAAAACTAATTTTCGGGTGCAAATTCGTAACAATTGCGTTGCTAAAACACATTATTACTGTCAATAAAGTTCCTAAATAAGGCCAGATTTAACCAAAGTCAGATAAGAAATATTCGCAAAAGATAATATAAAACGCCTAATATGAAAACGTCATCTCTTTGTCAGCAATCATTTACGTAAAAGTTCATTTTGAAATCGGTCGTTTTATTCTTATTTAGTCGGATAAGTCTTATCTGATGTAAAATTGAACCTAAGTAATGTAAATAATTATTTTTCCAACTGTTAAAATTAACCGGTATAACGCCATGTTCGAAATCGGCAGTGGATTAAACGTGGTGGGGCAAAAACAAGGGAGGTTTAGTTTGTCAGGACTTACCTATTATCTGCCAATAGTTGGTTTCCAGGGTTGCAGGTGATCACCGAGGACACAGACACAATGGTCCTCCGGTAAGTTTTATTTATTTTATTTAATCATTTATTTCAGGCTACAAAAGGCCCATACAATAGATACCTTTAAGACTAACATACATATAATAATATTAAAAAATAAAAATACAAACAAATGAAACACTATTTTGCCGGCGTAGTGTTGCGCATCTTGGTGTCCGGTAACCGTCCGCGAAACCGACGATACAAAACACCCTTCGGCCAAAATTCTGCTTGCATGAAGGTCGACAGCTGTTCGGTCGGAACCCTCACCACAAACGAATTGAAATTCGTATTATGGCGAGATTCCAACCGTTCGACCCTCAGTGAGTATTTGGTCTTGATACGGATGTACTCTATAATCTCCTCGACCTTTGTAGAGTAATGAAGCCGGGACACGTATAACAGCGTCACAGGTATCGCAGGCCGCAGTAGGTGATTCGGACCGGTCGGTGCGGAGCCGCACTGGTTGCGAGTGGAGGGCTTCTTTTTCTTCCTCTCAACCTTAGTGAAACCCTCTTCATCACACTTATCAGCCTGTGATGCCAGCATCTTCGGAGCAACCGTTAAACTGCTTTTTCCAGCCACAGCTGAAGCATATGCACGTTTTAGGGGGAAAAACACAAAATCGAGTCCTGGTAGGTAAGTTAGTGTCAAGGGAACAACGTCTCGAAACGACTACTTTACGGGGTTCTCTAACAAGCAAAAAAAATAGGTAAGTATTCAAAATGATGTGCGTAGGAGCGCGCGCCCTATACTAGGATGGCTACACAGATATCGATCAAATTATTGTAGTAAACACGCCATATAGTTTTAGTTACCTACATATCTTGCCAGACTGTAAGAAAACTTTACATTATAGCATCAGTCATGAAACTTCACAAAGCTTTAGCTTTTGACCCAGCTGTGCTTAATGGCAGAAGACAGGACAGGCTAGCTCCAATACCTGTCTGTAAAACCACGTTTGCAAGACGTCAATTCCGCGCACAGTCTGCACTTCTTTATAATAAACTGCGCAGACTATACAAAATCTACCTTACCTTACCTTACCATACCACGCATGCAAAATTAGTTTGCTAAAAGGGCTCGCCACACTCGGTTACAAAGAAGTTGAAGATTTGTTATCAAAACCGTGTTTGTAGCTTACGGCGCTTGCAACACACACACACACATACAACACACACACACACACACACATATTTTCATATAAATATAGCTATTTGTTTAAAATAGCACTGAAAATGTTTTTTAGAAAATGATACAAACGTTTTTTATTTTTATTTAGACTGCCAAAAATAGAATGACAGAGTCGATAATTGGTCGAGCGCACTCATAAGAATCCTGTTTTATCTCATTTCGAACTTCGTTCGAAGGATTTATTGACAACCAGTAAAGAAAAACAAAACTAAGTACAGAATAAATCTGCTCAGCACGGCCTTGAACGTGCATCTTATTGCTTGAACCGAGAAAGTAATTGGCACACTATTATGAGAAGGCATAACTCCGGCTAGTTTGCGATCTTACTCTCAGCGAAAGCGCAATTTACTTGCGTGCTAATACTAATTTTTAGTTTTTGTTGTTTTCATCATTTCACTTATCATCTTGTACTTCATTACTCACCCTCCGATATTTAAATTCAAGAAATATCGTTTTGAAAATATCCTCTTTAGGGTCTTTTCAACCGAGAACTTTCCAATATTTCAAAGGAAACAGTAGTTTGAAAGCAAACAGCCAAAAAAATATGTTGAATTTTTTTTCTTATCTTAACTTAATTTTCACTCTGTATCTTAGTGTAAATAAAATGCAATGTAGACCTATTAAACATCAATCACATTAAAAATATATAACTTGAGGCAAAACGGAAACGACGGATAAGAAAACTACTAAGATTATGGCGGCATCGCGTATAATCCCTGTAAATAGATAATTATGCGGATACGATCGTTAGCGTGAAATAGCACTTATAATTTAAAAATACGAGAACGCATATCTGCGATTATTTTATGATATAATACTTGTTACTTTGATTATTCTTACTTTTGCAGATGCAGCAAAGAAAAAAACCGGCCAAGTGCGAGTCGGACTCGCGCACTGAGGGTTCCGTGCCAACTTTAACTGAATAAGGGAATCCACTTACTTCTACTTAGTAAAATACCACAATATTTTGTTGACTGCACATGTAACTTTGTTTTTCATAGTGTTTATATGAAGTACAAAGTTATGTTTGCGGTTGTTGAAAACATGCTATATCTCAAAAACTATTCGTTCGATCTCGTCCAAACCAATTTTCGTTGAAAGTATTTGTTACGATCTATATTATATATTTTTTTTTCAAAATTTACACTCTCTTGGTTTAGAAGTTAGATGGGACGCCCATTTTACCACTTTGGAAGCGGATAGCTATAAAACGTTAGATTTTAAAAGAAAATGGTTTTAGAAACCTCAATATCATTTTACAAGACCCATCTAGACACCCCACATGCATAGGTTAGACTAAAAAATTTTTTTTTGGTTTTAGTTTCATGTATGGGAGCCCCCCCTTAAATGACATTATTTTTTATTTTTTGTATGAGAATCGGTAAGCGGTTAACAGGATACATCTTCCTACCAAATTTCAACAGTGTGAAGCTTATAGTTACAGAATAAAATGGCTGTGACATACGGACGGACAGACAGACAGACAGACAGACTTGACGAAACTATAAGGGTTCCGTTTTTTGCCATTCGGCTACGAAACCCTAAAAAGGATAATCAACCCAAAATTTCTCGCAACCAAAGTAGTTTTCATCCAAGAATTAAACAGTTTTTTTTAATAGTTGGACACCAAATACGTACATTGCTCAAATCCCAGAGTAAGTAACTAATGCCTTTGTGCAATTTTGAGTCGATTCTACCAATATGAGATAGGACTTATCCTACCGAAAACAATCGATAATAAAATGGCATTTACGTAAATTATTGCTGACAAATAGGTGACGTTTTCGAATTAGGCGTTATATATTGTATTCGACGAATATTCCTTATCTGAGGTTGGTAAAATCGACTCTCAGACGTGTGGTTTACAAAAACATTTATCAGAAACAAAACATGGAAAACCCTTTTTACCTAAGAATCTGAATGGTTTTTCCTGAGTGTCAGCTTTGCTTTTTAAGTTTACAACGTGGTTATAACTGTTTTTTTTTTTCATTTTGTTGCCTAAAAGTACATTAAAACTTTGTTGTTTATGTTTTTGTGTTACCTCAGAGGGTAAGTCCAATTACGTCACATTGTTTTCCTGACGAGTCGTTGTTCGCGACTTGTTTCGCAGATAAGTTGACACGTGAGCAGGGTCGGGAGGTTTCAATGTGTTTTGATATGTTTTTGTGCTGTTTTCCTTCACTATTAATAGTTAAGGACTTAAAAAGATGTAACACAAGAAAATATTCAAATATAGTATAACAAATTGTCTTATCTTAATAACTTTAACGCTAGTAATACATTGAGATGAATTATTTCATTACCTACCAGTCTTTTGATTCATATTACGTTTCGGATTTTGCCAGAGCGTACAACTTCGGCGTTATCTGCTTACAATTAATAAATAAAACCTTCAATAAAAAAGAAAATGCTATCAGGAGATTGCTGTCCCTTTAAAATATTCGAAAAAATTTAAGTTAAGCAAAAAACAATATAACAATCTTCAATCCTTGAATACATTTTATTGATTTTCGGTTAGAATTACTATGTATACTGATTATTTTATAGACTTCACATTAACAAGTTGTCTTTTCCGTCTAACTGTAGAAAGGCGAACTCATAAATGATACGTAATGACTTGGTAATGGTATTGCTGCCATAAACTCCATAGTTCCTAATTAACTACCGGAATTAATCACAATTCTATTCCGTTTTATGGATTAGGTAATTAGTTTGGAACAATAACGAATGCTAAGCATGATAAATAGTTCAGGGAATTAAAGTTTACCGTAAGGTATAACTATATCTGTAATTTAGCAGAATTATATTCTTAAGTGAAAATATTTTTTATTTATTTATACTTTATTGCACAGTAATAAAATTTTGTACAAAATGTGGACTTAACGTCATATGGCGTTCTCTACCAGTCATGCCTTTGGGCTAAGCAGAAATGATTGTGGGCGGTGCGACAAAGAAACAAAATTAATTATATACAAAAAAAGTCCCAAATAAATAAAATTAATACTTACATAATATTACACATACATAACATAAGCAATAAAACAAATACATTAATAATACATACATATACCAACATATACTATATATTATGACGAACGTTGTAGATAGATGTTTTGGAGATACGATACGATACGTACGATAAGTTTCTCATTTAAAAATGACGACCACCGTTGTTTAGTGGCTAAGCACGCTGAGTTTCAAGGCGTCGTCGCTCCGAGGTCCCGGGTTCGATTCCCGGTCAGGTCAATATAGAAATCGAAATGTTCTATAATGTCTCGGGTCTAGGTGTTGTGGTACCACCGTTGTGTCTTATTTCCATAATACAAGTGCATTAGTTACTTACTTTGGGATCAGGACAATGTATGTGATGGTGTCCAATATTTATTTAAAAAAGCTGAAGGTACAGGAATGTAATTAATTCGCTTACCAAGTAGAAAAGCGCAGTTTTAAATGAGATTTGTACCTGTAAAAGAAAAACTCCATAAGACATAAATCCCTATTAATTTTAGTAGTGGTCATGACAAATGATATAAGTAAGAGAAGCAAATAAACGTTAAAAATAGCACTAGACAATGTTCACCTACCCCTAGGAGACATTGTGCCAAAAATAGTTTGCATAACCATTTCTATTCATTAGATCCTGAGAAGGTCCTTTTAATGAAGACATGCAGTCAGCAATGAGCAGATATTTTATAATTTAGAATCTACGCGTTGTGCGTTAGTATCGAGGCAGTCACCAAAATTCAGTACATAATTTGTCAATTTCTAGCTTCTGTATCGCGATTGTAGCGATTCTAACGCGCTTTAGCGTAAGGCTAGTTTGCGACTGCATCGATGCTGCATCGCTACTGCTGCTAAAAGTCGCAATGTGTAAGGGGTCCAAGAGTTAATATTGGGCATACGAGTCCATCATATTTGTGTGCGGCTAGTACTTAAACTCAATGTAATTATGACATAACAATAACGAAACTTTTTTTCTAACTCTACATTAAGAAATGGTCTATATTTAATCACGATATGGCTACCGGACCGGAGACAGGACTTATACTAGAACGCATCGCTCCGAGCGATCCTGGCCGATCTGCCCATTCGATTTGCACATTTAAAAACCTTATACTTAATGACTTAAAGTCCACATTCCAACCAGTTTATCGAAGAGGAACTGCTCCAGTATTGATTAAGAAACAATCTTTTGTTTTTGTACATAAGGCTGATTTTTCAGTAACTACAGCAAAATCAGATGAGGGCCCAGTTTAACAGTAGTGCCGTGAATAAATTATATTTCTGACAATTCCGTGCGATTATTTTATGGTGTAACTATGCGATTGCCCGCGGCTTTTGGCATTTGCAGAAGTTCCTGTTCAATGGAGAAACCACAGTTTGTAATATACAAGGAATATTAAAGAAGAGTAGAAAAGAAAAGTAAGAAGTAAGCAAAGCAAATATAGGGTCAATAAGGGTGTCGTCAAAGTATTGTGATTGCCTGTAAATAGGTGTTTCACCCCCGTGCCTAGGAAAGCACGTTAAGGTCCTGCGGTCATGTCAGATTGCTGTCCCATCGGTCTGTGAGAGTGAAAGGAATGGAGAGTGCACCTGTGTTTGCGCACACACTTGTGCACTATAATATGTCCCGCGCAGTAGGTTAGTCGTTTGTGAGTGGCCACCGTAGTCCAAATCGGCTAGGCGGACTATTATTATATCACTCCATGTTACAAAAATATCTCGTAAGCCTCATCTGTAAGTTTTTACCAAAAGGCAAAATGATTCAATGACTTATCGACTTGTGGAACTTAAAGGCACGGTAGCTGTAGGTTTTATTTGAGCTGTGGTACGGTAAGGTTGATTGGTATAAAATTTTAATTGCGTCTGTGCAAACCTGGGACGTGTATTTAGTTTATAAAAATACAGCCTTATAAAATGATCATATAACCTGAATCGTTTGCGGTATTCAATTCAATAAAGTAAACACATAATTGCCAATACTACGGCAATGCTAATAAACTCTTTAATTGCCACCTTACCTACCGGAGCGATAGTAATAAAACACACTATAAAACACGAGTTTCGTGCGAAAGGGCTAGACAACTTGTTTGATACTCAATCTTCGGCAAACTTAATATTATCTTAAATAATAAATTAACTTCGATACTCATTAACCACTTATCTTAATTAGTGTCGTTCTACATATTATTATGGGATTTCTAGTCAATATTCTATTAATGGCTAACCTTTAAGTGTATTGTTGTGTATCTTTCCAAACATTTAAATTCATGATGATCCACTGTGGATCATCATGAAAATAGCACCACGGACCACGGTTTAAATAAGACCTAATTATAAATGTGGAAATATGTCAAATTATCATAAACACCTATTTGATTAAAAACTAGTCGATCAAATACAATTCTTGTCTCTTTTCTTTTCAGTTTATCATCAATGTCTTTTTCCGCCAAAGTTGTACCAATTTCTAATGAGCTCTTTGAAACTAAATACCGAAATATTCAAAAATAAAACCATACTATATAAAACGTTTCGAATAACATTTACAATAATGATGTAGTTCTTAAAGAAAACATACGTCAATTAGGCTAATTATACGATTAAGGGCTGCGATCTGACAGGTTATCAACATTACATCTCATCCTCTGCAAGCAATTATCGTCTTTATTAAAAGGAAAGTGGGTAAAAAATATATAAAGGTACAACTTATCGACGCAGCCATCTTGTTGTCATAGCAACTGAAAGACGAGATCGGAATTCGAATTTGGAGTTTGCAATCTGTGTTTTTAAAGTCACTTTTTTTTGACGAGTCTTTTCAAAGGAAGGTACGAAGGTTATTTATTGTATTTTGGAGCAAATTCCTCAGTCAAATAAATTTCAAATAAATCGTTCATTTCATTTCATTTATTCATGCATGCACACTAGGTGTTATTAACTTGTTATGGGTGATAGATTATCGTTTTATTCCATTTTTAACGTTCCTAACTTAAAGTAATTTTACCAACGTCAGATAAGGAATAGTCGTCGAATAAAATACAAAATGCTTATTTAGAAAACGTCACCTATATTTCATACACAAGGTGTTGTTTTGGTCATTGACATCCAACACAGGGATGATATTATGATTATTCTAAAAAAAAGATTTATTTTAATTCTAAGCAAGTTTTATAGAAGAAAACCTCTTCACACCATTCAAAAAAATTACAAAACGAATGGGAAAACTCGCACCCTAGCGCGTAGCTAGCGCTCATCTACGAAATACTACGCCGTAGCTAGTAAGCTGCGAAGAGGATACCTGGTGTTGGTAGTTTTGACTCGATCATTGTACTGCATAGTAAATGATTTTGTAGGTTTGTTCCATTTCAAAAAAATACATTTTTATTCACATTTTTTATCGCATCAGTATCGTTTGTACAGCCACCCCTGAGTCGCTGCTCGCTGACCAAAGCAACACCCTGTATAGTCAATCGTAAATATAATTTTAAAATCGGTCGTTTATTACTTATTCGGTCGGATAAGTCATATCAGACGTTGTTAAAATCTACTCTTAATCGAATTAACAAATATGTAGAAAAAGGTGTGGTTCTAACCAAATAGGTACAAAGGTAATCTTAAAATAGTATAAGTAGTGATGATAAATTCATTCTTTACAAACACACTTAAAAAACACGACTAAAGCGACGAAATCATGAGAGCCCTAATAAAAATCTTATAAAATTTAAATTCGCCGAATTCTCACTCAAATTATCCTAAATCGGCAATTAATATTAACGACATCAAATAAAGGTTAACATTTAACGTTTTAACGTTAAACGGTTTCGGCAGAAGTCACGTTATGGTCGTTACCTCATAAAAGCCCTGTTTCATGTAAATCGACGCGAAAATATGACATTTATGACGTGAATAACCTGTGATAATGCCTGTGGGCGTTGGGAGCATAAAAAGCTAAGGAATCCGCTGGTTATGACAGTTTTAATAGTTTAATTATCATTTTAATTCGTGTTAACCTTTTTTTTATAAACTTACAGTTTTTTGATAATACCGGTCCTCCGCGGCGACCGCATGCGTGATTTTATAATTTTTCCGAAAATGTTTCAATGCAAATCACGAATTTTCTTGGTAGTCATAACTCGTAGAGCGACCAAAGCAGTCAGCAAAGCCCGCGAGCATTATGCTTGAGCTGCGAGCACTATTTTGGTGCGGAGTTGTTTTAAAACTCTGATACAGACATAACTACTGAATACAGAAAAACTTTTTTCAAATTTAAAGACCTGTGCCTGTAAGCGATGATGAATGTTCTTATTTTTATAGCAATCAAAACACGTGCGTAAAGAAACACCTTTAAAAGCAGTGCGTTATTTTTAAAACACCTTTGAAAATAGATCATTTCTTTAAAGGTATATTATTCTAAAATTGACGACCACCTCTATGACGTAGTGGCTAAGCACACTGGTTTCAAGGCGTGTCGCCGCTCCGAGGCTCTATTTCTGGTCGGGTCAATACGTATAGAAGTCAAAAATTTCAAAATTTTCTGGGGACTGGGTGTTGTCGTACCCCCCGTTGTGTCTGATTTCTATTATAATTTCTATAGCTACTTATATTTGAATCAGAGCAATGCATGTGATTGGTGTCCAATATTTATTTATTATTTATTTAATTACCTATAGTGATTCAACCATAAAAGAGAGACATATGCTGTCATGGACTCTATGTACAACTTTAAAAGCCCGTCATCCGTCATTGGCTAGATTCCATAATTAAGCTGTAATATTCACAAATGTATTTAAGTATAAAAAGGCTGTTAAGTGTCCATAATCTCCTTCTTTGCCTGACCATTTCCTATTTTATTTGGGGTCGGCTTTCTGTATCACGCGTCTCCAGGCAGCTCAGTCCTGGATCGACTCCTGGCCAACTTGAGCTTCTTTGAGGTTCTTATTCATTATGGATTTGGGGTCTTCATCCTCGGAACTTAGATTGAACATCTAGAATTTTCTTGGTCATGGCAACGGATGGTGGTTCAGTGTGTATAATAAATAATTTAAAAAAAAGCTCGAAACATTTTAAAGCTTCAACTAACTGTGTCTGTTGTTCATTATTTTATTGATCTTGGCAAATCTTGACGAACATAAATTTGAGATCAATTTTATTAAAATACCTATGATATTTTTATTATGAATAACTCTCGCCAAGCATACAGGCAATAAAACTTTTCAAACCTATAATCTTAAAAAATATGCTAATACGTGAATGTATTCAAACAAACTGACAGATAAAATAAATCAAAAACTTTTTATGCACAAAACAACTTAAACTATTTCCGATTCGATAAAAATCTATGAAACCAATTTATTAAGTTATTATGTAACTAGCGGTTCTCCTCTGCTATACCCGCGTAAACGTAGAAAAAAAAACTTTAATAACGATAAGACTATTTGCTATTCCGATGTAATTTTTTAAAAAAGTAACTTTCGGATTTCCCGTAAAATATTTCAACGCAAACCACATATTTTCAATGTATGTAAGAGCCCAGCAACCATAGCGGTTAGTGCAAACGCACGTTGTACTTTAGCTGCGAGCATAACTTTGGTGCGAAGTTTTATAGCCCAAAGCCTTTCTCGATAAATAAGCTATCTAACACAAAAATATTTTTTCAAATCGGTCCAGTAGTTCCTGAGAGTATTCAACAAACAAACTCTTCAGCTTTATTATATTAGTATAGATATAACTGTTAAGTTTCATCATAATCCATCGCATAGTTTTGGCGTGAATAAGTAACAAATATTCATAATACTCACAAACTTTCGCCTTAATTTTATGATAATAAGTGCCTTTATTTCTAAATACCTTACCTCGATTTTATTTTAAGATTTCGATACTAAATTAAGTCAGCTGTAAATTCCTTTAACATTTTATTATCGTCATAATTATTTTCTTGGTTAATATTGATATCTTAAATCTGTCCACCTGATGCCATACCCTAATACGGTCTATTGCCTCTGCTGCAGACAGATAACAACACATTAGTCAGCTGATACAGGCAGGTGGTTGGCCACGAAAACTGCGTCTGTTTATCAGTTACGAGTTACTTAACTTGTCACCTTCCCCATAGTAGATTCTTATGGCGTGCAAGAGCCCTAAATATGAAAAAGTAGAAATATACTATTTTCAGGACATGTATTTATAAATTCATTTTCGTTTTTTTAATAGAGAAATAAAGAACCTTACTGACAAATATTGAATTTTAATAAAGCAACATGATCAAGAAGCTGAAGTAAACCGTACGAAGCATTATTATGAATCTAGCCGATTTCGACTACGGTGGCCAGTCACAACGACTAACCGACTGCGCGAGACGTATTATAGTGCACACGTGTGTGCGCAAACACACTCTCTATTCCTTTCACTCTCATAGCGCAATGGGGCAGCGATCTGACATGACCGGAAGGTGATCAGGCGCAGGACCAACGGGTTTACGTGCTTTCCAAGCACGGCGGTGAAGCACCGCCAACTTCTAAACTCCGGGCTACCCTAAGAATTTCTGAACAGCAAAACTCGGGTACATATTTTGGCCCGAAGTCGAACCCGGGACCTCTGGCGCAGCTGTCGCTTTATAGTGCGACCGTCTTAACTCTGCGCCACCTGCTGCTCAAAGGCTGATTCACGCTACACCGTTCTGGCGCAAGGGCGGGTTCAAACATTATTGTATACATTTTGTATAAATAATAATACATAAATATCCTTTGGACAAATGATTTCGTTCCTAAACTTTCACGGCGTTGGAATGTCTATGGGATTTTTTCCCGGCTCTGGCACGGTCCAATCCCGGCACGTTGTAGCGTGAATCATCTTTTATACTCAGTGTATAAACTATCTATACTAATATTATAAAGCTGAAGAGTTTGTTTGTTTGTTTGTTTGTTTGTTTGAACACGCTAATCTCAAAAACTACTGGCCCGATTTGAAAAAATATTTTTACGTTGGATAGTCCATTTATCGAGGAAGGCTTTAGGCTATAAAACATAAAGATACGACTCATAAGACCACAGCAGCAATGAAAAATGTTGCGAAAACGGGAGAAAGATATTCCTTTTGAGAGCTTCCGCTGCAAACGCTGCGGAAACCGCTTAAGTTACACAAAAATCATGTATGACAGGATTGTTTAGCATTAAGAGTTCTATAATAAAGTCCGCGACAGCATATGTCTATATTTTATGGTTGACTTACTACAACCTTTTTTATGTTAATTTTGTAAAAAAATAATACATTATTTTTAGATGTGTATTATACACACAGGTATTCATTCTTATCAAAATAAATACATTCATCATCACGAGCATTTCATTTAGAACCAAGTTGCCCTTTATATCATTTGATTTCAATAAATATATTAGGAGCTATCACAGTTTTAACATAACTCCGCACCAAAATAATGTTCGCAGCTTAAGTACAACGTGCGCTTGCGCTAATCTATACTAATATTATAAAGCTGAAGAGTTTGTTTGTTTGTTTGTTTGTTTGTTTGTTTGTTTGTTTGAACGCGCTAATATCAAAAACTACTGGCCCAATTTAAAAAAAAAAATTACGTTGGATAGTCCATTTATCGAGGAAGGCTTTCGGCTATATAACATAAAGATACAACTCATAAGACCACAGCAGCAATGAAAAATGTTGCAAAAACGGGAGAAAGATATTCCTTTTGAGAGCTTCCGCTGCATACGCTGCGGAAACCGCTTAAGTTACACAAAAATCATGTATCACAGGATTGTTCAGCATTAAGAGTTCTATAATAAAGTCCGCGACAGCATATGCCTATCTTTTATGGTTGACTTACTACAACCTTTTTTATGTTAATAAATTTGTAAAAAATGATGCATTATTTTTAGAGGTGTATTATACACACAGGTATTTATTCTTATCAAAATAAATACATTCATCATCACGAGCATTTCATTTAGAACCAAGTTGCCCTTTATATCATTTGATTTCAATAAATATCTTAGGAGCTATCACAGTTTTAACATAACTCCGCACCAAAACAATGTTCGCAGCTTAAGTACAACGTGCGCTTGCGCTAATATATTGTAAAGCTGAAGAGTTTGAAAGAAAGAAAGAAAGAAAGAAAAAGTATTTATTGGAAGGACATCACAAACACACACATACACAAGATTATACATAACTAACAAAAAAAGAAAACTAAAGACAAAAAAGCAAAAATGAGAGGAAAAATAATATACGATGTATATGTACTACGATGCATAAAAGTATCCATGCCAGCCAATCAGTGCATGCTGCAGTGTGTGTGTGTGTGTGTGTGTGTGTGTGTGTGTGTGTGTGTGCGTGTGTGTGTCTATGACGCCTATACCCAAGAGGACCTCACTCAGCATAAGCCAGGTCTCCTGGAGAACCTGACGCTGGTTTTCAGTGGGCCCCTACTGAGTGAAGCACACAGAAGTTGGCGCCAACAGTGCGTTTATAAACTACTTAAATTAATATAAAAGTAAAATAAGTTTATGCATATACTACATAAAGATTATAATAAAAGAAAATTAAGTAATGTATTAATGGGAGCTGCAACAACAACATTGCTTGAGTATCCTCGTGAGTCATCATCATGGTCATAGCGAGCGCGGGCACTGCGCACGGCGTACCTACCTACCATTCCGCTAGATTAAACGATACAATGACATATGCTTAAAAGAAAGTGACTTGGACCGTAAAATAATAACAATAATAATCTTAATATAAAAATTCAGAGTCATATTAAAATGTTAATAGTAAATGTCAGTCAACGTACATATTACGAATATGATCAATCCATAAAAAGAAAAAAAACGAAACTTTGTGACGTGAGTAGTCGACTGGGATCGACTCGTCCTTCCGCCGCGCCCAGAGTTGCAAAAAATGTTTGTTTGTTTGTTTGAACGCGCTTATCTCAGGAACTGCTGGACCGATTTGAAAAAATATTTCTGTGTTGGATAGCTTATTTATCGAGAAAGGCTTTAGGATATAAAACAGGACGCTGCGACGGGAGGGGAGGGAGCAAACTCAAAACGCGCGGACGAAGTCGCGGGGGACCGCTAGTATATTATAAAGCTGAAGAGTTTGTTTGTTTGAACGCGCTTATCTCAGGAACTGCTGGACCGATTTGAAAAAATATTTCTGTGTTGGATAGCTTATTTATCGAGAAAGGCTTTAGGATATAAAACATGACGCTGCGACGGGAAAGAAGGGAGCAAACTCAAAACGCGCGGACGAAGTCGCGGGGGACCGCTAGTATATTATAAAGCTGAAGAGTTTGTTTGTTTGAACGCGCTTATCTCAGGAACTGCTGGACCGATTTGAAAAAATATTTCTGTGTTGGATAGCTTATTTATCGAGAAAGGCTTTAGGATATAAAACATGACGCTGCGACGGGAGGGGAGGGAGCAAACTCAAAACGCGCGGACGAAGTCGCGGGGGACCGCTAGTTAATATAATAATATTAATGTCATATAAAAAAAACATTGAGTATTGTACGAAATCGTTAATTTAAGAAATACAAATATCGTGAACTTAATTTTTTGGAGCTCACATAATCTACTCGTACTTCAAATGCATTACTCATGGCCCAACTGTATTTTGGAATCAACGGTCAAAGCATTAGCACCCTGTATGTTTGTAACAACATAATTACCTTACATGCCATAAAACTATTTCGTACCTTATCTCTATCTCAATAAAATTTCAAATTTATTAGCTGCCTGTTCTACTATCTTTGTCAAGTCCCGGGAAAGCGATGCAGTCCCTTCGATTTGGTGATTTATTAATGGTTGTTATTCCAATGCGGCAAAGTTGATTTTTGTGAAGCAAATTGTAAGAAGATAAAGAATTAAAATATTTAAGAGGTATGATTAGAATTATCTCTTTTACTAAGTACGCAGGGCGATGAAGGAATTTAATTCGGTATCGATGGACCTTTGGCAGTAAAAAGATATGTTAAATTGTTAGATAGAGCCTGATTCGTTACTCGTTATGCCATGAGAATTTACAGGTTAATTTAAGAACCTCTGTCCCATGAAGCTTATCTTTTGATGTCTTATTCTAATGACGATGTGTTGGTTAAATACATCATTATGTAGGTAACTACCAAATTTGACTACAAGTTCATATAAATGGGACGTTAGTTTAAGAAGGTAAGGCTTAATAACATCATAATTTAACATTATTCAAGAATCATCATCATCATAATCAGCCAAAGGACGTGATTGCTGTACCGTTATCATGAGTTTACTCGCTAGCGACGACGCAAGTTTTTGTATGGAAAGTTTTAGTTCTGTCAGTGACCGCTAGAGGCGCTGTGCAATTTTATTGCATAGACTTTTTCTACGTCGTCGCTAGCGAGTAAAACCGTAGTAAACACATGGTAACGGTAATGAACAAAGCTTCGACCAAAGGCGCATGTTCGAAGGGTCTTTAATCTGGAACTTTTCTGCCCCAGCGACCATCAGTGCCCTGCTTACTGCCATTTGAGCTTACTGATTCGCAGAGCTATGTGCATTACTTTAGTTCTTAAACGTATCTCCTTATTACTCGATCTCGTAGAAATCACCGAACATAACTCTCTCGATAACTCGTTGTGTGATTTTAAGCTTTTATTATTTAAAAATCATTTTTGCACCAATTTTGTGATATATGAAATTACTGGCATTCGTAATAAGATTCACAAACCCCTTACGTATTCAATAAATGACGCAATATTTTCTAGCCAATCATAACTCGATTAACACTTATTGCAGTATTTTCTTACAGCTTAATACATTCCACTTGAACAGTTAGCACAAATAGGGTTCACTCAGCATCTAATAAAAATGCAACACTCTACTTATTTAAAAATAAATATGCGCCAGACAACATACCAATTGTCGTGGTTTCGAAGTAAGGAATTTTCTTTCTTGTGGTACGAATACCAGACAACGATTATGACGAAGGCGTCTCCCATAAATACTTATATGGATACATATTAAATATCCATGACTCAGGTACAAATATTCGTGCTCATCACACAAACATTTGTCCCTTGCGGTATTCGAACCCGCGACGGCCGGCGTAATAGTCAAGAGCTCTAACCAATACACCAAACGAGACATTCATATTCAGTTCTTTTTTTTGCTGCTGCGTTGCAGCTTTCAACTATCTATTCTGCGAAATTTTTGATAGCGGTGAGCTCTGTGAGGGTCTGGGTGGGTACACTTATTACTGGATGGGTAAACCTGCAAGTGAGCGTGCCGCGAGTGGCGTTGGATTTGCGATCCGGAACAGCATTGCCAAATCTTTAATAGAACTCCCTAAAGGCATTAACGATCGAATCATGTCCTTGCGGCTTCATATGGCGCCCAGTAAATACCTACATCTAGTGAGCGTGTATGCACCTACGATGACTTCAGCTGATGAAAATAAGCTGAATTTTTATGAGGATCTTGGCGAAGTTTTGTTTCGTATACCAGCCTGTGACAAACTGATTTTGCTCGGTGACTTCAACGCGCGTGTTGGTACAGATCATATCGCCTGGAAGAATGTGTTGGGGAGGCATGGAGTCGGCAAGTGCAACTCCAATGGCTTATCACTGCTAACCCTATGCTCTGAATTCGATCTCAGCATTTCGAACACTTTTTTTAGGTTACCTGACAAATACAAGACATCCTGGATGCACCCCCGCTCAAAGCACTGGCATCTTCTTGATTACATCATTGTACGAAGGCGTGATCTGAAGGATGTACTCATTACAAGAGCAATGCGTGGTGCCCAGGGCTGGACTGACCACCGCCTTATCAGATCCAGAATGAGGCTGAACTACAAGCCCCCGCGCAGAGTAGAACATAAGGTCCCGGCTCGACTAGCTTTTGCTAAATTAGTGTGCGACAAGGACATGCGACACAAACTTGATTCGAAGTTTGGTGCGGCGATGCCCGGCACTGATGTCTACAGTTCGGTAGACGAGCACTGGCGTTGTTACGCGAAAACACTTAACGATGTTTCTCAACAAGTCATTGATAAACCAACAAAGAAAAACCAAGACTGGTTCGATGACTCTGATTTGGAAATACGTCGGCTTGTTGAGAAATCACGTCTTGCCTTGAGAGGTGTCATCGGTGCGGGGCAGCGCAGATTTATACAACGCGATCTCAAAAATAAGATGCGTGAACTTAAGTATAGTTGGTGGAGTCAGAAAGCCCAAGAGCTGCAGATGCTAGCTGATAGCGGACAGACTGCAAAGTTTTTTGATGGGCTGAAGTCCGTTTACGGTCCTCGGGTTAAGAAAATTGCCCCAGTTTATACGCGCGATAAATCCAGGCGATTGACAGATCCGGAAGAGGTTCTCCTTCGTTGGGCTGAACACTTCAATGAAGTGCTGAATCCTGGTGGTCAAGGAGCAGATCTGTCTTATATCAACTCGCTTGAGAGCTTGCCCAGTGAATCAAGTTTGGAAGAGCCTCCGTCGTATGAAGAGTTCATTGGTGCCGTAAAGCGGTTAAAAAATGGTAAATCACCTGGTTCGGACAGTCTTCCTTCTGAAGTTTTTAAATATGGTGGATCGAACATCAGGTCCAAGCTGTTCGACCTTATCAAAATTATTTGGGACGTTGAGACTGTACCACAAGACTGGAAGGATGCTTCAATAACCAAATTATATAAAGGCAAAGGAGAACTCTCCGATTGTAGCTCCTATCGAGGTATATCTCTTCTCTCTACGGCAGGGAAAATTTTGGCGCATATTCTCAACAGACGCCTAAGTACCCTAGCCGAGAGCTTCTTTCCCGAAACTCAATGTGGGTTTCGACCTAATAGGGGCACGGTTAACGCCATCTTTGTTGTCAAGCAAATGCAAGAAAAAAGCCTTGAACAACATCGTGACCTCTATTTATGTTTTGTGGACCTAGAGAAGGCCTTTGACCGCGTACCTAGAATTGCTCTCTGGGCTGTTCTGGAGAAATATGGTTGTTCCGTGAAGTTTGTCAATTTAGTGCGACAGTTTCATGAGGGTATGACAGCCCGCGTACGTCACGAAAACGACTTCACGGAACAGTTCCCTGTCACTAGCGGTGTCAAACAAGGCTGCGTTATGGCTCCGACCCTTTTCGCCATTTACTTTGCGGCAGTAATGAGTGATGCGCTGCTGCTTTCGGTGGTCTGAGCCAACGAGTCTGGAAATCGCACGACCTAAAGCTTCACACAAAACTAGCCGTTTATAAAGCAATAATATTACCTTTGCTCCTCTATGCCTCAGAGACTTGGTGTCTGTACAGGAAAGACATCAAGCGGCTCGATATTTTCCATCTTAAATGTCTCCGAGTAATTCTCCGGCTGAAGTGGCAGGACCGTGTGTCGAACTCGGAGGTTCTGCGCCGAACCAACCTTGCAGGAATGGAGTGCCTGCTGATGAAAGGTCAACTTCGCTAGTGCGGACACGTCGTGCGCATGGAGCCTACCAGGTTGCCAAAACAGATATTTTACTCTGAGCTCAGTTCAGGTAAACGCAAACCAGGTGGGCAGTACCTGCGTTACAAAGACGTGTTGAAGCGCCATCTGACTGCTGCCAATATACCGCATGACTCGTGGGAGAGGCTGGCAACACAGAGGATTGAATGGCGAACTGCTGTCAAGGCGAGTTTGGTAGATTATGAGCAAGCCCGGCTCGAAGATCTCGACGCCAAACGCCAAATCCGCAAGACTCGGCCTAAGCCCTCCTATAAATACAAGTACAATGAATCTGGGACTCTTTACTGTGCCTCTTGCAACCGGACTTTCAAAACCAAATTTGGCTATGCAAGTCACGCTCGCGCCCATGCAAGAGCCCAGGCTAACACCAGCTAAGGGTGTCGCCGTCGACGGATACGTCTGGGAGGACATCATCATCATCATCATTCTGCGAAAGTACAACCTAAATCGTTAGCCAAGTAAATTATTATTATTAGATCCTAAATCCGGATAGTATCTTCTCTGCTAACAGTAGACTGCGCTTGCGCAGGACAGGTGCTCAGCTTCGTGACGTCACGTACAAATGTCGTTACAACCGACGAAGGTAACAACGCTTGCGTAACAGTTGGTTTCTCTTCGCTAGTTAAATATTGTAAACAATCTTAACATTTCTTTTTAACGAAATAATTAATTTTTAACCGACTTCAAAAACGGAGGAGGTTATCAAGTCGACTGTATGTTTTTTTTTGTATCTATGTTACCTCATATCACAGTCGTTTGTCGACCGATTCGAAAAAAAAAATCTTCTTTCTTTCTAATTGGTCCTATTGTTGTCAATTTGGGATCTGATGATGGGGTCTTGGTGTAATCGAGGGAAACCCTCATATTTTAAAGGCATGTATAGTCAATGACAGAACTTATGATAGATAGTTTGTAGCTTCTTAAAGAATAGTCATAAGGTGCTACTCCCCCAAACACACAACCCACAAATCTCAAAACTTACATAGGTATTTATAGTTGAATACTGAGATATTTTGAAATCAAATAGTTAATTTTATTCAGTGATAATATTTTTAAAGTTCCGAAGAAAAGATTTTTTACATTATTTGACGAGTAAAGAAAAACGGAATTTATGATACGACTTGACGTAGCTTCAAGCAAGGCCAAGCAATTTTGATAAAACTTACACTGTACCCTAAGTTGAACTATATTTGATTCAACTAAAAAAAAAACGACCAAGTGCGAGTCGGACTCGCGCACTAAGGGGTTTCGTGCCAACTTTAACTGAATTATGGAATCCACTTACTTCCACTTAGCTAAAATACCGCAATATTTTGCTGACAGTTAATATAACTTTGTTTTCCATAGTGTTTGTATAAAGAACAAAGTTATGTTTGCGGTTGTTAAAAATGTGCGATATCTCAAAAACTTCTCTTTCGATTCCGTCCGAACCAATTTTCGTTGAAAGAATTTGTTAAGATCTACATTACATTTTTTTTCAAAAATTACACTTGCTTAGATTAGAAGTTACGAGTAGAGAAAAGGGGATGCCCATTTTACCACTTTAGGAGCGTCTATCTATCAAACGTTAGACTTCAAAAGAAAATGGTTGTACGAATCTCCATGTCATTTAAAAAGATCTGTCCGTAGACACTCATACGCACAGGTTTGACATAAAAGATTTTTTACGGTTTTAGTTTCATGTGGGAGCTCCCCCTTAAATATCCTTATTTTTTATATCTTTTGTATGCGAACAGTAAAGCGGTTAACAGGATACATCTTCCTACCAAATTTCAACAGTGTGATGCTTATAGTTACAAAATAAAGTGTCTGTGACTATGTGTACGGACGGACAGACAGACTGACAGACTTGACGGAACTATAAGGGTTCCGTTTTTTGCCATTTGCCATTTGGCTATGGAACCCCATAAAATTATTTACTCGCTATAACTTCTCATTTTCGAGCAATCCAAACATACACTTACGATATTTTTCATCGTTTTAGGAAGCCTAATAGTTTTTTTTATTTTAATTGTGGCAATATCGTATACATACATCCTTCTTCAAATCGATAACATAAAATACACTCAAAAGTATTTAATAAACTTCTTATTTTGAAAGTCGGTTGAAAATCAGTATCTGTTACTCAGCGCAGAGCTGAGTCCAAGATGATTGGGCTGAGTGTCTGCAATTTTTGCTTTTAAGCGCTTCCTACGGCTGGGCGGTCACGTATAACTTCATTAGATAGACAAAAAAGTGGAATGACAGATGTCAGTAAGATAAAGTATATAATTCGAAAGCCTAATTTAACAGTCGATTAAATCAAATGAGGATGTGTACGTTTACGAATGCAAAGCAGCTCGTTCCTAGAACATGCTTTGTTAGTTTATTAATTTTAAAGGTTGTGGTTTTTTAGATTTTTTGATAGACTGACCGGCAGACTTCTGAATGCTGTTTTTAAAAGCAAAGTTCTTAAAATGCATAAGTTATAAACATTTAAAAGTGATACGGTATCACAAAATTAGTAGGAAGCCTTAATAAATGAGAAGTGACTCTGTTCATCACACATTTCTTGCTCTTCTTTGTGCTCATCACATTACACTTTTACAAGAACAATGCAAGAAAGTGAAGCCACACATAATCTCATTATCATTATTACTTAATCTGATGTTATCGCCTACGTATTAAATTCCCTCATTCAAAAAAATACAATGTTACAACGAAACGAAAAGTTATGGGTATGGTATGCAAAGAGGGCAGATAGCATCTATTAAGAAGTAGTATGTCTGTTTTTGTCACTGTTCTCACGATGCATTGTGATGTTATGCGTAGACGCATGGTAAAGGCCGGCGCACATTTAACTTTGTAGCAACGTTTTTTAATTTAAACAAATTATATAAATATTTTATTGTTCTTATTTATCAAAATAAACTTGCATTGATACAAAGTATGTTTTATTTTACGAATAAATTATGGATGGGAGACATTGTTATTATTTTAGATCTATGCGTAACTACTTGTATTCCTTAAATAATAATAAACGCAGGTTTCCAACTACACGTGTACTGCTTTTCCTTTAAAAATTAGGTAATTTAGGAGTTAACTAGTTTACATAAATTAATACTAATACATATTACAAGTAGGTGCAAACACAGCACAGCTTGTCAAAAAAAAAACAATTCAACCGTGCAGGCAGTTTTTTCTATTTTTGTTATTTCATGATTTGGTGTAATTACCCAAAAAGGACTTGATCGATTTTGATGCAAATTACAATGTATGTACCCTAAGTTGAAATACAATACCCGATTTAAGTACAAAAGAATCATCTCGCGATGACTTCTCGTTTTCGAGAATTCTGTAGTCAAACATACAATCATACATACACTTACAAAATTTTGCACACGCGTCTGGAAGCCTTAAAAGATCAATATACTCAAATATTATCAAATTCTAACACTATCACATACATATACTTTGAATTGATTACCTCTTTTTTTGAAGTCGCTTAAAAATGAATCAAGCTAGGCTGCATAGCCACGCATAACTGGTTTCGCCGAGCTTAAAGCTACTCAATTAACGACCCATAACTATAAATTCCTCTTAATGACTAAAAACAAACTAAGTACACCTTAAAGTATGTTTTTTCAATGAAATAAACACGTCATGTCTTTATCTTGTGGTTAATTTGCTACAAATTACGTCTCCTTTGCTATATTCAATTGTAGTAAAGGCTTTATAGTAAAACCGGAATTAAAGTATGAACCTCAGTTGTCCTTTTCCATCACTTTATATAAGAGACTTCAATAAGAATAGCCTCACAATCATCTCATCTTTTCGTTACTTCAAAATAACCAGGGAACTTTTAGTAACTTTAAGTATAGCTTATACTACAACGTATCAGCTCTTTTGATAATGGCAGCTTATCACGAAAGTCCCAACTAACTAATTAATATAAATATGTACTAAGAAGTGACCCCCTTACCAATGGTTGTCACTATAAACTACTCAAAGTCACTGTGAACTGTCAGAAACCTGTGCTTACTGCACACGTACAAAATATGTGAGAACCGCAAAACACGGTGATGTATGGACCAAGCCGCTATCGATCATAAACTTAAGCTATGCTTAGCGGTAAACAAGTGAATAGCATTTACCGTTCAAAAGCTTCATAAATGTATCTTCTAGGCACACTTTTCTAGTTGATTACTCTCTGACTTTTCAAATTTTAATCGCGGTGTTACTGAAGGCAACTTTCTGCCTCGCTGATGCGGCGGACAGTCACTGACCCTCAACTGGAATTAAGTTTAACTTCATGTATAGTTTTACCAAAAGGTATTATAGGACTGGTATATCTTTGTAAGACTAACGTGCTAAAAATATGAGGATATAAACCTATCTACCTAAAGGCATGTCGATGTACCCTCTTTTAAAGCTAGTGACCATAAAAGATTAAAACAAAAAATATGTCCTTAGCTTCTGATGTCACAAAGTACTAACCGTCGTTAAGCGCTTCCTACAAACGATACAATCTTTAAGTTCAGCTGTCAACCGTGACGACTCCGACCAAATTAGGCAACAGGGGACAGATCTCAGATAATCATGATTGCTCTATTTAATACGTTCGTTCACACACTCTGGAATTTGAAGAGATTGTAAGATTAAATAGTGTAGGTTGGTACTTGTATTTGATGTGAGAACAAAAATTCAGTTTGGAAATCGTTTCCTTTCATACCTTAATAAAATAATTATAAGTGCAACTTATAAGTTAGATTTCGAAGAAAACATTTATAACGTGGTTATGTAATAGTCGATATTTATAGCTAATGCATAAAATCTACATGAGATTTTTAGCGAGAGGTAACTTATAACATTCAGTGATAATTGCAAAAAACAAAACTAAGTGATAACAACCAAAATTTAAAAAAAAATGAACTAACACGAGTAGGTATGTTTAGTCAGTCCCAAATATTTCCATCTTCCTGACATCCCCTGACACATGTTTATTATGCCACTCGTCCGCGTTCCAGCACGCTTGTGTCAGCGAGTCACGACTTTTCCCAAATTTGGGGCAAGAGGAGAATATTCTGGCAGGCACGTATCGCCTTTGCATACTTGGCTTTATTAAATTTCTCGATGGAATTATGCTTGACAATTTTAACAAGGTTGAAAATGTTTAAGATGAACTACGAGTAATTTATTTGTAGGAAATGAAATCAATCTAGATTTATAGAACATCCAAGAACAGAAGGCGTAGACAGATTATAAACATAAAATAAATTCTAACACTACGGTACATCTTTGTTGTTTTCTTTCTTTCATAAAGAAATAAACATTGCGAAATTCATAATAATGAGATAAGAAACCAAAAATTGCGCACTGGTGGGGACTCGAACCAGCAACTTCTTGGCTAACCGGGCCAAACGCTCTACCAATTGAGCTACGATTACCGTCCGACCTCTCAGTCCGACCATGCGAAATGTCTTTAAGAATATGAAAATATGACACTGTGAGTGTTATAAGCATCCTCAATCATTTCTTTCTTCCCCTATTTACCTTGATCATTTTCATTACAATTCTATTAATCCAAATAGTAATTTACGATGGCCTAGAGTACCTTAATATAGGTATACGGGCAACTGTCCCTGCCATGTTAGGTACTTCAAGCCATCCATATTCTAAAAAAAGCTTATAAAATACTTTTCAGACATAATTACTGATCGTCTATCACAGCCACCGAGGCAATCAGAGCACCGACACCGCGGCGTAATGCTCGTAACTCTCGGGCGCATCGAAAGTGTTAAATTTCGCGGATTCCATTAAGATAGGTGCGCAGGCGCAGCGCCGCGCGTGACCTGCGAACTGGCCCGGGAACTTACAGGGCTGTCATCAGGACTATTTGAAATATTAGCTCTTCATTGATCAGTTGGTTACTGGTTCCGCAAATTTCTTGGCAAAAGACATTAATTTAATCAATGAAAATAAATTCTAGATTACAGATTAAGTTGTGATGATCATTTTTTGGCATTCAAATAACATTTTATGTTTAGTAGCCTTAGTTTTTTCTCTCGATTTATTTAGATAAAAATCGAGATCAAAAAAATAACAGTTTATTAATTACACAGACTTTACCGAACAAGAACCTCCCTGAGCTGAAATAAAAGATATTCAACCCTACTGACCGAAAATTTAATACTTAATAATCTATTGGGATCAGCAAAAAATTAAAAATAAATCCAATAATAGCGTCGCGGGATAAAGTTAATAACACAAGATTAAAGAGAACAAGAAGACACCGTTTAGTCGTGACTGAAGTTGCCCGATCAAAAATGCATTTTAACGGCTGATCAAAGATTAAAATGAACGCAATTACGTATGTAAATTTTAAAACTAATATTAAAACCAAAGTCTCATTACTACAAAAAGATTACTGTGAATCCAATTTTAATTACGAGAACCCACATGAAACGTACATATTATTATAATAAGATTCGGTGTTAAAATTAATTTTACGCCGTGTAAGTATGTTTTAATAATTCATAAACTGTAATTTGATCTTTCAACTGGCAGAATACGGTAAAATATTTATGTAACATTCAAATAATTCAATAAAAAACATTAGAATCTTGAAAAGATTCCTTTTCAATATTTAATAAAATTTATAACATTCGATAGGAAAAGATAGATCATTGTATGCAATGATACTTACAACGACTTTCTTGTAATTTTTTGCACAATCTCAAAGACTGAGATCAAACTGACGTCCTTACGAGTAAACAGTGCAATTTTACCCTCAGATCATCCCTACTACCCTCAACCCAGAATCAAACTAAAGAACTGTTATTTCAAAAGCAATCTGCTTGTAGAACTTAGTAAGAATAACCCCATAAACCAATAAGCAAACTATCGAAAGTCGTTTAGCCCCCACGCCAGGGGCGGTGACACATGTCCTGATCGTAACTCTGCATTTATGTCTTATGGTTTACTTGTTCGGTTTACGACTAAAACACGTGGTGTATGTGACTATAGTTTACGTTTCAGAAATAATACACTGCGATAAAAGCTACTAGCTCCGTAGCCGTGTATATATTTCTGTATAGCGATAGTTGTTAAGGTAATTGTACAGGGTATTGTTTGGTCCGGGACATCCAACTCAGGGATGATAATAATGAGATATGCTTATTCCAAAAAAAAAAAACTTAAAATGATCTGTAATCTTAATAAAAGTAAACCTCTTGACAAAATTCTAACAAATTGCAAATTCAATGGGGAAACTCGCACCCTCGCGCGTAGTTCGCGCGTATCTACGAAATACTACGCCGTAGCTAGTAAGCTGTGTAGACGCCACCTGGTGTTAGTATTTTTGTTTCTCTTGCTAGTATCGTTTTTTTCTGGAATCAGTGTCGTTTGTAACAACCCCGAGTCGAGCGTCGCTGACCAAAACAAATCCTGTATATTTATTGTAACTTAAACTGTAAGTCTTCTTTGCTTTTGAAATTTCATTGGTTATATTATATTTTAAGAGATATAATCCCTGTAGAATTCGATGGCTAATTTTGTGATAAGCGGTTTATCTACGTGTGTCAGTATAATTTATTTCTGAATTATTTATCGTTGTCTAAGTTTATTATTTTGAAGGAGATCAAAAATATTGAATTATATTTCCACTCACAAGTCGAATAAACTTGAGTAATGGTTTGAAATCTTTCAGGCTTTTAACCGAGCCAATAATAATTTCAAATATTTGCTATCGATATTTAGTTCAATGTTGCAGCGAAAATATTGCAAGATTTGAACGATAAAAACCTCCGAAATATCTAAGCCAATCTGCTGCCTGCATCCGTCCGTCAAAACATCGATATTAATTACGATCAATCTGCGAGTCATTTGAACATGTCGGCATTACCGACAACCTGTCAGGGATCATCAGATTATACGTTTATTTACTTACTAAATCACATTTCATATTTAGTTAATTGAGAAACGGGATTTAGATTACTTCGTAGTTAATAAAGTGATGTAAAGTTTCATTTCTAAAGTTGGTGCTCTTAGTTAGTATCTGATTGCGTTCGACTGTTATGTAGTTCATAATTTTGATTGTACCTAGTATATTTAACTTACACATACAAGATGAAATAAGAAATCAAAAATTATCATTTGAGCTAGATTCGAAACAGCAACCTTTGGCTTACCGGGCTGACACTCGCACCCATCGAGTTACCGTGCCGATACCCCACCGAACCGAAATTTCTGATCTCTTATAAATACGGCATTACGCTTGACGTCAGCACCATCTACCGACTGTATTGAAACAGTTTTTTTTTTGTTTTTTTGAAGTGAAAACTTCTTTAGCGGCGTTGAGCACTATTGTGGGATGGGGGAAAAATGTGAAACTCGCGTCAGGACACGTGGGATTATTATTATTATTGTTATTATTATTATAATTGTATTATTATTATTGTATTCTATCACAAAAATGATAGTACTTTTATATTGATAATAAGAGCAATTCATTCAAAATTATTCCCTAACTATTCCAAAAAATCAAAAATGCACAACGTTGATATTCAAGTTTTCACTTCTGCCGGCACTCCCGGAATGCATCAGGTTTTTTTTTTTTTAAATGGGGTCATCCATTTGGAAGCTACGATATTGCACACCAATCACATACATTGCTCTGATCCCAAAGTAAGTAGCCAATGCACTGGTGTTATGGAAATCAGACACAACGGTGGTACCACAACACCCAGACCCGAGACACTATAGAAAATATCGTTTTTTACATTGACCCGACCGGGAATCGAACCCGGGACCTCACGAGATGGCGACGCTTGAAACCAGCGTGCTAGCTATTCGACCACGGAGGTCGTCAAATGGTCAACGTCAACAGTGGTTGCACACCCACAACACACACGAAAATACGCACTAGAGAATAGTCTAATCTTTTACAACTATTTATTTTTCCTTTTCTCAACATTCCAAGGAAAATCGCAGCAATGATCAACGTTACTTGTCCGCCAAGCATCGCAAGTTAGATACTTATACAAACATTATTACTAATTACTGCACGGTATCTGTGTCGGCACATTTGAATGTTTCTTTATAATTACGCCGGCGGTCTCCCACGGCGTAATTGTTCGCTCGGAACTACGATGTTTATAATATATTCTACGTATCCTGAGCTTTTAGGGGCACGTGGTATCACTCTACATTGATAAGCAAAAAATACTAAATAAGTTAAAATTTTGAACAAAAACTTGAGGGCTAAAACATTGAAAATTCATATAATTTTCGTAATATGAGTTTTAGTCTCACAAATTCTCCATAAAGAGTGTTTCACTGTATGCAATTTTGCAGCTACGATTTAAGTAATACTTATTAAACATGGACACTTCAAATTCCAAAAAGTTATCACTACATTTATATAAAAGCAACAATGTTACGGAACCATCTTCACAATGCTCGCACACACTTGGCCGCGTTTTTGCGCAGTCATAAGAAGCCCATGGTATTTCCTGGATATTTAGCGCGGTTCGGCGTAAAAGTAGCGTATTACGGAAAGATTTCGAGAATCAAGGCGAACGCTTCTCGAGAACACAATAAAAAGTTAATTATAACAATTATAAGTAACTCAAAGGTCTCCCACCGACAAGAAATTTTCAACTTCTCGTCTAGCTCTTTGTAGATGATTGCAAAAAGTATTTCAGAGCCTTATCAGGTATTCCACGGTGTAACACATGCAAGTAAACGTAACAATCGAATAAAAACATACGCCAATTATGTCATACAGAATGATGTTTTATGCAGGACTTAAGAGAATTTCGGGTGGTTTTTTGCCAGTCTACCAACCGTCGTCATGGCGGCTCGTCATGGAAAGAAACCCCTTTAGGGCAGTAACAACCTTCACATTGTTAATTATTTATTTTATCGGTAAAGGGCTTTGAAGAAAATAAGAGTATTTCTTATTTTTTAATAAGTACACATGGGAAATAATAATTGACATATTGATTCGAGTAGAAACCTAAAATAGCAGTAATAAAATTTTCAAAAAAATAGAAAAAAATGCACCCGTGCCTATTAGAAAAACCGAGATACCTGAATTATATTGTACACATACTGATGGAGTACTTTGTAATTTCCTGTAAGATGTTACAATGTAAATCTAAGTATCAATTCTATTAACTTTACAAAACCGTTTAAGTCAGATACAATTAAGTACGTTGAATATCTAAAAACTATCGACACCCGTCATCACATCACTATCACCGCCTGGAATCCGTTGCGCGGGCGCAGTTGTATTTATTATCATCCAATCACCGAATGCACCAATTAAGGATGCTGAAAAAGATTATATTGAGACATTTAATTTTAACATAAGTAACAATAAAATAGAGGTGCTCGTAGCGCAGCGGTAGCAGCGCTTTGGTAGTGATATCAAAGTGAAGCAACCTACGGCGCGGTCGTGTTTGGATGGGTGACCATTCCGACCATATAAGTGACGTTTATCGCGAGCATCTCCGTGCTTCGGAAGGCACGTTAAGCCGTTGGTCCCGGCTAATATCGGTTGATATTAGTCGTTAAGCCTAGTCAGAGGCCTTATGGGCGGCTTGATAACATCTGACAGCAGGGTTAGTCGCTTGCCTTGCGAACACCCCTCCACCAACCCGCACTAAGCCCGCGTGGTGGAGTATGGCTCAAACTACCTCACAGTTGAGGTAAGGCCTTTGCCCAGCAGTGGGACGTTACAGGCTAACTTTACTTACAATAAAATAACGAAATACATAGGTTTTGTGTTGATTTACATAATGAATAAATAGTGTTGATGCCCAAAGTGGTTTGTGGCTCAAGCACAATCAATTAGTAAGCATTGGTAATATTCGATATTTGAGCTTTTGATCTTTACAAATTTATTTCATTTTTTTAAAGTGGTCTGGTCAGCGTGCAAAATCCCATTAATTATTCAACATTAGCAAACTTCTTAACTGTATCTTGTTCGATGTCCAAAATGCCTTCTTATCGTCCGTTACTCCCATCCCTCATCAAACCCTGGTTACCGCGGTTGGTGCACGTCAACACTCGAGATAAAAACGCCATTTTGGTTTCCAAAGCTGCAGACTTGGGATTCGTTATAATTCCGCTCTCATACATATGGATTTGAGAGATAACAGACTCGAGTGTCAGTTCAATGCAGGCCTCTCAACGCGTCAGCAAGATTTATATTATAACCGTCTTTACCGGAGTAAAAGTAGTTAATATATTCGTAACTAATCTTATTTGCTTCTGGTTTTGAGTCAACATAGACAGTCCACGCAGTATTTATTTATTTAAAGACTTTATTGCACAAATCCAGTACAAAGGTGGACTTAATGTTTAAAGCATTTTCTGCCAGTCAAACCTTTAGGTCATGCAGAGACATGGCAATGGGTGCAGCGAAAATAAATTAACAGAGAAAATCAATTCAAAAAGCGACCATTAACTAATATTTATAGTAAAACATAAACCTACTTAAAGTAGCATCATATTTTATATTCTATAAACATACTATAACTTACGAAAAATAAATATAATAGATCAAAATATACATAAGTTTTCTTAGAAATTGACGGACTTAAATCTTGAATGATACCTTCGACTCGGCCCTCCTGACATCCAAAGGAAGAGAGTTCCACAGTCGTGTTGCCGTGACTGAAAATGACTTGGACTTGGAGACGTTCGTGGAGCGGTGTGCCAGCGTGCCTAGCTGGACATTGACGGAGGAACGGAGAAATCGATCGGGAGTTTAAGTATAGTTTTAATAGTCACTTCTTCAACAGGGCGTGTTGCGTCTTTCCTTGCCTAAGCAAAGAAATAAAACATTACTTCATGAAACTAGTTTGAGCTAACAAAGCTAACCTGACGTTTCTACACTAATGGCAAAAATCAATGCGAATATACCTACAGGATATTTCAAATCTGCATGCATTCAGAAATGCATTTACAAACGAAGACAAATCTGTTGTTCAAAATGATGCATCGTCTGCGATAGCCCTAATGTAAACGTGAGTCAAGTTATTGATGAGTTGTATCGCGAATATTTCAGTAGCAGAGTTATTGCAAGTGAGTAATGCATTATGATAAAGCTAATGCAAGTGAAGTGACACGTTCCACTTTAGATGTAAAATGTAAATGAATGGATCAACTTTACCGTTATATCTTTTTATCCTTAACCAGGCTGCAGTGAACGGTTTTGGATAATGTCTTGTTAAATTCTTTATCAAAAGATTAGAGAAGACCTTAACAAAACTAATAACTCTAAGTGGTAAGGACTACCAATATATATATATATACCAATATATATATAGTAGTTTTTGAGATTAGCGCGTTCAAACAAACAAACAAACAAACTCTTCAGCTTTATAAATATAAATATATATATATATATATATATATATATATATATATATATTTATATATATATATATATATATATATATATATATATATATATATATATATTTATAAAGCTGAAGAGTTTGTTTGTTTGTTTGTTTGAACGCGCTAATCTCAAAAACTACTGGCCCCATTTGAAAAAATATTTTTAACTTGGGTAGTCCATTTATAAGGGAAGGCTTTAGGCTATATGACATAAAGATACGACTCATAAGACCACAGCAGAAATGAAAAATGTTGCGAAAACGGGAGAAAGATATTCCTTTTGAGAGCTTCCGCTGCGTACGGAAACCGCTTAAATTACACAAAAATCATGTATGACAGGATTGTTCAACATTAAGAGTTCTATAATAAAGTCTGCGACAGCATATGTCTATCTTTTATGGTTGACTTACTACAACCTTTTTTATGTTAATAAATTTGTAAAAAAAATAATGCATTATTTTTAGAGGTGTATTATACACACAGGTATTTATTCTTATCAAAATAAATACGTTCATCATCACGAGCATTTCATGTAGAACCAAGTTGCTCTTTATATCATTTGATTTCAATAAATATCTTAGGAGCTATCACAGTTTTAACATAACTCCGCACCAAAATAATGTTCGCAGCTTAAGTACAACGTGCGCTTGCGCTAATATATTATAAAGCTGAAGAGTTTGTTTGTTTGAATGCTGGACCGATTTGAAAAAATATTTTTGTGTTGGATAGCTTATTTATCAAGAAAGGCTTTAGGATATAAAACATGACGCTGCTACGGGAGGGGAGGGAGCAAATTCAAAACGCGCGGACGAAGTCCGAAAAAAGAAAAAAGAAGTATATATATATAAATAAATAAATATAAATAAATAAATATAAATAAATAAATATAAATAAATAAATATCCTTTGGACATTCCCACACATCGCCATCTAGCCCCAAAGTAAGCTACTCAAAGCTTGTGTTATGGGTGCCAGACAACGGATATAATACTTAAATACTTTTTGTTTGTAAATACATACGTGATATACATAGAAAACACCCAGACCAATACAAACAGACATGTTCATGCACACAAATGTTTGTATTGTGCGGGGATCGAACCCGCACCCGCTGCGTAGTAGGCGATTTCTCGACCACTACACCAGACGGGTCATTATTGTAAATTAATCTTTATCATGTCTTTTTATACCGCATTCAAAATAGAGGTTATTTTAATAAAGTTTAATAAGTATACAAAATCAAAAATCGTCACGAGAAATAGCAAGTATTCAGAAGAAGGTAATTTGATGGTGACATAAACAGGCAAAGGGCGTATAGCTCCTATGAAACGCTTCAAGAATCAAGAAATTTCACGGATTATCTTTCTTC
Source organism: Pyrausta purpuralis (assembly GCA_963924145.1). NCBI lineage: Eukaryota > Metazoa > Arthropoda > Insecta > Lepidoptera > Crambidae > Pyrausta > Pyrausta purpuralis. The sequence goes on from OZ001657.1 coordinate 26,268,430, forward strand.
GTTTAGCTATACTCGATAAAAGTATCGCACATGACCTCCAATTCCCCTGTCAGTCGGTCAGTCGAAACCATAAGGGGATAGTACTTCTATGGTCGAAACTCAAATGGCTGTCAGTGTCATACACGTTCGGATACACCGATTTAGCAAATTGGAAATGATAGCATATAATAATTATTAAATAATTAATGAATATTTCAGAGTTAAGGATATTGACAAATCTTTATACATTCTCAGGGCAGTTGTTTAGCCATCTTCTTTGTTAATAATCGTGCAATATATCGCACATGAAAACTATAGTTTTGAAATAAATTTGGTGCATATTGAAGCCAGTAAACTTAACATTATTCACCTAACATTAAAGGCCACAGAAAAGCCCCTAATTCCACGGTGCAGTGTAGTAATTTCGCGGTCCGTATTTATTTTAATTTGCGCGGCGATCGCCGAAAAGCTCTCACGCATAAGGCACGGTGCGCTTGCGCAGACGGTGATTACAGACCGGTCGGAGGCTATAACACGTACACATTGGCTGACAAAATATAACAAACGATGTTGGACTCTAATATTATCAAAATGGGGTTGAAATGTGGTCGCAAATCTTTGACGGATTAAGAAAATGTCATGATGACTGAAAACAACTGTTCTAACTAGAACTAACCCACTGTATGCAGCAATGTCACATTGTTGAAAAAACCGACTAAGTGCGAGTCGGACCCGTGGATTGAGGATTCTGTGCCAATTTTTACACATACTTCCACTTAGCCAAAATACCACAATATTTTATTGACAGCAAAATATAACTTTACTGTTTTACTTGCTAGCGACGACGTAAAAAAAGTAAGGAAAATTGCACAATTGAATTGATAAAGTAGGTATACAAATAAAGATCTTGACTTGTGGTCGCTTGAAAATTATCTCACGTGGTATTATGTTTGCTACGGGAATGTCATGTTATGGGAATGTGGTCACATTTACAGGTTTGATGATCGTAATCATCAGCCACCACAAGATGTCAATCGGGCTATTTACTATTTCAAATTGCAAACCACATCCGAAAAAAATGTTCCAATATTCTTTCAATCAGAAGTCTCGAAGTTCTCTCGCGGCGCTCGAAAAATGACAGCGATTTGGGAACATTTTTTAATAACGCTTAAAAAATTGAATATTCTTTTGAGATTTCTTAAAGATAGCTTCGTAAGATAAAAGGATATTTGATGTAGCAGAAAATTAGAAAATTAACATTTAGTCCGCGAAGTGTCGACAAGTTTGCTTTAGACTTCGACTCATTCATTAACGGTTTGTCGGTTCAAGAGAGAAACTTTTTTAGATCCAGTTTGAGAGCCACTAGTCTGAAGCCCCAGAATTTCTTACAACTGGCGTTCAATCCAGTTCCTAGCTAATACTGATTCAGTCTAAGCACTCACACATGCACACGTTGCATGGCATTCTTGTATCTGCATGAACAGGTTTCCATTCACACGATTTTATCATCCCTTTATGCAGAACTAGTAGAGTAAATCCAATTTTTCCTTTGTGTTTAGAACATAAATTGACATTTACAAAAATATTCAGTCAAGTCAGATATGAGAACATGAGGAAATGGATACTGATTTCGTAATTTTCATACCCGGTCACTCTTTGTTTCATTTCGTTCCGAGTCCAGATTTATCAAAGGACCTTCTAAACCTTTTAAACCTTCCCTAGACCTCCACGAACATTTCAAGACTATGATAGGATAAATCCGTTCAGACGTTCTCGAGTTTTAGTAAGACTGATGAACAGCAATTCATTTACATATATAGATAACTAGCGGTCCCCCGCGACTTCGTCCGCGCGTTTTGAGTTTGCTCCCTCCCCTCCCGTCGCAGCGTGATGTTTTATATCCTAAAGCCTTTCTCAATAAATAAGCTATCTAACACGGAAAATATTTTTTCAAATCGGCTCAGCAGTTCCTAAGATAAGCGCGTTCAAACCAACAAACTCTTTAGCTTTATAATATAATTAGCGCAAGCGCACGTTGTACTTAAGCTGCGATCATTATTTTGGTGCGGAGTTATGTTAAAACTGTGATAGTTCCTAAGATATTTATTGGAATCAAATGATATAAAGGGGAACTTTGTTCTAAATGAAATGCTCGTGATGATGAATGTATTTATTTTAATAAGAATAAATACCTTTATGTATAATACACCTCTAAAAATGATGCATTATTTTTTTACAAATTTATTAACATAAAAAAGGTTGTAGTAAGTCAACCATAAAAGATAGACTTATGTTGTCGCGGACTTTATTATAGAACTCTTAATGCTGAACAATCTTGTCATACATGATTTTTGTGTAACTTTAGCGGTTTCCGCAGCGTACGCAGCGGAACCTCTCAAAAGGAATATTTTTCTCCCGTTTTCGCAACATTTTTCATTGCTGCTGTGGTCTTGTGAGTCGTATCTTTATGTTATATAGCTTAAAGCCTTCCTCGATAAATGGACTATCTAACATAAAAATAATTTTTCTAATCGGGCCAGTAGTTTCTGAGATTAGCGCGTTCAAACAAACAAACAAACAAACTCTTCAGCTTTATAATATTAGTATAGATTAGCGCAAGCGCACGTTGTACTTAAGCTGCGAACATTATTTTGGTGCGGAGTTATGTTAAAACTGTGATAGCTCCTAAGATATTTATTGGAATCAAATGATATAAAGGGTAACTTTGTTCTAAAAGAAATGCTCGTGATGATGAATGTATTTATTTTGATAAGAATAAATACCTGTGTGTATAATACACCTCTAAAAATGATGCATTTTTTTTTTACAAATTTATTAACATAAAAAAGGTTGTAGTAAGTCAACCATAAAAGATAGACTTATGCTGTCGCAGACTTTATTATAGAACTCTTAATGCTGAACAATCCTGTCATACATGATTTTTGTGTAACTTTAGCGGTTTCCGCAGCGTACGCAGCGGAAGTTCTCAAAAGGAATATCTTTCTCCCGTTTTCGCAACATTTTTCATTGCTGCTGTGGTCTTGTGAGTCGTATCTTTATGTTATATAGCTTAAAGCCTTCCTCGATAAATGGACTATCCAACATAAAAATAATTTTTCAAATCGGGCCAGTAGTTTCTGAGATTATCGCGTTCAAACAAACAAACAAACAAACAAACAAACAAACAAACAAACTCTTCAGCTTTATAATATTAGTATAGATATTATAGTAAAAGAAAAATCATTCAAAAAAAATAAACCGCCGTTCAAAACTGGCTAAAAAGCTCAAACTAACGCATGCATCCCCTCAAGCTTATGTACATAAGCAGTATTTTTTTTAATGCGTTTTCATGATTTTTAGCTAAGCAAATGTGTTACCTATAGTGAGATTTTTAGTGTTATGGTTTTTTGTTAATATACCCTAAGTTTAGCACACGTGTTTGGAAGCCATAATAGATCAAGAAACTCAAATATTATCAAACTCATACGATATCGCATTCGTACATACACATTGAATTGATTACCACTTTTTTTTGAAGTTGTTAAAAATAGATCAAAGAATCGTCCAATCATACAAATAAAACAATAAAGCAATTAATTTGCTAATCCATCCGGTATCGTACTGGTTTGTCGCTTAGCAGCTAAATGGATTTTTAAATGGCAAAAGATTTATTAGGTTAATCCGATTTGAGATTTAAACATAGCCTGTGTAGTTCGACTAGTAATGCCCATTGGTATGAAATCACTGTTATACTATTGCACTGAAGTCTAGCTTCATTCACAGATTCATTATTCATTTTAGAGTTAGGTAGTTCCTGAATTATTAAAAGTACTTAAGTAATCTAATTCCTTGATTCACTCGTTCACCATAGTTCAACACAGCTCAGTAGTCCAGTCTTTCAGTAGCTCAGTGACAGAGAGCGTATGGATATAGTTACGAAGCGAGAGCGAGACAGTTGCACGACTCGGCTCGCGTGAGTTTCGCGCCAAATTAATGTTTTAGATAGCACAGGCAGAAAATGATCTTTAACATTTTTGCAATAAGACTTGGTTCGTATTGTTTGATAAATTAATGTTTGAGGTCATTTTCAGGGTAAGGTTTGTTTATTTTTGTTGTAATTTACTAGTTTTAATTTTGACAGATGTTTTATAATTGTAATTCTACACTTCTGAAAACTTATACGTGTTTATAAGAATGATCCCTACACAATACATTAACAATTGAGCTAAATAAATGTAATGTAGTCAGGATATTGTGGTAATAGATATACCTAGCTAAGTGAACTAGATGAGTGATACATATATTCGGCTTCCACTAAGCTATATCACTCATTTCGTAAAGAGGAATAGTAAAGTGGCCAAACTCATTTGCGGCCAGATTATGCCAATTTTAGGGTAAAATATATATTTGAAAAACAAAGTGGACGACAGTCATTTCTCTTGTCATACCATTATAAGATAACATTAGAAACCTAAAACATTTGTGGCGATAAATCGAAACAACCATCATGTGATTTTCAATGCCTCTTTAAAGATTTTAAACACTCTTTAATAATGGCAACTCCCATACACAGTCTGTACTCGTACCATGCATAAATCGGTCCTTAAAACTACCGGCTACCGGTATGTCCAAGTTTTCAGTACTGATTTCGTCTGCCTGTCCCGTATTTATAAACAGGGTCTGTCTGACACTGCGCAGTTTTTTGCTCATTAAATCGAACCAGTCGCGCTGGTTTGAGCTGAGCTATGCACTCAGACTATTTATAATTATGATTGCTATTGAATCACTATTTTAAATTGCAAATAACGTTCAACGAGTAATTTAGTTTAATTTGATTAGAGTTACTAAGAGAATGGAATGCTTTCACTTCAGCAATACTTTACTTTTAAACTGCATTTCAATTCGAGTACGAAACTCAGATTATTCTGCCAATGGAATAATTTATGCTCGGCTATAATGCTTTACTATGTTATATTCTTAAACTTATTTTCATTTTTTGACTCTGATACTAGATTAAAAGGAGGCAGATTTATATCTATACAAAAATTTGTATAAATATACAAATATGTATTAAAACACGTTTGTTTGAACGCGCTAATTTCAAAAAATCCTGGACCGATTTAATAAATATTTTTTGTGTTGGATAGCTTATTTATCGAGGGAGACTATAAAACATGCTGCGATGAGAGGAATGGGAGAGCACTCAGAACGCGAGCACGCAGTCGCAGGGGACCACTAGATGATAAATATTCGAACAAACGGCACGTACGTTAGGCTTATGACCTTAATTACTACGAAGAATACGAGTACAAATACAATACAAACCAACATTGTAAAAGACGAGTCCCTGTAGTTAGGTATTTCGAGCCATACTCGACCACGCGGGCTCAGTGCGGATTGGTGGAGGGATGTTTGCAAGGCAAGCGACTAACCCTGCTGTCAGATGTTATCAAGCCGCCGATAAGGCCTCAGACTAGGCTTAACGACTAATATCAACCGATATTAGCCGCGGTTGCGATAAAAAGGCATTAAGACCAACGGCTTAATGCCTTACGAAGCACGTAGATACTCGTGATATACGTCACTTATATGGTCGGAATGGTCACCCATCCAAACACCACCGCGCTGTAGGTTGCTTCACTTCGGTATCACTACCAAAGCGCTGCTACCACTGCGCTACGAGCATCTACGATTAAAATATAGGTACTTTCTATTAGATGTCAATTAAAACCGTTGATTCGCACGTTGTCCGCGGTCCGGCGCAAGCGCAGTCGTTAACGGTCATCCCGTCAAGACGAGTGAAAGTCATGACATGGACCCCTACTATGAAAGATCATGTCCACACTTTACACACAAATCACGCCATCCTGGTCACACATGTCGAACAGATAATGAGAGTGAGAGAGACAGCACTATGGATAGTATTGCCAGAGTAAGGGATTTACGAAGGTAGCGCCTCGGGCAATAATTACAACCATTTTGTATGTGCAATCGGTGTTAATCCGAACTGACACTGTAATGGGTGAATAGTTCGAGGCTGGTGTCCTACTTCAAGTGTAATAAGCTCGGACACAAATTAAAGGGAACTCAAAGTAGTAAAATGCACTGAAACGGCACCTTAAGTAAGTACGTACTTAATTGGACTTGAAACAAATGAAAAAAACAAACTAAAATAGAACTAGAGCTGTTTGTAGGCCGTGTACTGTGACTCCAAAAATAACTATGTTAACTTCGAAAATAAAAGACAGTTCCAAGTTATTATAGTTAATTTTAAAAATAGTAATATAATTTATAAAATATAAAAGTAATAGTAATTAAAAAGTATTTTTATTAAGACCAACCTTTATACATACAAAAGAAAAATCCAACTATATCGCGATTTAACTAGGCACAGCGCCATCCATGGATGAAATTTGGAACAAATCTCCTTACATTTAATCAATAAATAAATAATTTGTGATGTTCGTATGGAAAAGGTTCGGAAAAGGCTAGGCGAAAAATCGACAACAACAAAAAAACCATTCGGAACGGTTTTCAAACTTTACTCTGTCTATCTATCTCTTTCTCTCTGCTGCGCGTGACTTCCAAGAAATATCAACAACTTTTAGATAAACTTAGCATAGGTATTTATTATTTATTATTTCTGTGATTGGCTTGTTATATATGCAGCCATACTTTAAAAATAACTCAAAAGATTCTTTGCAATGTGGGAACTATTAATCCCACTTTGTATCACCTTCCATATTTGGTACAACCATCTTTTCAATACAAATTTGACTTTGAGTGTATAAAGTTTAAAATGCTCTACAAATAATGTATCCTGTATGAGGAATCCTGAGTGGATGCAAATTGTAGATGATGTTGTCAAAGTAGGCCTTACATCCTTGATAATAAAGGCGATAACAACTCCGTAAGCGGCGTGCAATACAGCGACAGCGAACATATTATACACAATTCTGTTATCGAGCTGCTTAGGGTTGCTCGGCTATTCTTTGCAAAAATGGACGATAGATCCCCATTTCAGCAAAACCGTTACCTAAATTTAGTTTTATTACAAAGAAGTCGAAGATATGCAAAACAAATTTTGTGTTAATGTTTAGTTTACTTAATATTTTCAGCAACGTAATTGACAAGTCAAAGCAAAAGCCTGCAGGTATCAGTTGTTAATAATTCAGCAAGTTTATGTACAGCATTTACAAAAATATTTGTAAAATATTTTTTCCAGCATTTTTACCAAAAGCGTGAATATTGGATGTTTGATAAACAGATTTTCGCAGCTACGCAGTCCTTTAGATCTTTAAGTAAGTTTCTGCGTACGAAATTATTCGGGATAGGTGGATTAACTCTTATTGGAAGATTGACAATCTGATTAATATTTGGGAGTCCTGGTTTTCGAAAATGCAGCACAGATGCTGCAAGAAATTCCCGTATCTATTTACCAATAAATAAATAAATAAAATTGGATACCAATCACAAACATTTGCTCTGATGCCAAAGTAAGTAGCTTATGCACTTGTATTACGGAAATCAGCACATCGGTGGTACCACAACACCCAAACCCGCCACAATGTCGAAAATTTTCACTTCTATATTGACCCCACCGGGAATCGAAACTCAGAGCGGCGAACGCCTTGAAACCCAGCGTGCTTAGACACTACACCACGGAGGTCGTAAAAACGTAGTACCTTTGGTACTACGAACTTCGGCTATAGTACATCTTGAAGCTGTAAAAGGTATTGGTGTTCCATCAATGCAACCCTACCCATGCAGCTGTGCTCCGTGCGGGTAGGCAACTAATTGCGCCAGGATCCGTGTACAGATTTAAATTCTATAATTACGAAAGTGCGGTCTGCACTTTGTATTCTCCAGGTATCGCTTGCGTGTTTTTCCCAGATATTTGTGTATTGGCTTGTTGTGTGTATTATTTGAACGAGAATAAAACATTAAAAGAAGGCTTGAATGTTTCAATTGAACACAAAGATTTGATTTTTTTATATTTAAACCCTAAGAACCTTTAATTTCGAGTATGTGATTAAAGAAGTCATTTTCAGCTCTTTGATTCATCGGCATTTTTAATCAATACTTTGAGTAGATACCGGGTATAATTTATTTATGTATTTACCATCTAATACTCGCCAAGTCTGTCGAAATAGTTAACTATCTGATGTTATAAGACTAATTCTTCTATTCTAATGGCACTGATAACGTCGATAACTGTCATCATCATTAGCCTTCGTATAAGCAGGTATATTTCTAATTTAATTTCAACTTGTTAATCAATTACCATGTTATTAAAAATATTAACCGCAAAAGGCACTCGGTAACGACACGTTCACGAGAGCACTATACAAATTACGTGATATTAGGAATAATTTATCATCGTAAAATCAAGGGATAACAGTCGTTATAGTGTGTGGGCATCATCCTCAGTTGCGAGATGGGCGCACATCCTGCCACTGAGGACGATGCTGGCATTTGCTCCTGACTGCCGAAAAACGTATTGTGTTCTTGTGTTTATACTGATTTACGCAATAAATAGTGTGCTGCTTGACGTATTGTCTAACATTTAGGAACATTTAAAAAAAGTAGTTTCGCTCGGACTATGTGATCAGCTGGTCATACAATTGGAAATGTTTGCGGAATAAATAATACCGAAAATTCTTATTAAAACAGTCTTCCAAATAATAATAGTAGTAGTAAAAGTGTGTTAATTTGGTACCGTGTGTTCAGTTTGTGGACTTAATAAGCAGTGCATTAAAGTCCTTAAATGAATGTGAGTGGAAACGTTGTTTTAGTTGAAAAAATAAAACGTGGTGGAGTGAAATGATGTGTTCGTCATACTGGATTTGAAAACAAAAAAGTATTCGAGTACCTAATGTAAGTATTCTCCGAGTAATATTATACTGATCGAGATAGATTTTGATGGTTACTTGCAATCCACGAAAGTATGTAAAGTAGTTTTTTAGCAACACTTTTCACATACTGAAAAAAGTCATCTTTGAAGATGGGTAAATAAGACGTCTAATCCCGCGCAAAGGAATGTTTTTTGCAAACTCTTGGGATACCTTAAGAAATCCTTAAGGATAAGAGTGTCTTAAGAAAGCAACATCTTGGAGTCATCTCTCGAAGTGCCATTGTTTCAACCAATACACTAATGGCACCTCGGGATCTGGCACCTTCTCAAGTCTTATAAAGATCTTACTTTGGCGAAATGAAAATCCGTTGCAGTATGCAATACCCAGAGGTGACACACCTTTGGGACACGCGAGTTATGTAAATACAGTTACGGTTAAAGATACTGATTTGAATTACAAATTCAATTAAATTATCAATTACATATAGTAAAGTAACACAAATAAGAGTACAATTCAATGAAAAAATACAAGTACATGAATAATATATATAATATAATGTAATAGTTTTGAAGGTCAGAGTGAACAGGCTTCTTCTGGGTGACCTCGACTCATCGTAGTCTCTATCTATGTCACGTCTGGTCTATAGTCTGTGCCACTACCATGAGTTTACTCGCTAGCGACGACGGTTTTACTTGCTAGCGTTGACGTGACTTTTTGTACATATTTTTTAGTTCTGTTAGTGACCGCTAGAGGCGCTGTGCAATTTTTCATAGACTTTTTTTTACGTCGTCGCTAGCGAGTAAAACCGTCGTAAACTCATAGTAAGTAGGTACCTACTGGTGACAAGAGCGAACCAATTAAAAAAAACATTTATAGAAATATTTTGCGGGTTCGCACTATCATAATACCGCACACTATTTAATGGTTGTGATGCTTATTTTTTTTAATTCTTTATTGCACTGACAAAACTAAAGTACAAATGGCGGACTTAATGCTTAAAGCATTGTGTACCAGTCAACCATTGGGTGAAACAGAAACGATTGAGGCGGCGTAAAATTACACATAAAAGCAACAAATTCTACTAATATACTTACATAAATAATAATAAATAAACTTACTTAAACATACTTGAATACATACAATTATCCATACATAGGCTAACAGAGATTAATAAAGGGGAAATTTTTATACGATAACAATAGGAAAATTTTCACTTATCGCAATTAACATGAAGAAAATCAGCACTTCCTTGTTTGAAACCGACTTTTTGTCAGAAAACACTTTTTGATTAGAGGAAGATACTAGAGCGCCTCCGTTAATGACATCAAGTCGAAATTACAGAACATAAGAGATTAAAAATATCGTAATAAAAAAAAAAAAAAAATGTCATTTATTTGTGCAAATACCGTTGAAGACACTTTTATACGTTCCAATAAAAACCCTACTACAGCTTCGGGACAATTGTGGGCTCGTGCATAGAAGAAGCTGCGCAACAAACTCAGTCACTATTGTCTTTGCCTTTTTTCAAAAGATTTACAATGTTTTTAGTCATCAAGCAAGTCCATACATTACTAGGGTTCCTTTAATACCCCATAGCCCACTTTTGAAGAGGAAATGAACATAAGAAAGATCTATTTGATTCTTATGTTTGAGGTATTTATCAGTATGCATGGCAACAAGTAAATCCGTGACAAGACCACTCCTTAACATATTATTACACTGACTCATAATTTTATTCTTGAATTACATGTTCAAAATTACATGATTACGATTTTTTCCTTGAAGAGAAGAGGAAGAGTGTTATCTAAATCTTAAAGTTTACCAAAATACCCTATTATTTTTAGGGTTATATTTTATTTATGCTCCTCGATGCTCCCGATGCTCACGTTGGCGCTGTTAAATCATCTGTCAAGATGAAGAGGCCTATTGATTGATTTTATTTATAAGGGATCATCTTCAAACAAGTACTAATAATATTTAACAATTGTCTGCGTACTTATCATGTCACAGAGCTGATAAGTCATTATTTATAAATGAATGTCATATTAAAAATGATAACTCTATGCATCGACTCCGTGGCGCAACGGTAGCGCGTCTGACTCCAGATCAGAAGGTTGCGTGTTCAAATCACGTCGGGGTCACTCCACCCTTCTTTTGTTTTGTGAACATTTCAAAATGTCTGTTAACATTCTATCAATTTGCATACAACAAAAAAAAAACAGAGAGTGCCTTACCAGCACAAGTGAAACGGCGCATCTCCTAGGCATTTCAACCTTTTTGAATCAGACCCTAACAACAGTGCAAACTAGCAAATCAATTAATTCTTAAGTAGATTCACCGATATATTGTTTGCATACTGATCTTTTTTAATCGGCATTGTGTCTTGACCTCATCGCTTAAAAGACAGCTGAGAGCTAGTAGATATCAGTGGCATACACCGAAAGCGTGTTATGAATCTGATGCTAAAATAGTGACACTTTTAAAATAAACTTTTCTTGTTCTCTTGTCATCAGCCGGCTTACTAAAATATTAAAAGCAACTTGGAAACTAATTTAACTTATTAAAATAAAATCACTGTAGAGCAAGCAATGTCAATGAGCATGCGAGAATATCAATTTATTGCTAAAGATTCTGACACGCGTGTGACACTAGTAACACAAACTTAACTTTGTTTGAGAAAATGCGAAAAGTAGGTATGGATTTTATAGTCAATAAAAACTGTACACTAATTTCCATAAATTTACTGAATTATAAAATCTATGTAAGTACCAAAAACAATATTATAATATTAAAGTAAAAAGTAAAGCTAAAATGAAGAGGAAAACTCAAAAAAGTCACTTGACCCCGACGTGATTTGAACACGCAACCTTCTGATCTGGAGTCAGACGCGCTACCGTTGCGCCACGGAGTCAATGTTTAAATGGGCGAAATTATGTATGAAAAGGCGGACGCCGCGTTTGACGTCATATAGTACGTTCCGTACGACATAATGTTGTTGAAACTGTTATCACCAATTAATTACAGATTTTTATGCTCAAGTGCATTATCATAACCAGTGGTCAATATTTGATAGTAAATATATATAATTATTGTCCTTTTTAATGTCATTGGTATCGCGAAAATCGGTCTGGAAATCGACACACAGTCTCGATCTTATGTAAAAATGCGTGGTGAAAATACATTGGGTACTTGTAAAATAAACAAACTGATTTAGTATACTTATGACAAAAAGCTTTAACCTCATTTCAACATAACTGCTATGTCTGAAATTCTAATAGGGCTATAGCACTCATAACATACCTTTTTTGTAATCACATTCAGCTCTACGTCTAAAAATGCGACTTTCCCAAGTTTTCTCGCCTTGAATACCGTCCTTAATAACTTTTCCACTTTAAAAGGAAATCCCATTTTTTATGTGTGAGCCCGGGGCCCGGGGCCCGGGGGCGGCCGCCGGGGCGGGCCCCGCCTTAACCGTGTCGGGCATACGTCTTGCCGAGATATTATCATCTCTTTAAACGCTGATTCTGCACTTTGGCTCCCTAAAGTAAAGTTTGAAGAGCGTCGAGCCACTTATTTAAAACGCGTACCTTTTGAAAACATTTGACTGACCAAAAATTTTGGTGATAGCTTTGCTAATTATTTGAGTTAGGAACAAGCCAGATTTATTTATTGCCAAACATAATTTATAAATTAATAAAAAAAATTATACAGGATTTAAAAAAATATTTTTTGGTGAGTCGTTCATTTATCCATAAAAGTTACAACAAAATCAAAATGTCAAAATTTACGAACAAAGAAGAGAGGATTTGCTATAGTATTTATAAAATAATCCCATAATGCCATAAAACTCGTTTAACTCTCTAGATTACTTTCCCTGCGTTCAAACTTATCATTCTTTCAAGAAAAGTGTTAACAAACGTATTTGCACCGTTTCCTGAATTTTTGTATATTTATGCGTTTAACAGAGGCTGTATTGGTTTAAATATTATAATTCCTTAATTCTTTACTATTGGTAATTATATAATGGGACCGTAAAATGTTCAAAACTGTGCTGTTATGTATTTATTTACTAACTGTGCGAACTAACTTTAACATAACGTTTTACGTCTCAAGTGCAAGCAGTAAAATTTACAAGCCAAACAGCTGTTCAAGAGTGAGCATGATTATTATGCATTACGACTTCGGGCAATTACATTATTTTATAGTGCACTATCCATACTATTCATATTGTTTATTTTCGTAAAGCTAGACTTATTAATTTTATTGAGATAGGTTAGTTTAGGTTAGTAAGAAGTAAGATTGCAATAAAGTAGTTCAAGTAAATAGGCTTAATTTAAAATACCGAGAGCACAACATCGCTTAGTTTCGATCAACTATAATTTACTAACATCAATAGCGTATTAATCCAAATAGCCTATTTCCCCATATTTTCTTTGTAGCTGTTTTATGCACCCCGTATGAGATGTTTCTCATCTAGCTGACGGTTCAAAATCCGGAATGTTTAACAAAATCCCGTAAACTTGGTGAGTGACGGCCGTCAAACCGCCAATCCGGAATGACGGAGTTTGTATCCGAGTCAAACTACCGCCCGCCCGCGGCGTCATCCTAGGCGACGCTTGGCCCACGAAATAGGCGGGCGGGACATACTAGGAAGGTCTTTCAATCAATCAAAACATTTATTTTTAGGTCAGACAGTTCAGACACAGACTCACAGTATACAGACCCGTAATTTTGTTGGTAAAACATAAAAATAATTAAAAGTCAGTAAAATTTTCAACAAATACATACTATTGAAACATACTAGGGAGGTCTTTCAATCAATCAAAACATTTATTTTCAGATATCAGACACAAACCCACAGTATACAGACCCATAGTTTTGTTAGTAAAACATGAAAATAATAAAATTCAGTAAAATTATTACGGACACCAACACCTGAGCGGAGAAAATTGACATACGAATCCAAAACGCTCTTCGTTGCAGTGCAGCCCTGCATAAAGTTTTGATGTCCAAGCTTCTTAGTAGGCAGACGAAAGTCCGTATCTATAAGACCGTCATCAGACTAATACTTATGTACGGCTGTGAGGCTTGGACACTAACACTTAATGAGGAGGATAAACTTTTAGTGGCGGATAAGAAAATCCTCCGTAAGATCCTGGGTCCAGTACAAAGGGAGGATGGAAGCTGGCGAGTCGGAAAGAACGCAGAGATCGAAGAACTAGTGGCTGAGCTAAATATTCTCGGCGAAACAAAAGCTCACCGCCTCCGATGGCTCGGCCACTTGGTCAGAATGGGGGAGGATCGAGGGGTATTGAGAGCCTATCTGGGATAACAGAGTGGAAAGCGCCCAGTTGGTCGTCCCAGATATCGCTGGAGGGACATGGTGGAGGCTGATCTGCGTGAGCTCGGGATTGAAGACTGGTCAGATTGCGCAGGACAGAGACCGGTGGAAGTCTCTCGTTTCGGAGGCCAAGATCCACTTTGGGTCGCTGGGCCACGATAGTTAGTTAGTAAAATTATCATCAAATACATACTATTGAAAGTAAGACGGGAGAAATTTCCAATACAGAGTATAGTTAGGCCTACCTCACAAACGTTTGGAGACGAACCCAGTGCTTCAGCATCGGAGAGTCCCACCTGTCCGCAAAAACATTTATTTTTTCGTTACCGAAAGGTTTTGAACTAAAGTTGGAACTAAAGAAGAACTTTCAGAAGAAACTAAAAATGAAAATCAAAAATCGTGTAGATGTTACTAAAAGAAAAAAATTTTTGAATTGACAAGAAAAAATGCCAAATAATATCACAATATTTTCTTTAAAAAATGATTATATTATATATTAAAAAATAAAGTAGATATATAAAGTAAAAAAAATCTTAACAGAGAATTTATCGACAACAGGATAATTTAAGGAATTTAGCTAGGATTTGATTGACTTTATGATATCTAGGATCATAGTTTTATGATACGAAACAATCGTTACAGAACAGGAAAAGCTTTTTTAAAGAAACAAAACAGACGACTAATTTTAAAATCGCTAACGTAGCGGACACACGCATAAATCCTCTTGCCCCGGGGGCGGGCGGGCTCGGGCGGGCGGCCTTATGCCGCAAGTCACGTGACGCACTGACAAATCCCAAGTTACATTTGGGCACTTATCTTATATTGTAAATGTTACCGGCCAAGCCAGATTTCAGGACTACTCGTTTGGCCTAGGATATACTAAATTATCCTAAACACGATAGGATTAACTAGTAAAGCCGAGTCTAAACTAGTTCGTCCTAAGCCCGATATGACTAAACAGTTTAGGCTAGGCCAAACTAGTTTATCCTGATATAAATACGCACTCTGAAGGATAAAATTTTACGGTCCTATACCCGGCCCCTCAAAATTGAATCTTTTAATAGCATTCTTTGAGCAGTCGATCTTCATTTACTGCAGTCCATAAGTTATATTAGGATCACCTATTTTGTCCGTCGGGTTTGGTCAGTGGTATAATAATAATAATAGTACACAATATAGTCTTCGAAACCATAATCATTTTAAACATAAAAATAAAGATAAAAGGTAACACTCATAATAGTCATAATGTACCAAAATTTTAAAACCGTATGAACACAACATACACACATGAACGTTGTAAAAACAATAATTATTATAAAACGGATGTTAGGTATTATACTAACTAACAGTACCCGTCATTTGTAGCAGTTAAACAAAAAAAGCATCTATTTCATTACACAGAACACGTTCAGAGTACAATTAATCCAAAACAAAAAGAAAGGGTTTTAAAACTATTAAATGTTTAAATCGTACTCCAAAAAGTGCCCATTTTTATTAACCTCTACTTCAAAGCCACTCAAATATAAAGCAACACATTCCTCACACCCGCTCGTACGTTTTGGAGTGGCGCGTGTGCTTATTGTCCGGGTCCCGGGTTCATAAACACGCTCCCCTTTATTGCGCACTTTTGCCACTGATTCATATTTTATACTGTCTTACATTTCTACTGAGCTAAAGCAGAGCTCGTAAAATTGTGAAGTTAGGAGTTTAATCGAGTAGTAAAATTACCTACAGTGGCATGTGAAATGTTGCAGAGATGAGATGCAAGTGGACTGTTCGTTGTAATGTATTCTGATTATTTAAATAAAACTTAAATAATTTTAATACGAATTTAATAATGAGAAATTGTCAGGAGTTTGGAAAACATACCATCTTATCCATATGATTTAACATTTCGTACGCGTCAGAAGTTTTTATGGTTCCGTAGACGAAGGGCAAAAACCGGAACCCTTATAGTATCGTCAAGTCTGTCTGTCTACAATACATACAATAAGTAAGTTAAATAAGTAAGTTGTTAATTATTTACGTCTGTCTGTCTACAGCTACTTTATTCTGTGAACATTTTACAAATGAACTTGGCGTTTAAAGATTGGACACCAATCACATACATTGTTCTGATCCCAAAGTAAGTAGCCAATGCACTTATGTTCTGGAAATCAGACACAACGGTGGTACCACAACAACCAGACCCGAGACAATATAGAAAATATCGTTTTCTACATTGACCCGACCGGGAATCGAACCCGGAACCTCACGAGATGGCGACGCTTGGAACCAGCGTGCTAGCTACTCGACCACGGAGATCATCAGATAAATTACTGATAAGGGCTGTGTAATAGAAAATGTCTGGTTGAGGGACAAATATGTAAATTTACTGCCACAAAAAAGATGCCCAACAATTAATGGAAGTTTAGCTCTATTCCGCAGAAAAATACGTATAGTTTCAAATATCTTTGCGATGTTATTTCATAATTAGGCTCCATGTGTAGTGGATCAAATTGAATGAGATCCACAAACAAGAGAAACCTCGGTTCTGATGGTAACAAATGATTTACAAATCCATTTACAACTTAAAACATAAACGATCGCCTTTGCCTTCCGTAATAAACTAGTCACTGCGTATGCGCATCGCAGGAGCCGCCGTAACACAAGACCGAACAACATTATGACGTCACTCACGATACTTTGTTGCTACTTGTGTCGTAGTCAGCTTTTTTATGGGTCAACAAGCTCGACGGAAGGCTTTCAGTGTCGAGACTCGCAGGTAGAGTGATTGATTTACAAGCAAATGTAATTAACTTGTTTCTTCAAAAGAAAAGACTTAGGTCTCATTAAACGACATTATCTACTAAAGTAAAAAAAAGTGTTTCATCTAATTTATTATTATGGAAACAAAACTTTTAAGGTGTTTCATGGATTGCCTTCTCACCACTCAAAGATATTAAAATTTTTTTTGGACCTCCACACATCCATTTTAACATTCTTAGCATTCTCATCTGTGCTACATGCATTCTCTTCTTCTCAGTGTTTTTAGCAGCTCAGAATTTCGATCTGTACAGTAAAGCATGTCTAATAATGGATTTGTAAATTTTGCCCTTTAATCTTAAAGGCATCCATGGATCGCATGTTGTTGCGGTGACCTGTCTCCGTTTCATCAAGCCTGCGTTGATTTGGTGCTTGACGTCACGATCAATTTGTTTTTTTTTTTTGTTTTTGTTTTTTCAATTGGACACCAATCACACACATTGCTCTGATCCCAAAGTAAGTAGCCAATGCACTTGTGTTATGGAAATCAGACACAACGGTGGTACCACAACACCCAGACCCCAAACAATATAGAAAATATCGTTTTATACATTGACCCGACCGGGAATCGAACCTGGAACCTCACGAGATGGCGAAGCTTGAAACCAGCGTGCTAGCCACTCGACCACGGAGGTCGTCAAATATTGCCATCATTCTGTGCGAGAGGCCCGAGACCACAGATAAACAGATGCCATTTACTTATCTGACTATGACAACATAAAGCATATTGTGATTTACAATGGCAATAACAAGACCATATTAAGTAAAGAAAATATTTAAATTCTCCTCCGTTCCCAAAGGAGACAAGTGTTATTTTTATTCAAAGCACTTTTCCCTGGGGCAGAGTGCGCCATTCAAATTAAATGGTGTCGCCCGAGTGATAAATCTTTAATATTACCGCTTGAGCCCGTAACGTGACCGCTGAACTTAGAAATAAGCTCACTTTGAAGTAATGGCAAATCTTTGAGAATCAAATCATGCGACTGTTTGTTGAAGCACTATGTCGTAAACCACAAAGGAAATAACGGTGAATGATAGCCTATTTACTTATTTATTAAAAACATGTTACAGGTTGGCACTATTAAATCAATAAAGTAAATCTTGATCAAAATTATCAATGTTTATACGGATAAATTTGTTACCTCGATATTAAATAACAATAAAAGAATTATCGAGCTATTAAAGATTAATATTCAAAAAAAGTATTTAAGTATATCCATGTTTTTCAAATAATACAGGCAGGCGACAGTAAACTCAAAAACCGGCCAAGTGCGATTCGGACTCGCGCACTGAGGGTTCCGTGCCAACTTTAACTGAATTAGGGAGTCCACTCACTTCTACCTGAGTAGTCGACAAAATAGTGTGGTATTTTACTGATAAAATACCACAATATTTTGTCGACTGCAAATATAACTTTGTTTTTCATAGTGTTTGTATGAAGTACAAAGTTATGTTTGCGTTTGTTGAAAATGTGCTATATCTCTAAAACTACTCATTCGATCCCGTCCGAATTTATTTTCGTTAAAAGAATTTATTAAGATCTACATTACGTATTACACTTTCTTGGTTTAGAAGTTAGATGGGGCGGGGGGGCATTTTACCACTTTGGAAGCGTCTAGCTATGAAATGTTAGACTTTAAAAGAAAATGGTTAAGAAACCTCAATGTCATTTTAAGAGACATCCATAGACACGCCACACGCATAGGTTTAACTAAAAAAAATTTTTTTGGTTTTAGTTTCATGTATTGCCCCGCCTTTTATGTCATTATTTTTTATTTTTTGTAAGAAGAATTGGTAAGCGGTTAACAGGATACATCTTCCTACGAAATTTCAACAGTGTAATGCTTATAGTTACAGAATAAAATGGCTTTGACATACGGACGGACAGACAGACAGACTTGACGAAACTATAAGGGTTCCGTTTTTTGCCATTAGGCTACGGAACCCTAAAAAGAACAATCATTTCGAGATTTAACACAGCGAAAGCAAAACTGATATTATGACAATTGTGAGTTGGAACCGCGCATCCTCTTACGAGTATATATATGAAAGAATAAAACTGTCAAAAGCCATTTATTTGAATAATATCACCCCCTGAAGGGATCCGCGCACTCCCGGGGCTTTAATACAAACCTTGGTCAATTAGGAATAGGCTATATTTTGCAATGAACGTCTCGCGTAGAGATAGCTCGGTTTTATAGGCATATGGCGGCTGTCACAACGAGGCGTTAGTGAAGATATGTGGTAGTCGCCAAGGATCCACTACCTTGCTGACTGGATGAAAAAAAAACTTTATGGAAGTGATACATTACCGTAGTAATGTAGAGTCATTAAATATGACTATAAGATATGAAATTTCATGCGTTTTCAGGGTTTCGTAACCTAATGGAAAAAACGGAACCCTTATAGTTTTGTCAAGTCTGTCTGTCCGTCCGTATGTCACAGCCACTTAATTCTTGACGAAAATTGGTTTGGTCGGTATCAAACTAGCAGTTTTTGAGATATAGCACATCTTCAACAACCGCAAACATAACTTTGTTATTCATACAAACACTATGAGAAACAATGTTTTATTTGCTGTCAACAAAATATTGTGGTATTTTTGCTAAGTGGAAGTGGATTCCGTAATTCAGTTAAAGTTGGCACGGAATCCTCAGTGCGCGAGTCTGACTCACGTTTGGCCGGTTTTTTAAAATGTAACGGCTTGCGGGTTCTAATCCGGAAAGAGCCGAATGTTGTCATTAATGACGTATAATTGGAATGGTGACAGAAGTCCGCCAACGTTGTCAATTTTTTGGTCAATGCGAGCGCTATCATCGATCCGTGTTCCCCCACCAGCTTCTTACTTCGCACAGCATATATGTATGTTATCTTAGACAGTAAAGAGCAGCTTGGGGCTAAGTAATTGGTATGATCATCAGAATCTTGTTAGATGTATGTTTTTTTTTTAATGTGGAATGAAATATACTTTTTTGTTGCCAGCTACTAATGGCTAAAAAGATAGGACACTACAGACACCCAGACTAAAATTATTCACCGTCTCCCCTTAGAAATAAAAAGAGCCTGACTTATAGTAACCCTATATGGAAGAATGGGTATTTATCGTGTCATAAGTCCCCGTTTAAAGTTACCATCACGTAGCAGAACTGCGTTATGGGGATTTGGTTACCATAAGTAGCTATCTGAGTTAACAGTGGAGGAATCGGTAGAAAGATAATATCGTTAAGGGCCATCTGCCAGACGTGCAAGGTGTTTCATTATACAGTAGTTGTGGGTACCGATAACTGAAATAAAGTTTATCGAACTGTGCAGATTAACAGATTATTCGCAATAAATATCAGAATTAAGAATTGCGTAGCTTCTGCTTATTTAAGTGTCAATAAAAAAATATTTTTCTAAGTGTGCATCTGTAGGTTTACATACAAATACAATTGTTTATTTGCCAGAATACAATATCATATAAATAGTAAGTACGATCAGCAAAATTATCTTTCATGATCAGGTGCGAGAACATAGTGAGTTTGTAAAAGTGGTACCGCAAACGAACGCAATAAAAAAAGACTTCGAAGGAGACCAATATGTCTGCTAACAGCTTACCCGCAACAATTTAGTTACACCGTGACCGTGACGTGATTTTTAGTCCAATCAATTTAAACATTCGTGCTTGCAAAGGGTACTGTGCTTCTGAAGTTTTAATATGGAAGTTGTTAAGACCTAGACCTAACCGGCTACTAAAATACCAGATTCTCAACTTTCAAAGTCCTGTGCGAGCGGGACTGTGCCCAAAAACCAATAAACTTTCGAGTTTTTTCAGATTTTGCTTAATATCTTAGAAAAGGTAGGGTTTCATCGGTATAGTTACTAGAAACACTTTTAAAGTTGACTAAATTTGCTACAATTTGAAACCAGAGTGAGCTTTATAAAGCCATTATTTTCCAGGATATTTGATACGTGTTCAGCGACGTGTAGTTCTGACGCACCTACGCTCTAAAACAATGGCAAAAAGTGAAATCCCAGAAAATGTCTCTTTGCACGTATCCTGCAGAATCAAGTCAAAAAAAAAAATTAAAAACTTTTTCCAAGGTGTAGTTAATTTGTGAAAACAATGGTCAGCTCTTGGCTTTCAAAAATCTACGCATTACAGACCTATTAAAGCTGTTTCCAACGAAATTTACTGCTACGTATACGGATAGGTACTAAACTGACTACACCGCATACCTCGTCAAGAGCAAGTCAAACCGTGGTACATGTAAAACAAAGGTTTCCGCGGGCACGGCTCGGTGCGGGACATTAAAACGTTTTCAATTACCGCGCCCGCCGCAGAGGCCGGCTATTCAATTCACACTCCGGTAACGGGAGAGGCACACAATATAAACTGTGAGCGTTTCAAGCTGAAAGTTCGGGGCAAATTGAAACTGAAACTGCAAGCCCTCTGAGGCCTTTAAAGTGGCACCTTAACCTTAGATTCACCTTTAGCTAATGGCTATAATAAATACCTATGTTTTAATATGTACGAGATGACATAAATTCCCATATTTAATAGCTCAGCAGACTAGCCAACATATTGATAATTGTGGAAATTTCAAATTGATTTCAAATATGTTTCCGTGTGCTTTGTTTATATAAAGAAATGTTCTCAATGCTCCTTTACAAACTTCTGGCTATGGAATCCAATAAAACTTGGAATTATCTGGTTATTAGGTCGAATATTTCTACTGTTGCATTTTTTTTAAATAATTTAATATTAGCCTGCGTCCAGGCGAAATATACTTACTCGTACTACCATACCTAATTTTAGGACCTGCTTTTTTACATTATATTCTTAGCAAATAAACGACTAATCTGATTTGATTTTAATTACTGTGATGTTTTCCAAATTTCTAGGTTAGTCTCCAGTTCAAACTGCGCAAAATCTCTTTTAACTTGTGGCATTTCCCAGTCTGCGGTTAGGCGAGCGATGGCCGGCGTCACTCGGCACTCGAAACTACGAGTATCATTCGGCGCACCGCACCGCGAGATCAAATACAACCCGATACTGTTGCACTGCTGCAAACTGCAATATTAACTTATCCAAATATGAGAAATAATTTTAAACAATTTCAGTCCTGGTGTTTAAAGAGCGTTCGTTGCTCCAGACAAGGTGAGCTGCTGGCGTCTGGACATAATAGCAAAATGCATGCGTCAAATTTTTGACATTCACGTCGACAATTTCAAATTTCTGATTTTCCCATAAAATTATTATGGGGATAGTACTTCTATGGATTTTCCGTTTCATCAAATATCAGTTTTACTCACATAGATTTATCTTTAATAAATCTTAAAATAACAATGTTTTTTTTTAACTTCACTGAAAAATTATTCACAAACAAAAGAAACATGAAAACACCAATTTTTACTCAGCGTTGTCTACCCGAAATGTCAAAAATTATGCTTCAGACTACACCCGCAGGATTAATTATTGATGTACTGTAGATTGGTAAATCATTGGACTACGATTGTGAACTGAAACGAACTCTAGTTTTTGATAAATTTAATATTTATCAAGAATATATTTCCTAAAGTTCTAATCTATTCTCTCAAACCATTCATGAATGATGAAATATTTTGACACATTGCCATGTGAGTCTCGTAAACTCACGCTCTATTTCACCTTTTCGGTACATTAATTTTAACAAAGAAACCAATAACTATAATAAAATAAAATGACAAAATAGACTCTACCATAACATTAACATACATTTAAACCGAACCGTAGCCAAACATTTGACACATTTTATAGTCACCATTAAATATTCATAATAGCCCATTATGTCACGATTTAAATAGTTCCTCCGATTTACATAAAATGACACAATAGCTCACACAGCGATGATCTAATTGCATGAATTAAATCCGCCACAATGGGCAAACATTCCCACATTAACTCACTCTCATACAAATGCCATACACGGGAGAAAAACATTGCGTAAAGCCAGAGTAAATGTCGCTTCCTTCGGGTGAGTATTTAGTGGGGCGTTGCTGATACAAGAGGGTATCATTAAAGGTAGATTTGCATACCTTTACAATACTTATCGCGGTATTAAGCACAAGTTACTGTGAGCAAATCGGAAAACTCGGAATTTCTGACAGATAGATCAGGCGAGCTTATAAGCAGACAGGTCTGCCAATTTTTTCGTGTTTTTAACACAAGCGATTTTATGTAACTTGTGTATTCGTTTTCTAACCTATTTAATTTAGGGTGGAAGTCGTAGTGTAGTGTAATATAATGTTACTTGCAATTTGAGCCAATTATTATCAGCTGGACGGAGCAAAAGCGTAAAAAGCGAATGAAGAAGTTTTGAACATGGTAAAGAAAAAGCAACTAATAGAAACAATCGAGAGTAGAAGGGGGAAAATGTCGGGGCATTGGATACAACACGGCAGTTTCATCAGAACTATAATAGAGAGAAGAATAGAAGGAGGAAGTAAGAGAAGTAGACCAAGAATAAGCTATATGCATCAAATAAAACAAAAGGTCAAGAGAATGGCAGAAGAGCGTAAAAATAAAATAAAAACTATACTGAATAGAGCCTAAGCTCTTAAATTAGCCGACAATTCTCAGGCTAGCGCTCAAATTCCTCAGGATCACGATATTCGTACAGATAGCATGGACTTTGATTTTCACAATACAACAATACGTACAATAAGATCGCCGTCACTGTTCTAGCAGAACATAGATATAAATATATAATTTTCATTGAAGTAAAACATATAAATGTTAATGGCGTAAGCATATTTAACTATTTTGTTTCGTGCTCAAAGCAAATAGTCCTGCCACACAGTGTAAGACTCCTCGTCTCCCTCAAACATTGTCGTTACGTGTGCAAATAGTATAATCCGCACTTACATCACCTACTTTAGTGTACTGGATGGCAGTATTTACACCATACGGTTTTAACTCAATTCATGTATTTACAATATTCGTGCTGACAAAAGCTACGACTTTATAAGAGTTCCAGTTCCTTGATTTTTAGTAGGTAGAACAATAAAAGAAAAAAGTCTGTAAGCTGATTGCTAATTTGTTTACCAATCTAGAGTGGAAGTATGACAGAAAAGTTTCGATATTTCATCACCTTAATAGACAAAGGTATTAATTCTAACCTTACTTATTATTTATTATTTTAATCACACATCAGAATCTTTGTATTAAAAAATCTTTAGGCTCTCAGTGCGTTTGCGCAGCGTGCGACGGTTTACTATTTTCTAGAACCGATTCAATGGTGAGCTGTTATAATGACACTACGCAGATAATAATGACACAAAATGTTAACGAAGATGCAACTTTTTGCCTCTGATGTCATAGAAGTGATTGTACTAAACTTGCACTACATTCAAAGCTTTCAAAGTATTCGTTGATTGTGTATAGAATACCATACGTCGCTTTTATATATTGGTACTAGGCTGTCTGAGGCGGCAGACATAGTGTCACGTACAATCTATTGTATGGAAATACAACAAACTCATTTACTTGCATTTTAATAAGCTGAAGTTACGGCTGTATGATTGGCAATCAATCAACGAATTAATTAAATCTTTGCATCAGTGCTTTTGCCAAAATTTTTAAGAACCACGGCTGAACCTTACACTTTTGAGTCCAGTATTATTATATAATAAATAAATAAAAAAAAAATAAAAACATTTATTATTCAGACAACAAGATCCAGAGTGTTAGTAACAATCGCTTATATCCTATGTTAGTACAATTCAGAAAACACAGTAAGTCGCAATAGATTTTACACGACGAATAAGTTTGCCAATAAGTGGACAGTCCCCACGATTGGCTATGGCATCCAGAACACTATTGCGGCTGCCGCGAACCCTTCTGAGCAAAGATCCGGCTTTTTTACGCAGTATTGTCGGGAAACTGTCGACCTGCGCATCCGCGAACATGCCCGATGCACTACACCATCGCGGCAGCCGCAGCAGTGCCCTGAAAGCATTATTATATTGAACGCGAAGGCCGTTGCAAGACTTTTGGGTAAAGTTAACCCACAGGCTGCTCGAGTAGAATGATGTACAATATGCCTGAAATAGTGTTATTTTGACAGTGTCTGAACATCGAGCAAACCTGCGGGCCAACATATTAGCCCTTTTTGACAACGACCTGCGCTCTCTTTCAACATCTGCATCGTCTTTTAGTGTGTCAGTGACGATATGACCCAGATATTTGAAAGATGTCACTCTACATAGTGGGGAGCTATACAACTTGATAGGTGGCACAACATCGGGGCATTTGCTGCCTGCCCTAAATACCATGTATACGCTCTTGCTTGTATTATAAATCAAACCATGTGCAGCTGCATACATCTCACAGATACTCAAGAGCTTTCTGAGTGCGCTTACCGAGGGTGCCAGCAACACCATATCGTCTGCATAGCTAATGTTGTTTATGCATATGCCTCCAACGTGACAGCCGACACGTGTACCACTAAGCTCCTCGATCAGCGCATTCACATATAAGTTAAACATTTTAGGTGAAGACAACCCGCCCTGCCTAACTCCACATTCACTCTTGTACTCCTCAGAATAGCTATCAGCCCATCTCACACGATTTATTTGGTTCCCATACCAATATTTAAATATGGACACAATGTCATCAGGTAATCCTATCCGTCTCAGTTTTCCCCAGAGAACGTCGTAATCAACCAGATCGAACGCCTTGGACAAGTCTAAAAAACAGGCATAGACTGGTGTGTTCCTGCCAGTGTAGTATCCGATGGTATGCTTGAGTGCCAATATAGCGCTTTCTGTTGATAGGCCAGGCCTGAAGCCGAATTGTAAGTCATGAATATTCACGTATTTATTAAGCTGAGAATCAAGCACACCATCAAACACCTTGGCCACCACAGTCGCCAAAGAAATAGGCCTGTAGTTCGATCTAGCCGACACGTCACCAGTTCGGTTTTTAACAATAGTAACCACTATCGTCTCCATAAGCTCCCTTGGCAAATACGAATGGACCAAGCAAATATTAAACAAGAGAGCCAATACTCTAAAGAGGTGAGGCCCTGCATTTCGAAGGTGTTCGATGCTGAGACTGTCGTGACCCGGCGATTTCCCTCTTGTCATTGATTTAATAATCTTCTCCACCATTCTGCTAGTTATTATTAAGCTCACAGAGTCACGACACGTCTCAGCAGCGACCGCGTTGGATTGTTTAGAATCCAAGGGTGATTTTACAGTAAAATGATTCATAAAAAGGTTTGCAATTGCCCTTGTATCACTAACACCATCAACACTCGCAGGGAGGCCAGGTCTTTCAATTTTTTTTTTTATTTATTTTTTTTGCCAGAGAAGGAACGAATAATGATATAATTTACTACCAACCCAACCCTACTCTTAAGCAATAAGTTAACTAATAGCCCCACCATCAGACTCGACAATAGGCGGCAAATGGCTTGATAATTAGCGCGCAATCGAAGGTCAATGAGGTCACCTGCGCCCGCGCCGACACGCCCTTCCACAACCCTTCACCTCGGGACAATGTGTACTAAGATATTATTTTTAAAAGGCATTTATGAAGTAAGAAATACTTTATTTTTTAGGTTCAAATGCATACGGTATGAAGAACTTCAGATCGAAAAAAAGTTTCACATAAAAAAATATATAATAATTTTACTTTATTTTGAGTTTATTGTAAAATTGAATAGAGGGACATGACGCAATAGACATAACACTTTTTCTGAAGCTTTGTCAAATTTTCAACTCAAAATATTCTTTGTGTTTTCATAATATAAGCAGAATTTTAAAAGAAATAATTATTTTATGATCCTTTTGCAAAAAGTTCTAGAAAAAGCATAAATATAGAAAATGACGTCCTACGCTGGGGCCCAGATAATATAATACTAGCTGGGGTGTATGCCCTAGGGCTATTCTGGTGCAGTAGTCAAAGAGGTTAATGCCTCGCAGTGTTTGTGTTATTCAACCAAAGAGCTTGAGGACTAAAAACATAAGCTTACTAGTTTAAATGAAACGATTAAATGTAGACATATTAACTGAATCATTAGCATGATCACTATAAGTACGTCATATTTTGTACAAATACAAATTTTATTGAATGCCTGCTATCATGAGCTAAAAGAAGCACGAAAGAAAGCAGACTGTACTGAAATACTTCAATACTTGTTACATGATAAAGCTATAAAAAAAAGTATATTTCATAAAAGCAGGTGCAATATCTAATGCATATTGCATACAACTCAGCTCTCACACCGTAGATTCATGTCATTTCATGCTATCCATAAACCATTAGACACGACGCAACCATAGAGGCATAGAGTCATCGCATCGACGACGTTTTTGCTGCCGTCCACCGACGCAGCCGTCAAGAGCATCAATCAAGCAGCCTGTCACATTGACAGGAGCTGTCAGTCACACGTTAACTTCACAATTAAAAGCAATCGGCAAAGAATCACTGCAGGATGCTCGCGACTTTATTAAGTTACGTAGCTTGAACATTAGTTTTTGTCTAGTATATTTTTTATCCGACTTCAAAAAAATTCCGTCAGTGACAGTGGTCGCGCAAGGCTCTTGGCAGTTTCCTGCAAAGATTCTGGTCATTGGCTTCATGCTTTACCGTCAAAAATTTGGGCACTCTTTTCGATAGTGAGTCTTTCCGGGTGTGTGTGGGTCTCCGCCTTGGTACCCCTATATGTGAAATTTTTACGTGTCCATGTGGCAAGGAGGTTGATAAATTTGGTCTCCACTGCCTTTGTTGCCAGCAAAGCGCTGGGCGTCTCGCCCGTCACGCTACCCTTAATGACGCCATCAGAAGAGCTCTTGCGACCATTAATGTTCCTTCTACGTTGGAACCACGTGGTTTGGTCCGTGATGATGGCAAGAGACCCGATGGCCTAACGCTTATTCCCTGGTAACGGGGTCGGGCCTTAGTTTGGGATGCAACTTGTGTCGATACTTTGGCCCCTTCCGATCTCAGAGAATCAGCCCTTAAAGCTGGAGCAGCAGCGGAGTTGGCTGAAAACGCCAAGCGTCGCAAGTCCTATGGACATTCCCACACATCGCCATCTAGCCCCAAAGTAAGCTACTCAAAGCTTGTGTTATTGTGTGTTATGGGTGCCAGACAACGGATATAATACTTAAATACTTTTTTTTTGTAAATACATACATAATATACATAGAAAACACCCAGACCAATACAAACAGACATGTTCATGCACACAAATGTTTGTATTGTGCGGGGATCGAACCCGCACCCGCTGCGTAGTAGGCGATTTCTCGACCACTACACCAGACGGGTCGTCGAAGTTCGCCGAATCGCCGAAGGCAAGTACGTTTCACTTGCAAGTGATTATGTGTTTGCGCCGTTTGGCGTTGAAACATTTGGGCCGTGGGGACCCTCTGCTAAATTACTGTTTAGAAAAATTGCGCCAAAATTAAATTCTTTAACAGCCAATAATAAAGCTGGCTGGTTCCTAGCCCAAAGGATCAGCATAGCTATCCAACGCGGCAACGCAGCCAGCATCATAGCCTCCTTGCCGCAAGGAAATGATTTCGTTTTTGAATAGGTATTAATATTAAGTTATTTTTTTATGTTGTATGTCTTAGTTTAATTTTTTCTTGTTTGTTATTTCAATTTTATGATTTTATACTTCAAAAAGGCGGAAGAATTTGATAAATTTCTATTTGACACTGTAAATAAAATTTGCATTAAAATTTAAATTTATTTAAACGGCGGTTCGTATGATTTGCATGACAACGAACGTCGCAGGTACCTACCCAAACAAATTTATTAAAAAAAAATATAGTACGTATTTAACACTTCATAAATATGTTAATCATAAAATTATGCTCACTATGTGCGTAGCAAATGGAACAAAGAGTGACCTTCAACAAACTCCCACGAAAAAACAAGATGTTATTACGCTTTTGGGTTAGAGACCTAGACAAGCGCATCTTTTTCTGTTAAAAATAACATATAGTGCTTATCACCCACCTTTGAAAGCATTTTTATGCTTTTAACCACCGGACATGCGGACTTAAAGGCTGTAATATCTACATACTAGTGGTCCCCCAACTGCGTCCGCTCCGTTTTGTAGCCTAAAACTTCCTCGATAAATAACCTATCCAACACAAAAAGGATTTACCAAATTAGTCCAGAAATTCCTGAGAGTAGCGTTCAAACAAACGAACTCTTCAGCTTTATAATATCAGTATAGATTTAGTTAACGAGGCAAATAGTCACAAGACATAACCATTTCCAGGATAAACACTTCAAAGCCATTCTTAAAAATTCAAATCATTCACAAAATTTAATCAGTTCCCAGTGACACACAAAATAGTGAATGGATGGCAATAATACAAACCTGGTTTTCGATTACTAATGTAAATGAGAAGCCCAAAGATTCAAAGTGTGAGAATTGATCGTGAAATTATGGCGTACAATTGAATTTATGGTTCTTCAGAACCTCCCACGCACTGTGTAATTATTGTAACCTTTATCTCGTAGATTGGGCAACGGTACACTTGTGATCACGGATGAGTCAGATTTGGAAAATAATCGAGGATGAAATAGGTTATACTCATTGACTTACACAGCGTGTTGCCTGTAATTAGAGCTGAAATATAAATGATTCTACAGAGAATACGTAGTTACCTTGATCTGGTTATGTGCTGTAAAATGCTTTAGCTCAGAGTTATAGTAATCCAAAGTTATAATCCATAATTAATGTATATCAAAATCACTAACTCGTTGTAGTAAATGACAATGTCAAGTTTTATGACTGAACTCATTTCTATGTAATACATTTCTGGTGGGCGATTCTCGCGGCATTCGACCTTTTTTCGTGTAGTAATTCGATTGCTAGTTTAACAGTTTAACCTAAAAAATTAAGGGAAATATCCACACGTAAAAAAATAGCGCACGAATAATATCTAAATAAATAAAAATCGTGACCCCGAGATATCAAAATATTTTTTCGACAAAGAAAATTTAATCGGTGAACTTTTTCCGTATACGAATTGTACGAGAATTGTCCCCCTGGTTTGATTTATATCAGTAAAATCATTTTTAATGACTAAAAATTAAAATCGTTAAGAATTAATTATAGCTTAAAGGGCCTATCTATATTGAAAATTTTGATCCTATTACAGGCCACATTCTGTATATCAACGGAAGTTTAAATGAGGTACATGTTGAACTACACAACACAGACAAAATGTAATCGAAAACGCAATGTATGTTTGTAAAAAAATAAATAAATAAAAAACGAATAACTTATGAATCATCTGTCGTACACTTCATTTAGTACCTTTATGAATAAGGAAAATACTATAGTATTCATGCAGCCTCATAGACAGTTTTTTAAAAATATTTTTAATAAATTTATCAGAATATCGAATTGTTCTTTGACGACATTGGGGAGGTTAAATACTTTGAGTTGGTTTCATTTATTATTTTATGTTTCATAAATTATGCATATTGACTTGTTAGCATTTTATTGAAGACCGCTACGAGATTATAACCTAACGTGCTTGTTTTATTTTTAACGATTATATTATTCACGTTTACACTGAAAGTGTGATTTTATTGCTTCGCGTTCACTTTCAAAGTCATGTGTCCTAACAGATTAAACTTTGCAGTAACTTTACTGTTCAAGTTTCAGTTCTGCGTGCTCATAAAAATATTTTCAGCCATTGTCTGCGCTTGATTTAGGTTTGTTTTTATATGCATATTTATCTATCTGATTTGAATTTTAAGTGAAAAGCTAGATATTGTCACATAATCATGTTTGATGAAGCTTATCATCAGGTGGAAATATTGGGTTTCGGAAATGTTCGAGCACTTGAAATTCCTATGAACACTAGGATTCTCAGTGAATTCTAATCCTTAGCCGTATGGGGCAGGACTAAGTGCCAATAAAACTGATTAACTTGGATATCTCCCGTTAGATATTTAACGCTCTGATAGCCATATACAGCAACAAGATACAGCAAGCTAATTAAAGTTCTTCTTGTGAAAGAAAGTTACATGTTTAGTACAAATGAAAGCGCCTATACCTTTAACTATGACAGACTACGCAGGTTCTCTGCTAGCGTGCGCGTACGTCGTTCTATTTTGAATCGGGTACAGCCGAAGTAATAAATGTTTATATCAGTGAATGCACATGTGTTAGAGTATTAAACGATTGAGTAATTATAATATTGAGTAGTGTGCGGCATTTAGACAAACCTGTTACGGGATTTAGTACGGTTTTGTGGCCTCGTTTTAAGGAGGTTTTAAAAGAACTGTAATTGCGAGTAGTAATAATTTTGGAACAATTAAATAGGAACTATTTCTGTATTGAATTGATATAGCGTCCATTAAAATAGAATTCGCGTATTGTATTTCAATGGCTTACAAAAGGAAGGCCGTATACGATTGAAACGATTTGATAAATGCAGTTAAGTTCGAAAGTATTTTCTCATAGAGCTAAGAAACCAATCAATGAAAGTTAACCGATTAATAAATAATTTAGTGACTTTCTGAAACAAAAATGATTTAAATCTAACTAACAATTTTAAGTCTCAGGGCTATACATAGCACTGAAACCACAATAACGGCGAAAAACGCAAAGATGCCTTTGCATATTTTAATATAGCACACACAGATGGACGTACACAGAAATAAAGTGTAATATTAAAGGAAGTAAAAACATTACACTCCTTATGAAGCAGTCAGGTAAAAATAAGGATCACACAAAAAATCAACAGTATGTTTCACTGACCTGTCATGGTGCATCACCTCGGCACGAACCCATGGCGCGGCGCCCCACTCCTCCTCGGGCTCCTTCATCTTCAGCAGCCCCGACAGCCACGTGTACGACTTGCTGCGCTTCATCGCACACCCATCACGAGACCACCGCGCACTGCACTCACTTCACCAGCCACGTTTGACGTCACACTGAGATTTGTTTTCACACTGCACTTTGAATTTGGTATGAAAACTTTTTTGAAGGCTTTTTTAAACACTTTTGTTTTAAGAGGGCACTGTGTCACTTGTTGAGTTTGAACACGTTCCGTTTTACACTACTTGCATTCTGTTTTGTAGCACTTTTTCTCAATTCCTCAACGGCGCTCTGTTGAACAAATTACTCAGTCAACAAACTTTTGAGGATTCTCTCCAAATAAAGCCTACCTACCCTTAATGACTATCTGTAATCCAAGATATGTATATTTTGTATCATATCAAAAAACTGTTAGGTTAAAAGATAGTTACTACTTAATCTCCAATTATATTGGAGCTATAACCAATATTCCATGCGCACACACAGCGACATTGTTTCGACACTGCGCGCGTTCAAAATATCAATTATTTTGCCTCATTAAAATTTTCCAACGCACGCCATACAATATTATTTCATAGTTCTTATGTTACATACCAACAAGATTTAATTTGCTTTGACGCGATAAGACGATGTGTAATCTCATCGAATAAAATTGACGTTAACGATTGCGAGTAAAAAATGGTCAAGCGCGAGTCGAGCGTTTTTTCTTCGACCCGTTAAAGGTGATGAAAAGTTGCGGCTTGTGATTTGTCACGTGATGGTGCAAAAACTGAGGATTTACTTTGTTTTGTTGCTGATTGATTGGTTATTAGACCTTTTTGCTGAGTAATCGTGGACCTGACGATAAGGAGCATATACTATTTAAAAGCTGATAAAGCTTTTGATGTCTATGACTACTTCACATGTTTATGTAGTGTTAAAAAAGTTGGTAATTAAAATCTCATTCACATTACATTTGAATTGAAGAAGATTTGATCTGAACATATTTATTTGCATAAGAGACAATATACAGTCAGTGTTATTATGGCATAGGCGAGTTTTTTGATGATAACAAATTTAATACTAAAATTAAAATGTAATAATGTTGACATGGCGTGCTATCTAATTAATTTATTTGCTGATATTGTACTCTTACTTTATTTAATAGTCAGTGCATGTAATTTAAAATATTCAGATTTTATTGTATAAATTAATAATAATGTATAAAATAGTAATTAATAATGCAAATATTGTAATCTTAATTATGTAATTGCTGTGCCCTTACGGGGCGCTACATTGTATTTATAAGACCTTGTACCTTGCCTCTACTATGTGTACCACAATGTAGTATGCAATAAAGATGAATCTGAATCTAAATCTGAATCAGTCACTTACATGATATGTGCTTACTTATTAATAATAAATAAATATGAGACACCAATCACATTGCTCTGATCCCAAAGTAAGTAGCTAATGGACTTTATGGTAATCAGACACAACTGTGGTACCACAACACCTATACCTGTGACGTTATAGTTTTTTTTTATTTCTATATTGACCCGACCGGGAATCGAACCCGGGACCTCAGAGCAGCGACGCCTAGAAACCAGCGTGCTTAGCCACTACACCACGAAAGTTATAAACAAATAAGAAACATTGAAGTATTGTCTCAGAATAGTTATATCATCATCTTGACACCATCGACACAATCGTGCAATTAGTTTTTTTTTTTTTTTTCAAAATCTGATCGATCACGAATAGATTCTATACCTATAATCGTACTAGGGACCCCTAAATAGTGACCTCTGTCGACCTCGATCAACAAAGAGGTGTTGATTATGCGTGTCCGCCACTAGAGGCTGTCCCTTACACTGACAAAGTGATGAGGGAGACACGAGATTAGGAAAAAAGTTATTTGATAGAGATAGCGAAGCTTCAAAGTGTTAAACTTTTTCGCTACATAAATAACAGTGTTGAAGTTATACTCTCGTTTTATTTGCTTTAAATAATTGTTTTAACCTATTAAAATCTAGTTAGTCAATAAATAAACGAATTTGGAAGCCTTTACAATTGGATCATTGCCCGATCATAAATATTGGTTAGTGAGAACCATTTCCATGAGATTTGGCTAGTGTATTTGCCTCTAATATTCGGTTCAATTCTGCTTTTAAAATCTATATAATTGACTGCTTCAAAACTTTTAATTACTATGTTATTTTCTGGATTTTAACCGAGCTTTGATTACCTCACTGCTCACTGCTAAGCTAACACAACCTATTTACCTATATTTTGTAGTTTTCAGTATTTAAAAAGAGTCAATTCTTCGCTTACGGATACTGGATAACCGACCGAATCTGAGATTTGGAGAGAATCCCATGAATGTTTGTTGAAGAGAGCTTAATGCGGCTGCGACCTGCAACAAAAAACTTGTATCACGAGGTGTCAAAACGACGCCATTGTCGAGTTAAGTCGAGAGATGAGGCGGTGAGAAAAACTCTACAATTGGTTAAATGAACCACGTGGATTTGAACCTTGTATCAGAATGATGATGGTTTTGCCGTGGATTAAGGTAACATCGAAAATCATCAGGAAGAGGTTTACAATTACAATCTTGGCTGTATGACCCTGCCGAAGTTGTTACAACAAAAATTGAATGTTTCATGTAATATTTATAAAGGAGACTTGTGGGCGTAATAAATTAAAACAGAAACTATTCAGTGTTTTAAAACATTAATCACATGTTTGAAAGGATATTATATCATCATTACAGAATACAAAATCATTTATTTCATACAATCTTAAAACAATATGCGATACAACGGTCCCCGTACTATGCAATGATGACTGTATCACGGGTGGCTCTTAAAAAATGACAATGACCAATTTGGTTATGATGGAATTTTTTGAAATCTCTTACTGTATTTAACGTAACAAGATCATCATCATCATCATTATCAGCCAAAGGACGTCCACTGCTGAACATAGACCTCCCCCACGGCTTTCCACAGCGACCGATTACTAGCGGTCTGCATCCAATTTGATCCTGCGATCTTTATAAGGTCGTCTGTCCATCTCGTTGGTGGACGTCCCACGCTGCGTCTCTGGTCGAAGGGTCTCCAATCTAGAACGTTCCTGCCCCAACGGCCATCAGTTCTTCGCGCTAGACGTAACAAGGTAGATGTTAACGAACATAGAGTGATGCTCGAACCAGACCCAAGTGTTTTGCACATGCCCACCGTACTGATAACATAAAATAGTTGAAGTGCAGCCAACCGCACTGATTTGTTATTAGTTTCCGCGCTTCCGTCACTGTGACTGTCACCGTGACTGTTCAGATGGAGCCAGGAGCTGGAGCAGTCACTGTCACAATTTGTAGCAAGAACCACCCTCGCGCGTAATGAGCGGACTAGTGCAAGTCAGGGTTAGGGTGCAACCACACGACACGAATTCAAATAAATGAATATTGGTTTAGAAAGTTTTTAACACTGTGTCTTATTTTACATTTATTTCACAAATATTAGCCAAAAGGTTGCTGGTTCGAGTCCTACCGTGCACAAATTTTTGGTTTAATGTTTCATCTTTGTGAATATAAATGATTATTGTTATTAAAAACATGTTTTAATACCTCACATAAAAATGGTCATTTTTAAAAGCAATTTATGATGCCTAAAACTGTGTTTGTTTAAAGCTGTTAAACTGTAAGATGTATTTAAAAGAAGTAATTAAATTTAAAGGATATTCTATACTGCTTTAGTGATAACAAACAAGAACAAAATAAAACTAAGACATGCAATATAAAAAATAAACTTAAAATCTACCTATTCAAAAAAAAAGAATTTCCTTGCGGCAAGGAGGCTATGATGCTGACTGCGTTGCCGCGTTGGATAGCTAAGCTCATCCTTTGAGCAAGCAACAAGAAGACCATTTATTTAATCTATGGTCTATTCAATTATTTATGTATAACATTATTTTTGTACTCACATTTTAAACGATCGGATATGAAAGCAACGGATTCTAGTTATAAACTACAAATCCATGAAAGAGCTGGCCTTTTGCGAGATACATGCACTAACTTCAACTGCAGAATAATTCACCGTTGCATGTGGGCCGGCAACGGGCCGAAAGCTCGTAAAAACATAAGTAAACGACAACCGACCGCGAAACAGCGGTTCACTTGTCAGTTATTTCGAAGACAGGGTGATTGCGTAAATTGTAAACGATAGCGAGCAAAAGGTAAGCGTGGTGACGGTACTGTCCAAAAAACAGCTGCTATGGTATATGTACATGAAGTGACTGAAAGATAATTTATAGCAAATCATTCGTCTCGACTACCGTCGACCATCATTGCACGATAAGATAGATGGGTTGAATTCAAAAAGGAGGAGGTTTTATTATCGTTTAGAGCTAATGTTTTTTTTTTCTTTTGGAATGACGGTTAAGATTGAGACGATATTCGCATGTAGTTGCATTTATGAATCTTACTGGAACTTTCAAAATAATGGCATGGTGTCGCTAACAATTTCAATGCGTATGCGATTGAGACATGCAGCCCTGACGGTTTGGTACTTGTTAGTTGTTTCATCACGTAATCTGGTAATTATGAGTCAAATCTCGCGCGTCGGTGCGAGCCGGACACACGGTCCGACACGTCGTTATCACCTTTATTGCATTGTCAGTTAAACTGTAATCCATTAGTTCGGCCAAATAAACGTGTGACTTTACAGGTAAATACGTAATTACGTTTTTACATTCTAGATTGTTGTAACAAGCCCTATGATTAGCATTGGAAACCCAAAACAATATTTATTTAATAACAAAATAATGCATACATATTATGTAAGTAATTGCATATAAAATTATTAATAGGCTATTTCCGATGTAACGTTTCGTTTTGATATAAAATAAAACTTTTAAAACACCGTATCAATATCTGCTTTAGATAGATCTTCGATTTGATTTCTATTTGTGGTCGCTGTGTGGTGTGCCCTAACACCCGGTACGCGCGGTAGCGAAGTGACTTGCAACTTGAGTCGAACCTCACACTTTGTTTTATAACACAGCAACATTAATCATGCTCGACCGCCCGCTTTTTAATTTGACTTTATTTTCAAAGTCATTTATTTTCCAATTTGTCATTCTTGTCCAAACAACTTTTTATCTCTACAAATCATAAATAATGCGAAATTGTGTATATTAGGTTTTTACGTAATTATTTTCGTTACAAATTCACTTTACAAGAAATTCGTGGACTAAAATACTTAGTTATATGTCCTTTTCATTTTCGTAGATAGCTGTATAGTATGTTTTCTACATAAAAACAAGAGTTCTGTCCGCATTTCTATGTGGAGAGTCGTTTGGCAAAAACTAGCTGCAGTATCAAACGAGCTGGCAGAATAAACGCAGCCAACAAGATTGTGGGCACGGTATACACGAGTAAAGGTAGAACATTTTAATCGCTATATAAATATAATACGATATTTAAATCTGCTTTTAAGATTAGGCCAAAACGCGTCGTGTGGCGTGCCCAAAATACACAGGTATGTGTAGTTGTCATTTAATTAATATTATATGACGTACATTATAATATCCAAAAATATTCAAACAATCAAAATGGTACAGTTCATAAGAAAAATATATGCATATATCATAAAATCTGAAGAGTTTGTTTGAACGATTTGAAAAAATATTTTTGTGCTAGAAAGGCTATAGTACAACACGCTGCGACGGGAGGGGAAGGAGCAAAATCAAAACGGCTGGACGAATTCGAAGGGACCGCTAGTTATAAATTAATTATGTTAAATGTCGATTGTAAGCAAGTAAATTCAACCTTTCGTTTATACCAACATTTATTTCAGTAAGCCCTAAGAAATGTGGGTAGTGTGTGACTTCCTCATTTCGCAAGGCTGCCAACCTCCGACCATCCTGGTGTTTACCCAGTTCTTTTGTCCGTCCGTGTGAAATCGCCGCTCAACAAACCTACATCTACGCGGCAGTTGAACATCCGAGCCTACATTACATTTTCGTTTAGATAAAGATTCAGGTTTTATCATTAAAGTGTATATTTTTCGAAATGCTTTGAACTAGAACGAAATGTTGTTTATGGGTGCACATCTTCGCGTGCGGATCAGAGCCAATATTTTGAATCACTCGCGTCGAGATGGCGTCTGATATTCATTGATTAATTTCCGATTTCCCAATAAGTTCTTAAACGATATTTACACGCCGTATTCAAGTGATTAATTCAAAAATAGAGCTCCTGATATTTTCACTAAAATTTATTTTCAACATTCAATATTTATACATATCTAGCGAACCCAGCGAACTTCGACCTCTGGATTTATAAATAAATTGTGGTATGGTGGCATGGTAATCGATTAATAACAAAATTAGTTCCCAGCAGCAATGATTATCTAAATGAAAAGTATAGCCAGCATTATTAAATCTATTGCCATTTCTATACCCAACTCACCTGCTTCATACTTCTCAATCAAAACTACAGATATGTAGTCTACCCATGCAGTGTTCCTAGATGTTTTAAACTGTGCTATAGTATCGTAATTGTTAAATGATTCAGTTTTGAAACGTTTGTTTAGATTAAGATCGATAGCTCAGGCATGAAAGGATACTGATGCTAAAGCAAGCGACGACGGCTACAACTAAACAAAAGGTGTTCTAATACACATGATGCTACAAGGTATGCAAAACACAAGGTTAATTTTTGACACGTTAATTTTGTAACTAAATATACTTGATTTAGCGTAGTGTATCAAATCGCGAGTTGATCTAATTCACGGTTCCACGCACAGCGTGACTCGGCAGCGACCCGACGCGGGCTATTCAAAACCACTGAATAATCCAAACACAACAATTAATGAAGTAGCCAAAAAATAAATTGTCCTATATTGTTCAGTAAGGCTATAAATAACCAAATCGCAGTTTCGAGAATTACAATTACTTTTTTACGATTGAAAAGTGAATATCCAATTTAATTTTAGAATGCATACCCAATAGGTAATTAACGGGGTGTCTTAGGTGGCGTCGTAAAGTACAAATTTAGGCAAAACAATTCAAATGCAATTTTCTCAGTCAGAGTCAAAAAAGATACCAAATACATGAAAGAGAGCCTCGCGTCGCCGTCAACACGTTGATAGAAGGGTAAGCATGACAGGTATATTGTTTTAAGATTTTGTGGTCACTCATATTAGAATTAAATCCGTGATCATATGGCGCTTGAGACGGCGCCGAAATATCAGAAGCTCATAAATAATAAGGAACAGCAAATCCGTATCTGACTATTCTAGCATTACTGACATTTCTAATGTTTCCCTTTTCAAGCAATTTCATTCATAAATAAAGAGGTCTTACTCCGCACATTTCGCCGCGCTATTGAGGTCAGACATCAGCAATTTATGGTTCGCCTTTAATTCAAGTTTCATAACAAATTGAGAGTGACAGCAACTACAATCGAGGAAAGACTCATTGTAATTCTACAATTATTAAATTTAAGTAAACTTGTGTAAGTGCAATTCTTTTGCTTCGTCTCCGTCCATCTTCAACACACCCGACCTTTCATCGTCAACTAAGTGCCAGACTTCAACAAACTCTACATAACATGTACGATCTACTCTGCGCATCGTACAAAGAAAGTCAGGTTCAGTAGGTATGTAACTAATTCTGTTTTCTTAATTGCCTTAGGCCCTATTTTATCAACGTCAGAATATTCCTTATGTGACGTTGATAAAATCTGCACGACGTTCGATAAGGAATATTCTTTAAAAAAAAACCGGCCAAGTGCGAGTCGGACTCGCGCACCGAGGGTTCCGTAGAAACCTGCAAGGTTTACAAAGTTCGTTCATTACGACAATCGAGTCATAACTATGGTATTTTTATTGCAAAATGAAATTTATAACATTACAATGGGGAAAGATGGAGGAGCATAAATTTAAGACAAAAATCTCTTTATCGTTTAAGTAATCCTTTATTTTAAATTAACACATATCATTGAAAAATGTTGCCCTCCCCATACATAGTATAATAACTCGCGGTCATTGCTGTAACTACAATTATGTTTACAATCACAATTTTTTTGGTGGTATAACTACTTAAAATTTTAAGATTTTCGGAATTTTTCTGTTACCTGTGCTGTAAGCTATTGCTTCTTACCAAAATTTCGAGATTCTATGTCAACGGGAAGTGGTCTTTAGGTTTTAATTCCCTTGCGTGTAGTTGCGAGTTTCAAAATATGCGGTATCAATGGTTGTACTTTTGCGTTTTTCGTTTTTGCGTTGACTTAGTTTTTTTTTTTCACGGGTTAAAGGCAATTAGATCTAAGTATTTGATATGAATTTCAACTTGATAGCTCTACGCGTTCATGAGGAATAAAGTAATAAGTTTATATTTATTAAAAAATATATATTTTGTAATGTAACTAAAAATTTAAGGTTTTCGGAATTTTTCCTTTATGTGTCCTATAAAACGTTGCTTCATGCCAAATTTCAAGATTCTAGGTCGACTGGAAGTACCCTTTAGGTTTTGATTCCCTTGCGAGTACTTGCGAGTTTCAAAATATGCAGCTTAAATTGCTGTTTCTTTTGATTGCGTTGACATAGAAGTTTGATTTTGTTACAGCTTAAAGGTATTATAGACCTGAGTATTTGGTATGAATTTCAATTTAATACCTCTACGCGTTTATGAGGAAATGGGTAGTAAGTTTAAAATTATTAAAAAAATATATATTATGTAATGTAACTAAAAAAATATGGTTTTCGTAATTTTTCCTTTATCTATGCTATAAGACGTTGCTTCGTACCAAATTTCAAGATTCTGAGTTCACGGGAAGCACCCTGTAGGTTTTGATTCCCTTGCAAGTGTCGAAAATTTGCGGCATAAACGGCTGTATCTTTTGATTGCGTTGGCTTAGAAGTTTGATTTTTTCACAGCTTCAAGGGACAGTAGACCTGAGTAATAATAAATTTCAGCTTCATACCTCCACGCGTTCCTGAGAAAAAGGGTCTTGACAGACGGACGGACAACAAAGTGATCCTATAAGGGTTCCGTTTTTTCCTTTTGAGGTACGGAAAAAAATACAAAACACCTAATTTGAAAACGTCACCCTTATATCAGTCTACGTTTTTAAACTTATTCAGTCCATTAAGTCCTATCTGACGTTGGTAAAATCGGCTCTTAGTAAATTTAACAAAACTTCTGTTAAATAAAATGAATGAGCCATATAATCCAAATATGTTTTGTCAACAACTGAGTAAGACCGCAGTGCCAGTTCAAATTTTAGCACAAAGCGTTGTATTTGATGTAATATGGTACTTATTGAATTGAGTTGCCCGTAGGGTCACTTGCGATCTGCGATGCAATTTACAGTGTGCGTGCAGTATGTTCTGGGTAAGCGCTGAAGCTTTGATTATCCAAGCTGAATATTTGTGAGCGCTATCAAATGCTAGAGCGTCTAATAACTTACTTCAGGGCTTACAAAATGCTGTCACGTTTCACTTTCTTTTAAGTCATATGGGTACTACCATGTTTCAATGATTGATTATTAGTGCTATCATGTTTTTAATGTGTCAAAACTCTACAGTAAAATGCGTTTGTCTTAGCTAGTCTAATATTATAAAGAATCTGTTCATACCTTTCAAAATAATATCGGTGAATAATACTGATATACTTTG
Organism: Pyrausta purpuralis; assembly: GCA_963924145.1. Taxonomy (NCBI): domain Eukaryota; kingdom Metazoa; phylum Arthropoda; class Insecta; order Lepidoptera; family Crambidae; genus Pyrausta; species Pyrausta purpuralis. Next base: position 26,309,891 of record OZ001657.1, read on the forward strand.
TATTTAAAAAGATCTCAGAGTTTAAAGATTAAATGCCTATGTAGGTATTGAACGTTGTGTTTATCACATTTTAAAATTATTCATTTCGTAATAAGGAATATCAAGATTGTTTACAATTTTCGACTAACAAAAAAACGGACTTTGCAGACCCTTGGCTTCGTACTTGTACCATCACGTCAACGTCTAGCGACGTCAGTGCAAATTGCAAGCTATCTTCAAACTCATAAAGTTTCGTCCTCGATAGTGCAGGCTGCAGACTGCAGACTCTTGCGCACTTGTAACGGCCATCGTAAAGGGTTCACGACCCGCGCGGCCTTGCGCGCCCTTGCACGCGCAGGCGACACGCGGCGCATGCGCAAGCGCATCCTGCACACATAGCCTTTAATGTCTAGTACATAAGGTTCTGTAGAAGGCTGTGCTGAGTGTGGTGAAATAGTATATGCAAATTGTATTACTTGTAATTCTATGTGTTTGCGTTGAAATTACTAATATAAAAATCGAGTAGGTGGTTGAAAACTCAAATTTTCAAGCCTTTTCTGCTTTACATAATAATAGTCCCCCTAGCCGATTTCGACTACGGTGGCCAGTCACAACGACTAACTGACTGCGCGGGACATATTATAGTGCACAAGTGTGTGCGCAAACACAGGTGCACTCTACTCCTTTCACTCTCTTAGCGCAATGGGACAGCAATCTGACACGACCGGAGAGAGATTAGGCGCAGAACCAACGGCTTTACGTGCTTTTCCGAGGCACGGGAGTGAAACACCACCAGCTTCCAAATTCCGGGCTACCCCACGAATTTCTGAACAGAAAAACTCAGGTATATATTTTTTGGCCCGACCCGGGGATCGAACCCGGGACCTCTGGCGCAGCCGTCGCTTTAAAGTGCGACCCTTCTACCGCTGCGCCACCGAGACAGTTATATAATGCGTTTGGCCACCACCTCTGATGGTATGTGATGTAACTGAAGCTTAAGATATAATTCCTTCTAGCAATATTGCGTGATTTGGCCTTTTTAGACCATAGGACCCAGCTTCGAGTGCCTTCAACTACAACCAATTCAGTAATATTAATGAAGTCCCAAATCGCATTGTGCCGTAGCACGGTGTACAACGCCGCACCGTAGACATGGGGCCGCGGCCTTAGTCGTCAGAAATGTAATCGTATAAGAAATGCATTCATTTAAAATAAGGTCAATACTTATAGAGGATTATCAAGAACTCTACCAATGTTATTTATTCATCAGTGAGACAGATGCCTTATTCTTATCTTTAAGTTAATAATGTTATTCGTAACTGTTATTTTAGTATAAAGAGGTAATCATCCGCAAACATGTCATGCCGCGCTATCTCTAAGGAACAATGTTTGTTTCTCCGCGAACAAACGTTTACTGATCATTTGACTTACTGTTATCGTGTTACCATTCAAACATATACGAAAGACTGTTGTTCTTACTAAAGACTCAACAATAAAACGCCAGTCAAATTCACTTTGCAATTATTTGCAAAACTTTTACGAATTTTACTGGAATTTACGTGTACTGTGATAAAGTCACCGATTACTTTAATGCTTCGTTTCGATTAGCGTTATGTTTATTTACCCAATTAAAAGGGTTTTAATCCCACTTAATGTTTAAAAAACCGACGCAGTTCGTCTCTTTCGTGCCTGCATGTCCTGCGCTTGACTGTTAGGAATAGTCATCTCATGGCAATCTTTCAGGAGGAATGACGTCAGATAAATTAAACAGTGAGTGCATAGATCCCTAATTGCGTTATACTTGACATTATGATTGAATTGACAACCATGTTAATGTAGGTGAAGTCATGACCAATAAGAGATGGTGCGAGACCAAAGGCTTATTGTGCTTTCGGAGCCGTCGTCACCACTAACCTCCTAACTCCGAGCGGTTTCCGAGTATTTTAGACAGTGACCTGACCCGGAATTCAAACCCAAAGGGGACCCTTTGGGTTTGAATCTTGGGTAGTTACCTGCTAGCTATCTGCTACATCAACTAGGCAGAGGTATAATGAGACTGAAGGAATAGAGAGTTCCCTTGTGTATTGCGCACACACTTGATCACTATAAACAATTTCCCGCAACAATGATAACCAATCTCAGTTAAGATTAAGCGCCGTGGTCGAATACGAGCAGGACCATCACTGTGTTGGACAAGCAAATTGCAAAAGTAATTATCATAAATTATTTAAGATTTGTAGAATTCTCCCGGTCAGTTTAAAATATAAATAACAAATAACCATGACAGATAGGAAAATAGCCCACTATTGGTCAACCATAGTCATTGTACCCGGTCAGTATCTGCGGGCAAATTTGAAGTCTCTAAAGTAAATAATTACTTTGGTGATAGAACATTAAATAAACGGTTACCATACCTATTGAATAGTTTGCCCGAGTATATAAGCCGGGAACAAGATATCAGCATTTTTAATGTAAACCTAAAACGTATTTTTAGCTAACTTACTCATCAAATCCTAAATACTAAAGGTTGATTTGGTATGTTAGAGACTTGTGATCCCACAGACAAACTATGTAAATAGTTTTGTAGGACTATTGTATATTTCACTGTAAAACGCTGTTTGTCTAATGAATAAATAAAATAAAAAAACAGAATAACTTACTGGTTATTTCACCTAACTTCTAACACATTTCTAAGCGAAAAGGCGAAGCCAATTGGAATAACAATGAAACATAAACAGTAAGGAAATATAGCATTTCCCGCAGCTCTGTTTGAGAAATGCAAATGGATAGTTATACGGATTATCAATTTTAATGTTACACTTGGCACAGAACGCGATCACGACTTTTTGTAGAGAAGAGTATTTCACACGATTTATTTTAAGTGTTTCAGACATTATAGTGTCGTTCTTTAACAAATACAATTGTATAAAATATTGTTTATGAAAAGTGTTACAAAGAGTATTCATAAAGGTGGACTCTATGATTCACAGGATTTGATGCAAATTTGACTTGGTTAAAGGTAAATATATTTTGAATCTTGTAAAGTTTAGATTGAAAATGTAACAAAGTTTATAATTTATTATGAAGACTCTATAGCTGTAGCAGAATTGAGAAACTGATGACATTAAAATTTAAAAAAAAGTTTTTTACGAAAACTTCAATTAAGGGACAATTTAAGTGCATGTGGTTTGAAACTATGGCTTTTTTTTATAGCTTGCATTAGTTCGAGTGCCAGATCTAAAAATAATGAAAAGGATAGTGTTAATGTTCACAATTATGATGTCAGAAAGTAAGTCTTGTTTGACAAATTAAAGCCAGCAATAATTACAACTGGGAGAAATAAATCACAGTTTCACCTCAGGACTAATTGCTATACACTTAAGTATACTAAGTATAGCAAGCGCCATCAGAGCATGCGTAATACAGGTGATCTATCAAAATGCCATCACAGGGCCCATTAGTAGGACGTTTGATAAATAATCGGTCTGACTGTCTTTTTGTGCAGGTCTTGTGAAAGCTAATACTGATGAAATAATGTTTGAATCTGAACATACATCATCGGATCATCAAAAAGTTGATGTGAGAGATTACACCGATCGTCTGTAGCTGGATGGAAGTTATTGACATTTATTTCTATACAACGTGTGGCCTGTAAAAGAACCAAACATTTTAATAAATCATTCTACCTCTACAGAGGAGACGTAGAAAGTTAACCTGGCCACAGTGCTCGAAAACGCTTGTACTCAGAGATATAAAAGGTATTGTAAAGTTATTATTCCTAATACATTTATATCGAAATCGCTAACTCGTTTTAGTAAATACTAATAATGTCAAGTTCTGAGACGGGACATATATGTTCGCAATGCTTAGCTGGTTCGACTAATTTTGTGCAAAAAAATATTTTTTTAAATATCAAATTAAAAGCATATAGAATAGAATATATATAATAAAATTTATATCCTATCTTTAAAGTTTTTGCTCCTAGTGCGGACCACAACCTTTATACAAGTTCATCCGCGATAATGTCGGACTAAACGGTTTGCCAATATTCTTTAGGTCAAAGAACCCTCAACAAAATATTCAAAAGATTCTGCAGCAAAGACGAATTAAATCAGTGAAGTCGTTCTCAAGTTATTGCGTGACCAATGGACTGATAACTCGTATAGCTTCAAAGGGTTGCAATCTCAATTACAAAGTACGAAAGAAAGTTGCAGCATCACGTAAACAAGCTTCCCGTAAGATGATCTGGCAAAGGTTGCGGGAAACCGCTGAATAGAAAAACTCGAAAACAAATATTGTAAAGAATTCTGAGTAGAAGTTACTTGGAGACGTGAACTTAAACTTCATTAGATTGAAAATGAGTCTTGTTCATGATAACTACTTACAGTTATATCTTGCAGGAGACTTAACTCCAATTTATCCAATGATAGAAGGTATATTTAAGGATCTGTATAATTCCTCTATTTTGGTCTTCTTCTGAATTTATGAGCTGACAGTGGAGTTTACTCCATTCTTCTCTATCCCTGATTTACTGACCCAATACTACGGCATAGGTATTAAGGGAGTACTAATACTCAAAATGGTTACGGTTCGTGTGGTTGGATGCCTGCACGGGCGTTGCTTAGCGGAATTTTAAAGCAAGATAATTTCAACTCTCAATTAATTATACAATAAATCCTTATTCTTTATATCATTCCCACACATCGCCATCTAGTCCCAAAGTAAGCTACTCAAAGCTTGTGTTATGGGTGCCAGACAACGGATATAATACTTATATACTTTATTTTTGTAAATAAATACATGATACACATAGAAAACACCCAGACCATTACAAACAGACATGTTCATGCACACAAATGTTTGTATTGTGCGGGGATCGAACCCGCAACCCTTTGCGTAGTAGGCGATTTCTCGACCACTACACCAGACGGGTCGTCAATATTTTATCTTTACTCTGTTATTTTAATCACCTCACGCTGTAATATTTGGATGAAAAGCTTAACTCAATTCAGTTCAAGGCACTTCGAGCAGGCGGGAAACATGTCTACGGAACTCTGCAATACCGGTCTTTATACCTCCCATTAAAACTGAAGCGATGATCACACGGTGCTGTTCCTGATAAACGATCGCGTTCACTTTCTTTGTTTTTTCCGCCGCAATTACAAACTCTTCTTAACCGTCGATTACAATACTCATATATTTCTCTCAAACTGTTGTAAATCACTAAGCAATAAAAATTGCACGACATTAATAATGGCTCTTCTAGCGATGTCTCACTCGCTCATTCTTTTTCTTTCATAATGAAGTGAGATGGGAGTAAGCCGGGCGTTGCGTCAGCTTTTCAGTTGGACATCTTAATCACGAGACCAGTGCACGATTTACCGGAGTATCATTAGCCGTTGATGCCGATATTATAATCAAACTGTTGATTAATGAACTACAAATGATGTGGAAACCGTCTCCTGCGCAGATCTATCTACAGTCTTTGACACGCGTCTGTGAGGGAATGGATCACGTTATTATAGTTCAAGTGCTCTAACACTAATAAAGTTCCTTAATAACGAATCTATACTAATATTATAAAGCTGAAGAGTTTGTTTGTTTGTTTGTTTGTTTGTTTGTTTGTTTGTTTGAACGCGCTAATCTCAGAAACTACTGGCCCGATTTGAAAAATTCTTTTTATGTTAGATAGTCCATTTGTCGAGGAAGGCTATAAGCTATATTACATAAAGATACGACTCACAAGACCACAGCAGCAATGAAAAATGTTGCGAAAACGGGAGAAAGATATTCCTTTCGAGAGCTTCCGCTGCGTACGCTGCGGAAACCGCTAAAGTTACACAAAAACCATGTATGACAAGATTGTTCAGCATTCAAAAATTCTATAATAAAGTCCGCGACAGCATATGTCTATCTTTTATGGTTGACTTACAACAACCTTTTTTATGTTAATAAATTTGTAAAAAAATAATGCATCATTTTTAGAGGTGTATTATACACACAGTTATTTATTCTTATCAAAATAAATACATTCATCATCACGAGCATTTCATTTAGAACAAAGTTGCCCTTTATATCATTTGATTCCAATAAATATATTAGGAGCTATCACAGTTTTAACATAACTCCTCACCAAAATAATGTTCGCAGCTCAAGTACAACGTGCGCTTGCGCTAATTATATTATAAAGCTGAAGAGTTTGTTGGTTTGAACGCGCTCATCTCAGGAACTGCTGAACCGATTTGAAAAAATATTTCTGTGTTAAATTGCTTATTTATTGAAAAAGGCTTTAGGATATAAAACATCACGCTGCGACGGGAGGGGAGGGAGCAAACTCAAAACGCGCGGACGAAGTCGCGGGGGACCGCTAGTTTATAGTATATTTTCTAAGTACTATTTTATGGGAGTGGTATAGGGAAATTAACAAATACAACTTTATGCCTTGAATATTATTTTTAATAAAAGCCAAAAGTCATGATCTCACCTGATGATAATTTATCATGCAAGCATGCAACATGTCTGCGTCAGATATGCGCAATTTGGCTTTGATGTTGTCCACCATTTTTTAACAAAAAGTAAGGGCATTTTGATTTTCACACCGCAGTCATAACCTATCTCTTTACTCATTGTCAGTTGCGTAATACCTGACCTTGCTTGTCTTGACTTGACACTATCGCTATTTTGTGAATGCAGCTCTTTACTGAAAAGTCCTATTACAGTTACACCTACACTAGCGGTACCCCGCGACTGCGTCCGCGAGTTTTGAGGACGCTTCCCACCAACTTCCCCCCTCCCGTCTCAGCGTGATGTTTTATAGCCTTCCTCGATAAATAAGCTATCTAACACAAAAATATTATTCAATTCGGCCCAGTAGTTCCTAAAATTAGCGTCTTCAAACAAAAAACTCTTAAGCTTTATAATATTAAAGATTATGTCATCTAACGGAATTATTATTTGTTTGTTACAGGTCACTTTCTTCAGTTTCCACGAGCATGAACTGCAGTGATCTTAAATAGAAAAGTGACAACATAGAATCGGCAAAGTTATTGGCAACAATTGATTTTAAAAAGAACATATGTTATTTTCAAGATAGTTGTTCCGTATCTGAAAATGCAAGACCCCTAAATCCGCTCAGCCATTGACAGTGTGGAATTCATTTGGTCCAACATAAAAGGAGTTTTATTTCGGACACATCCTAATCTGAGAACATAATATGGCCGCAATAAGGAGCGAACTGAATAGAATTCTCAACATAACTTATGCAAAATGGGCGTTATGGTGATTCGTTGGTTTTTATAGTTTTCCGACCACGAGATACCAAAGAGCAATGAAATAAACATTACAGTGCCTTAATGTAGGTACCCACATTTTTACTGTACTTCATGTGTGCAACAACTTTACTTTTCGTTTTTATGCAAACAAGAACTCACTATCATGAAAAAATACAGCTGATTGGCGCTTGATATCGTAATGTAAACATGACAAACCAAACATCGACTTAATTAAACAAATGTTTATTTGATTAAGTTAAAGTTTAGGATAAATTAAATTCTAAAAAACATTTGCACGGCATACTGTGTTACGAGATCCAGTTTATCAGGTTTTTAGGAACTAGAGAACGGCCAAATTGAAAATGACATTTCTTGAGTAATTTAAGTCACAATTATCAGTACGCTGTTATCTAGTAACCGTTCTAGCCGTGTTAAGTGGTTTATTTTTTACTGTTTTCGAAAAAAAATACAATAAGACAAAATGGACTGTACATAAGAAAAATACGACCTCAGACAAAGTTGTAAGCAACTTTGTGAAGGTATTTATAAGAAAAAGAAGCAATATTGATACAGAAAATTAATTCATCTTACACAAATTTTGAAAAAAAAACAGACGTTTCGTTGCAAATTACAAACATCCTGAGAGCAATCATTAAAAAAATAAGATCACGTTACATCTTGAGAAAATAAGAAAAAGAACAACTCAAGGACCATGTCAGCAGAAAACATAGAAAAGCCTGTTCACCTGGACGAGATTCTGGAGAAGCTGGGAGCCTTCGGGAGACACCAGGTGTTCACCATGTGCATGCTCGCGCTGGTCTACGCCACCAACTCCATGTACAACGTCAACTATGTGTTCGCTGTGGAGGATGTCAATTACAGGTTTGGTCGTAACCTATACCTATTACTTGGGATTTAGTGCTTCTTTGATAGTGTTCAGTTTGGTGTCTCTATAAAGTAGGATCCAAAAGGTTCCGTACATCATTTATTTAATAGGCCAACTTTCTGTTGTAACCATCCTGGATGTGGCAATGTTATTTCATAATTAAAGAAACTTTAAATTTACTAGAGTGATGCTTCTTAGTATATTAATTGGTATTTAGGTCAATTTCTTTACCACGAATGTTAATAGTGTACAAAATCGTAAGTAATACTATCTAGTTGCAAACGTTAGCGTTTTACCGACGAATAAAATGAAATCCGAGATATCTTGGATACACATTTTCCTGTAGAATAAGATCAAAATTGTTTGATAAAGCGCTGCAAATGCACCCGTCCAGTGTAATATCCGGGAGAAATTAATTAAAGATTCTGCTCCAGATTACAAAATGTATATGTCTAAATACGTATAAGCTAACTCATACCTGAACATTGAAATCAAGCAAACATATAAACGGTTCAAGACGATAATCGAGCGCATGCGATGAGCTAATATCCATCATCCTTTAAGTAACGGTTTGTGGATCTAGCGGAGATTTTACATTTAAATACTTGACAAATGGCACTGGATTGTCATTCATAAGGGAGTCCCACATAGCTGATGATCGCCTTCAGGGAGTTATGAGTAAGGCATAAGGCTCCACGTAAACAATTGAATCCCTGGTTACCTCGGTTAGTCAGCATGCAAAAGAACCTAACTGATTTGTGACTTTCAGATGCAAGATCCTATCCTGCGATAGCCCCAACTCTACCTTCGTGACTGACTGGATGGGTCTTTCGTCGCCTGATGAAGATGAGGAGAGTGTCAAGCAATGCCGGCGGTACACTGCAGACGGGTGTACGTTTAACACCAGTGAAGTCGTGGAGTGTCAAGAGTGGGTGTACGATGTGCCTGACAGCTTCGTTGCCGAGGTAAGGTGTTGAATACCATAAACTTGAAAAGGTCGCTAAAATGTTATACTTTTTCAATTTTTAGTATGTGTTCTATGTTTGTCAACAGTTCGGGCTGGCATGTGAAGAGTGGAAGCCGACGATGGTGGGCACGGCGCACAACTTCGGCAGTATGCTCGGATTGTTGGTACAGGGGCAGATATCCGATAGGTATGCATCACCCTTTCAAACATCATCAAAGTTTCGTAATGCACCTCAAATATCATGTTATAATCACGCGTTCACTGAACGGATCTTCGAGCAGTCATTAAGTCATTTATTTTTGCATGTTCTTATAATGAACTTTAATGCTGAGAAGTAGCAGCGAAACAAACTAGTCACTATTGTCATAGTTTTGAAAGGAATATTCGCATTTCCAACCCAGAGTACTTAACTCAAACGAAATATGGAAGTAAATAAAACACCGAATGGCCCTTCAATATTAATTTAAATGAGGCCACTATTTAAATTGGGGCACAAATATGGAAATAATTTACATTTCCTATTTGTGATACTCTCATCTCTTGCAGAGAATGCACTCGAGTGGCTTATTTCTCTATTTATGTCATCTGAAGACCGTCGTCAGCGTCTTCCTTATTAATCCCATCAACTCAATTACACGCAAGTAAACTGATTACTGTGAGTTAACTCTGGTTAACTCGCGAGTTAAGTGGGAGATTTACAGCCTCCGTTAAGCTTTGATTTAACCAAATTAAGGATGCATGAGTTAAAAAACTAATGGACATCGTTAATCGCTGGTTCTTTAATGCACGTTGTAAGATACGCTTCAGGCGGCACTTTTGTGAAATTTAAAGTCTGCCTCTTTCTTATAGTATCTATTATAATATAAGTGCTGGCTATCAATATTGTTTTCATTCAAACATGTTAAAATTCGGTACGATTTTAAATTATGTGACTAGTGAAATCACAATTTAGAAAGTAATGCAATTGCATTTTTTCTGACTTTCAAATTTTTTGAATAATTGTTAACGCCAGAATTTCGTTGACCATAATATTCAAGGCTCCCACATCATAAAACAAAAGTTTGACGCACCTTCAATTCCCCTTTAAGAACCGATAGTTAACACCTCGCTACTAATTTACAACACTTTACACTGAACCCACATGGCATATAAGAATTTGGAGTTTTTGTGGAGAAGCATAGACGGAACTTCCGTTTCGTATACAGAACAATAACGTAAAGAAAATAACTAAGCTAGAATATTGAATATTATACGTATAAAAATATTGTTTTTGTATTAAAGTTGCATGTACCTACATACCCAGTTAAAACTATAAAAATATTCAGCAAAACCCACATTAATTTATTGTTTCTTTTATTATCCATGCTACTAGGTGGTCAAAGACCAAAACTATTTTTATTTTATGTAATTAAACATTATGTGCCAACATTCGATTAGATTTATATTCTTGCCGCTGCAGTTAAACTGACTTTAACAGGCTTAAAAAGTCGTTAGATCTAGTTAAGATAGTGGATAGCTTAACAAGCGTAGATAAAATGCTTTGAATGTTTCTCAACGCTAAAATCATTTCGATAAGACATCGAAGAGCCGCGTGAATCAACAAACATCGATAAAAGATATAAAATTGGAAATGTACATCGAGTACATTCATTTGTATCTTAAATATGTCAGCCGGTTATTGTTTCTCATTTCCAGTTGATAGAGACTACTTATTATTTTTATTAAATTCATTTTAGGTTTGGCAGAAAAACAGCCGCAGTGTTTGCAGGCACCATGGGCGCAGTTTTGGGTCTGACAAAGAGTTTTGCAACTTCTTTCTGGTTCTATGTGATACTGGAAGCACTAGAAGCCGCCATTGGTGATGCATTATCTCCCATGTTTATGTTGAGTAAGTTACCAAATAATTTTAGTTTTTCAAACGAACGTCAAAGTAACTACTACCTCCAACACATCCCTTAATGCTCGCTTCGTTTGCGAATCCATTGAACTTGAACTAAATTGATCTTATTTTACGAGGTATCGAGATCGTGGAAAAGAAAAAAGCCGTGCTGATCCAAATGATTCTTCTAAATTTCTACACCGGTGGTCTCATCGTGATGCCGTTCATCTCCTGGGCCTTTCCTTACTGGAGGACCTTCCTCAGGGTCATCTACGCACCGACGCTCATCCTCTTGACGTATTCCTTTTACCTCGACGAGAGTATCCGGTGGCTCTTTAGCAAAGGAAAGAAGGAAAGAGGAATCAAACTCATAGAAAAGATTGCCAAACGCAATGGAGTAGAAATTGACAAACGAATCCTGAACAGACTAGAATACATAGATGAAGATAGCAGCAAGACGGTTGATGACAAAAAGTTGTTGATAAAAACTTTCAAATCGAGGATAATGATGCAGAGGTTCCTCGTTTGCATGGTGTGGTGGCTGACGATCACACTGATTAACTACGGGATGATGATCAGCGCGGTGTTCATCGATGGAAACAAATACGTGAACTTTGCGCTGTTAATGCTCATGGACATTCCTTCCAACGTGTTCTACTGGTTGGCGCTATCAAAATATAAGAGAAGGATGCCATTGATCGTGTCGTTTCTTATTGGAGGGGTCTTCTGTGTTATGCAGCCGTTTGTACCAAAAGGTAATACGTTTAATTTCACAACCACTAATTCCGAATTGTGCGTCCTCTTTCTTCAATTTATTATTAATTGTAATGTAAGAAGTTAGAAGTAGCACGATGGAGCAATGTAAACATTTAAAAAAAAAATAGAATGACTAGTGAATCCATCTTCTCTTTTTGACTTGTAAGTAACAAGTCTGGGACTCCACCTCCTCTTTTTGACTTGTAAGTAACAAGTCAAAAAGAGGAGGTGGAGTCCCAGTTTTGGTTTAAAGATTAGGAAGTGAAGTAAGACGTACGTAATGTAATAACAAACGTAATTTACGTATGTTTTACATACGTTCAGTTCATTTTTGCTTATTAAAATTTTATTTCAAACATTCCAGACTACATGTGGCTGCGACTGACGCTGATCATGTTGTTCGAGACGCTCGCCACGTTCTCGTACAACATCGTGTACATGTACACGTCGGAGCTGTTCCCCACCTATACCAGGAACTCCATGCACTCCATCTGTTCCTCTGTGGGCAGGCTGGGCTCATTGCTGGCGCCACAGATGCCTTTGCTGGTCAGTATTTATAGGGAATCTATGTTCATCATCATCATCATCATTACCACAGTTAGTCCACAGCTAAATATGAGCCACATTCCCCGTTGATTTTTGAAAGTGCAGCACGGAATCAATTTCATGCTGAAATCTAAACAAAGTCGTTTATCTCATCTTGCTGGTGCATAAAACACGCTCTTGTTTAAGGCTTCATAAGACCACTTCTCTGCTCCACTGGTCTGTAACCGTATGAATATGTCCTCAAATATTTTTGAGCGATCATCGATTCTGCACATTTGTGGCAGGACGTTGTGACGGCAATTACTTTACTTACTTTGTTTTAACTAAAAATTATCCCCTGTTCCAGATATCCTACTGGTCTGGCCTGCCTTCCCTGATCTTTGGGCTGACGTCTCTCCTTTCGGGAGTCCTGACGCTGCCCATGCCAGAGACGGCCCAAACTGAACTCCCCGACACGGTTGAAGAAGCAGAAAAGATTGGCAAGAAGACACTACAACCGCTTTTGGAGATGAATGGAAATGTAGTAGAAGTTGACCAGAAGTAAGACAGTGGATATTAAGAGAAACTTACATTGTAAAACGGGCCGTAAGTGTATCAGTGTTTCAGGCGTTTACTAAAGTGTACAGGTGTAAGAGTCAGCTGGATAAGAGTCACAATTTGTATTGATAGAAGACTTTCAAGTATTACTTACTTATATTTATAACGATAAGCAGTTTGTACATAGTAGAAAATGTATAGGTATAAATTTTGTGCCAAAATATTTTATTAGGCTTTCTTAATTGTTATAGAAAGAAGAGATACACTAAATAGGTTTAGTACTATTATTTTTAATTTTTATTTTATAAGTAATCGTAATAGCAACAAAACTATGTATTAAAAATAATGTACAGAATTCATCCGTGGATGTTATTTAATACTTTCTTAATTGAGTAAAAAAGTTTGGCATTCTGTTGGCGTTCTGCGGTCCGTTCCATAGAAATCTGCCAGCATACGGTGCGGTCAATATTACACGAGCCAGACCGCAGACCGCCACCAGTGTGCCAAGTCCTTTATGGAACTGTAATGCTTACACCTGACAGTGTTGACAAATGATGCCCTATTAGGTTCCATTGACATTTCCGCGTCATTTAGAATCGGCCGTGCGATTGACTTGTTCGTTTGCTCAACAAATATTTACTCGGGCTGGAATCAGAACATGCGCGTGAGCATTACTAGGGTCAGAGAGGCTATGATAAAAAACTTTCGTTATAACTTTTAAGTGCCATAAAATATCATAATTTGTATTGTTCAAAAATTTCAGAGTCATTAACATTAGAATAATGAAATAATACGGGACTACTTCCATGTGCCTTGCTCATAAGCTTCAGATAGTTTGATACTGTTGCAAGCGCCATGATCACGGTTACTTTAATATCATATTTTTTTTATTTCAAAAGCATTATAATAACTTCTTTAAAATATAAGAAATTAAACGATAAGATTATATTAAACTTCAAAACACTAAGGATTGTATGCAAGTTTCACTTGTTTAATAGGTATATATGGTATTTAACTTCCCGACGTTTCGACTCGGTTAAAAAAGTCCTGAAGTTCGTGTGACAGTTAGAAATAGACTTTGGCCCACTCTTTATACCATATTCCAAAAGAGAAAAGAAAAGGTCTAGTTTTCGATATTGCCAATAGTAATAGGTCTGGGTGTCTTTACTGACAAAAGCTTTCATGGTAGTGGCAGCCCTAGTCACCACGCACATTAGCGTATGACGATGCGCAAGCGCAATGTCACTCTGTAAGTAAATAGCTTTGAGAAATTTTACTTTCTAAATCAACTAACTTTGACAGCTTGGTCATTTTATGTTCAAAGCAGCATTTACTTATATCTGTGCTGTTAATTATTGACATATTTATTTAAATCTGTGAATAAACCAAAAAAAGCGAGAAAACTTAAACTTAGTAAGTAGGTCATAGATGCTAAGAGCTTCATAATTTATTTTAAATATTAATATTTAATACAAAAGATATCAACGCGTTACATGAGATCGATGATAAAAGTTCTATGTTTCATAATTTACACTTTTGGCAACTGCAAACCGTTTGTTTTTTCTCTTTTGAACTATGAGTATCAAGGTTTACACATAATTCGTAATCAGAAAATAATATATTCAAGGAAAACTTATCTCCTTTTTATTTACGTTACAACAGTACCGTTAAGTTCTGCATGGAAGTAACACAAACGAAGCAAGGTGTCTACCATGATCAAGATCGACGTACGCGCAACGCACCTGCGCCGCACGAATTTAGAACACACGGGGGACTGTTCGGGACATTAATTAGTACCGTATGAGTCCTATATGACAGATGAACTCAAAAACGTACAGTGTCTTTGAACTGCGAGATGTTTTAGGACTGAAAATTAGGCATGACGGGTCTAAACACAAATTAAAATCTTGGCATTTGTAATGTTCATGTAATGCACGTCGAAAGTAAAGAATCATATTATTTAAGAACTGATTAACACATACCTTTTTCGGGTTATAAAAAACAAAGAAAAATCATCATAATTTTTCCACGTTGCCTGATCAACTGCAGTAAATCTAGGCACGATTATAAAGAATAAATGTTAATGTTGTATGAATGAACATCCACAAAGGACGTCCACTGCTGCACATAGGCCTCCACCACGGTTTTTCTCAGCGACCTGTTGTGAGCGGTATGCATCCATTTGATTCTGTTATCTTTACAAGGTCGTCTGTCCAAATTGTCGGTGGACATGCGTCTTTGGGCGAAGGGTCTCGAAGAACTTTTCTGCCTCAACGGCTATCAGTTCTTCACGCTATGTACTCTGCTTATTGCCTCTTGAGAATACTGGTTCTCAGGGCTATATCCGTTACCTTAGTTCTTCTATGTATCTTCTCATTTATGATTCGATCTCGTAAAGAAACACCGAACATACCTTGTCTATCGCTTGTGTGATATCTGCTCATTTATGAGGCCCATAATTATTAGATGGTTATAAGGTGTCCCTAAACATTGAATGTTTAACCGACTTAAAAAAAGAGGAGGTTATCAATTCGGCTGTATGATTTATTTTGTGGCTGTGTGACCTTATATTACAGTCATTTGAAGACCGATTTGAAAAAAAAAAACACTGACCTAGAGGTTATACCTTCTAGTTGGTCCCATTGTTGCCAAACGGGACCATCTCAAGCATCAACTATCAGAGCACCGACTCCATAAAGAAATTATTCGCCTGAAATTTTCCTTTCCTTTAAATGGGTAAAAAGTTTATTTA
Organism: Pyrausta purpuralis; assembly: GCA_963924145.1. Taxonomy (NCBI): domain Eukaryota; kingdom Metazoa; phylum Arthropoda; class Insecta; order Lepidoptera; family Crambidae; genus Pyrausta; species Pyrausta purpuralis. The sequence goes on from OZ001657.1 coordinate 26,325,464, forward strand.
AGACTTTTTAGTGCATTTTGGTTTTGAAGTCGTTTTTTTTTTTATTTAGAGCTCGAATACTATAAGAGCGTAAGTATTCTAAATAATGAGAGGTAGAAAGCTGTGTCTTAGTGAGTATTTTATAATACTAGCAATTTTAACAAAGCTCCATACCTCAACACTTAGATTTTCTCTAAACAATTACTTTTCCTAAGTGTCCAATGTCCATGTTTAGAGCCTTAATACGACCCAAGTAACATATTTATTTATTCTAATAACAGTGATCTGAGACTTTTAATGCAACAACATAAGTACCCACTCGTGTATTGACAGCACTTCAACCAGCCAACATTTGACAAAATACCATAATAGAATTTGATCTGTATTCAATTAACCTAGAGTTGAAAGTTGGTTGCGGCAATTTAGGCAGATTGATATGCTTCTGAAGGTACATCGTTACCGCTACATTCTCGACACGTGTTATTTGCTGAGACCACTTAAAATATTTGAATGGCCATCCAAGGTGATGCCGCACGACCGACCACTTCACGGACAATCAAAATAAAGATAAAACTTTCCAATAAGAGTCGCTGGAACATATATAATTTAATAATTTTGTACTCCAATTTTAGTCAGTCATGCAAAAGGCAGGCCAAAGCCATTCTTTTTATTTTACTAAGTAAAACTCGTAAGTACATTTTATTAAATCACATTTCAATTCAGCACATCCGAAACACATCATTTTCAAACCTTTAATTTGTCTTTCCAAAGTCGTAAAGGCATTTCAGTCAAGATTTATCCCAAGTTTATTGTAAAAACGAACATAAAATGTCATGTATCAAATAAAAGGAAACTCACGTTCTGTATTTGATGTCGTGAAAAAACAAATTAACCTTTGTGTTTTTGTGGCTTACTAGAGCTTAATCACAAGTCACAACACGAGTCAAATGTCATAGTCATTACTACGCTGCCGACTATTCTTACATACAGCCTCCGACACCGACTGTTTGCGCTTACGAAATCGTTCAAGTATTTACGATATTTCGGATTCCGATTAGATGTTAAATGATCACGCGTTTCCCGATTCGTTGTGGCACGACTCTGGCGCAATAGAAATATAGGCAATGGGCTCTCTGCCTCAACAAACCTAAATCCAAGTTAGACATAAAAGTGATATCAATGCTAGTAAAAATAAAATAAAACAGTAAATCTCTCAGAAGAAGTGGATCTAGTTATGTAGCATTCTCTTCATAACGTAAAAAAAGATATGCGATACAGTAAATACTGCATCGCAAAACGGTATGACCAACGGCCGTGGTTTATCCTCTTTAGAAATAGCACAGGATACAAATTTAGACTATATGGATCAACGAAGCAAACATTTATAGATATGAAGTAAAACCTAGGTGATTTGTGATCACAATTGCAACGCAACGTGTTGTAACTGTTTCATGAATTAATAGATTTTTGAGTCTTATGGTCTTACTGAAATCCATTCGTACTGGGTCATCTTTATCCGTTAGCTAGTCAATTTGTGAACGTTACCATTTGGTTCTGGTCCATATACTGCTACGAATTCCGAGGCAGATTCACATGATCGATTGATCTTTCATCTCCTGGGAGTAGGGTGTGGATGGTGAACCGTGTGAATACTATTCCGAATGTAAAAGAGCAGAAATAAAATTCTTATGTTGTCAAAAAAAGTCCACACTTGAACTTGACTTCATAAAAAAATTGTTTCAGGACAGCAGATGCTAGTGCTGTCAAGAAGCAAAGTATTATACCATAGCTTCACTACCACATTTCTAAAGATATAGAGCTCGCCAAAATGACTGTGTGATGTCCACGGAAATCCACTAGATGATGCCAACACAGAACTGGTCATTTTTGAGATCTTTTCGTAGTAGCAGGAAATTTTTCAACTGAGCAAAGCCTTTGGTCAAAGGACTAGCTAAATCAGGAGAAATAGTGCATAATAAGGGTAGGCACTCGATCGTGCACTTCGCGAGATGCCGCCGCCATTATCTTTCCTAACACTAATCAATGTTCCGCGGCAGTTTTATAGCCCATTAGGCGATCGGTGTTTTACGCGGGTCTGGATTAGCTCTGTAATTTGCGTCAATAGATTCATCTGGTTCCGGAGTCGGAGCCTCCCGCTCGTCGGCAGAAGTACTCCAAATTATGGGTGCAGGTTGAGAAGACGTCTTTGTGCGGTGTGATAGTAATCCAAAGAGATTGAAAAGGGTCTCTTTAAAAATATGCAATTCACACTATCATAGGTTTTTATGCCCTTCCTCATATCTTTATGCTGTTTTAAGGTATTTATTTTTGTTTTAAGCAACTAGTTCCTCGAGGCTTTACGAGAAGGTGGCTGGGATGTATCACAAATTTAATTTGAAATACTGGGTTTGATTTTTGGTAAAAGTGTCCAATACTGAACGTTACGAATGAGGTGTTTGAAAGGATTTTGAAAAAGGAAAACGTGGCAAGTACACGGATTATTTTCCTGTTACTCTTCTAGTGCCCAAGGAAGTAGACCCGTTAAGCTATATTGTTACAAGGCGTAATCCCGCTCATTTAACACCATTGGCGCTTGCGGCTGCCATAACACCACCATATTTCTTTTACAGCAGCTGCTGACTATACCCCTGCATAACTAATCAAACCATCGAAGTGTTTTATAGCGAATAGCCCAATTACTTCAATACATTGGTCACGCATAGCTTTCTTGTTAATTCCAGCCGAATGGAACATGCACGAGAAACGAAATTAAATGGGGTTATTGTTCGATGAGTTTCGATGGTGTGAAATCGGCAATCTCGTGCAGTACCGCTAGCGCTTATTGTCTGACCTCTGACTTCTCTGCTCGATGACAAGACGGTTTCAAAGCACCGATTTACGATGGCGTTTGCCAGGTAATCCAAAATTAGGAACAACCATATTTTTCATTTTTCAAGGAGAACAACGTGGTACTGTTATGTGCTTAAACTAGTTGAAAGGAACTAAGAGACCCGCATAATTGGCAGTACCTTAAGTCTATTTTTAGCAAACGCACACATTCCTGCGCCCGCGCATGATCGCTCAGTATGCAGACAATAATTCTTAGAATCAACCGCGAACAAGCGAATACTGTCACATCACTCTTATTAGAATGCCACTGTGTTGTTGCTAATGTGGATTACAAATGGCGTTTGTACTAGAGTATGCCTGGAATAGGGATGCAAGTTTTTGAAAAATATCGATATATTGATATCGATATTTATCGAACTATTTCGATATTGATAAATCAATATATCAGTCTAGTCGCCCGATATATCAATAATATATCGATATTTACTCTTGTTTTTAACACCATTCAATGAAGTTAGATAGATCATATTAGATTTAAGTTGTATTAAACGTTTACTGTAAAGATGTGAATAAATACAAAACTTTGAAGTATAATATAATGTTAAAAGAAAATAAAAATATTTGCACACATTTTTTTTAATATTTAATCAAAACAAGAAAAACAGATCATAATTTAAAGTTTAGTTTACTTACCACAGATTAGATTAGTTACAAAAAGTATGTTCACTACGTGCTATATGTGCTGCCATTGCCAGTTACAGCATTAAACCGGTTAATATGTATTTTAATAAGGGCGGTTCGTCGATATTTTCTTACGATATATTGAGTTTTTCGATATTTAGATATAATCGATGTCGGTTTATCATCGATATCGATAAATTTGGCTTCGATGTATCGATAATTATCGGTCTTTCATTATATCATTGCAACTCTAGCCTGGAATAAAGTTAATATTGATACTTATAAAATGAGGACTTAAACAGTCGTACTTATTGCACTAGATACGAGTAGGTATTGCTATTTCTAACTTTAGCTATTCAAACAATATTTTTGATTGTGCATTCCTTACACTTAATTTTATATCGATCAAGTCAACTTTTTGCAGTGTCTTACAGCTTAAAGCCACTAAGGCTCAATATCATATCCTGTATTACAGACTAAAAAGCTTTTTTATCAAAGCCTGAGTCGCTTTTATACGTAAATTCCTGTAAATAACGTAAACGATGTCTTATGCTTCTGGGCTTATGTAAGTCTCGCAAGTACATAAACAGCGCTTAGTATCGAAATCCGGTTGTAAATATGAATGAAGTAAGTTCCGCGAAAAGCTATAAACTCATTTTAGCTGAAGCCACGTCTGGTGCGCTTAAAGCTGCGCCTGCGCACCGAAATAGAAAGCTCCTGAGTTCAACCCGTTCCGTTTGTGAAATACTGCAAACTAACGCACGAAGAACACTGGATGATATGTGGAGCTTTTTGTGAAACTAGCTATTGTCTTTAAGGCTCTTCAGTGACATAAACTTTTAGTTAATGTAGGGACGTAAGGGAGCTTAACCAAAACCTAAAGCTCCAAGCCAACCTCACCTTCACGTGGTGCGTCCTGTTTATACAGACGAGGCTCTGGCGACCGACCGATGGCGGTATAACCATCCAATATTAGGCGCAGCTAAATGTTGGACTGTGACGGGCAGCAGCGTCACAGCTGCAAGGGGCTGCGTCTCTGCGCTCGCCAACCCGCCTGCCAAGCGTGGCGAGTATTGGCAAAATCCCCTCAATGTTAGTACACCAGAAAACCAGGCCCCCAGTCTCCGGCAGCCCCGCTATTCCTGACTTTGGTAGCGGTCATGGTAACGGCGGGGCAGGGGGTGCTAAGAATCCCCGGAGGCGGTCGCGCTGCCACCCCCGACGACAACTGGCCCTGGTAACTTATAACGCGTGCACACTGAGGACAGACGAGAAGTTGCTCGAGCTGGAGGAAGAAATGAGCAGGTTAAACTGGGACATAATGGGTTTATCAGAAGTCCGTAGAGAGGGCGAGGACACGATAACTCTTCAGTCCGGCAACCTGCTCTTCTACCGGGAGGGTGACCAAAAGTCCCAAGGCGGTGTCGGGTTTCTCGTTCACAAGTCCCTCGTCAACAATATCGTGACCATTGAGAGTGTGTCGAGCAGGGTGATATACCTTATACTCAGAATATCTGAGAGGTATTCGCTGAAGGTCATACAGGTATATGCACCGACCTCGAAACACCCGGATGAAGAGGTGGAGGAAATGTATGAGGACGTAAGTAGAGCCATACATACTTCCAAAACCTATTTTACTGTTGTAATGGGGGACTTCAACGCAAAACTGGGCAAGCGAGGCGAGAATGAGTTGAAGGTGGGACCCTTTGGATACGGGCAAAGGAACGCCAGGGGACAGAGGCTGGCCGACTTTCTGGAGAAGGAGGGACTCTTTGCGATGAACTCTTTCTTCCAGAAGCCGCCTCAAAGGAAGTGGACCTGGTTGAGTCCCAATGGCTTCACGAGAAACGAGATTGACTTCATCATGACTTCCAAGAGACGGTTATTCAATGATGTCTCCGTGATCAACAGGGTGAAAACCGGTAGCGATCACCGAATGGTTCGAGGCATATTGAATATAAATGTCAAATTGGAAAGATCCCGCCTGATGAAGTCCACGCTCCGACCTACTCGTGCCCATATCCAAAATCCCGAGAGCTTTCAACTCGAGTTGTCAAACCGCTTTGATTGCCTAGAAAATTGCGTTACAGTGGACGAAATTAACAACGGGTTTGTGGAAACTGTTCAAACGGTGGGGTCTAAGTATTTTAGGCCTGGCCGTAAAAATAGACCTCAAAAACTGTCGGTCCACACTCTCGACCTTATGGCAAAACGTCGATCTATGGCACTGCAGACCTCCGTTAATGCTGAAAACTACAGGCAGCTCAATAGACAAATATGGAAGTCCCTGCGACACGACATCCGTTGCTTTAACACTAATAGTGTTAAAGAAACGATAGAGCGGAACCAAGGCTCCAAAGTGTTTGCAAGGAACATGTCTATTGGGCAAAGCCTGTTGACGAAGCTTAAGACGGAGGACGGCAGTGTAGCGTCGACGAAAGCAGAGGTTTTGAGGGAGATCGAAAGGTTCTATGGGCAGTTATACACCTCAGTTGCCAAACCCGTTGATAGCTCGGTCAGAGACCCACGAGCTATCCTGACCCGACACTACACCGAAGACATCCCGGACATCAGCCTTTACGAGATTAGGATGGCCCTTAAACAGCTCAAAAACAACAAGGCACCTGGCGAGGACGGAATCACAGCAGAGCTCCTGAAGGCAGGTGGAACACCGGTACTTAAAGTCCTTCAGAGACTTTTTAATTCCGTGCTGCTAGAGGGCATCACGCCCGAGGCGTGGAACAGGAGTGTGGTGGTGTTGTTCTACAAAAAAGGAGACAAAACCTTATTGAAGAACTACAGACCCATCTCACTCCTGAGCCATGTCTACAAGCTGTTTTCAAGGGTCATCACGAATCGTCTCGCACGTAGGTTTGATGACTTCCAGCCTCCCGAACAAGCCGGTTTCCGAAAAGGCTATAGTACCATAGACCATATCCATACGCTTAGGCAAATTATACAGAAGTCAGAGGAGTATAATATGCCTCTATGCTTAGCGTTTGTGGACTATGAAAAGGCCTTTGATTCGATTGAAACTTGGGCGGTGCTTCAGTCTCTGCAGCGGTGCCACATTGACTATAGGTATATAGAGGTGTTAAAGTGCCTTTACAATAACGCCACCATGTCGGTCCGAGTACAGGAGCAGAATACGAGGGCGATTCCACTGCGGAGAGGTGTGAGACAGGGAGATGTTATATCTCCGAAACTGTTCACAGCGGCATTGGAAGACGCCTTCAAACTTCTGGAATGGGAAGGAATCGGCATCAATGTCAATGGCGAATACATCACACACCTCCGATTTGCCGATGATATAGTCGTTGTGGCAAAGACGCTGGACGATCTTGGCACTATGCTCGAAGACCTTGACCGAGTCTCCCAAAAAGTGGGCCTTAAAATGAACATGGAGAAGACGAAAATTATGTCAAGTTCCCTTGTTGTACCCACTCCAGTATCCATTGGGAACTCAACTCTCGAAGTTGTCGACGAGTACGTCTACCTGGGACAAGTGATCCAATTGGGTAGGTCCAACTTCGAGAAAGAGGTCAATCGACGAATCCAACTCGGCTGGGCAGCGTTCGGGAAATTACGCAAGAGTGTCTTCTCGTCTCATTTACCTCAGTGTCTAAAGACGAAAGTCTTCAACCAGTGTGTGTTACCAGTGATGACATACGGATCCGAAACATGGTCTCTAACTATGGGCCTTATAAAGAAGCTCAAAGTTACGCAACGAGCGATGGAGAGGGCTATGCTGGGTGTCTCTCTACGTGATCGAATCAGAAATGAGGAGATACGTAGAAGAACTAAGGTAACGGACATAGCCTTGAGAATCAGTAAGCTCAAGTGGCAATGGGCAGGGCACATAGCGCGAAGAACTGATGGCCGTTGGGGCAGGAAAGTTCTAGATTGGAGACCCTTTGACCAAAGACGCAGCGTAGGACGTCCACCAACAAGATGGACAGACGACCTTATAAAGATTGCAGGATCAAACTGGATGCAGACCGCTAGTAATCGGTCGCTGTGGAAAGCCGTGGGGGAGGCCTATGTTCAGCAGTGGACGTCCTTTGGCTGATAATGATGAATGATGAGGTACGTATTGAGCTTCTAAGCTTTTTACCTATTCCCAGTATAATTACTAGCCACGTTTATGACGAGATGTTATACTAGATTGTCGATTTGTTGAATGTTCAATTCACTTTTACGTCCAACCTACGAGCTTTTTATATCTCACCTGGCACAGAGATAATGAAAACTTATATTGCCCGTTCTAGCAATGAAATCGCTTATTTAATTTCACTACTTTGGTTTGTTATTTCATATTAAACATTAGGGTCCTGACTTTTTTAGATTTTGCTTATAACAGGACCAATGTGAGATTTGAGAGATGTGACAATAGATGTTATTATTAAATAAAATGTATACAAGAATTAGAAATTAATGGAGTTGTGTCTTTTTATAAATTTAAAGTTGGTAAATAAAGTTGATAAAATGCCTATTTAGAAAATTATAGTTGGTAAAATGCATAAAGTTATGCTTAGTGCGACTTAATTAATATCGTTTTACCGTCAAAGCTTTACTAGGAAGTTTTCTCACTGCAAAATGTAAATAGATAAGTTGTAGCAAAAAGTTCGTGAGGCGTAACGAATCGAGAGAAAGTAGGCTAGACTCCCAGCCCTTTCCCGCCTTCCAGCCCTTGCTCCAGAAGACAGTTACCTGCGGACGACGACCGCGGTCATCGCTCGAGAGCGCTGCGCCTGCGCACCTGCGCACTGCACTCACGCACTATCCACCACTGTCACCAACATCAACACACACCCCGAATTCAGGATCACTCGCGACCACAAACTTCAAACAACACCGACAACACAGCTCAAACGAGTTGCTCGAGCGACCGGCGCGAGCGCACTGGCCCCACTGCGCCCCCCACTCCCCCATTCCTCGCACAACCTGCTCCAATCCAAACTTTTTTGCCGCAAAAAGCTCACAGATAAAAGTAAAATGATTACGCTCCCACGACGCGATCAATTTGACTGCTAATGGCGACGCTAGCTTCCGATCCTGTCATATCACTTAATGTAACGCTAAGTGACTATGGATTTTGATTTGTGATGTCGTTATCTCATTTTGGTTAATGTATGGAAATTGGGACGTCGTGATTCGGTTGTTTAATATCCGCTGAGTGGGGAATTGGCCGTTAATTAGTCGGTTTCAATCAGGTTCTATGGTGTGAAGAACATTGGTCAAACAAGAATTAAATTGGCTTCGGGTAAATTCACAAACAGACCTAAAAATAAAACCTGACTAAAAGGAAACATTGCTTATCAGCAGTAGCAACCTGTTTGGGTTCTAAACCCAATTTCGTGGTTCGTGACTCTTCGTGAGTCAACAATACCGAATCGAATAATTGATTCAACCGACATTAACTTATAAAACCATAATCTAAAGAGTACCTACTACTACCACATATTATTTGCAAGCACTCCTATGTAAGCTACGTTTTTATACTCGTTCTTTATTTTAACGACTACGATACATGTAACATATATATAAGTATAACCCATAATAAATGACTTCAGAATTCAAAGGTCAATACTATTAATAGAGCTTTGTGTATCAAAATATTTGCGAAACATTAATGAGGCATATTTTTTACTTGAAAGCTAACCCATTGTGGTTCATCACAAACAATCAGGCATCGTTACCGACTGTGGTGCAAAGCGGTTATAATTAAATGTATGTAATTATGATGTTAGGAGCCATATAGCTCTGAGAGCTCGCTCTATCACGCGCTTATAATTGCTGAGCTTTAGGCCACTGCCCCAGTGCTAGCGATATTCTCCTTCACAAAACCTTTTTAAGTTTATACCGTTGATAACCATTTTTCATGTTTTGTCAATCTCACGATATTCATTCCAGTTACAATATCAAAGGAAACTGTAAAACTCTCCTTTGATGTAACATATTCCAGAAAGAAAAAACCAATTCAGATTATTGACCACTTCATGGCAAGTACATATTAAAGATTCAAAGCATTTGCAAATGCAATGGCTAATCTTGCTAGAGCCTATGATTGTAATACACTCGTCAATTTTAAGAAATCAAGAAAGAAGCATTTATCCGATTCAAATTAATAATAATCACCCTTATTACATTTATTTACATACTTAGACTCTTCATAATTATAAAGCTCTAATAATTATCAGGTCACCTAAGTGTTTTCCAGCCGAGCGATACATTTTAGTATTGAAAACCGTTGTTGACTTTATAAATAAAAAACAAGAAAAAAATAAAAATAAGACTTATACTTAGACTTAAGACACAAACCATTGTTTGTGTTCATAAGTTGAAAATCGCTACTCGCTTACCGCCGGCAGTGAGGCGGCTGCCTTGTTAAGATAACGATCTGCTGAGAGCGTCGCACTCGTTCTTAATAACCGCAATTTACCTAAACATGTGTCTTTTACGGAATGACTATCGTTAAACTTGTTAAATCTCTGATTAACTTACCTCTATAACAGATTATTTCGGTCAGTGATAAAATTAAAAAGCAATTAATCTTATCAAATATCTAATTGAATCGTAATAAGATAACATCTAACAAGATTAGATTAGGTTTTATGATTATTTCCGTCAATATTATAAACTCACATCTCCTACATTGACTGCTAAAATTGGGTACACGTTTTGCCAATACTGGAATATTGGAACATCATTTTTATATACAAAACGAACAGCCACGAAAAGTCTTCAATAAAACTAACCCTAAGCTATCTATACGGATATTTTATTATTATCTGTTTATCTTATAAGGCAGAGGACCACGATATGTTGCCTGGTTTCAAGAGCTTTCAATCAAATGTTTACTCGTTCAGTGCCGCCCGCCTGCTTAGCCTCCAGCACGCCGTGTGCGACCACTCGGGCCCGAGTGTTGTTTGTGTTTGAGATATTTTTTTAAACATTAACACCGCACATATTGTAACACTATTTGTTATTAAATTACGCGTAAAAATGCTGTTTCCTGGGTAATTCTTCGTATATTTTAAGGCAGTCAAAATATTTAGCACAGATTATGTTTTTGCTGGTGTCTGCGAAGGAGTGTCAGGAGTGTTCTCAGAGGTTAGCAAAATATATCATAAATGTTTTATTCATGATATCTTTTATGACATGATACAAGTACAAGCTGTCGTCAAAATGCCGCTTATGTAAGAACTGGTAACAGTTTAATTGACCACTAGGAATACCAAAGAGGCAGACAAACCAAGTGTGAGCCCTTGTCTCGCTACAAGCCAGCAGGTGCCGATCGCGTGCGCACGCAACCTTCGCCGTGACAAATCTAATATCTCAACTAAGCAATATTTCGCTTTTTGTAATGGTTGTTACTACACAGTATGAATCATTAATAAAGAAGACTGCTTATATCTACCTCTATGTTTGCATGTTTAGGGCTGATATAACCATGTCAGATAATACTTATCCGATTGAATAAGTATAAAACTACCGATTTGAAAGTGCCATTTACATAAATGATTAGGTTATGTTTTTTAAATTAGGCGTATTGTATTTTATTCGCCAAATATTTCTTATTTGAGGATGGAATAATCAGGCCTTAGTGAAATAGTAATATAAAAGAAAAGGCAAACCTAAATGTTGTAAATCTATTCGTCGATTGTTTTATACCGAATGCAACGACCTCTAATAAGTATGACTGGATCATGTAGAGACATCAAAATCTTTAGCTAGGTAGGATACACCATAACTAAATTCAAAGTCAACAATTTACCAGTCGAAGCACACAAAAACAACTACGTTTCTCACAAAAGCTGTTGTCGTTTCAACAAAGGGTTTATTTTATTTTTTGTCCAAGACAAACACATGTTGATTAATTGACGCCACAGATAACATCAGCCCCCCAAAGTACAAACCTATGTCAAACCCAGACAGAACAAACCAACCTCTACTATGAAACAGCCCGCCTTGAAGAAACTCCAGTCAATTAACATGAGGGTCTTCGTGCAACGTGATAAGGGTCAAATAGTTTCTGGATGTCGTTAAACTGATCCTGGAATGTCGTTTTGGAGTCAGTGGTAAGAGGGAAGCGCGGACAAAAAGCGTCCACGCTCTGAAACGGGATAACGCAGCAGAGTTTGTCGGTGCGCTCCATAGACCTAAAAACCTTGAGACTCCTGCTAACACGAGCTTATAGTCTTAATACCGACAGTGACTAAAGTCAATAAAGGCGGCTTAGTATTTGAAATAAAATAAAAATAGCGGAAAATATTTCGCAGTCTACTAAAAGACATCAACGAGCTAGACTAGCAAATTAATTTTAATTGTTTTATTTTACCTTTACTATTATTTATTTTCGGTGTGAATTAATAATTAAGACAAAATAAAGCAAAGATAAAAAGAATTAGAGAAGACAGAATCTTAGAAAGATATTAATTTATTTAAAACACTTAATGCACAAACAAAATGTACATATGGCGGACTTAATGCTTAAAGTATTCTCTACCAGTCAACCATAGGTCTATACAGAGAAAATACTGACGGCGTGAAGGAAGTGATAGAGGGGAAAAAGAAAGAGCTTGACGATTAAAACTACAATAGGTATTTAAAACAAAAATTAAACTTACATACTACTTATTAAATAAGATATATAAGTGTGACCACCACTGACCACACAACGTGGAGAAGCATAGCAAATTTATTTAAAATTATTGCAGTTTAATACAACCCTCATGGAGCCACGTCTATCCGTCCCCACATCTGCGTGTAACCCGACCCGCGCGGCGCGTATTATGTTGTTGCGCAAACGCACCGCGACAGACCGGCGCACGCGCATCTCACGTTACACGCGGCCTAAAGTCTTAAGTAATGCACGGGATTCAGGTTTTCTCAATCTGAATATCTATACTTATATCTATGTCAAATATAATCGTAGATCTCTTCCAAATAAACACCAAAACGTGTGACGTGAGTTTAATCCATCACTCAAACTGCTTTCAGAAAGGTCATCTTGTAAATCTGAATCTAAAAAAAAGATTTTCACACCAATCACCAAAAGTGAATGCTTTTATGGAATACTACGTTGTTCAGAATTAAAGATAATACTATGAGGTTTTAAGTAATCATTTTAAAATAAGACAAACCTAACAACATTACGAAACTTATTCCACGTAATGAATTAGCTCTATCTTTATAATTAAAAGCGAACCATAAGCTCAAAAGCCTTGCGACAACGTCTCAATCTAACTAAAATTAACGTCGTTTTAATCAAGCACAGGCTATTAATTGTTAACACTCAGGTTCACACATTAATCCAAAGTTACAAAACGTATAAATCGATTAATCTTTGGCTCCTACTCACGGCCAGTAATAGATTACACTGCTTAAATGATGGACCAAAATCAATTCTACATTAATAGTCGCTATTTCTCAAATATGTCGGCATTTGAGTTACTTCACATTGCGAAGTCCAAATACTACAGTCTGCTGTAACCAATCTTATATTATTTGTAACTTATTTATTTTTTTCTTTAAAAGAGTTTGGTGTTTTGCTGAAAACTTTCAGAGCTATTGGACTACTCTGAGAGCACAACCGGTTTGCTATAGTTTGATGCTTATTGATTTGTGCTTGCGGTGGATTGTTAAAATCATTGAGGTTGTTGACTATATATTGAAGAAAGTTGTAGTATGTATTTATAGTGGTTTATTTTGTAATTATTTCAGTGATATCTAATGGGTCAATTTAAGGAGTGGTGCAATGCAGGCAATGGTATGGTCCAATCGTTTTGCGGCAAATCGTGGACAGTTTCAATCAGGTGTTTCCAGATTTCCGTGGTGGTGAGTGTGTCGCAAGGACACGTTTCGTTTGCAACAATATGAAATCTTTTCAGATATTCCTTATGTGAGCCATGGTTTGTAAGATACTGCCTGATGAAAAAATTACCGGATGCGCGCGCCATAGAGAGGTATTCTATAAGTTTAGCGTATGTAGGAAAAAGTGTTTCAGATTAGTGTCATTTATCGGGGTCCATGTATAAAGCTTCAGCTGCCTCTAATGCTTTTTGTTTATTTTTAGCTTGATGTAGCTAATTGGTGCCGCGAGATAGTCGGGACTACGGGGAAGCTGTGCAGCTGATTTAGCCGCGGCAGCCGCCTGCAAATTACCTTCATACCCAACGTGAGCTTTCACCCATGCCAGCTTGACGGTGAGTTACTTGTAACTTCGGTTTTATTACACTTTAATATATATTTTTTATCGAAAGTGTTGACAACCCTGAATCTGCGGTCATTCGTTAGCAACCCTCGCCGGCCGCACACACACACACCTAACAGCTGATATTTAAGGTTGTCACCGATAAGTTTTTGTTAAAACTTTAGCATCAATTTACTCAGTAATTTATACTCGCAAGAGTTTGTGGTTTTGCATAGGAACTACACATTTACTAGGTACTCTACACGTCCTTTAAATTTTATTTCGCCTTTTTGTTACACTCTGTATAGATATTGTACATACATTGTCATTACTTTAGCAACTAAGACAAATAAATAAAATACTCAGTTTTAAAATAATATTGACAGCAAATTTCTACCGAAAGATGTAAAAATAGCTGTATTTAATTTTGTGTAACAATCTACGGAAGCTTTTAGTGGATTACTAATAAAAATGCAAACTTGGCATGATCTGGCTGATTTTCTCTAACCGGACTTGTAATGTTGTTTTAGAACATTACACGTATTTGACGTCGTGGCGTGTATCTATTAGAATCGGAATCTTGACAAATATTCCTTTTCCGGTCACATTTGTAGGAAAACATCGATTTTCAGGGAGATAAAACTTTTCGACTTCACGCGGCAAAAGAAAGATCATTTTAAAGTTGGTAAGTATTTCACATAGCAAGCCTGAATATCTTTTTTGATGGTGAAGTTACGAAATTAATTTCGGAGAAATTATCGCTACCAAAGCCAATAAAGATCATCGATTTAATGCAATTTAAAATGTACATATGGCTTGTATACACACTCTAGTTATATTTTTATAGAGAATGTTGCTGTAACGGATAATTCTGAGCCGATAACATTTATTAATAAGTACCTTTATATCCGGTATGAATAGCAATTTTAGGTTGGATCGGTAAATTGCTTCATTAATATGTATTCCATTAGTTTTAGTTACATAAAATACACAAATTCTTAGCACTGCCCATTTTGCATTACTAAATCAAGCGTCTCAAATGATTTATGACATTTAGTAAAGATGTTCTAATAACTGGTTGTAAATATTGAAACTTGTAATTATTTTATTAAAACTCATTCTGTAATAATATTAATCTTAATAAGATAAGATTAAGTTTGAGGGCACTAACAACACGTGAATATAGTTGGTTCGAAAGTATTTTAATAGTTATTATTCGTGTTCATGAAACTTTGATTAGCATTATTTGGTTTTATGATTTATTCATAGATGGCGTTAGGTATAGTTTAACCGCGAGAGGACTGTGTTTTCTTTTGTTAATGACCTCCTAGTGCATAAGGTCCAAATAAAACTTGGTACCTGGAGTATATTTAATTTTATTTCAACTATCCATCGCTTTGTATTGGTTTATACAATTCGTTTTTACCAAAGTGACCAAAAGTGTTATAATAGTTATTATTAGGGACGTAAGGTTTAACTAAGACCCAAAATTCTAAGCCAACCTCACTTTCACGCGGTGTATCCTGCTTCAACAAAAGAGGGTCTGACGACCGACTAATGGCGGGATATCCACCCAACAAAAGACGCAGATGAATGTTGAGCTGTGACGGGCAGCAGCGTCACAGCTTCAAGACGCTACGCCTATAAGCTCGCAAACCCGCCTGCCAAGCGTGGCGAGTATCGGCAAATACCCTGAAATATGGTAGGACACAAAAAATCCAGGCCCCCAGACACCGGCAGACAATTGATGGCTCATGGGGAAGAAAAGTTCTAGATTGGAGACCCTTCGACCAAAAGCGTAGTGTGGGACGTCCACCGATAGAATGGACTGATGACCTTGTAAGATCGCAGGATCACATTGGATGCAGACCGCTCCCAAAAGCGTAGGGGAGGCCCATGTTTGGCATTAAACGTCCTTTGGCTTTACAAGTCCGGCTTTATGTCGGTCTCTTTCACCATCGATTCACCTTCCGAATTCTCTCCTCATGGAAATCGGAATGTCCTCAAACAAACTCTCTTTTAAGAAGTCTCTCCGCACCCACTATCTTAACCTTGGCTCACTTCAGAATTAACCACAATTTTTTTCACTGCGGTCGATAATATCTTAATAGATGTCATCAACATCTTCACTTCCCTATCTGTAATTTATTTTTTATTAAATATATGTATTCTATGAACGTTCATTAATTCCATGCTTATATATTTATCTTATCTATGTAATATTATTATGTATGTTTATGTTACTGCATTTTTAAATATTTTATTGGTCCCTCTCACTACTTTTAAATATTCCGCCACTAATTGAACTCTCTGCATTTCCCAAGCGGTTGACTGATAGAGAATGCCATAAGGCATTAGGTCCGCCAATTGTACCATCAAGAGTGCCATAAAGTTTAAATAAATAAAATAGTGATGATGATGATGGTGAGTTTATTAACTAATTTTCAACACACTTGCTCAAAACGACGTTTTTATTCCACCGATTTTTGGCTCATAATCATAGATATTAAACACGCGTGCTTTTTCATTATATTATTGCACTAGTGCTTTTAGTTTATTAACCCGACCAATTTACATTTGTACCCTAGTACCAAGTCGTAAGTAAGAAGAAGAAGCGATTTAATTTAGTCGGGTTTTACAATACTTTTATTTTAGCAACAAACAGTATTTATGCGAAAAATAACAGTATCTTCATATTTATTTCAATAAATGGTAAATCCAGATTTATTACTAAAAATATCTCAAATTCATTTAACATTTTCTGTGATTTGTGTTTTAAACACGAATTATTACATTTTTAATCTTGGCTTTTGGCCGATCTAGTTCGCGCCTAAGCCTTGCGCGCGCATCGGTATCGCGGCAAGAAAAAAAAAACAACGCGCCATTTTTCGTAAATAATAATTGTCGGCTATGACGAAGTTTCGATTTATTATGAAGTTTAATATTAATGAAAATGTCTACTTCAAGTAAAGAAAATGAAGAAAACCTATTATTAACTCCGCCGGACATACGTAACAAGGCGAAAAACGCGTGCGAAAGTCTTTGCCATCAAAATCGAGTGAAATGTATTTTTACTGTTTTAATAATTAAAAACTTAGTAAATGAAGAGTCTTGTTTTTTTTCTCGCAAGTGTGTTGAAAAACGTCGTATGATACGCGTGTGCCTGTGACCATTATATACGCGGCTTTCTTATGGCGCACTCGCTTTCGCTCGTGCGCACACAATATCGCCTTGTATATAATGGTCAACTTAGCACACTTGTATCATAATGTACTATTATCTGTTTATTTATTATTAAACTAACGGACGTAAGCGTGTGATGCTTATGCTTAACATATACTTATCACACGTAGGTATTTCTAATTCCTACGCAGTGGTACGTGCATGTTTGAAAAAAAATCAATTTAGAACACATTCATAAACTTGAATAGAGTGATATTACGTATTTTTTTGCGCCATCTTCATCGCCTGACCACTAGATCTGCGGTCAAAGTTATAATTTCAGGCAATAAAAATAGGATGTGCCTTCTAAATAATAACACTGCTCGCTTGTAATATTCTATTAAGTTCTATCATTTGTCTCTGACATTAGTGTAAGTTGCTTGTAAGCACGCCCAACTGATATCACGTCCGACACGTTCATGTGAGTACAAATTAAATTATATTAATGTTAGCTCATCACGGGAAACCAGTCCGATATAACATTTAAGGATACTCGTGTGTGATTATAATTTTTAATTCTTTTTTAGGTCCTACGCCCAAGAACTTCGTAGTAGTAACGCAAATCAGTAAAAATATTTTTAAGTTAACTAGCTACATAAAACTGACTAAAAGCTTAAAAATACCGTATTCGTCTTTTATGGGAAACAAATCCTTTTGGAGTCGGTGCATGATATGTGGAGACTGTTGGTGTAGGTAAGCTTGACATTGATGTAAGTGCGTTTGGACTTCAATAAGAGCCAGTCTTGAGTTCTTGTAACTTTTATTTTCAAAGGACATGTGTAGTACAATTCGTGTTCCATCGAGAAGAGAGAGAGATGACATAGACACTTTTTTATTTTTTACTATTGTTAACCAAAGACTATAACATACAGTTATGCAGTTAGTTACTACTCATATCTCAAAAACTACTGGACCGATTTTATGAAACTCATATTGTACTAACTCACTTGTGTCACATATACTTGATTGAACTAAAAAAGAATAATCTCGCGAAACCTTCTCGTTTTAGACAAATCCTGAGACAAACATACAAATATACAAACATACAGTGTGTGTATGAATGTAAAAAAATGCACGTGTAAGGAAGCCTTTATAGATCAACGTACCTACTAATATTTTATACAATTCTGAATATATCACATACATACAGGTTTAATAGACCTCCTTTTTTAAGTCGTGAAAAAAGAAATATATAATACGCATAGACGTCGGCACCTCACTATTTTTACTTATTAGCCAATGATTATTATTATTAGAATTTATTTTAAAAGTTAGACAATCAAATTAGTAATCAAACAAGCTAAGACAATCAAACGTAAGTAAATAGCTATGTCGAGATTGTTTAGTACTATCGTAAAACTATAGAACAGGTATATGAAAAACGATACGGCAATTATGGATGACCTCTTCCCAGCTCAATTTGCATGTGACAACACTGGGAGCTGCGCAGACGACGGAGATGGACTGCGCCGCGTGTTTCAGTATAGATGCAAATAAATCAGTCACAATGCGCAGGACTTGCCTGGGACGTAGAAACAAATCACGGAACTTCACATAGGATATAAGCGACTGGCAAAAGAGAGAGATTGTAAAGCCACAGGCTACCACAATGGTATCTAGGATAAACCCGCTAGGCTTTTACCGAAAACGAGGTATCGAGTTTTCATGAAATAAAAATTAAGCTTGTGATTGAAATCCTAACAACATGTACAAAATCCTTTAATAAGCGTTAGTCACCTGATAATACTCGTACACTGATGTCGATAGTATTCAAATGTGTAGGTTCTCAAGGACATGTGTTATATTTTTCAATGTAATTTAATGTAGATTGCAGAGGTCAGAAACGTAAGAATATGTTAATTTAGAGAGAATGCGAATTCCGGTGTGGTTCCCGTAGTTTTGCATAAAATAAACTGTCACAGGACAGCATCATTTGTGTATGATTTGGTTTTTGGCTAGTAGGTACTCTAATTTTTTCGGCGGTAAATTGGGGCTAAGAAAAAGTTGTTTGTGTAATCAAAAGTAGAACAAATCAGCTAAAACGTTTTAGTTAATCATCAAACCTCGATTATACGACTGCACTAATAGACCCACTAATATTTTTTTCGTTATAGAAAGTAGATAGATAGATGTTTCTAGCATCCTCCAAACAAGCGCTTTATCTAGCACGTTTTTGCCGCCAAAAAACCGGCTTACTTACCAAAGGAGTCCAATCTTATCAAATGAACTCATTTCGCAGACTGGATGGTATTAATGTGAATAATTCTCAAACTAGCCGATCAGGTCGGTGGCCATGACACGGACATGGCGCGAATCGACTCCTGCGCATAACACGTGTGCCGCATAGTAATGTTGACACGGCTTTGTTAGGTCACAGCTCACAGCTGTAAGAACGCACATAAATGAGTCATTAATCTTTGATCTTCATTTAAGCCTAGCTTCTCTATAATGTTTACCTACCTACTTGTAAAAAGCAAGTGTCAGACAAGAAATCGAAACGTTTGCCTTACGCCAGACTGCTTTAGCTGTTTTTTTTGCAGAGCTCGTCGTAAGTTTCCCATGATATAGTTATCATGTATAGATCCAAATCTGCTCGTCAGTCAGTGCTTTAGCGAAAAACCAGCCAATTGCGAGCCGGACTTGCGCACTAAGGGTTCCGTGTCAATTTTAACTGAATTAAGGAATCCACTTAGCTAAAATATCACAATATTTTGTTGACAGCCAATATATCTTTGTTTTGCATAGTGTTTGTATGAAAAACAAAGTTATGTTTGCGGTTGTTGAAAATGTGCTACTCGTATATCACAAATACTACTCGTTCGATCCCGTCCAAACCAATTTTCGTTGAAAGTATTTGTTAAGATCAACATTATATATTTTTTTCAAAATGTACACTCGCTTAGTTTAGAAGTTCGAGGAGGGGGACGCCCATTTTACCACTTTGGAAGCGTTTATCTATCAAACGTTAGACTTTAAAAGAAAATGGTCTTAGAAACCTCTATGTCATTTTAAAAGATCTATCCATAAATACCCCCACACGTATAGGTTTGACTTTAAAAAAATGATCGGTTTTAGTTTCATGTATAGAAAGCCCCCCTTAAATATCATTATTTATTATTATTTGTATAAGAATCGTAAAGCGGTTAACAACATCTTCCTGTTACATTTCAACAGTGTCATGCTTATAGTTACATAATAAAGTGGCTGTGATATACGGACGGACAGACATACAGACTTGACGAAATTATAAGGGTTTTTGCCATTCGGCTACGGAACCCTAAAAATGCGGTAAGTTACTTATTTCAGGAGTGACTTATGCTCGTAGATAAATGTGATTATACGTGTTAGGAAGAATGTCTTTAAGAAAACAAATCAGAATCAGAATTCCATAAACATTTTCAACTACAGCTACAAATTATACGATAAAAAAACATATAAAACATTCAATTATTTCATACTCGTAAGAACATTTATGTTCTTTGTGAATTGGTATTGAAGAGGTACTACACTACTTAACTACTGTAGAGCGACATCTGTGTGCTTAAAACCAAATAATTGAGTTCTTCGGCACGTTCAGCCGGATTTAGCTATGTATGACACATCTTTGACTCATCATACCGATAAATCACCAAAAACATCCTACGTTTGGGAAAAAATATGTAAATGAGGTCTATACCCATTGGTTAAATCTTGAACTTATTTCAACGAACTGCCATAGAGTTCTCGGCTTTGTTCCCGTGTGTTAAGGCGGCGGTAGTAGACAATGGTAGTAGGTAGGCGTTGCCGGCGACCAATAGTGCGCCTGCGCCGCCTATTGTCATTTTCCTCGAGTATATTTTGGGTTAGTGAGTAAGCACACATTATATTATGACTTCCTTATCGTTTCTGTATACTCATTTACCTATTTCACTGCACAGTGAGCTTCGGTTCCTGACAGGAGGTCAATAACTTCATACGGTGTGCATGAAACGCACTTTTATGTTCTCGTTTACAGTTTCATCCCACAGAGAGTTATGACAGTTAAAAATAAATAAAAGTTTTAAAATATACGGCTTTTAAGTATTAAAAGGGATTTAGAACATGATATTTGAAATTAACATCACATTAACTGATTTGAGAAGCAGTGCCAGAAAATATGACACAGGTAAAAAACGCTTTTGATTTCTTTACCACGAATACTTTCTCTGTCATAACTAACATTCACTATTTTTCATACATGTAGAAAAAAATGTGGATTTCGCCAATGTAATTTACCACTGGGCTCTAGTCATAGAATAATTTGCTTGCTAACATCTTTTTGACGACCTCCGTGATATAGTGGCTAAGCACGCTTGGTTTTAAGGCGTCGCTGCTCCGAGGAGGTCCTGGGTTCAATTCCCGATCCGGTCAATGTAGAAATCATAATTTTCTATATTGTCTTGGGTCTGGATGTTGTGGTACTTACCACCGTTGTATCTGTTTTCCATAACACAAATAAATGCATTGGCTACTTACTTTGGGATCAGAGCAACGTATGTGATTGGTGTAAAATGTTTATATGTATTTATCTATCTTACTTCTCTAAATCCAAATAGCAACTGTCAACTACAAGATAATTATTTAATTATGTATACTTGTACCAATAAGGTACCTACGCAGAAAGTAAGCACTCCCATTATTTAAATCATAACTAATTAGCAAATCAGTAAGCACACAGTATCAAGTCGATATCTCAGTTTTAATTGGCTGTTGCCATATTTCAGAGAGGTAGATAAAACCATCAAGCTCATGGCTGATAAGAGTTGTCTAATGAGTCTCGATAAGGTCCCTCGGTGCAATTAAAACTGCTTATGATTGCAGGAATGTTGCAGGAATGCCGAGGACTGCAGCGGTTAAATAGGAAGACTGCTTTTGCGCACGCGGTGACAGATTACTGCTAGACGACATCAGCTTTTGTATGATTTCCAAAAGCTCTAGCAGGTATGTCTTAACACAGCAGCAGCAGTCAAGTGCGAAATGTAAAAATGATAAAGTTTAGCTTATAGAACATGTTGTGTTCAGCTATACCTATAGTTTGCAATGAAGTGTAAGGCCGTTAGTACTAATTTCCAAAATAACATCCCCTATATTATAAGATAAATTTTGCAATACTCAACAGGGTTGGAGGGTCAAGGAAGATTAGACGTTTGACTGATGTAGAAACAGCTAGGTTAGTTTATTTTAGTTATTTCCATAGCTTGATGTCCTACGGCATTTTACTATGGGGCGCGGCTGCTGATGTAGAAACAATTTTTATTAAATTTCGCTTTATCTTTGGTCTCCGTAAGTACGACCACATTTCTGCTTACCGGTTCAAGCTTAAATGGCTTCCCATCCGACATCGCAGAGAAATAAGAATCCTGTGCACTCTCTTCAACATACTTCGTAACCCTCACTCTCCGACCTATTTGGCACAGCGCTTCAACTATCTGGCTTCCACCACTTCGCGCAACCTTCGCTCATCCCATAATCTCACTCTTTACACACCTCTTTTCAAGACCGGCTTTATGTCGGACTCTTTCACCATCTCTGCGATTCGACTTTGGAATTCTCTCCCCAATGAAATCAGAATGTCCCCCAACAAATTCACTTTTAAAAAGTCTCTCCGCACCCACTATCTTAACCTTGGCTCTCCTCAGAATTAAAAACCATTTTCTTTTATTTGTGTTTTTTTTGGATGTCATCAATATCATCACTTTTATCATTCATATTTTTGTATTTATTAAGTATATGTATTCTATGTATGTTTATTAGTATTTTGCTTATGTATCCTATTATATATTTGTGTAATATTAGTATGTATGTTTATGTTAGTGCATTTTACTTCTTTTTTTGTACCACTCCTCTCACTTATCATTAATATTCCGCCACTAATTAAACTCTCTGCATTACCAGGTGGTTGACTGGTAGAGAATGCCATAAGGCATTAAGTCCGCCAATTGTACATTTTACAGTGCAATAAAGTTTAAATAAAATAAATAAATTTTTCTGTTACAAAAAAGGTTGTTAATTCTTTCATGGGGAAAGGTATAAAAATTTTCAATAAACTACCAGAACACATTACAAACTTACCGGTTAATAAATTTAAAACTGTTATTAAAGAAACCCTTATGACGTAAAGTAGATGATTATTTAAAAGATAATAATGTATGGACTTGCATGATCACTACAAACATTGTAAACCTTTCGAAAAGAGGGATTGACAATAATGACTGAGTTTGTTGCGCAGCTTCTTCTCAGCACTAGCCCACAATTGTCCCGAAGCTGTGGTAGGGTTTATATTGGGACGTGTAAAAGTGGGCCTATTTGCATAAATAAATGACTTTTATGACTATTTTTATGACTTTTAGTTCATTAAGTATGTTCTAGAATAATTTAAAGACCTCGCATTGTACACTTAGGCCGCGGCCCCAAATATATCTATACCCTATATATATCTACGGCGCAGCGCCTGGCAATTAAATAATTTGAATTTAAATAAAAATTTGATGCAATTTGCTAATTCTACAATTTAAAGCTACTAACCGTCTATTGTACATATCCTCTCAAGTGGCGGAACAGTTCAAGTCATTAACTCTTTGCCCAGCAGTGGGATAATTAAAAAACCTTCACATGATAGCTTTACTTTTAACTACACTTATCTTTATATTTTAACTGTCAAATTGGTAATAATAATCGATAAGACAAATCAATTCGTTTAGAAAATACTTACCTTTCCTTTTTTAAGGCTATGATTACCACAAAACTAGACACAATAGAAAAATATTTTTTGGGGGTTACCGGTGACCACCATGGCGCCCAATGTGTTAACAGCTATTATGAAGTTAACAAACTAAGCTGAAAAAAACTTTATGACTGAAAAAGTGAAAATGAAAGCGGTGGAAAATTTTAACCATAATTCTCAATTCTTTGTGCAGTGCAATAAAAGATGCAAAATGTCAGCACGCGGCAGTGAGTTTTAGAAGTTTCATCTATCCTTGGATCTAATCGCATGACCTAAAAGTCCCATAAGTGCGCCTACACATTAGAACGATAGCAGCACAGCAACAGCGGATGCCCATACATTTAAAAACTGCTACAATTTATGTATGAAATTATCAGCAGCGCGACTGTCGCGCGACGTTCGCGCTACTAAAGTCTCCTAAATGTGAAAGCGCTCGAAGTCTTACAAGACACGGCTGCGGTAGCAAACGCACACAGATGCAACACTTGCTCCTGATTTAACGTGTAACTACTTAAAGCACCGTATAAAATTTAAAACTGGAATAAATTTAATAAAAAAACTACGTCGAAATATTGATCAAAAAGTTTTTAAGCAAACAATAAATCTCTTTCAGTCCTTTTCGATCACGTGTAAACATTTTTGTTAATATCCTCATTTGTAGAAAACGACAAGAATTTGGCCGTACAAGGAGCCGCTGCGAATTCTCCGACAAGAAGCATTGTTATTCCGGCCGGTTTTTACAACTGAAAGTTTTTGTTTGAAGTCGCCGCTTGAATTCTATTCAGTCTTTGATTCAATCACAACAGTAGACGTAAGTGGACCGAGGGATATAATAAAAATATTTAAAACATTAAACCGCCTTCAAAAAACTGACTAATAAGCTCAAAATAACACATAATCCCTCTGTTTTACCTTCATAAATAAATACAGTTGTGGCAAATGTTATTTTGTGCTATTTAATCAGCTTTTTGAAGGCGGCTATTTTTTCATGATTTTTAGTTATTGCCCATATCTCAAACATC
Source organism: Pyrausta purpuralis (assembly GCA_963924145.1). Classification (NCBI taxonomy): domain Eukaryota; kingdom Metazoa; phylum Arthropoda; class Insecta; order Lepidoptera; family Crambidae; genus Pyrausta; species Pyrausta purpuralis. Next base: position 26,350,155 of record OZ001657.1, read on the forward strand.
ACAGGCCCGATTTTGATGAAACTTACACTGTATCCTTAGTTGAAATATACAAAAATACAAACATACTTACCAAATTTTGCCCGTGTTTTAAAGCCTTAATAGATCAACATACTTAAACTATATTAAATGCTAACTATATCACACACATACACACTATAAATTGATTACCTGATTTGAAGTCGCTAAAAATATAGCTTTTCTGATGCAAAAGCGTTTTATAATTATCCATTTTATGATATTTGTGATATTTTTTTCGTTGTTGTTGTATAAATTCAAGAATAAACCACCACAACCAATGTTAAATATGGGTAGTGACAAAACTGCGCATACGCAGTTTAAAACTGGTTTATTTACACGGCAGGTCGGTATCAAAAAGTGCATCGAGTAAGTACCAGTATCGCACTGTGACATACCGTTACAAAGCTCCGACAATGCAAGGCTCGCTCGATATAACCGTCCTCTTCACTAGTACTGTCAAGCTGTTGTGTGTAAGAGGGACAGCTAGATTCGAATATCCACTATCAGAATAGAGGCCATCGTGCGGTGCGCCTGCGCTTCCGAGAAGCAACTGTCGCTCCCAAGCTCGTCCACCATACTCGTGTGTAAAAGCTCGCGCTTGCATCGCGCTATTTCTAATTGCTTTTCTCAGAGGGAAACATGCTACAAAGAAAATGTAGACCAACGCTCAGTCACAATCTGCATTTCCATTGATAATTAAAAGCAAACATTAAAAAAAGGACTTCTAAGAAAAACTGCGAATCCTTACAGTTTGCTGAATTATACTTTTTAATGAAAACACGAATTACTAGTACAAACATTTAGTTGTTTTACATGGATTTCTAGTTGTAAGCATCTTTTTATATCATTAACTTTAATATTCTCTAAATTCCTCTGTTACTTTTCTGTACAGTATCAAAAAACCTCAGCGTCGATCAAAACAATAATATGCAACAGTTTTGGATTTACCAATATATGGTCAGGCCATCATTGGCCCCTTAACATTACTAGGTCCTACGCAAAATTGCGTAGTTGGCATTATATAAGTTGTTCTTAAGTAAAATATATATTTATACAGTTCTTTACAAGTTGGTACACACTTGCTCGCATCGACCGGACCCCACAAGCAAGATCTCCACCGTGTTCTATTAAAATTCACTCAGTCAGTACATTCTTAGAAAAAGTAAATCGGAACTCGTAAACTCCCGCAGAGGGCGTAATTGCAACTGCGCATGCGCAGCTGTACCCAGTGTTGCCAGCCCTGCAGTACAAATAGCAGGATAGGGACTCATGGAAGCAATGTAAAACAGTATTGCTCTTATTCTGTGTTTTATAAAACGCATACATATCAGTCATTTACAATTTTTCAGCAAGAAAATATCAAATTTAGGCATTCGTATTCATTATCGTTAGAAACAATGTTTTCCAGCAACATTTTAAATAACTCCATGCAAATATTAATTTACTGAAGTCCTACGCTACTTTATTTAAGTAGATAGCCTTCTGTTAAGATGACGAGAAACGGATTTAAGTATTTCAAATTCAAATTCAAATATTCTTTATTCAATTTAGGACACAATATGCCACATATGAATTGATGTACTTCAAAGTAAGTATACAGTAAAATTTTACCGTTTGTTTTGTAAGCAAGAAATTTGGAAGAGTTGGCAACACTAACGTTGCCATATACCGCGAGAAACGCAGAAAAAACGCAGCGACACCGCGCGACGCGACGACGGCTAAGGACTGGTCTTCGCTAATATGAGTCCGCATGACGGTAGAGCTAATCCAATTATCGGCTTAGCGGTTATCATTGAGTTTCAATACAAAACTTTAGAATTCCTGATTTTAAAATGCGGCACTAAGTGACGATTTTACCAACGTCAGATAAGGAATATACGTCGAATACAATACAAAACGCCTACTTTGAAAACGTCATCTATTTCAGCCATCACATGTCGGCAATCATTTACCTTGTAATTTTAAAATCGGTCTTTACAGAGTGCGGCCTGTAATAGAAACAAAAAAAATATCAACGATTCTGCAGAGTACACGTACTAACCAAAAAGAACCTGCTCTAAAATGCTTTAACTCAGAGATATACATAGTATAATGTATATCAAAATAGCTAAATATAGATAGTAGACATATTTGTTTGCTGACATTGCTGGATCGATTTATTTTGTTAAAAAATCTCAAGATTTTTTTCTTCATAATAATGATTTAAAACCATTTAAAATTGATAACTGGCTACTTAAAAGGTCTACATTTTAATCTTTTGCTCCTATAACAGGCCACACCCTGTTATATACAAGGTGTAACATTCGTTCGGATAAGTCCTCCAATCTGACGCTAATAAAATTGCCGCTAACTCTAAGTAATATTTCCTACCTATTCAACACTTATCTTTGATTTAGTACAGATTCATAAAACAATAAGAATTGTAATCTTTATCTTCAATCAACGATCATGAAATACTTAAAATAACCGGCCAAGTGCAGGTCGGACTCGCGCACTGAGGGTTTTCGACTGCGAATTTCAACAGTGTGATGCTTATAGTTACAGAATAAAGTAGCTGTGACATACGAACGGACGGACAGACAGACTTGACGAAACTATAAGGGTTCCGTTTTTTGCCATTCCGCCACGGAATCCTAAAAATAATACTTACTATACTACTATACTTTACTACAGTAGACACACGATTATGAAACACTTTAAAAATCTCCTAAAACTGCAATTTTATGACACGTTTTGTTTCTGAGATAACTTATAAGAATGAACCACCAATATAGTAACGAATAAGCATGATCCCAATCCTGGCATGGCCTTACTTTTGCAATAGTATTGTAAGCCTGCAAAAAGGCCAGCTGTCTTGGGTGAGGGCGAAATATAGCCGCTACTTACGTTACGTTTACATACAACGATGGTATGGAAACAAGGCTTGTTTTTAAAAATCACCGATCAATGCTAGTTATAAAGTTAACCTGGAATTATTAAAGCAACTATTGTGAGTTAGATAGATGGTCATCTCAACCGTTGTTCTGACTTTTTTAATGTTATACTTTTTTATGTGGAACCCGATATTCTAATGTTCTAGGGACCCGGCTCCGTAAATTTTCATGATGAGCGAACACTACTCTGTAATTGCATCGATTGTGTGAGCCGTAAACTATGGTGCCGCAGAATTTTGATATTATGCCGCAATTATAAACTTAGCAGCACTTCCAGCAGTATTAAAGTACTTACGTGAGAGAGGTTCTTCACTGGTGGTCCCATCATAAAGCAGCAACGCCACTCACTCCACGGCGCTTGCGCAGTTTTTGCGCCTTCCGCTCTGCAGACTACCCTCATCTAAATCAAATATAATTGGTCAGATCAAGCCGCTAACGGCACACGCATTCTGCAAATGCCGACATAATAGACGTTAAACAATGATGGAGTATGAATTTTAATTGATGTGATGAATGGGAGATAATTTATGTTAAGATACACTGTTGTGATACAATTGCTATTGCCATTGACAGAGCTAAGATCAGATACCTTACTCCTTTTCTTAAGGGCGCTAAGGGAGCTTCAATTTTATTTTCTAGCTATAACAATCAATCTTATAAAATCAAATCAGGTGCTAATTTAACTCTTTACTAAATTAAATCTCAATTAACAGACTCGTGCTTTAACTGGTCGTTCCATGGTAAACTCCTGTTATTATGTTATGTTATGGAATCTAGATTGGCATACCTTAATCTGAGTTAAATAATACCAAAAGATGCTATAATGCCGTCTCATCTAGCAGATATGACTCTCATATAATTTCAAGTGTGCCAAAAAGATGAAAGCTTACACTCTGATAGATAACAGAAATAATTTCGCATTCCGTACTCTATTCGTAAAATAGAGAAACATTTACATTACATCAATGAAGAATAAGATATCTGCACCCTGACAGCACCGACACGGAGCTTTGACAATCGGGCGATGAGACTGACTGCGGCGACTTCAGACGGATGTCTGCAGCGCACGCGCATCCCAGTAATTATTACCAAGAATCACCTACTAAACGAATCCCTGCCATGCCATACAGTATATAGGGTGACCACTGTTAAGTGAAACATATTGTTAAGCGAATCGAGCTTCACTCTTTATCATTTTGTTGGTGAATTTTTCGCCGAGACTGCTTTTCGATTTTCTCATAACCTGCTATTACATTATCATCAGAGTGTAAGCTTTCAACATTGACGATCTCTGTAGTTTAGTGGCTAAGCACACTGGTTCCAAGGCGTCGCCGCTCCGAGGTCCTGAGTTCGATTCCCGGTCGGGTCAATGTAGAAATCAAAATTTTCTATATTGTTTCGGGTCTGGGTGTTGTGGTACCACCGTTGTCTCTGATTTCCATAACACAAGTGCATTAGCTACTTATTTTGGGATCAGAGCAATGTATGTGATTGATGTCCAATACTTTAAATAAAACACACATCATATATAACACATTCGATAGATCTAACTGTAGAAGAACGATATCGTAATAGATCAGTATTTTACGATCAAACTTTCTTAACTAATTTATTACTACGACTAGGGTGCTTGTACTGTACCTATCGATCGCAGTCATTTCGATATCGACTATTTAAATTACCACCGATAATCGAATCTCGATCTCGTATACAGGGTGAGCGGAAGCGATTAATCAATTATATGCGTTCTTAAATTTAATCCCGACATGAGTGCCTTACCGGCGCTCGCGCGTCCATAAATTAAGCCAGCAATTAAGCCTTAGGTTAATTATACTGCACTGATGAAAAGTGCAATGAACCGCTTCTTCGTTTTGACGCGGATAATGGGAATGCCTTTGAGATACTAAAAGTGACGTTAGGACCTTAGCAAAAATACTGGAATATAATGTATATTAATTAACAAGCGGTCCCCGACTTCGTCCGCGCGTTTAAGTTTGCTTTCTCCCCTCCCGTCGCAGCCTGATAAAACTTTCATCAATAAATAAGCTATCTAACACAAAAATGTTTTTTCAAATCGGTCCAGTAGTTCCTGAGATAAGCGCGTTCAAACAAAATCTCTACAGCTTTAATATTTATAATATTAGTATAGATGTAAGTGAGAGGCCAGCAACCATAGTTAGCGCAAGCTCGCGTTGAGCTAACTATGGTTGGTACTTAAGCTGCGAGTATTATTTTGATGCGGAGTTATTTCAAAACTGTGATAGCTTCTAAGATATTTATTGAAATCAAATGATGTACAGGGCAACTTTGTTTAAAATGCAATGCTTGTGATGATGAATGTATTTATTTTAATAAGAATCAATACTCGTGTTTATAAAACACCTTCAAAAATAGTGCATTATTGTGTAGTAGTGAGCAATGACTTACTGTGCTTCAATTTCAAAACCTAACGAAACTAAAAGAAAATTTGAATGTTATATCACAAGAAGTAAATATATATTAAAGCATAGGTACTATGCATGTATCTAAGTTATTATTATCTTAAATTGCACTTGTGAAAAGCAACTGTGTCAGACAAGGAATCAAGCCCTGTAAAAATAAACTATAAAAATATTATAAATTGGCTTACTTTATCTTAACCGATTGTTAAATATTTGTAAAATATTTTCCTTCGCATGTTGAGAGAGCAATCTTGCAACATCGATGACGTCACGCAGCTTACGCATTAAAAAACACTTGCAAAATTCAACCGGCATGCCAATGTGTCAATGTGGCCGAATGTTATAGGCATACGCCCGGATAGCGTAAGACACAGGATTCGATTCCTTGTTTCACACAGTTGCTTTTTACAAGTGCAATTTTTGCTAATAAGTTTGTATAGTGACAAAACACTATAAAAAAAACTAAGTCATATTATCTTTTGTATGAATACAGGTAATTTAAAGGATTTGATAAAAGCGAGTGGCTTATTGTGTTCAGCTAAAGACGCACCGCAACCTTTATCTAGGCAAACTACAATGAACTGAAGATTGTTCTAACTCACTTAGAGCTTACTCAATAAGATCGGTATAGAGCTTTTAATTGCGATAACACTAACTAAGCCAGATGTAGAGAGAAACCTCAATATTTTTTGTCACACCAAGACTATTCAGTAAAAAAAAAACCTTTATCGGCAGTTACAATTATAGTACACAAAGATCTTGAAAGCATGGAGAGCTTTTGTGGTTAGTTACATAAAAATATTAAGAACACCTGCATTTAACGATCCATAGAGAATATCGTAAAACCTTAGTTGGCGTATTTTTTTTATTTAGGTACAACCTTTTTCCCTATCATTAATTTCATAGGTAAAAAAGTTTTATTGATCCCTTACTAATGAGAGAGTGGCTTCTCGCTTTCATATAATATGCATTCAGCCTTACCAAAGCCAGCAACATGTGACCAAGGGCATCGGACACGGGGCACTTTGTAGCACTAATGACTAATTTATTTGAGTGCGTTTAATCGGCGTAAACGCTGATCCGGGGACCACCCGGGTGCGCGCGCTAGTGTAGTGACGTTTCACTGTCGATGCATTAAATTACGATTATCCCAAACAACGCTTAAAAAATGAAATAGCTATAGGTATTCATAAAGATGAAATAAGAAACCAAAAACTTGCGCACGGGCGGGACTTGAACCAGCAACCTTTTTGCCATCTGTTTCATAAACAGACGGCTAGATGGCGCTAAGCGTCACGCAATTGATGTTTTATAAGAAACCAAAAATTTCGCAGGGTCGGACTGACAGCACGGTAGCTCAATTGGTAAGAGCGTTTGGCCCGGTATGCCAAAAGGTTGCTGGTTCAAGTCCCGCCCGTGCGCAAGTTATTGGTTTCTTATTTCATCTTTATGAATAAAAAACATGACACTGTGAGTGTTAAAAACATTCTAAAAAAAAAAAGCATTAGATAGCGAAGCGACATCAATTTCCAAGTTGAATTTATTCTGTAAAGAATAACTGCTTGGGCCATCTGTTTCATAAACAGACGGCTAGATGGCGCTAAGCGTCACGCAATTGATGTTTTATAAGAAACCAAAAATTTCGCAGGGTCGGACTGACAGCACGGTAGCTCAATTGGTAAGAGCGTTTATTTTTATTTTTTTATTTTATTTTTATAGAAACGATGTACAAAACAGGTTACAAACAATATTTTAAAAAACAAATGTGGAACATACTAAGTAACAAGTTTACAACCCTTAGTGTGTACATACTATTATAAATAATTTAAGCAAACTAGACGCTAACTAAATATAACATGATACAAAAAGTAAAACTAAAAATACAATAATTATTGGAGTAAAATCTTATCGTTATAGCTTATAATAAAATAAAAAAAGTAAATTTAAAAACAATAAAATAATTCTTAATCTATATATCTCTAAACTATAACCCTGGCAATATCTCTCCTGAATTTATATCGACTGCTATTAAAAATATCAATGTTTGGATAATCATCAATCAGCTCGTTGTGTTGACGGCACATTCTAGTGATAGGGTTAAAATAGGAGGTGTTATTAACATATACATTCAAAGTGAACAATTTGGGCTTCCGAACCCGACAGAAGGTGTTAAAATTTAACAGGGACAGTAAATTAGGGGAATCAATTTGAGAGTGTATAATATTATACAAAATCATTTGTTCGGTCTGTTTCCTCCGAGTGGACAGTGTCGTCATTCGAAACCTCTCGAGTCTATCCTCATAACAATTTAAATTACGATGGAGATGCATCCTAAAGCATAGCATTCGTAAAAATCTTTGCTGAATCCTCTCGATCTTCTCAATATGAACTTTATAGAATGGCGACCATATTACCGAGTTATATTCAAGCAAGCTACGCACTAAAGCATAAAAAAGAGTAAGATATGACGAAACATTTTTAAATGGCTTAGATATCCTATAAATGAATCCTAACATGCACGATGCTCTCTTAACAATGTGCTCATAGTGTGGCCGGAAAGATAACTCAGAATCAAAAACTATCCCCAAATCTCTAGCCTCAGTCTTGCGGACGAGGGTATGGTCATCCATAGAATAATTGAAATTAATGGCATTAGACTTACCAGTGAATGTTATGACGAAGCATTTGTTAATATTAAGTGTCATGCCATTCGACTGACACCACTCAAAAACCAGGTCCAGGTCCCTTTGAAGCTGCATAGCATCGTTGAGGCTGGTAATGGAGTTAAAAATCTTGAGATCGTCTGCGTATAAGAGGCAAGGGCATGAGAGCTTACTTACAAGGTCGTTAATAAAAATTATGAAGAATAGAGGTCCAAGATGAGATCCCTGCGGTACACCGGAGGGTACAACAAAAGCTGAGGAAAGATTCCCTTTCAGGGCTACTAATTGATTCCTTTTATGTAAGTAAGATTTGACCCATCGCAGCAGGTCTCCATGGATTCCATATGCTTCCAGCTTCTGGCACAAAAGCACGTGGTTCACCCTATCAAATGCCTTCGAGAAGTCAGTATAAATCGAGTCCACCTGCCCTCTTCTAGCAAATGCACCACACAAATAATGTTTATATTCGAGGAGATTACTGGTAGTAGACTTGTTTCTCACAAATCCATGCTGACATGGTGATAAGAAAGGTTTAAGGTGAAAGTAAAGAGCATCATAGACGCACTTCTCAAAAAGCTTTGCGCAGCAAGATAAAATACTGATTGGGCGATAGTTTTCACATAGAGATCTATCACCAGACTTAAAAACTGGGACAATATGAGCTAGTTTCCATTGTGAGGGAAACACCCCTGACGATAGGGATTTATTATACAAAATCTGTAACGGGACACATATAGTCTCAGCGCAACGCCTTAATAGCAGAGGAGGTATACCATCTGGACCAGAACCCTTATTCTCATCAAGATTCTTAAGCTTAGATTCGATATTCCCAACAGACAGATGGATGGAACCAATTTGAAGATCATGTATAAAACCCGGGAATGAGGCATGAAGACCGGGTAAGTCATCCGAAGAGTCCCATAAGCAGAGCTGAAATAATTAGCAAAAATGTCACAAATTTCTTTCCGATCTGATGTAGTTTGATTACCAAATTTCATTGTATTGGGAATGCCATTGGATGAAGTTTTTTTGTTCTGTACAAAACTCCAGAAAGACTTAATATTGTCCTTAAGTGACTCCTCCACCGTTTGCACATAAGTTTTATAACAAGCATCAATTAGCTTTTTGCTCCGAGCACGCAACATAGACAATGTATCATAGTCACGCGGATTTTTATATTTCTTATATAATTTGTGAAACTTTTTTTTTTTCCTTTAAGCAGAGTTTTAAGCCTTTACTGAACCAAGGTGGGAATGATGATGAATTAACTCTAGTCACCGGAGTATGTTTTATTGCTAACTCTTTCAGCCTACCATAAAATCGATTAACGTCACAGTCAATATTATCACTAGAAAGCAATAGATGCCAGTCAGTCCGCTCAATGTCTTTACTCAAGTCCTGATAATTACATTTTTTGAAATTTACATGCTGATCTCGTTTGCGTTCAAGGCGTTTAAATGGAACAGGGAGGATTAAATCAATTGATAATGGCGGATGATGACGATCCTCGAGACAGACAGAATCAGTCACACTGACACTACAGCTTAAAGAAGACAGCACCAGATCCAGATAACGACCACCTTGATTACGAATTCCATTATATTGTTTTAAGTTGCATAGAGTGATAAATTCCAGCAAGCAGTTCGATTTTACATCTGGCGAATTTGTGATGGGTGAGAGGAATGGTGAATCGTTATAAATAGAGGACCATGTTACATTGGGCGTGTTAAAATCACCTATCAAGATAAACCCATCATCAGATGCCGCCTTTACCAGCATTGTTTCAATACAAGAGTCATAAAAACTATTTAAATTGCCAGTCGATATGTCCGGCGGAAGATAGCAAACACATAAATGGAAGGACCGAACAAGTTTACTACCGTTCATAGCACTGATACTAAGCCATAGATCCTCGACTGGACTATCCCATGCATTGCGACGTGTAACATTAAATTCTTTCTTAATACCTACAAGTACACCACCGCCATCAATTTTCTCAATGCATGTCGTAGCTCGATCTCTCCGAAAAATATTATATCGGTCATCCATAAATTCAGAGTCAAACACAGAGCTGTTGAGATTAGTTTCCGTAAAGCAGACTACATCGTAATTATTGTTTAATATGTTTATATAAACTTCATTCGTTTTGGAACGCATCCTATTAACATTTTGATAAAATATTTTTAAACTCATAAAATAATAATAAAAAAAAACAACTACTTACAAATAAACCAGTTACAAAATTTCAGAAAAAAAAACAGCAAAAGTTTAGCATCAGGACCCATTTTTCAATTTATTAAGAGATTCAGACGTTTTTATATGAAATATGCTACTATTTTCATCACGACGCACAAAAATCTTACCATACCGTACCCAAACAAACTTGTAATTGAATTCCTTCGCAAATTTTCTGCTGTCTGCATATAAGAGTTTCATTAATGGTGATAAATGTTCAGCCACGAAGATTCTCCGGTGTTCACCAACGATTCCCAAATGAGTGGAGCCAAGAAGGTTGTTTTTATTGAGTTTGTTGAAGCGATATGCCGCAGACAATATTTTGTCCCGTTGGTAGGTAGATGATAATGATACCAAGATGTTGCGAGGATGACTAGAAGTACGATCCATCCTTGCGACGCGATGATAGCAACGAATAGCAGAATCCTCGATGGGTACGTTAATAATGCTGCAGAGTTTCTTAAATAGGGCTAACACGTTCTCATTTTTAGCCTCTGGGACAGCTTGCAACTCTATGTTGCAAGCGCGTGAGGTTTTTTCAATGGCCGCCAACTTTTCTCCCATCTGGTTAATCGACGCTTGTAATTGTAGAGTTTCGTTCTCAAGTTTCTTAATAGTCTTATCTTTAGCTTCTAACTCTGCCCTAAAGTTGCGCTGCTCGTCACATATAAAATCAGTGGTTGCTGTAAATTCGTCTTTGACTCCCTGTATAACAGGCATCATCTCTTTATGTACTATATTTACCATATCTTGCCCCAGTGTAGCACGAAAACTTTGAGCAAAAGCTTGGAACGTAGACTCGAGCTTAGAGTCAAAAGCTTGGAACCTAGAATCGAGCTTAGAGTCGAGTAGCCGGCTAATACTCTCCAATGACAACACTTCAGTTGCTACATTCTTGTGCTGTACAGGCGATGCCGATGCCCCACTGGGGTCTATGTCTTCACATGACATATCGCTCTGGTTCGGTAACTGTGTTGATTTAACTGGAGTGTTAATATTGGGCTTATTTCTCCGCGTAACGTTATTGCATGCAGGACAAATCCATGACAGTAAAAACTCTTTCGAGAACGACGAAAACTGTGACGGTTGAATGTTAAGGCACATGTAATGATATTTGTATTTGCATTGTCGACACTGAAGAAAATTTTTTGGCTCCACATTTTTTCTGCAGGCATTGCACTGAGTCATGTTGAAAAAGTAAAAAAAAAAAACAATTGAAACAAAAATAATACTAAAAAAAAAAGTCTTTGACCGGTCGAGGCTCGAACTGGGGACTCCTCGCGTACTAAGCGAAGCAAAAACCAATTGACCGCAAACGCATTAACAGTTTTGACGAAATTAGTTGTATGCTTCGGATAAACGTCCAAATATGATTTTGATGCGGTCAGTTCACAAATCTTTTCTCAATATTTTTATCACAACACCAGAAAGTACTAACAGTTTGTAGGAGAAATCTTGAGATTAATTCACTTAACACATTTAAATGACCGAAAAAAAAACACAAATTCAATAAACACTAATTAGTCCAGTCAAAGTGCATAATTTCGTAGTTGTACGATTACTTTTTGCCACATTTTTAAGTATTATACTTGCGAGACAAATAATACACGTCTGTTTGCTAAGTCGTCGTCGAACGAATGTGACTTTTGGCCCGGTATGCCAAAAGGTTGCTGGTTCAAGTCCCGCTCGTGCGCAAGTTTTTGGTTTCTTATTTCATCTTTATGAATATAAAACATGACACTGTGAGTGTTAAAAACATTCTAAAAAAAAAAGCATAGCTATAGGTACTTAAAAAAAATACCACAAACGTATGAAAAAGATATAGGTACAAACTTGGAATTATTATGTTAAAAAAACTTTTTATTACCACTTTCGAGGATTTCCCACAGTGGTTGCGGTCTGCGGTCCGGTCCATATAATATTGACCGCATGCAGGTAATTTTGTTCAGGCAGTACAATGTTTAGAACATTATCGAAGCTTCGAAATCACGAGTAAACCAAAACATTCACTTGTATCGACGTGCAAATAGTTCAAATTACTTGTGATCAAGTTTTGATAAATAACTATTATAAGAAAGATTTTATTAAACCCAAAACGAATTTGATATTTTTAGATCTGCATGTAATAAATTAATAACATTTTCGATAATTTTAACGGTACATTAAATCAAAACAATTTATGTTCTGGTTTGTCAACATTTTCTAGCAATTCCGAAGTTTTTGAACGGGGCGAGGAAGCGCTGATCACCGATATCCGCCGCTTAATCTTGTCGTTAGCTACCGCTGATTGGGTTTCATTAGCAAATACTGTAATAATTATTCGCGCGCTACTTTAATTACGTTTAACGACAGTAGGTTTCTTTTTACAAATTTATTTTTCCGCCCAAATTGACTTCTGTTCAAATCATAGTTGTCTGACAACACTCTGAACCAATCAGCATACTGCATTTCCTTAAATATTAATTGAAAATATTGTGTTACATTTGAATGATGATGTATTTTATGTCATTTTCTGAAAGCGACGTTTAGTTAGAAGCGGAAATCTGGATTTAGCATCTTCCTTCCATCGTAAAAAACTATGTATCTCTTGGGTAGTTGGATAGCTACGGTATAAGCGTAGTTAGTGCTACACTTCCTTTTTTTTACCTTAATCTTCTCTTAATCGATTTGGCGACATGCAACAATACTTAAAGTATCGCTTAGATTTAAAACATAAAATAATCTTTTCTGCAGCGACATTTTTGCACGCATATCCTTGCATTATTTGGAATTTCTAAGGATATAAGATCATATCGACAACACCTGCACAGTGCAACACTAGTTTCATATTAGCGCGGCGAAACGGAGCGCAGCAAAAGGAGGAATCCACAGATAACATAACATTCTGCACGTTATCACCTTGCTTGGTTCCAACTTACAAAGATGAACTTTTATTGGAATTTGCCTTTTTATTACTGGCCATTTTTTTAATTATCGATTAGCGGTGGTTCTGAATCAGATTATGACCGCTGGTCATTGATGGATAATTCGTGAACAATATTACTTTTTAACCGACTTCAAAAAAGGAGGAGGTTATCAATTCGAGTGTAAGTTTTTTTTGTATCTATGTTACCTCATATCTCAGTCGTTAGTCGACCGATTCGAAAAAAAATTTCGCCTACCTAGAGGGTATATCTTTGTAGTTGGTCCCATTGTTGCCAATTTAGGATCTGATGACGACGAATTTTAAAGGCACGTATAGTGTAGTTTTACTAGAATCTTAATGTTGACGTGTTGTTACATCTGATAGACCACATCTTGTGGTGCTGAGCTGATGGTGGAACTCCTTAACGCTTAAGAGTTCAGTTATTAAAATGACAGAACTGATGAAGTGATAAAGTTAATAATATGAGGAGCCAACGGCAAGACATTATATGGCTTGTAAAGTGGTTGTAGCTTCTAAATCACAAAACTATTTGAATTATGAATAACGAAAGTAACACTAATATGTAGTAACATTAAAAGCCCTTTAACTTTGATTCAACGCGACATTGGACATGTCTACCGTATATTTCGGTAGGTTATAGGTACCTGACCTAACCTACTGAAATACATTTTTAGCGTGAGGCATTTAGTGCTTCAATCGTGCATAAAGCTCACTGAAGGACAAAACATTTTGAACAGTCTCAAAATAACCATCCTACAAGACAATGCTGTCCATGAAAGTGAAAGTCTTGGCAAATATTATGGAATCGAAATATTAACACTCATTGATACTGACTTCGATTTTACAAACGTCAAATAAGAAATATTCGTCGAATACAATAAAAACGTCTCGTTGTAAAAGTCACCTATATGTCAGCAATCATTTATATAATTGAAATTTAAAAATCAGTTTTGTATAATTAATTTCATCGTATTAGTCTTATCTGCCGTTGGTACAATCGACACTTAAAATAATTGAAGAATCTCTGATAATTTATAAGAATCTCTGTTATGTATCTGGTCACCACTTAAGTACGATAATGTTAAAGACGGACTACACTAAACTAATATTATTATTTTTAAAACCTAACAAGCTACCATTATAGTAAATAGAGGTACTTATAAGTATACTCGTAGATTTTCCGTACAACAAATTCTTTCTGCGACTACATGATTGGGGAGGAGTTAGGTACAGATACTTCCTAGATTGTGCCCACTGCTTCCCTACCTTAGGCATCTAGCGATTGCTAATAATTACAATAATTGTGAAGGCACTCGTGAGTATGTAAAACTGGCAGCTTACAACCTGAAGAACATCACTGGCGGAATTTAAAAAATATTTCTAAAGAAGAACCTACAATTGGTGCGATAAAGAGTCATTTTGATAGAGCTATTTGGTGTTTTATGTGTAAGAGTCTAGAGTAGGATTTTGAATGATGTTTCGAGGCAAAGTATAGCACAGTGCGAGCGCAGTGCTTACTGCAGTAATTGGGAGCAACCAGCAGGACAGTCGCGCATAAAATGCAAAAAATACTATTTAATTTACTATTACTAGACACATCAGTAGACATCAACCATAATGTACAGGAGAAGCCCAAACTTGGTATGGTTTGACATTTTTTTTAGCATAATTTGATACAAAAGCTGGAATGTAATATTTTTTTTTAGAAACGCTTTATAAAGGCCTTTCAAATAATATTCCACATGTTACGTTTTTGAAGATTTTATTTTATTTCCCATACAAAATATTTGACGAATATCTTCGAAGGTATTTTTAGGTACTTTGAGTCAAAAAACCAAAGTAATCTGTACCTCGGTTTGCCGTTTTTTTTTGCTTCTAATTATAGCTTCCACTAATATTTCGAAAGAATTTATCTTGCAAGTGTACCGCGATGCGTGACTGCGCGCGCAGTTACCGCGCGTACGAGTAAATCACCTAAATAATCCGCGCCCGGCCCGGGAACCGAGCCGCACAGCATACGGCCGCACGCGACCCGCGCCGCTCATTATGTATTGCTGATATTATTAAACTGCAAATATATGTAACTGGAAAGAAACTTTACAAAAGAAAAATTCAGAAAAGGACATGAAAAACAAAATAATACCTACCTAAGCCTGAGAGACTCGGTCAGAATTTAAATTACCGTTTATTTATTTTTCCCCTCCAAAACCCGTTAAGATATGAATCTGCAATTGTGTAAATATTAATATTGATTGACTCTTTTTGCTGTAAAAAAATCAAAGTTGTGAGTCATCGTCATCAAAAGAAACAACCGTTTTTGTCTCAAAAATCTTATATTTTTAACCGACTTCAAAAAAGGAGGAGGTTATCAATTCGACTGTATGTTTTTTTTTTTTTTTTTTTTCGTATCTATGTTACCTCATATCTCGTTCGAAATTTCGTTCGAAAGTTCGAAAGTTCGTTTCGAAAAATTTTTTCGCCTACTTTAGAGGGTATACCTTCTAGTTGATCCCATTTTTTTCAATTTGGCATCTGATGATGGGATCTTGGTGTAATCGAGGGAAACCCTCAAATTTTAAAGGCACGTATAGTGTTTCCTTACTTGAATCTTAATGTTGACGTGTTGTTTCGTCTGATAGTCAACATCTTGTGGGGCTGATCTGATGGTGGAACTCCTTAACGCTTAGGAGTTCAGTAATTATAATGAAAGAACTTATAATAGGTAGTTTGTAGCTTCTTAAAAAACAGAGTCATAAGGTGCCCCCAAAAAGAAATTGTTTGCCTCAAATGGGTTCCTTTCCATTCAATAGTCATTTTTTTGTTATTTTAACTAAATCTTTGTAATGTTTTACAAGTCATTTTTATGGCAATAATAGTGCTAACGTAGATACGGAACTCTTCGTGCATAAGTCCGACTCGCACTTAGCCGGTTTTAATAAAATACCGTTGTTAGGGTTTCGTATCCGAATGGCAGAAACGGAACCCTTATAGTTTCGTCAAGAATGTCTGTCTGTCCGTCCGTATGTCACAGCCGTTTTATTCTGTAACTATAAGTATCACACTATTGAAATTTAGTAGAAAGATGTATCCTGTTAGCCGCTTTACGACTCTCATACAAAAAAATAAAAATAATGACATTTAAGGGCGGGCTCCCATACATGAAACTAAAACTGAAAAAAAAATTGTAGTCAAACCTAGGTATGTGGGGTATCTATGGATAGGTCTTTTAAAATGACATCGAGTTTTCTAAAACCGTTTTCTTTTAAATGCTAACGTTTCATAGCTAGACGCTTAGTGTTAAAATGCCCCCCCCCCCCACCCCCAGTTTTTGAGATATAGCACAGTTACAACAACCGCAAACATAACTTTGTACTTCATACAAACTTATAATTGCTGCAAACAAAATATTGTGGTATTTTGATAAATGGTAGTAAGTGAATTCCCTAATTCAGTTAAAGTTGACTCGGAACCCTCAGTGCGGGAGTCCGACTCGGACTTAGCCGGTTTAGTTTACTTGCAACGGAACGGAAAAACGGTGTATGCGTTTAGGGCGAGAGAATATTTGTGTATTCGCAAACGAATGTTCCCACGTTAACGGCTTGACCGATTGACATGCAGTCATCAGCAAAGGATGTGAAATTTATTATTAAGGTTTTTTAGGTAGGAATTATAGTATTAATCCGCTAGAGGACGCTGCAGTCACATGTTTTCGACTTAATCTCTTGATTGTTGGTTGTTTTTGGTACAGTTTTCAGTAATAAGGTACTTAGCTGTTTATCAATGATAATTTCCAGCCGGTTAATACAGTATTAGCCCGCGAAGGGGCAATGTAGTAAACCTTTTCGATTTACCGCTTACCGCTTTTCGATTTCGGAAACCGTTTATGCTTACATCCTTCGAAAACAGCATTGTTAAGTAAAAGTTGTGTATGCATGGCCCTTAAAATTTACAACAAACTACCCAATAACTTGAAGCTTTTGAATAAGGACCTTTTTAAAAGTAAACTTAAAGGTCGACAAATGTTGTTATAATGTACAGGAATTTTTAGATGACAAATTTTGACATTTTTATATATAATTTAATGTGACATTGTTTCTTTTTTATCAATTATTATTATTAAATTATGACTTGATGGGATTGTGTCTGCATTTTGAATATTTGAATACAATTTTTTCGCTTTTAATGACATTTTTACACGCCGAATGTTGGCAGAACATGTTGATGCTAAAACTTTGTTGTCATCATTTATGTACACACATGTTTAGTAAATAAATATCTTTATCTTTATCTTTATCACTACGGTGGTGTCAGGTTTAAATGCGGCAAATAATTGAAAAAGGGTTAAAATAAACAGTTTTAAAACCTCACAGTGCTTAATATGATATTCTTATTGATTTAAAAAAAAAACATTTAACAATATTCTCTAATTCTCCAACCAAAAGAAAAAAAGCATCTGCAGTATATTTATTAATTGCAGAACCAAGAAAACCCGTCGTGTCTGTCATTGACATTAATTCATTTTTCTATTTCAAGTAGGTATCAAAAATTATAATCTAGAAGACCTACATAATATCATTCTTCATTCCAATATTTTTTTTACAATAGCTGGCAACCACCACAATATTTAATAACTTTTGATCGGGGGATTTAAGAAAAAATAATGAATGATTTTTCCTATTAAGAAGGAATTTCATTGTAAACGTCATGGGTTTATTTTAATTTTAATTTTTGATATTTTAGTAAATAAAAGTAACATTCGCCAGACAAAACACCAAATGACAACATTTCATTTTTGTTAAGGTATGAAAATTCGAATACCATTTCAAGACATACTAGCGGTTCTAAAAACGTTAAACATTTTTCCAGATATTTTTGCGCTTTATTTTTAAAGTTAAATTAATGAGACTGAATAAAACATGGAAGTTGGAAGTTGAAATTCACAGATTATGCCTTTGCAATGACATTTCATGCTTATAAAAATTGCTTTTGTCAGCTGTCACTTTGACGTTGTTGTTTCCGGTGTTGTATTGGACATTATCGATTATTTACGATTTGGTAAATTGATAATTATTTTATAAAAAACATTAGGCATTCAAATGATTTTTAGTTTACATACGAAATAATCATAGCAATTCGTCATTGGAAATGTTATTGATATTTGTAGGTATGAGAAAAAAAAATAGTAATTTTCAGTCATTTTAAATAGAAAAGAAAGGAAAAGAAAAATCTTTGTTTGATTACTGTTTACATGACTTAAATTAGGTAATGTTACATAACATAATACAGTAAAATTAAATAATTGATGGATATACCATTGATATCGACATATTGATTCTACAATCGATACAGACCACAACGCTATAAACGTCAGATGTTTTTTAACCGACTTCAAAAAAGGAGGAGGTTATCAATTCGACTGTATGTTTTTTTTATCATTTTTTTTTGTATGTATGTTACCTCATATCTCAGTCGTTTGTCAACCGAATCGAAAAATTGTTTTGCCTACTTAGAGGGTGTACCTTTTAGTTGGTCCCATTTTTGCCATTTTGGGATCTGATGATGGGATCTTGGTGTAATCGAGGGAAACCCTTAAATTTTAAAGGCACGTATAGTGTTTCTTTACTAAAATCTTAATTTAGACGTGTTGTTACGTCTGATAGTCAACATCTTGTGGGGCTGAGCTGATGGTGGAACTCCTTAACGCTTAGGAGTTCAGTAATTATAATGACGGAACTTATGATAGGTAATTTGTAGCTTCTTAAATAATAGAATCATAAGGTGCAACTCCCCCCCCCCCCCCTCTTATGTAATCACTAAAAATGAAGAAATAAAATAAACTTTGAAAAAAAGTAAAAACCGACTTCAAAACCAAAATCACGGTGCCATCACTTTGACCATCAAGCAATCACAGCACCGACTCCAAAAAGAAATTGTTTGCCTAAAACGGATTCCTTTCCTTTCAATGGTGAAGAGTTTATTTAAGACTTTTTAGTGCATTTTGGTTTTGAAGTCGGTTTTTTAATCGAATAAAGCAAAGACGTAACCTCGTAACATCTAATGTCATGTACTCTTTTAGTATAGTTTTAAAACAATTAACATAAGAAAAAAAATAGAAAATAAATTTAAAAAAAAAACGGGTGCCTTCATTTTAGAAGTTCTTTCAGGAAAAAATAAAATTATACATATACGTTTTTTGAAAGGTTGTCAGTTGTATGGTTTCGAACTGCCGAAATTTTCTGCCTTGTGCTACGAACACTAGACAACGATAATGACGGGGGCGTCTCCCATAAATATATATTTAAATATATGTAAACATCCATGACTTAGTACAAATGTTCGTGCTCATCGCATAAACATTTGCCGGGATTCGAACTTGCGACCGCCGGCATAGTAGTCAGGAGCGCTAACCACTACACCAAATGCGTCGTTTAGTTTATAAATAGTTCCTATATTTCAAGATGAATAATTTGGAATTGTAAGCAAATAAGGTCAATAACTCAATCGCACTTTTTTTTGCGGCACCACCAGGCGCGAATTTAAAAAACTTTTCTTTTTTAGCCCTACTATACCTAAACTTATAGCAAAGTAATAAAAAAAGTAAAAAAAAAAGTCTTAAATAAACTCTTGACTATTGCAAGGAAAGTAACCCATTTTAGGCAAACAATTTCTTTTTGGAGTCGGTGCTGTGATAGTTAATGCTTGATGGTCAAAGTGATGGGTTCTTTTCCTTTCAATATTCACGAGTTTATTTAAGACTTTTTAGTGCATTTTGGTTTTGAAGTCGGTTTTTACTTTTTTAAAGTTTATTTTATTTCTTCATTTTTAGATATTACAGGAGAATGGGGGGGGGGGGGCACCTTATGACTCTGTTTTTTAAGAAGCTACAAACTACCTATTATAAGTTCTTTCATTATAATTACTGAACTCCTAAGCGTTAAGGAGTTCCACCATCAGCTCAGCCCCACAAGATGTTGACTATTAGATGTAATAACATGTCAACATTAAGATTCAAGTAAAGAAACACTATACGTGCCTTTAAAATTTAAGGGTTTCCCTTGATTACACCAAGATCCCATCATCAGATCCCAAATTGAAAAAAATGGTACCAACTAGAAGGTACACCCTCTAAGCAGGTGAAAAATTTTTTCGACAATTGGTCGACAAACGACTGAGATATGAGGTAACAAACATACAAAAAAAAACATACAGTCGAATTGATAACCTCCTCCTTTTTGAAGTCGGTTAAAAATTAATGGCAAATTCATTAGAGAAACTTCTATATTTAATGTAAAAAGGTTTTACATACGACTTTCATAATTATGATCCATCTTACATTGCTTCGCAAGTACTATTCGTGAACATATAAAATAACTGAGGACTTCGAAATAATTTAGGTTGGTGGGTGTTATTGTCACGTATTGGATCATAGAAAAAATGAATAAGGTATTGGATCATAGAAATTGGATGATCAAACGAACCTACCTATCGTGAAGTTCAATCCAAATTGTCCTGACTTCGTTGAAAAGATTTATTGTAAGAGTGGTTTTCCTATTCGAGTATTTGAACCAAAGATTGTTTCGAAAAGTAGTATATTTTAGAAGCGCGTTCCGAGTATGGTAATTAGCCGCGCTCAGGATTATAGCAATCAGGCTGGCAGCGCGCAGCGCGCCCACGGGCCCAAGGTGTCCACGCGCAAATCGCGCAGCCTTGCGGTAATTGAGTTAGCCAGGGTATTACCTCACTGGATCGCTTTCGCATTGCTATTAATGAAGCCAAAAATCTTGGAAGCTTGAAATCTGAATAGTAGTTGTGATCCTATCACGCAGAGGCAATGCTTGTGTCTGGAATCATGGAATAAAAATGATACGCACTATTTAGTGTTTGTACGGATACGTCCTAGCCTGGTCACAGCCACTAACTTTCAATCAAAAATCAGCATCATCATTATCAGCCGAAGGACGTCCACTGCTGTCACTCACAATTTTTCACGGCTACCGATCACAAGCGGTCTGCATCCAGTTTGTACCTGCGTTTTTTTATAAGTTTATCCGTCAATCTTGTCGGTGGACGTCCTACGCCGCGTTTTTAGTCAAAGGGTCTCCAATCTAGAACTTTTCTGCCAATACGTTTTGTTCGACACGTCTTAGGACATTGCGTGATAGATGTATAACGTAGGTAGGTAGGAAAGAAGCTCTCGAAACTTGAAACTTGTCAGGCGAAATCGCGCGCTTGACGGACGATACAGCATTCCATGTACTTGCTAGTCTAGGGCATTCAACAGTTACTGTACCCAAAAACAGGCAGCAATCCAGATCGCTGGGCAAGTTACGTAATAATAACTTTACCAGCACGCTGCGGGCACGTCCTACCTACGCCGTGATAAAAGTATAAAACCACCACAGATTCCAGAACACTTCAAAAATAAAATAACTCTATTCCACAGCCATAAAGTCCCTTTGCCGCAGCTTCCGATATAGTTACGGACTCGTGAGAAAAACCATCGAACCGCTAATAATTGTGTTTTTATTACCGTCTGCAATTTGCGGTGTCGATCCCAACGCCTGTTACCTGTCTAGGCAATTATGGGAATATCCAGCCTGGGCAAATAATTTGAATCGACTTCACGTACATAGCACTTCTGTCTTGCACAGTTATAAAAGAGCTAGTTAGATAGAGCCAAGATAAGATAGCATTAAAATGCAATGGCTATGCGAAGAATAACTATAGACCTTATAGGTTATATTTCAATATTTTATTTATATTATTTTTAGTTTATAAATATTATGCCTTCATCAAATGTTTGGTGGGTACTACCTGATTATGATAAATGCTTATAGCAGTTAACGTTCTAGTTAAATTGTTTCAATGGCTTAACTGTGCCCTGACATCTGTATTTTTCTCCATTTATTTCAATTGACTTATGAATAAAATGGATGGAACGTTTATTAAATTACATAATAGAGCCAAAGCATCCACGGGCCGTATTCACACACGCACCTTTATATTACCAATCGCAGGCGGAGCGCCCGTCTGCTTCATTATGAGCCGTTTTCTGAAAGGATTGAGACTAAGTGTATAATATTTTCACGCTATCTGATCAGCATCGTTCAATTACGTGTCATGTTGACTAAAAGTGACTCATCTCGGCTCACGGGCGAAAATATTGTATGAAAATCCATAACGCGATAGTTAATAATGTGCCACAATACGGCTGCACCATCATCCATTGAAGAGGAGATAAATCCAATATCTCTGACTTGTTATAGGTAAAGATAATTTCAGATAAACCGGCTAAGTGCAAGTTGGACTTGCGCTGAGGGTTCTGTGCCAACTTTAACTAAATTACCTCTTTAATTATCATCTTACTTCCACTTAGCCAAAATAGCACAATATTTGTTACAGCAAAAATAACTTTGTTTTTTATAGTATATGTATGAAGGTTAAAGTTATATTTGCGGTTGTTTAAAATAAGCTATATCTCAAAAAAAAATGCTGTTCAAACCAATTTTCGTTGAACGTATATGTAAAAATCTACATCGTTTTTAAAAAAAAAACACTACGGACGCCCATTTTACCACTTTGGCAGCGTAATCTTACAAACGTTTTACTTTAAGGTCGCGTAATCTTACAAATGTTTTTAAGAAACTCGATTTAAAAGACCTGGGAACCCCACATGCATAGCTTTGAGCAAAAAAAAAATGATTTAGTTCCATGTATGGGTGCCTCCCATATGATTAAATGTTTTTTTTTAAAAATTATTATTTGTATGGGAATCGTAAAGCGGTTGGCAGGATACACATCCCTACCAAGTTTCATCTATGTTAAGCTAATAGTTTCAGAATAAAGTGGCTGTGACATGCAGACGGATAGACAGACAAACTTGACGAAACTATAAGGGTTCGATATTTTGCCGTTCGGCTACGGAACCCCAAAAATTAAGGTGTATATTAACCATGTCAGCTCGTAACTGATTTACGTACCAAAAGTAGGCACCATTTATTCGAGTATATTCCTGTTTTGTGATTAATAATACGGTACACAAAGCTCGCCCGCCATTATTATGGTCCAAATTATCCGTAAAACTATTAAAAAGCTATCTTTGTTTTTATTTTAAAAACTAGCGGTCCCCCGCGACTTCGTCCGCGCGTTTTGAGTTTGCTCCCTCCCTTCCCGTCGCAGCCTGATGTTTTATATCCTAAAGCCTTTCTCAATAAATAAGCTATCTAACACAGAATTTTTTTTTCAAATCGGTTCAGCAGTTCCTGAAATAAGCGCGTTCAAACCAACAAACTCTTCAGCTTTATAATATAATTAGCGCTAGCGCACGTTGTACTTAAGCTGCGAACATTATTTTGGTGCGGAGTTATGTTAAAACTGTGATAGCTCCTAAGATATTTATTGGAATCAAATGATATAAAGGGCAACTTTGTTCTAAATGAAATGCTCGTGATGATGAATGTATTTATTTTGATAAAAATAAACACCTGTGTGTATAATACACCTCTAAAAATGATGCATTATTTTTTTACAAATTTATTAACATAAAAAAGGTTGTAGTAAGTCAACCATAAAAGATAGACTTATGCTCTCGCGGACTTTAGTATAGAACTCTTAATGCTGAATAATCTTGTCATACATGATTTTTGTGTAACTTTAGCGGTTTCCGCAGCGTACGCAGCGGAAGCTCTCAAAAGGAATATCTTTCACCCGTTTTCGCAACATTTTTCATTGCTGCTGTGGTCTTGTGAGACGTATCTTTATGTTATATAGTTTAAAGCCTTCCTCGATAAATGGACTATCCAACATAAAAATAATTTTTCAAATCGGGCCAGTAGTTTTTGAGATTAGCGCGTTCAAACAAACAAACAAACAAACAAACAAACAAACAAACTCTTCAGCTTTATAATATTAGTATAGATTTCAACGAAAAAGACATTCTGGTTCAATAAAACTTCTTATGATTTTTCAAGTAGCCAGTTTATTGTTTAAATTTAATACAATTTCAACCTTTTTAATATAACAATTTTCAAGTAAACAGTGATATTTCGACAGCGCGTGTACATGTTCGTATAAATACATATACCATATGGCAATAAACACTTTTTCTCATTAAAAATCTACACACACAGAAAGAAAATAATGGTTTTTTACTTAAGGATATTTTATGTAGCAATTTGACAACCAAATATTTCGCCATGCTTACTACTAAGAAAACCGGCTAAGTGCCAGTCGGATTCGCGCACTGAGGGTTCCGTGTCAATTTAAACTGAATTAGGGAATCCACTTACTTCCAATTAGCTAAAATACCACAATATTTTGTTAACAGCAAATATAACTTTGTTTTTCATTGTGTTTTATTGTATTGTATGAAGAACAAAGTTATGTTTGCGGTTGTTGAATATGTACTATATGTCCAAAACTACTAGTTTGATCCCGTCCAAACCATTTTTTTTAAAGTTTTTATTCAGATCTACATTTTTTTTTCAAAATTACCACTAGCTTAGTTAGAAGTGAGAGGGGGGGGGGAACGCACGGGCGGGACTCGAACCAGCAAACTTTTGGCTATCCGGGCCAAACGTTCTACCAACTGAGCTCCCGTGCTATCGGTACGACCTTGCGAAATTTGTGGTCTGGACACGTCATTACGCCATATGTCCTGTAAAAACTATTATGGCAATTAAAGTGCAATAGATACGGAACCAATTGTGCGCAAGCGCAACTCGCACTTGACCGGTGTTAATCAAGTACTTATCTTCCGGTCTCATTTAAAGAGGCCGTTACGTGAATCTCAGAAATTGAACGCCAATTAGCTAGAAGCATGAATGAAACCTTCTTACGAGATATAAGGACCGGATCCTGTGCATACAATTAAAATTCTATTATGGACTGTAATAAGCAAATACTGTGCAGCTGCCAGCTTATTATATCACAATTACCGGGCGTAGTAGGCGTTACGAGGCAGAAAAGAAAAATATCTTGCACTTTATCCACGCCTCTTCGCGATAAAGGTATAATGAGCAGATTAAACGTGGTGTTTAGAGCTAAGATATAATGCAAGCAGTTGCAAGGGATGCGGTAGTCGGTGAAGACATGGCGAGTCCGAGGGCCTTTGCTGCGGGGCTGCTGGTGTTGGGGTTGGTGGCGACGGCTGCGGCTGATCTCGGTGTCATGACAGACGTCACCCTTGGATTCGGGCAGGCGCTTGAACAATGCAGGGAAGAAGTATGTTTGTGACAATTTATATATGGCCCATCAAAATTAAGTGCATTTCTTATAGGGGCTAATTGTGATGCTAAAATACAAAAAAAAATGTATGGGACCAACATCGTAGTCGCAAAAAAATATTTCACTTTTCCATACTAGAGTGACAATCAGCTAATGCTTGTTTGTAGCGAGAAAATATTTTGTCTTTTCGATGTTGAGTTCCCATACAAAAAGTTGTTTTATTTTAACAACAGCATCACCACCTAGAAGTAATGCAGTTTATTTTTTATGTACAAGTAATATTGACATTATTTTTTAATATTTTTTCGGCAAGTAGTTTACTGTAGGTTAGTGGGCTACTTCTTGCAGTAATTTTATTAATTTCAAAAGAGTTTTGTGAGTTCAAAAGAGTTGAGTGGCGGAGTTGACGCGCAGATACAAAATTGACAAAGTCAGCGAATGCATCTTTATTTTACTTCTTTATTAACATTTCTATCCTTATTTAACCACCTATCAACCTAAGTTTGACAACTGAGGTCAATCCTACCTATCCCTCTCGTCCTTGGTAAAATACGTAACGCCTAGCGTAATTTTTTAGGCAAAATTTTACAGCATGACGTTTATGGTTAGCTACTTTAATTAAAGACAAGAGGTTCCTTTTTCCTATCTGAAATCAATTATTTAAATCAATTCCAATACATAATGATTATTAATAGATTAGCTAGAAGCAATAATAATAATAGCAATAACAGCAATAATTTACTATAATACTTAAAACTTTTCAAAAGCCATTCATGAACATTTTGATATAATTTTTACTCTAACTGAGTGGCGATACAATTTTCGTGTATTACCTTCACAGTCCGGCCTAACCGAAGAGAAGATGGAGGAGTTCTTCCACTTCTGGAGCGAGGACTTCAAACTGGAGGCCCGCGAGCTGGGCTGCGCGCTGCGCTGCATGAGTAACCACTTCAACCTAATCACCGACGCCAACCGCATGCACCACGAGAACGCTGAGAAGTTCGTCAGGAGCTTTCCTAATGGTAACATCGTGACTTCTTCTAGATCTCTATTCTCCATCGTGACCTCTTTGAGATAGTGAATCTGACTTCAAACAAGGCATTCTTCCTAACTAATCACGTCATTTGCTATAACATTGTGTACCTAACACACGGAATAACAGCCAAGTTCTTAAATAAACTTCTCACAAACTTAACCTTACTTAGGGCCGATTTTTTAATGGTCAGATAAAACTTATCAGACTGATAAATTATAAAGCGACAGATTTTCAAAAATGATAGGCACCTATGATTGCTGACAATTAGGTGACGATTTCAAATTAGCCATATTGTATTTTGTTCGACGAATATTTCTTATCTGACTAGTGAAAAATCAGCCCTTAATAAATTAAATATTCTAATTTCATTTAAGTCTTGATTTATTTTATTTAGCTATGCTATACTATAGATAATATAAAGGTTTGGTAAGGTTAATGTACTTTAGAATGCTACATGGACCTTAAGTCCGCCTCTATTACAATAATTGCCCAAAAGCTTATTACGGAGCTTTCTTATTGGATAATATAGGATTTATATTTTTTTGTACTAGCATTTTAAAATGTTTTTACAATCTAAGATTTCGTCTTCTTTGGCTTTGCCTTATCGTTTAGTTAGTAAATAATGCTGGTACCCAGCAAGCGACAGTTTCTGAAATTGATTTAAGGGGCTACCCGGATGGGTTCCCTCTATCTGGCAGAATCTTTTTGCTCCGAAAGTCACTTGGCATAACACACTTGGCATAATTTTCTTTAGTCGAATATTATTCAGGCAGAATTTTCTGTTAGCATAATTATTGTTTGGTCGAATATTTATATGCCCGAATTTACAATGGCATACTTTTAAGATAGCAGAAATTTATAAGGCATAATTACCTTTGGCAAAGTTTTACTTTGCATACTTTCGCTAAGCATAATGTTTATTTGGCATAATTTGACTAGGCATACTATGAAGAAAGCAGAATTCCCTTTAGAATAATTTCACTACGCATATTGCTATTTCTTTAAAATAGTATTTTACCCTAAGATTGAATTAAAAAGTCATTAAGTTGTGGTACAAAAGTTAGTGACAGAAACGAATCGGTGTAAAACCGACTCCACGCAGTCTTGTTTGCCCTACCCCTAGAGTGTAATTCAAAATCGCGTAGGCGCGGAGGCCAGCAAGCCGAAGCTGCGGTGGTGAGCGCAAACCATCTGCGACGATAAGCTCGCGTGGGACTGCCGGAGCCCCGCAGCGCCGGAGCCGTGACAGAAACCATGCATGTTGCATGCTTGCATGCTGCATGCAAGCTGTTGCTTGCTTGCATGCTGCATGCTTGCTTGCATGCTGCATGCTTGCTTGCATGCTTCATGCTTGCTTGCTTGCTTGCTGCATGCTTGCTTGCTTGCTGCATGCTTTGCTTGCTTGCTTGCATGCTGAATGCTTGCTTGCATGCTGCATGTTTGATTTGCCATGCATGTTGTATGTTAGTATTGCTGAGATAGAACTACTTGGGATACACAGAGAAATTAAGGTTTATAGGAGAATATTAAATATGCAAAATATGCCAAAAGACGATTCGGACTGTCAATTCTCTGCGATAGGATGATTCTGCCTATTAATGACTATAATTATATACGAATTGTATGCCACAAGACGATTCTATCTGTGAACTTTCTGCGTTAGGATGTTTCTGCCTTAAGACTATTATGGATATTAAATTTCTGCCTAAAGATGATTCTAGCTTACACGATTATGCGTTTTGAACGTCTGATAAATGAGTGAATGCTAATTGATGTTCTGCGAAAGGAAGTTTATGCTATTTGATGATATGCCAAATAAAATTATGACAATAAAAATTATGCGAAACAAGGTAGACCCCTACCCGGATTTTTAACGTGCACACATTTTTATCTGCAGTTATAGTTAGAAAACTTGCCAAAAGTGGCCATATTTAGTAGTTTTTCTAACTCTAACTACAGTAAACTACGTTAGAAACAATTTAAACGTACTAAATAAACTATAGAACCTGTACTACAATCCTGTTTACCAGATTTTTTATTGGTCTTATATTTAACGAGTTATGAATTTTCTACTAAAGTGGCGCTAGCGTGCGCGTTGAAAATCCGGGTAGCGCCTTAAAAGCCTATTTCAGTCTTACGTGTCATATTAGCTACTGAAAATGCGTCTTAAGTTGTATTTTCTCCCCCAGGCGAAGTTTTAGCGAAGCAACTCGTAGGCATGCTCCACGAGTGCGACGTGAAGCACCACGCGGAGGAAGACGACTGCTTCCGTGTGCTCCACATGGCTGCGTGCTTCAGGGACGCCTGCCGCGGCGCCTCGCTCGCGCCCACCATGGAGATGCTGCTCGCAGAGTTCATCATGCAGGCGGAGCAGTGACGTCACACATTCTCACACATCAAATTATAATCCCTTCCGATAGGGATAGTACTTCTATGTTCTCACATCACACCCATCACACTAATCTGTGCAGAAAGGGAACAGACGTGAGTTTTTGGCGTTAAACCCCTTTATGACGTGATTAATGGCATTAAATGAAAAGAAAACAGTACGACAATATCAACACGAAATAGATTCCGTTTTTGTTTGCTAGTTGAATAAAGTAAACATCTTTACATTACTAATAAAATAATGGCAGTAAATAGAATTAATTTAAAACTTGATTATAAAGATGTCAGTGCAAAACGATGAAATGGTAAGTTTTGTGTTTATCTTATTTCAAAATAAATAATTTCGGTAAAAAGGAATGTCAAGATTGTTTACAATATTTGACCAGCAAAGTGATCTGACTTTTAGACATCGAAATTTCATATTGATTTTATGTGATTTCATTAAAAACTTCCCTAAATAATTTCGAAAACGAAACGAGTAAAACGCTGAATTCTACCTGCACCGTTACCGTTAACGACGGTTTTACTTGCTAGCGACGACGTAAAAAAGCTATGGAAAATTGCACAGCGCCTCTTGCGGTCACTGACAGAACTAAATTTTTCCATACTAAAAGTGACGTCGTCGATAGCGAGTAACCTCATGTTAACGGTACTGTTCCGGTACGGTTCCGTTTCTGCACAGACTATTTTTACCATGACAACCCAGCAAAGGGAACCATTAAATTTCACAGCCTTATGTAGACCCCAACTAAATGTAGAGCAATAATATAGTTACTATTATTTCATAGTAGGTAAGGAATTCCAGCCTTAGCACTTAAAGTAAGACTGTTGTGTCCTAAAACGATACTGCGGATATATCTATGTTAGTATTTGTCTATTTATTTGAGGCTATGATAATATCGGTATATGAGTTAAGTATTACTTAGTTAGAACTTTAGTATTTTTATTTATGTCGTATAATAGATCGATAGTTTTTTGTTGTTAATTAATGACTTGGCGATGCAGTACTGGACACTGATTTATAATTTTAAATGGGAATATAGTATGAAATAATAACATGCTTGTGGTATTTCAATAAACGTATTTTGCAGGAATATTAATAATTAATTACTCTTTTATGTATTGTATGTTTCTGTATTATGTTGTTTCAATAAACGATTTTTCCTGCATTAAGAAACTGAGGCTTTGAGTGATGTTGTATAGTATGGATGAAGTATACACAAATTGATAAAACAAACGAATTCTTAAGATTTTTAGACAGTTTTGTTCGGCCCTAGCTTTAAAACGATATTTTCGCATTACTTTTAAGCGGGGATGTAGCTCAGTGGTAGAGCGTTCGCTTTGCATGTGAAAGGCCCCGGGTTCGATCCCCGGCATCTCCAATTTTTTGACATCGAACTACGGCGAAAAAATTTTTTTTCTGTTTAAGTGTGCTATATTGAACTATTATTCTACTGCGCGTTATCGAAACTACAACACACTTACAAAATATAACATCCGTTTCGCTAAGAATAGTCAGGGCTATTCGGGAGAATAAGCACATCATTGCTCTACATATTTTGTTTTTTGTAAGTAGTCATTCTCAAAATAATAACTCAACTGTGCGGTCTGCACATGCATTATCTTAAATTCTATTACTTTGCTTTCAAACGTAAAGCATAAAGCAAAAAAGCAAAAATAAACATAAAGCGTGCAAATCAAAAATTTTTCATTCTGGCAGATTTAAAAAAAAATATTGTGACCCCGACGTGATTTGAACACGCAACCTTCTGATCTGGAGTCAGACGCGCTACCGTTGCGCCACGGAGTCGTTATTGTTGTGATCGAAATTATAAAACAAACTGCAATGCTAAAACAAGTTTGGTAAACTTGGTTTTAGTCCTGAGTAAAAGAACTATCACCTCTTTTACATGTCAGCCCCAAAACACCTAATACTCAAATCATTACAAACTTAACTAACTGTATAAAAAAAAGTAACAGACATTCGTTTTTTGAGGACTACTGATGCCATCTATCGACCGCGAACGTCAATGCACGTTGAGTAGAAAAGAAAGACAATCCCGCTCAACCCTCGATAACTGTTCTCAGCCCTTTTCCTTAACCCCATAAACCAATATTAGGTGCTATGAAGCAGTTCCTTATGTATTAGTAGATTCGACTACGTAGTTTTTTCATAAAAAATGGTATGAGTAGCTACGCTAAATAATAATCTATTTCAATAAAACTTCCACATTTAGAACTTTAAATGCTAAGCATTTTCTGTTATTACTATTTCTCGCCAGTGAGCCTAGCCTGGTACAGAGGCGGTTCAAGCAGCTTCTATGTTCTATTTTTTTTTAAAATCAACTAGGAAAAATATTAATTGTTAATAATTTTACATGAATTATTCTTTGAAAGACAGTGTTGAAGATTGTAGATGAGGAAACAAAATATCTTAAAAATAAGAGAAAATAGACGAGGCAACATGATAGGATAGGGACACATGTTCCTAAAAAATCTAATGGAAGGAAAAGTAGAAGGAAAGAGGGGAAGAGGAAAACCTAGGAGAAGTTATTTCGACCAAGTGAAGGAAAAAGTAAATGTCATGTCATACCAAGGCCTTATTTTTGATTCACTTGCGGCAAGATGGCGTGTGATATTCATTGTTTAATGTCCGATTTTCCAATGAGAATTAGTATAATTTCACGTGGAAGTTAATTAAAAAAAGGTAAATGAGTTTTGTGAGTACCAACGCCAATATATTGCGTGATACCTATTCATTGATTTTTAATTTGTTTTCGAACAAAACTCACACGCCATATTCAAACGAGTGATTCAAAAATAGAGCTCGAAGAGGTCAAGAAAAAGGCAAACAAAAGAAAAGAATGGCGATTACCCCACCGAAAAGAGCGAAGCTCTTATGTTTAAAAAAAAAAGAATAGTACTCTTACATGCATGAACAACAGAATATCCAAGTGAAGTGACGGCATAGGATTATAGGTTTACTTTCTCTTATTTCATTTATTATCTTACTTAATAACGTTATAAAAGCTATTACTTGATAAATCCGTAACTCTTTTATGGATTTCTACTCCTGCTCAAAAAAGTTCCATCGCCGGTTCGCAACATTGCCATCAAACTTTTACTAGGAGTACCTTAGTTGCGATAATGTAACGGACAACATAATATGCAGAAATAACTCACTCACTCGACACACAACAGGAAGGTAAGACAATGTTTTCAAGCACGTGCATTGGCACTCGTTATGTCATTGTGTAGTCACTTACTCAACGAAGCGGGTCACATGACGTCACCTGCGGGTTTCCCCACAGGATATAAATAAAGGAAAGTAAAGCCTTCTCAACTCTGATAAGTCGAAGTATTGCCGTGCTCGCAGGATATGACCCCGATTTTTTTGTGTTCCACAGATAAAAAATACCAAGTACTAAACTTATTGCACTAAAATTATCAGTCCTTGAGACCAGCGACGAAGCAATTTCAACTAACGAGCTGGGGCTTTCCAGAACAAATAAAAGCAGAACAACAACGCCACATGCTACGCTAAATTACTTCTTACTGGGCTACCATTGAATCTCGACCGAGACATGAAAGTACGTAGGTACGCGTTTATTTATTAAGTGCAAAGTTATTTTAATGGTAGCTTTTTATCGATTCTCATATGATAACTATTACACATGTAAGTCAGAGATCAGGAGCAATCGTTAAATGTTAATGTACGGACAACAGCACGTCAAGGTAAACACTGCGGTATCTTATTCAGTTGTGAAAAGGGCTAGTTTTCAACAAAAGTGGTTAACTTGATATGTTGGCCATGTAGTGCAGTGCGGATGCAGCAAGTATCTAATTGATAACCGAATAAACAAAACATCATAATTACGAGTATACGTGAGAAATTAATTATACCAACATAGCCATGTCAACTGATCTTTTAAAATGAAATGTTCTTCAACTTCTTAACTATTCAAAAGCAAACCATACACTTGCGTTTTCCTCCATCATTATCTATGCTATAGATAGTCCCCATATAACATGTATCTTAATAGAATTAGTAATCTCATTTTCCTTATTACTCATTTCGTATTGTCTCGCATTTTTTTGGAATTACTGAAAGTTTCAGTGCAAATCAAAATGCAAATTCCTCTGTATTGGTATTGCTTTTTTGATTACAATCT
Source organism: Pyrausta purpuralis (assembly GCA_963924145.1). Lineage (NCBI taxonomy): Eukaryota > Metazoa > Arthropoda > Insecta > Lepidoptera > Crambidae > Pyrausta > Pyrausta purpuralis. The sequence continues at coordinate 26,383,192 of OZ001657.1, forward strand.
CTATTATCGGATTATTAGATATTAGATATTATCGGATTACATCTAAGGTTCCTTAAAAAATATAATGTAACAATGATTTATGGTACCGACTACCGCCGAGTGCACGGTGCAGTTCAGAATAGCGGCATGTGGGTCTTTCCAAGCGCTGCGTACACTGCAGGCCACTGAACTAGATCCACGTGGATAAATAAATATAATCAATCTTCTTAAAATCTAAAACCACACCTTAAAAGTTGCTTCGGTTAGCCAAGAGGTTGCTGGTTTGAGTCCCGCCCGTGCGCAAATTTTTGGTTTCTTATTTCATTTTTGTGAATCAATTTATTGATTTTAAAATTTTAATTGATTATTTAATCCTTATGATAATGAATGACTTGATTTGATAAACTGTATTTGCGACCACTTGTGTCCTGAAATATTCGATTATTACAACTAAGTTATCAAACTAACGAGAGTCAAATTAATAGATATGACGCCATTTATAATCAGGAAATTATAAAATAATTAAGTTTCAGCAAACTACTTAACTTGAACTCCAAGACAATCTCCATGTGGGAAATACGCTGATGTCACGCGCAGCCACAGTGGTGCCGCCTGCTGCGGTTATTCGGGCTAACGCAGCGCAATTTGGGAATTCCATTACAAATATTTTTTCTAATCCTTGATCATTGGATGGTGGTGGTGACCCACCCAAACTACACTTGATTGCATTTTTTTTTCTTCCAAAATCGTAAGCGTACGGTTTTTATTCACATAACAATAGTAATAACTACGATAGCGATTTATGTTGTATAAGTTTTAAGAAGATAGGGCGGTGAATGATTTAATGTAATTGTGTAAAACCTTGAATTAAAGAAAGACACTTAAATGAAATAAAATATTCAGTAAATATATATTCACTGTGTTTGCCTCATTGTTTGAAGAAAAATGTACAACCAAGTAAAAAAGATTGTTTTTCTTTGCTAGTCCAACAATGTAAATAATCTTTTCATAAATTTCACAATAATAAAGTGAGTAAAATTATTTACCTATTTTTTTTAAAAAGATCTCAGTATTTAAAAATGATTTAACTATGTAAGATGTGAGTTTTGTGTTTATCTTAGTTTAATATCAATCATTTCATTAAAAAGGAATGTCAGTATTTACTATATTTGACTAGCAAAGAAAAACGGACTTCTCATAATATTTGTTCAATTCTAATCCTCCTGTTTGAATAACTTTTTTTACCCATTCCCAATGCGTTAACAATTTCAAAAATACTCGGTTCTGTTTTCCACCGAGGACGTTACGTAAACTACTTTAGAAGAATGAAAAATTAAGCAATAGATACTTAACAGGAAAAACCTTACAAAACAATTTTTGTTTCGTTTCACATTATCTGCACCCAAGTGTACAACGCCGTGCGATATACCCGCATATAAATGTGGTACATCGGCTTGGAAAACCAGTTGCTAATCTGTACGACACTGCCTGGCATCAACATGTTGCGCTTAACTTGTGTTCTTCTAATCCTGTCTGTGGTGCACTGCGCTCCTACACCAGGGGCCAAATCCTCGCATCAGAATAGTCTTGACCTACCGCATACCTCTTTGGATCACAATGCGGCACCAGAAGCGAAGACTCTGGCAGCGCGACACCGAAGCCCAGTGGACCGACTCCTCGTGGTGAAGAAGCAGCCGTGTGTTCCCACGGAAGATAAACCCTGTGATAGAGACTACGAATACGAGTTCGATCTTTTAGTGGATCAGACAAGTGATAACTACAGGACAAAACTTCCCAGTCGTGTTTACTTTAATTAAATAATATAATTATTGTGAAGAGAAGTGATACATTTTAGAGACCAATTTGAGAAGACTGCTAGTTATTTATAATAATTTAAAGTGAGTCAGTAATTTAGTATTTATAACAAGTATTTGTGTAATTAAAAGTACCAAAATAATAATTGTGATTTTATTTATACAGAGTGTAAAAAGCAGTAACTAAATTCAAGGGGGTGGTTAAGAGTCGAGTCAAGAATACACAAAAAAACACTAAATCCCGATTTAAAAAAAAAAAAATGAACAAACCCCAATTCAAGGCGGTGGTTAAGAGTCAAATCCACGAGACACAAAATACACCATGAATATCATTTTTTTATTATTATTTTATATATTTACAACCATCACTCCCTTGAATTTGGTTCGTACTTTTTTTTACCCTGTATGTTTTAAATTGGATGAGGTATCAGTATAGTAGTTCTAGTTCAATAGGAACCTACATATTTTAACAGCAGGGAAACATCATATACCTATTCACTTATACCTAATTTTAGTCAGTCACCTAATAATCGGGAAACTATTATAGGGGTAGACATTAACAAAAGAAGCATTTTTCCGAAAGACACAAATTGCTTTTGTTGAATTTAATACTATAATATACAGAGTGTTGTTTTGGTCAGTGACATCCAACTCAAGGATGATAATATGAGTTATGCTTATTCTAAAAAAAAATGTTTTTTTAATTCTGAGCAAGTTTTATACAAGAAAACCTCTTCACAACATTCAAAAAAATTACAATATGAATGAGAAAACTCGCACCCTAGCACGTAGCTAGCGCTTATCTACGAAGTACTACGCCGTATTTAGTAAGCTTTGAAGCACTTTGAAGAGGCTATTACTAGTAGAGGCTACTTGATGATAGCTGTACCGCATAAAAAAATGATTTTATGGGTTTTTTCCATTTCAAAAAAAAATATAAATTATATTGTTTTTAAAAAATTTTTGGCATCAGTATCGTTTGTACAGCCACGCCTGAGTCGCCCGTCGCTGACCAAAAAAAAAGAGTTAAAATATTTACAAAAGGTACCTATCCCGAGTACTCAAATGACATTTCAGTTCCTACTTTGGTCCTTTAGTTTTGTTTACGCGTAAGTAATTGCCATAAATACATTTCCAGGCGTTCAGATTATTTAGAAAGTCGAGTCAATTGGTGCGAATGATAGTTTTATTGTAGACCTAAAAGTTGAACGTCATTGGTGTAGACTGAAGGTAAAATAAAGCGCGGTAAAAGGATTCTGATAATTTTTGATGCAATTTTACATGTTTATAAATATATTAATTAACGAAAAAAAGTAAAAACCGACTCAAAACCAAAACCATTGCACTAAAAAGTCTCAAATAAACTTCTGAAAGGAAAAGCCTCAATTTTAGTCAAACAATTCTATTTTGTACCCTGACTTTTTACTGCATTTCGATTCTTAAAATCAGTTTTTACTTTTTTTGTAAAGTTTATTTTATTTGCTTAGTAAGCGTATACAAAAAAAAAACGACAAAATACAAACAGTCGAATTGATAACTTCCTCTAATGTGAAGATAGTAAAAAAATAACGAACAAGAGTTTAATGTGGGATCATAAATGCGTGGAAAGGAAAAACGGTAAGGAGACCGCCTCAGAGTGGGCAACACCGCCCCTATCTGTCAGTGTCATTTAAATGTCATTCATTCTTTCGCAAAGTTGCACGAGTGTAGAGTTGCGAGCGCAGAATTGATTTTATATCAATAAAGTTATTCACAGTAACAATGTTATTGTAGTGTCCGTGAGTGAGTGTCGTCCTCGCTACGTGATCATGGGCTACGACATCGGCTGGATCATCCCGCGGCTACGGAACCCGGGAAGGCTGTGGTACTGTGCGAGCTCCATCACTGTGGCAGTCGTCGGTTTATTTAGCAAGATTATCATAGGTGCGTCCATCCATCAATTAAATATTAGTCCAAAACCTTTGATAATATATTTAAATAATGTCTAGCTTCAAATGTTAACATTTAAATACGTGAATATTGAAGAAAAAGTTATGTGATGCCAATGGAATTTCTTGTCAGCGAAATTTGAACTGGTTGCTTACGATGCATATCCTATCAGGTCGTGTACGCAATAGTGAGTTATACTGTCGATTTGAATGGCTCATTGGCGGGCCTCGTCACGGCGCGTCTTAGAGTAGGAAGCTCTGGTTATTAACGCGACAATGCCCAATCATCTGTTAACCTAGATCACTCCCCAAGGCTATGGACTAAACTTCTTAACTGGCATCTATTTATAATGCACTATTGTGTTACACTCCAAGAATTATATCATTAACCCATCTAAACATATGGAATGCTCTGTCTTATCTCATATGAAAATATTTATAAATAAAAAAATACATTAAAAAAACCTGCTATATTAGTTGTGTATAGTGTTAGAAAATTGCATAGTAAGACAGCATATTGTTTTGTTTGTGTCAGTTACCATGATGGAAAAAGACAAGTAGCTCTCAATAAGACATCATCGTCAAATCTACCTACTTTCTCTTTTGTTTAAAATAATTCATCGCCATGCCACTTTTCTCATTCTTTATGCTTTTCCTCACCGAAAAAATTGCTATTAGCAAAAAGATGGCTGAATTGAACTTGTTATACTTAACACTTTCCGATGCGGTGAACAGCTATACCCGTGAAACAATATAAATTCTATTGTGTCTGGGATACCACCCCGGAAAGAGTTAAGATGTTTTCTGTAATTATTTGTTATGCAATAAAGAATATTTATTATTATTATTATTATGAAAGCAAATAAAAAGTAGTTAATACCAACATATTTCAACTTACAGAGGTCATGGAGTCAAGTTAAGAACTCCTTATTCAAAATAGTCAATGTTAATACAAATTCACAAGGTTATTTCTATCATATTAAGAAATAATTTAACTTTAATATTTCAATTCAAAAATATAAGCAGTAACAATAAAACTGGATTAATTTTTGTCAAAACCCTATTTTATTTTACTTATCACCAAACTGTATTTATGGGAAATGCTAAATGAATAATTATTTTAAAAATGTGAAGTATCTGCAACCTATTTACTGACAATTATATTGTAGCATACATTTTGTGGGACGCTATCCGCACTCATCAGTGACATTCAGTGATGAATGTCACTGGCGAGTGCGCATAGCATTGTACAAGATGTATGCTACAATATCATTTTTCACTGATACTGATGGATATGGCACTGTTGTGTGCGGATGCGGCCTGTTTCCCGAAGTATGGGTTGCAAGTTAATTTTGCATGCACCCTGGCTTAAGAATCAAGCAGCCAAGCATCATATTTTTACACATAATAAATGGATAAATCTATTCCTATTGACACAATAAAACCTTCTTATAAAGAATATCCTGTTACAAATTGTAAGCAATCAATCAATTGAAATAAGCTGTGAGAACATGCAAACCAAGAAAAACCCCTTTTTGATTACATTTCCAACTTTCCATTGATTCATTTTGTTGTAAGTGCATAACTATAAAAATTCTAAATTTAGACTATGTTTTTTTAGTTTAATTTATGATATTGTGTTCTATTACTGTAACCTATTTTTGTTTCATAATGAAGCACTTTGAACCTCTATGTCTAAAGCACACACCCTTCCTAAAAAAACTTAACAATACCCAGCTCAGCCATAGATCGTGTGGGATGGGCTTTGTTTTGTTGCCTTCCTATTTAAAATTCATTTGAGTCTTCATAAACTGTAGGTGGAGCGATTGCCATTCGCATTCGTGTAGTAAAATAACTAGTAGCATATTGTAATATTGTTTGCGCAGAGTTCCTGAACAAGACGACGGTGTACAACAAGGAAGTGCTGCAGCGCGCGGTATGCCGGCCGCCGGGCGTGCCGCTGCTCACCGTCTCCAACCACCACTCTTGCTTCGACGACCCGGGGCTCTGGGGTAAGCTGCCAGTATCTCTGTTTGACAGTAAGCTCAGTGTTGCAGATCGGGACATTAAACGAAAAAAACAAGGTTTTTTAAAGGATTAATTTTTATTGCGTTTTTAACTACTATTTCAAGTATAGTTATTTAACATAGAGATGAGCGAGTAAAAATTACGTTGCGGAAATATATTTTTTTATGAAAATAGTTTTTTCTTCATATTTTATTTATTTATCGTTTAGATTAGGCACGAATCGGGACGCATCCCCAGACTCCTGAAAATCGGGACACCTGGCAACACTTTTTGGCTCCCGCTTCATGTCCTTCAGTCTATTGAGTTTTCTAACTCCCGAATTTCTGATTAAATAAAATAAGATGTTATTTTCTCCTGGGACTCACTAGTTAAGGTTTTTAGGAAGATAAGCTCTATACTGGTTACGCACGGCTTGCTGTGATAGGATCATAGCACAGTTTATTACTATCGTTTATATTGTCGGTTTCGTATGTAATTGACGACAATGTCTGTCTCCACACAGACTAGACGACGCAATCGGTTTTGGTTGTGCGACCAAAACAAAAGTGTTTTCACTAGGTGACATCACAGTTTTATCACTTTTCTAGATAAATATATTTGTTTTACCTTGTAAACTACACTGGTCCCGTACTAACTTTTATCTGGTTTCAATAAAAAAATCATGATAACATAATGTTACCGTGAATAAACTTTTCGATAACAATGTTAAAAATCAGAAATACTACAGAATATAACGATGATTTTATTCTGAAAATCAGCAATTCTGGTAAATAGTTAATTTACCTCTACGAGGTCACTACGAGTCACGAATAGTTTTAACCTGATTAATTTTTAAACGTGCGTGATCTGTTTATATCTAGACTATCTAACATTAACAAGACTGCTAATGTAGCAACCTAACCCTGTCAGCATTTTTGTAATTCAATTTGAAAATAACCGGAATGCATAGATTTATTCATAGTCTATGAATAAGTTTTCTTTTACAATCATATTCTCTTAGAATCATGAATTATGCATAAAGATGGAACATATTCCTAACATTTCTGCGAGTTGAATTGCGATAACAAAATATTACTCAAAAGACGTTTTTTCGCTGTAAAGATAAACTTAAAAAAAGTTTTTGAGAGAGAACATTCTAGCAAAAGTCATAGATCCACTAAAATTTTAAGTTGCATTACAAAGATGCATACATTACAAAGATTATGGGTTGGTATTTATTTATAAGTAGTAGTAACTTAGTTTTACGCGTCAAGCTCAACCAAAAGACATGAACATGTACTATTCTTGGAAATGGATAATTGTATCGTTACGTAAATAAAGTTCCTTAGATGTGTTTGTTAAAATTAATGAAGCCTGTCATGAATATGAAACAAAGTTGCCTTGACAAACACCCGCTACTATTTGATTTGCTTCGATAATAGGCGATGTACGATTAAACAGTTAATTGTGTTAAAAAATAGATAACTCATTTGTTGGGCATAAGCATACTGACTGAGAATAACAACCGATATTCATTGAATCTGTCGTGTAGGTTAATTATTGCTTAAATAAATAAGATACACAATCCTGTAGCTGAAAAATGACGTAGTCCATTTATAAAATTATGTTCTATTTTTATCTATTTGTATAAATATAGTAACCAAATGAGATTCTTACTTTGACTACGCAGAGACGACTAACAAACAACAGGTGAATCTGTGTCAGAATATCTGTGTTTGATTAATGAATCGATCAGAATTAATTAACTATACGGTAAATTCGTTCTTTTATCGGAATCTATGCTGGACATAAAATGTTTTTTTATGGTGATTTAACGTTTTACAATTATTATTGCACTTGAAAAACATAGAATTTCTCATGACCGGTCCCTTCGCTCCAGTAGCTCTCTCCAACTGTTCACTCCGCGTCACTCTTCTGGCTTCATGTCCAATTCATTTACCCTTACAGCCATTCGACTTTGGAATGACCTCCCAAAGACAGTACAAACATCCTCCTCCAAATTCTCTTTCAAGATGGCCCTCCGAGCACTTTACAAGGAAGAGATATCGAACTTGTCTCACTAACCTCTTTTTTTTTCTCACATGTGTACCATTAGTATTATTATTATGTGTATGTACTATGTGTATGTTTATTATTCCATAATTATGTATTAATGTATACGGTATTTATGTAATAAGTAGTATGTATGTTTATTTTTTGTTTAAATACCTATTGTAGGTTCACTCAAGCTCTCACTTTTGCCCTTCTATCACTTTCTTCCCGCCAGCAATTTCTCTGTATAGACCTATGGTTGACTGGTAGAGAATGCTTTTAGCATTAAGTCCGCCATATGTACCTTTTGTTTGTGCATGAAGTGTTTTAAATAAAAATAAAATAGAATTTATAGTTGAGCTTTTTGACTATTTTTTATATATAGTACTATAAAGGTTTTAGAACATTGCTCGTGCAGTTTTAGAGGACTTTTCCTATGTTATTTAGCTAATGAGAGACCTTGTAACAGTAAGTTGGCCCACATCGCCAGTAGGAGTCCCTGGGACTAATCAAAAGTTTACGCGTCTAACGAACTAACTCGACACATGACGTGCATAGCGCGCCCCCGCTTGATAATCCACTTTACTACGAAGTTAGACAAAGAGATAAAGAATTCGTGTCAGTCACACAATATGTGATATGTGACTGCATTCATAAATCGTGATAGCCTTGTGCAGTTAAGAAAAGATGTGAACTGATTTGACCCCGTGACGCTACTCCAATTGTATCGAAATTAAACTTTCGATCCGTCGAAAGTCAACACTTCCTGTCAGAATGTGTTATTGTTCTGTGAGATATCGGAAGGCTGCGGCCGCGTAATATGCGATGCCGAGGATGGCCAAAGTCAATACTGGCATTGATTGGGCTGCCATTGCGCAACGAGACATGCACGGCCCCAAATTCCGGAGATTGCGAAACTTGTTTACGTGTGACGTTAGGCATTCTGCGGTAAACCAGTGACCGCGCACTCAGCACAATTAAATATGTATGAGCTTATTGAATTAGCGCATATCGGCAGCTAATAAATAATGTAATCGGAACAAACAATGTCGTCGCGCTTTGTTATCGGCCCCTTGCACCCAATTATCTTTGTTGTCTGTCCGAAGTGTTAACATATTATTTCTTTATGACGTCTCCTGTGTGATGCACACCGAGCACATGTATTTGTTTGTATACGTTTTTATTTCGTTCAGCGCTACAAAGAAAGAAACGCACGATAATGTAGCAGCATCTGAAACTGCTGTTATATTGTGAACTATTGTAAAAAATATCATATTCACTTCATAAAGTTAAGGATGCGTTAAAGACAAGCGGAAATAACTTTTATTGGGTTATCTTATCCGCGTTATGAATGGTGGTCATTTATTGCGTCAATAAAGGACGTATGTTTACTCTACGCCTATTCCAATGCATTACATTGCTTCAACATTGGTTGACGAGCATAAAATTGAAAGTATTGAAACATTTCGAAACTAGCGATAACTATTTGCAAGGAAACGGTGCACTTCTTTATTACTTTGCTATAATAGGTACCTATTGGCTTTTTCCAACATGAATAAAAGTTGTTAGGGCCAATATTTTTGATATCAATAATGTCCTGTGTAGTGTAGGCAAGTTTAGTAATTAAACAAAGTTATAATTCAAACTGGTAAAACCTACTAGTTTAGTAAACATAGTATGTCGCAGGAATACGCAAACCTGTCCGTCCCAGCAATCCACTCGGTGGCTGTTTACCATAACCGCAACTGCTTAGTTGTTTTCTTAACAGGTGCAATTATACTGACGAAACACCTAATACCTATTAACTAGTATTAGCAAACCCTTAAGCGGCTGTTTATAGGTTCTGGTAACGATATACAGAGTGTTCCATGAAAGGTGCCAAGCCAGTGCGTGGTGATAGTCGACCACCATACCTATTAATGCAAATGTATGTTCAGCAATTTTCGGTAGTTAATTCTAAATTCTACTCAAAATCGGTTGTTTTTAAATTCAATTCAATTCGAAATGTCATCAATTACTTTAGAATGTTTTTTTTAACACTCACAGTGTCATATTTTATCATCTGTTTCATAAACAGACGGCTAGATGGCGCTAAGCGTCACGCAATTGACGTTTTCATAGGAAACCACAAATTTCGCAGGGTCGGACTAACAGCACGGTAGCTCAATTGGTAAGAGCGTTTGGCCCGGTTTGCCAAAAGGTTGCTGGTTCAAGTCCCGCCCGTGCGCAAATTTTTGGTTTCTTATTGTCATCAATTAAATGAGAATTTTAATAAAATTGTTGAATGCTACCCATTTATTTAGTAAGGAGCTATATCTCGATAACTAGCAAAAATTGCTGAATTGATAATGAACCTGGTGAAAAGCAGGTGTACGAAATTTGCACACCTGTTAGCCAACTAAGTAAGACAGTTTTTAAGATACGTGCTAGAAAAACTAGTACATTATTTTGAAAAAGAACGTGATAAAGATACTACAAAATATTCGAAATTTTACAACCAGCTTAGGAAGCTTATTGTTTGACATACATTATTGGACTACTTGAATACAAAAAATTGACACTTACGTAAACAATTTTGTAGTTACTACTGTGTTTCTAGATCAAGTCGCAATCATGCCAAGAGCCGTTCGAAACAATAACTCAAAACTATTGAATTTCGCTAAACATACATAGGGTTAAATTTGATACGTATGGTGATCACCTATCACAGCGCACTTGGAACCTTACCTTACTTGGAACTTCAAAAGTAGAAGTTTGTTGTCAATTAAGTCAAATCACGCGTTGTTGTTTTCGTATGCCTACATAACAATAAGTAAGTAGTGCGCATTAATATTCCAATGACCTTCCGCATAACGCAACTACTCAAGCAGGGCCCGCCCATGCTTAGTGTCTTGAAAGTGGATTCTGGTTGTAGCTAATAAAAAAAAAAACCATAGCTGTCGCATGCCTAGCGGATGCGTCGCTGTTTGGCGGCCCTAGGCGGTAAACAATACTGTTACGTGTGCCAATATTAAGCCGCGTTCATGTTGAAATCTTGTGACAAACAAGCTCATATAAGTTTGGTGTCAGATGCGCTTTATTTTGTAGGAAAAGAAGATTACGTTTACCACAGTCTATCGGTGCATGGAAGCGCTGAAAAGCTACCTTTGCACCTATGAAAGAATTAATTAATACATCCTTTGAGAAGTTTTTTTGTTTCCTCCGGTATTCTTAGAAGAGCGCGAAGTAATCTTACGCCGATTACGCGCTGCACTGCTCTCAATCAGCAAAGAAATTGATTTCGTTTCAACTATCACGTGTACGGCGTACACGGCTCACTAGCTCGAGAAACTGACATGGTCTCAATGCGAACACAATCCACTTTGAAAACATAGTTGACGCTAACACAGTGATTTATGTTGTATAATGTAACATGAATCTACAGACTTACGTAAATCATATTTCAGAGTTTGTTTACGGAAATCTGTATTTGAAGTGACGTCCTTTTAGTTAGGGGTAAAGTTCGGTTAGAGTAGCCTGAATCGAAGAATACATTAATGTAGTCATTGAATTCGAACAGTTATAACGAAGAATGAATTGCATTTCGTTAAACTGTTTTCTCGCTTTATAAATAGGTATATATACCTTGATATATTCTAACCATATTAAAACCTAGAAATGTGTCGCTTCAACTAATAAACACTTATGCGGACAATTATGACAATGAAATCAGCAAATTCACCCAACAACTATTTTCATTTTTTCATCGTCGGTTGCCGTTACAATGTCTAAAATGATGATTTTTCCGTAAGCCTGAAAAAATCTGTTTCTCTAATTAATACAATGCAAGCATAAACAAAACAGCACATTTGAATCCAAAATTAATTAAAATTTATAGCCATTTATACATAACATAATATAAAACCAAATATTATGAGTCCTTTATACAGGTGTTCGTAGTAATGTATTAATGTTTTATTTACTATTGTAGGGATATTCACAATAGCATTTGATTATTAATTTTACAAAGTGCTTAGTTGAAGTTAATTCGATACTGATTAAGGAATAGTATTACACGTTGGAAATGGGTCAGCTGACAACGTTGCATGTTTTGTGCGCGGGCGCAGACCATGGCAGGCATGCGATGCATATGCAGCTTCATAGGCGCGTCGAGCTGCATGAGAAAATGCGCTAATATTATAGCAAACTTCTACACACACAGTCACGGAAACCTGTAAAACTCGTAGTATTATACAATTTTATAAAGAAACCTGTTCAAATCAGGATTTTTAGGTCATTCAACGTATTCTGCATTAGGTGCCTGAGTTTTATTGCAAGATAAATTGTAGTGAATGAATATTCATGAATCATGTTACTAGAAGCCCAGAATATTCAGAAAGTTAGTGAATGCATGTTTAGTGGACTAATAATGGATGAACTTGTTCTGGATAGCATTTAAGTACAAAAGGACTTAGTGCACGTCATAAAACTATTTTAAGTGCCTACTTAAAGGACTAAATATGTTTGCAACACTTTCCTGCCGCGTACATAATTGCCGCAGTCACAATGACAGGTATCAAGGAGTCGATATATTTGCCTTAACTTTAATTCAATTTAAAAAGCAAAACCACGACCTGTCAGGTGACTCAATAGTTTTCGTGCTTTATTTTATTATGACTTATTCACTTTTTTTTCATTTTCTTTCGAATTGTAATTTTGAAGGTTTTGGTTTGCTCAAAATGTAATGTAATATTAGTCTGAGGAAACTTAATTGGTTTTGGTGTTATCTTTAAGTGTTATTTATATTCATTTTATAATAACTGTATGTTTCCCTAATAATAATAAAATAAAAATAAAATAAAATAAAAACACCGGTCATAACATTATCTAAATAAGAAAGCGTGTTCATAACACAATAGCAGTTTAAATCTGTATTGAATTATTTAAGATGCATAACAGCAATTGGAGTACACGTCTATCATGAAAACATCGCAAAGACGAATTAAAAGATTACAGGTAATGTTCAGTTTTAGAGACAGCGTTTATCTCTTATCTAAACTAAGTGGATAAAGGAACATGACTGTGAGTGACGCAAATTTACGCTTACAACTATGTCTATTTTTTTGTTACAATCTATAACAAGAAATATCACTTACTTTTGGGTCTCTTTTTTTTTGGGCCGTACTATACTACCGCTTGTTAATATAAACATGTATATCCAGTCCAACCGCTAAGACGGACAAGACTTTTTGCGTCATGATGTTCTTATATATAAAAAAAAAACTTTTATTTCAGACGTGGTAAATCCAAAATTAAAAATTAAATTAAATTCAATAAGATTTAAATAAACATAACAATAAATTTAAATTCAAATCAATTAAATAAAGTTTAACACAAATTAAAATTAAAATGCCTACAATATAACACAAAATGAAATTAAATCAAAAATATATGTACACAATTATTTATTTTTTCCAACCAGTTTTTTTTAAATTAAGATCTGCCACGTTCTGGGGCATCGGGCACAAGCACTTGTGTTTGTACCCAGTGCCGCAGATGGGGGCAGTCCGGCTTGTCGCTCAGGATACTGTTGGGACTCCCGCGCGTGCGGAAAATCAGCGATATATATAGATAGCTTATGATATTGTATCATGTTCCAGGGGTGCTGGACTGCGTGACGCTGGTGCGCGGGTCGCGCATGCGCTGGTCGCTAGCGGCGCACGACATATGCTTCACGAACGCGCTGCACTCGTGCTTCTTCGCGCTCGGCAAGTGCGTGCCGGTCGTGCGCGGCGCCGGGGTCTACCAGGTCAGTCATCATCATCATCATTATTTATTATCAGACCCAGGACTTCGGTAAAACGTAGGTCTCTTCCCCGCAAGAAAATGCAGTTTCGTGTAAAAGTGTCCTCAATGGGCCTATTTGCATAAATAAATGACTTTTATGACTTTAGTGTAAATGATAGCGCACTGGCCTCATTTGTAAAATCAGCATGTTTTATACGATCCCCTTGTTTTCAACACAAACTATTTCTCTTAAAATATCGATGCTAATAAAATAAATATCGTCTTATTCGAATCAACACAAATTAAATATAATACCTACCTCACTTGCCAATTTCATGAAATGTGCTTGTTTTATACATCCTTAGCTTTTTCAACAAAACCTTGCATATATCACAAAATATCGATCCTATAAATATCGATATTTTGTGATCATGGTCGCATTCCGATAAAACGCAGAAAACTACATATATTATATATCGCCTGGGAGGAAAGAAGTACGTCTAAATTTTAGCAGGACTTGGTAGATCCTGGTTCCTAGTGGCAAGAATAAGGTATAAAGAATGGTTTCATAGATGTTCATATTTTGCCGCCAAACAGTATTATTTGATTTTATTTTACCTGAGCTACCTTTGAATTATAAATAATAGGAATTTCAAAGACACTAACTTTTTATGTTTAGTCCATTGTAAGATACCCGAATCGACTTACCAAAACACTTTACATACCGATCAACTGATCTCCCATCCACAGCCAGCGATAGACTTCTGCGTTGAGCGGCTCTCGCAGGGCGAGTGGGTGCACATATTCCCGGAAGGGCGCGTCAACGTGGACAAGGAGCACATCCGGTTCAAGTGGGGCGTGGGCCGGCTGGTCGCGGATTGCGAGGCCTCGCCCCTCATAGTGCCCGTGTGGCACGAAGGCATGGACCAAGTGCTGCCGAACCAGGAGCCCTACCTGTTGAAGTTCAGGAAACAAGTGTTCCTGAACGTGGGGGAGCCCATACAGATCGATCATTTGTTAGATAGGTGAGTGCCTTAATTTCTAGTATTCCGATTCTGATTCCATACAATCTAGTCGCTCGGTGCCGAGTCGAACGTGAAGCGGTTATGTATCTGATTTAATAGTTTAAAGAAACAATGATAAAAGATGAAATAAGTGTTATGCCTGGGAACTAAGGTCCAATAACCACCATCTCGGTTTGTGTTTATATTAAGTTCGGCCTGAATCTTTAACGGCTTTTAACTTAATCCGAGCTTGTGTACATCCAGGCGTCTGAGCCAGGCTTTTATAGAGATCTTATCTAGGATGGTAATGAATCGTAAGTGATATGATTCCGTTTTTATGAAATGAAAGAAATTTATTTCAGACGTGGTCCATATTCATGTTAGTAATAAATTTAAACTTAGCCTATGTTAGTAAAATACACTTTAAAACAAAAAGCCGCCAGCTTTGGTAGCGTGCAAACTAATCCAGCGCTCTAGCATCGGCGAGTCCCACCGCATAGCCAATGCCGCCAGGGTGCTATTGGTACTGTTGCGAAACCGATCTAGGACTGAGGCGCACTGCTTTCGGATCAACGTGTGAAACCCGTCAGTGTGCGCCTCAGCGAACATGTCGACGCGCTGCAAAATCGCGGGAGCCCAAGTAGCATCCAGAACGCATTGTTGTATTGTACGCGCAGCGCGCTGTAGGTACGCTACGTAAATCTGACCCATAGGCTGCACGTGTAAAGAAACTGGCAGTAGGCTTTAAAAAGCGTTATTTGCACCTTGTCGTTACAACGTGCAAACCGACGTGTCAGCATATTACAACGCACCGACAGCGCCCTACGCTCCCGTGCTATGTCGACATTATCATGAAGATCCTCTGTAACCCAGTGGCCAAGGTATTTTAAGTGTGAACCTGTGTTAAAGGCGTACCACAGAGTCGTAAGTGGGGAACTGATGAGTATGTTTTAGTCTCAGCTTTGAAAACCATAAACTGACTTTTGGAGACATTATATTTGAGTCCATGGGCTATTGCATAATTTTCACATATACCCAAAAGTTTACGCATAGCTCCGATCAATGGGGTCAGCAACTCCATGTCGTCAGCACAACTAATATTATTAATACATACACCGTCGACATGACATCCGACCTTGGTGCTGCTGAGCTCACCGATCAGACGGTTCATGTACAGGTCGAAGAGGCTTGGAGAGCTCAACCCCCCTTGCCTTACCCCTCCAACCTGTACACATCCGAGAGCACACCAGCCCACTTAACACTGTTCTTTTGGTTGTTGTACCAGTACCTAAACATTGTCACAATTTCAGAAGGTAAATTTGTCTCGTTATTAAATTTTTCCCAAAGTACATTGTATGATACCAAATCGAATGCCTTTGATAGGTCCAAATAACAGGCGTTTTTCTGGCTGTGTAGTACTGGACAGTCTGCTTGAGACAAAGAATGGCGCTTTCTGTTGACAAACGTGGCCTAAACCAAACTGAGCGTCGTGAAGATCCAGGTGCCGATTCAACTGTCCATTTTATGCCAAACTCACGATTGGTCTCTCCGTTCCTCCGACAATCTCCGGCTGGGCACGCTGGCACACCGCCCGCTCCACGTACTTGAATGTCAGGAGGGCCGAGTCGAAGGTATCATTCAAGAGGAAAGTCCGACATTTTCTTAAAGAATAGGTAATTGCAAAATAATATTTATTTATTATGTGTATTTTTATATATTGTATTTATTTTGTGTAAGTTTAAGTATATTTATTGAATATAAAATATGTTGTTCCAGTTATTTAAGTAGGTTTATTTGTTACTATAAATATTAGTCGATATTTACTTTTTTGTTGATTTTCTCTAAATTGCTTTTCGCTGCACCCATTGCCATCTCTCTGCATGACCTAAAAGTTTGACTGGCAGAGAATGCTTTTAGCATTAAGTCCACCTTTATACACTATGATTTGTGCAATAAGTTCTTTAATACCTCAACACCCGAGCGGTCGCATGCGACCGCATAACAATAGAATACCTATTGTGTCTCGTTCACATACGCTTGAGGGATTAAATAAATAAATAAGTGACGCTGATATATCCAGGTTTCATCGTATGTGACGCAATAGTTACATGGAAAATCAAAAAAAAAAATAAGCTCAGACAGCCAGAATTTCGCATTTTCTGACTTTCCAGATCTGAACTATCAGAGGGTTTCAGGGCGCTGTTTCTCATAAAATGTGATGTGACGCGTAAGTGACGGTCATGCGAAGTAGTTTCATCCATTTTGATCCAGTACTTTTTGAGAAATCGTGATAAACGTGTGCCTCAGATAGCCTGATATCCGGTCGTCTGACCCAATTTGTTTTTCTTTATATTTCACGAAATGTTATGTTTCGAACAAATGTTTTTAGGATTTACTGATGTGTCGACGTTAGTGACAGCTCTCGACCAGATTTGTACCTTCGTGACGCACGCGTTTTGGAGAAATTGAAAAAAAGCTGCTGGCTCAGACAGCTGGAAGCTGGCTGTCTGAGCCACCCAGTTCTACCACTTCCAGGTGTTGTACGAAAGCTGAAAACTCATCTAATCTAATGTGACTCGGCCTTTAAGTACAAAATTCGTAAGTAACGGCTCTATATGCCGCCAATTAAAAATTATAAGCATTTCAAATGTTTCCCATACATTGATGCATTTGGGTTGCCACACTTTGCAATTTTTATGGGACCGGAAAGACATTTTTTTATATCTTTTGAAAAACTTTATTGCACAAATAAAAGTGTACAAAAGGTGGACTTAATCCTAATAGCATTCTCTCCCAGTCATACCTTCAGATCAATATACATAAACTAAATATACAGTATAAAAGAGTTTAGATACATAACTTCCGAATGCATACATAACTAAAAATATATACACACATATTTTACATATTTCGCAATCATTGAAACAGAAACATTCGCAGTTTGTTTTTGAAACACAGTTTCGTCTCTGACCTCCTGATCTCAAGAGGGAGCGTATTCCACAGCCGCGTAACCGTCACTGTAAACGACTTGGATTGATAGGAGGAGCGATGAGCCGGTATGCCCAGCCGGAGATCTTCGGAAGAACGGAGAGCACGATCATGTGATTGACATAAAAAGGAGAACATATCCTTAAGATAAGAAGGTGATGAGGGGTTATTGAGAATACCGTACAGAACACAGAGAATTCGAGAGTTTCTACGTTGTCGAATGGGAAGCCAATTAAGTTGTGCTCTGTAGCGGGAAATATGGTCATATTTTCGGAGGCCAAAGATAAATCTAATACAGCTGTTAAGAAGACGTTCAAGTTTGTCAGTGAGTGCCTCAGTGAGGTTAGTACAGCAAGAGATACGAGCAGAGAAGATTAACAGTGATGAGGTTTATAAAAACCGAAAAGGGGAGAGAGGATACCACCCTGCAGTACACCAGAGGTCAAGCTGAGCCAGTCAGAAATGCCGTTTGGAGACTTAACAGCTTGCTTGCGGTCCCGCAGGTATGATGAAAACCAGTTCAAAGCTAGTCAAGAGACATTTAGTTTAGATAAAATGGCCAGGAGAAGATCATAGTCAACGGTATTGAACGCATTGGAGAAATCGATTAATACGAGAAGTGTGACTTTAGAAGCGTCCATACCTTCCCTTATATCCTCTGTGACCTTGATTAGAGCAGTGGTTGTTTCGTATTTATCATAATAAAATACGAGTATTTATTTGTAACTCTGTTTATTTGCACTAAGCTTTATATTTATCAAAGATTGCAATATTAGTAGTCTAATATCTATTTTAAATAGCACAAAGCAACTTCTCATGAAGACCAAATCACGCCCTTGAGTATAGACTACATCCATGTCATAGACTAACAACTTTATACTTTTAATTATGACATACCAAACATCCCCCGCTTTATGCTAAAAATCAAAAAACCTTACAAACTGAAATTACTTTAAAACTAATTCAAGTACTCAAACAATAATTTTTCCTTAACACTATTTTCTTACACCAAAGTTTTCTCTCTATGTTAATCAACCTTTTTACTATACTGTTCTTACTTACTATATCTTATTACTTTTAGTTTTCTTACATTTAACTCTTAATAGTAATCAAATACAAATTCACTCATTGTATCGGTTAGGCTTCCTAATAATCCTGCCATATCTTGACCTACGCACATTTTCTTCAATACACTGTGTATCACTATTTTCATTTACACTGTTTGACTCTAAATTCCTACTCACATCTCTATTTTGATTTGACTCTATGTAATTACTATCTCTCCTGTTTCTGAAACTATTATTATCTCTATTTATGTATATATCATTGTCTGAATAACTCTCTCTTTTTACAATATGCTCATTCCTACTGCTCCTTAAATGTTTACTATTTCTAATAACATAATTTCCTAAATAATTCTCCAACTTATAGGACCTTGGTCCCACCTTTTCTATAACCTTTCCTGACCTCCACTCTTTTTCAGGTATGTCCTGTACTGTAACATTTTCCCCTACTTCAAAATCTTTTCTACATTTTGCTGTTTTATCATAATTTATCTTTGACTTAAATCTGTTTACATCTTGTTTAAAATTAACATTTTGAGGTATAATGGGTTTTAACATTTCTTTAGAACAAGGTAAATTACTTCTTAAAAGCCTATTCATTAACAATTCTGAAGGACTATACTCTAAGCCTGCTACTGGCGTAGTTCTATAATGTAACATAGCCATACTAAACTCTGTTTTACTATCTTGACATTTTTTCATCATGCTTTTTACTATACCTACTGCTTTCTCGGCTAAACCATTAGATTGGGGATAGCGTGGACTTGACTTAATCAACGTTATCTCATATTTTGTAGCAAATTGCTTAAACTGAAAACTATTAAAAGGCATATTGTCACTCATAATGTACTTAGGGATTCCATGTGTTGCAAAAATCTGTTTACATTTCTTAATAACATTTTCAGCAGTTTTGTTCTCTAATTGTTTCACTTCTATCCACTTTGAATAATAATCAACAAGCACTAGAAAATCTTTGGTTCCATAATGACAAATATCCATAGCTACTTTTATAAATGGAAGATCCGGTACCTCATGTGACACGAGTGGTTCTTTTGTATTAGCATTTCGATACTTTTCACATGATTTACATTCTAAAACATAGTTCTCAATATCACATGACATTCCCGGCCAATACATAACTTTCCTAGCTCTTTTCTTACACTTCCCTACTCCTAAACTTCCCTACTCCTAAATGTCCCTCATGTATTTTTCCCATCATTTCTTTTCTCATGTTTTTAGGTATGACTAACCTATTGTTATAGTACAATATATCATTCATTACTGTGATATCCTCTTTTAACTTATAAAATACTTTTAACTCTTTGTCCTGAATATTCCTATCATTGCATGGCCACCCTACTTCATGCCAGCTTAATACTTTGTTCAAGTTTTCATCAAGTCTAGTTTCAGTTTGCAATTGTTGCAACTTAATATCTGAAATAGGTAAATCTATATCCCATCCATGTACTACTTCCTGTTCTATACTATGTATTAACTCTGTCAATGTTGGTTCCTCTTTAGAGTTATCTTTTATGTAATTTCTCGACAAATAATCAGCTACAAACATTTTTTCCCCTGGGACATATTTAATTATGAATTTATACTTTAATAACTTTAAAACCATTATTTGCAACCTTGCTGAAATCTTATTTAAATCTTTTTTAATTATATTCACAAGTGGTTTATGATCCGTTTCTATAACAATCTCTCTACCATACACAAATTGGTGATATTTTTCCATAGCTGCACAAATTGCAAAAAGTTCCTTTTCTATAGGGGCCCACCTAGTTTGACTATCTGTGTAACATCTAGAATAAAAAGATATTGGTTTCCCTTCCTGTAGTAAACAAGCTCCTATTCCTCCCTTTGAGCTATCTGTCTGTAAAGTTAAAATTCCTTCTTTTTTCAAAATAGCTAATGTAGGTGTACAAGTTATTTTCTTTTTTAATTCTTCAAACGCCTGTTTATGATTACTATCCCATATCCACTCAACATCTTTTCTAAGCAAGTGTCTCAATGGTTCGGTACTCTTGGTATACTGTGGTATAAATTTGCTTAAATAGTTGCACATTCCTAAAAACTTTTGTAATTGTTTTACATTTCTGGGCTTCTCTAAATTAATAATTGACTTAATATGATCTGGGTCTACCTTTATGCCCTCTTTTGAAATATACAAACCTACATACTTGACATGATCTTTTTTGTACTGAATTTTCTTACTATTGAACTTAACATTGTACTCCCTAGCTCTTTTTATCACCTGTTCTAATATCCTATCATGTTCGATCTCATTTTTTCCAGAAATTATAAGGTCATCGTAGTAAATATGTACTCCTACTATATCACTGAAAACACTATGCATTATTCTTTGCATGACCTCCGGAGCTGATGTAATGCCAAATGGTAATCTAAGGAACCTATACCTACCAAAAGGTGTTCCAAATGTGCAAACTTTATCCTCATCATCAAGCAATATCTGAAAAAATCCATCTTTTAAATCAAGCACAGTAAACACTTCTTTTCCTGCTAAGTTGCTATAAATTTCTTCAGGTGATGGAATTTGATAATTTTCACGTAAAATATTTTCATTTAACTCTTTAGGATCTAAACATAATCTCAAACTTTTATCTGGTTTTTCTACAATCACTAAGTTATTGCACCAAGCTGTTGGACCTTCTACTTTTTCTATTATTTGTCTACTCTCATAACTGTCTAATGTATGTTTTAACTTATCTTTGATTGCATTAGGTACTCTGCGAATTGACTTAATTACAGGTACTGTATCCTCTTTCACTTTTATCTTATAGTTTCCTATCTTTCCTAACCCTTGAAAAATATCTTTGTTCTCATTCACAAACCTATCTTTCTCGGAACATGTTATTCCTTCTACTCTTGACACTAAGTTTAATCTCATGCAATCTTGTAACCCTAACACAGGTTGAACTTGCAGGTCAATAACATTGAAATTTATTTTCTCATCTTTACCTCTGACATTGCAGTTAAATTCTACAGATCCTAAAGTATTCAGTTTTTGTTTGTTATACACAAGTAACACTGACTTTGAGGGTTTAAGTAAATTTTTCCCTTTAATTTTATTAAATAAACTTACCGGTAACGTATTACAGTCTGCACCTGTATCTAGTTTTAAATTAATATCAAAGTTATTTATCTTAATTGTCTCTATCCAAGGTTGTGATTTCACACTGTCCACAGTAACAATACTTCCCAAGTCATACTCTGATTCACTTAGTTTTTCTTCTTCCTGTATTTCATTCACTTTTTTCTTATTTCCTCTTGCACCTTGCCATTTTCCTCCCTGTTTTCCTTGTACTCCGGGAACATTCTTCTTTTCTTTCTTATTCTGGAAGTTCTTCTTATTTTTACACACCGCAGCAAAGTGATTATATCTTTCGCACACTGCACACTTCCTACCATAGGCTGGACACGACCTTGGCTGATGTTTTCGACCACAATACTCACAACTGCTACTCTTCACTGCATCTATTTTGTATCTGTTCTCACCTTCAATAATTTTTACTTGTTCTTTTCCTATTTCTATTGATCTTCCTGTTTCAATTGCTTTTTCTAGGGTTAAATCTTCTCTTAGTAATCTTTCTTTTATCAGTTTGTCACTAGTTCCTATTATAAGCACCAATATTATTATTCTTTCTTTCAATCCTTCCAGCTTACAAGTATTTGCCTTTGTTTTTACTCTAGTAGAAAATCTCTCAAAACTTTCTCCTTCCTGTTGTTTCATCTGCATCAACTCATAAGTATTTATTATTAAATTTTTACTTGGCTCAACGTAATCTTCAAATCCTTGTATTAACTCGTCTAGCGTAATTTTATCCGTTAACTTATCCTTTATGTTCGCGTTGTAGGCCTCTACCGCGTACTCACCTGCGCAGCTCAAAAACAATGCAACCTTTCTGCTCTCCGATGCCGTAGACAGTCCTGTGGCTTCTAAATATAGGCTAAATCTTTGCTTGAAGGATCGCCAGTTCCCTTCTGTGCCCGTAAGAACAAGTTCTGCCGGCGGTTTTATATTGTAGGCCTCCATCTTGTTAGTCACACACACCTGACACCATGTTTCGTATTTATCATAATAAAATACGAGTATTTATTTGTAACTCTGTTTATTTGCACTAAGCTTTATATTTATCAAAGATTGCAATATTAGTAGTCTAATATCTATTTTAAATAGCACAAAGCAACTTCTCATGAAGACCAAATCACGCCCTTGAGTATAGACTACATCCATGTCATAGACTAACAACTTTACACTTTTAATTATGACATACCAAACAGTGGTAGTACTGTGTGCAGGACTAAAACCAGACTGAAAGGGGTTAAATAAATTGTTGACAGTAAGGTGAGAAGACAGTTGTTTCAGCACACAGGATTTAATAATTTTAGAAAGATAAGGCAAGATCTACCAGAATTTAGTAGAAAATGTAAGCAAAAGCCCCTCATATCAAGGCGGATGTTTTCTCCTGCTATTTAATTAGGTAGTGAATAACTACGCCGATGAAGGAAAATATGTTAATTTCTTTTTTTTGGTTTGTGTGGAAAATTTAGTAATTCCTCGACTCGTCCCACCATGCCGATAAAATATTTGGGACGAAATGCAGAAAATCAAAGATATATTTACATTCGTCGTATTACAGCTCGTCCTCAGTAATTCTTAAACTTTCTCAACTTTTTACGTTTGTCCTAGTTTTTTTGATTTTCCAAGAAAACTTGCGTCTCATACGATGAAACCTGGATATATCAGCGTCACTTACGATTCGTTATCAACCTAGATATGCTAGATCTCTCTAGCCTATCTCAGACGCCCGGATGTACTCGTACATGCAAGCTTTAATTAATGGTAGATAGCTTTTTTCGACCGGAAATAGATAGGATTTCGTACTGCCAGATGTTTTATAGGGAGGAACACAAAATCTAAAGGTTACAATTTCCATCTCTTGTCTAGGGCAAAACTACTGATTTAATTGTTATAGGGAATGTCCGTAATACCATAGCGCACGGTTGTTTCCAAACTGTGACTACAGCGCCGTCTAGTCGTCGGTAGCCGCGTCGGTGTGTATAGAAGTTACAGTTTTAAACTCCATCAGGCTCACTAAAGCCACGCTTGCATCTGTTTACGATTCATGTTTACAAAACGCACTCTTTCTCTCTTCAAGGTTAAGGAAATCGAATGCGAGCGAGGAGGAGACACGGAAAGCGATCACGGAGCGCATCCAGGACGAGCTGCTGCGGCTGCGCGACGCGACGCACGCGCTCGTGCAGCGCGCGGTCGGCGCGCGCGCAGACGCCGTGCTGCAGCGGGACGCGCGCACCGACACGCGCGTGCGCGCCGCGGGGGACCAGCTGCCCAACGGGAAGGACCACGCGCCGGGGGACAAGGAAAAAGAAAAGGACACGTAGACGGACGGTGCGATTCAGTGATGCCTCGCCGGACCGCTGCCGACGCTCCGTCGATACGACTTTGGTACTGATGCTGTTCATTGATCGGAGACTGTTCCGGACGGTTCATAAGTTCGGATGACAGCCATCCTTTTTACTCGAAAGGTAACGTTGGTACGCGCCATCCGAAAATAAGGACACCGTGTTTAAGCCTCCAAATAGACATCAAGGAGATCGTCGATACAAAAACTATCGATCGAACGTCGATCTAGTGTTCCCCGCTCCGGGACGATCATATCAGCTCGACGACTCATAGATTAATCAATAGAATCAAATTTTTATACGAGTCTTTACAATGTTATCGTTTGTAACCGATTTTAGTCCGAGGAGTAGGATTTGTACCGAATATACGCACAACCTATCGCGCCGTGATACCGTGCGGGCGCGCAACTCGCTCGACCGATGGCGACGTTATTTACCGATTTTCTGCTTTTGAATGTTTCAAATTGATATACGCAACCTTCCAGGTTGTAGTTGTCATCCGCCGACAGCGTATAGTACGCGCCCGCATTTATTCCAAAGGAAAAGGCATAAATAGTTTTTCGTTTTAGTATTATTAGTTAGTGAATAACTCGAACGAGTGAGGCGCGCCGCGGTCGGCCCGGCTTCGGTAAGGAGCCCGCAGACGAACAACATTCACACTAAGAGACGGGCTATGGGACTTTGCCGTGTCTACCTCAGCTTCTCGATCGCACTTAGGCCAAGCCTCATCGCCTCGTATCACGTTTCATATCAAAGTGAGACAGTCGGTAGCGAAAAATACAAAGTATACTAATTGACGAAAAGCGTCGTTTGCGAGCGCCGGCCCGGCGCGCGGCGAGGCGGCGCGGCGCTTCTTTTTAATTTTATGAATTAGGTAACCAACATCCGGCATAGGATGTACTTTCCCATGTAGAAAGTTAACACCTTGAATACTTAACCTATTAACCGCCGGACGTCCAGCCCAAAAAACGTGCCCCTAGCGCCGGACACTTATTTTAGAACTTCCACAGTAGTGGTGGGAAATAACTTCACGATAATGCAATTTTTGGCAGTATAAAAACTATTTTTAACTAATCAAAAGTATGTTTTATGGTAAAATATTAAATTCTGAAACCAAAAATCGTCGTTTTATAACTTAATACTTTATTTAACAAACAAGAAACAAAGTTTAAGCAGTAAAGTAGTATTTTGCAAACATTAAAAAATATCGATGATTCAAGCCCTTATGTAACCTTGAATTCACAAACTGTCGGATATATCCGACTGTGGCTCTGTGATTCAAGGTAATACTTTTATTTTTAGTGATGTGCATGTCTCGATATTGCAGAAACTTTTTTCAGCTGGTCAAGCACATACCTTTTTACGTAATTTGTTTAGTTGAAATTTAATTGTTGAATATAGTAAAAGCATAAATATAAAATTATTTTTCAATAATCATTGACATACAAATATCGGTATATCTTTATAATTTAAAGGATGAATTGAACAAAGGATCTATCGACCAGTGTTCTTTGATGCACGCACGAACACGGGGCATTTTTTTTAAGTTTACACACACAACTAGAGATTTTATTATTTCGGGAAATAAGCATGATAATACTTCCATAATATCAATCAACATCACATACCTACATAATATTACATAATTGATACGTGGCCCAAGGAAGTGATAATCTAAAAATTGATATTTAAAAAAAATCCATCATCTAAAAACTGAAATTAATAGGTGCCTACGAGTATGGCTTACCTGCACTTGGTCTAACTCTAAATCATCATCCGACTCGAAATATGTCATTTCCCTCCCAGCCTTCCAAAATTCTAATATTCTTCACTGACATGTTTAACGTACCTACCTTTTTATAAACAAATTACTAATGATCACAAATTAATATAGACATGTCGATAAAATTATCAACTTACCCTCACTTTGTTAATATTTTTGCCGCCTGTGACGTCACAAGCGGACGGATATATCCGACTCCGGCGTTGGCGCAGTAGTTTATTATTTGTAACAATAGTGATGTCACATCACTAATAACACTTGAATGTTAATTTGATGATTTTGTGATAAAATCAGCATTTTTATACTTAAAACCAATAAAGTAATGACAGAATAGAATTGCCAATATGATTGACTTATTTCTATCATGAACAACACATACATATTGTAAAATATCTCACTTTCTGAAAAAATATATACACAATTTTACCACAACACTACTGTCGGATATATACGACTGCGGCGTTTCAACTATAAGTAAATCACTAATTGAGCAGCCTATGCGATGTTAATGTTTGTTGATATTTTTTTAGATCATATTGTTAATAAGAAGGCTAGAGCATTTCATAAAACGAACGTGTATACGTTTTATTTTATTTATTTATTTTCGTGATATTTTTCAGTCAATAGTTTGAATAAAATTAGACGAGAAAGTTGCAGTCGGATTCTTCCGACTGTGGCGGTTATGACCCGAATTCTTGCTGTCGGATAAATACGACTGCGGCGGTTAATGGGTTAACGAATCCCCGAGGATTCGCTTTTTTATATTTAGTGGTCCAATATACCGTAGTTATAGTCCGCAGCGCCGCGGCCCCGCGCCGACTTAGTATATAGTAAGTAATATTGTGTGGGAATGTTATCGATAAGGTATCGTGTGTCCGTGTCTGTGTCGTGCCCGTGCCCCCTAAACCAAATGATACATATTTTCGTGTGAACTATACACTCTTCATGTTCGCTATTCCTTTACACTCTGTTGATCGTGAAGTATCACTAAATTACGACATTATTCTCGTGTCTCCCTGTACATAATATACCAGGAGCTTCTATTTGTAGTTCCCACTGTCAAAAATAATTTTGATATCGATTTTTTATCTATTTTTTACACAGTGTTGTAATTGTATCGTTTACACCTTTATAGTAACGTGCGAGGCCGTCAAGTCCATCCCGAACTTTGTTTTCGCATAAATAGGGCAGCTGGTTTGTTATTGCGTCGAGGCTTCGTCCTTAGTATTAGTTCGCCTTTGTGTAAATGGATGTGTATATGTTTGTGTGTGTGCGTCGTGCGCATGTGTGTGTGTGCTCGCTTGTCCCTGTCGTTGTTCTCTATTAGTGAAATTATTTGTAATATAATTGTCGTTACCAGTGTGATGTGCTAATCGATGTGAACTGAGTATTTTTATCGTTATTCAACTAATCACTGCGATATTTTTCTTATAATAATATTTGTTGAAAGTCTTCCGCACACTTTTATTATTAAAACTTGTTTATATTAATTGTATGTATACTGGTTACATACTTCGTAGTTTTAGGGGAATAAATAAATGCCGCCTTGTCCTATACCACATTGCCACGTTTAATCAAAGTTTTTCAAATTTTTCGAGTTTATATTGAAGTCTGAATGAGTGCCATCTAACAGTTTGTCCATTGCTATGGGAATATTTATACTTTAACGTAGGACAAGGTAGTATTCACGGTACGGCGGCGCCCGCTTTTAGTGCGCCTATCATTTTATCAAACTGATATATCATGTCAATAGTCCAATGGCCGTATTGCCTCAAAATATTGACGAATTCATCTGCACTTTAACACATATAAAATCAATTTATTTTTACATTTCAATCAGTTTGATAATAAATTAGGTGGTCATGGCCTTGCACACATCTGACTGGTCTCAAATGTGTGGATTCTTCAGATATGACATCATTATGATGCCGACTGTACATCGTCGCCAAGACTGGAAGTGTTCCTCTAGATAATGGCGCTCGTCCTAATCTTGGCTGCAGTTTATTTAGAGCTCGTTTAATTCCACACTTGAGCTATCTCGGCGAGAGCGCGGCCGGCATTATAGCGAGTTGTGCGCGCCAGACCCGCCGCCGTATAATCATACAGGTGAGCGCATCGCACACGGCTAAGATGTTATTATATCTTAGGGTACCACACGCGGTTTAGATACGCTAAGATATATCTACCATATGTTGCCCCAAAAATGTGTATACAGGGTGGTTTAGTATGTGAATAATACGGCATCGCTATTCGATTTATTTGATAGCTCCTCGGAAGATGATTCGGACTTCAAATAAGATATTACGATATGAAAACTTATCCCGCACTTAGCAAGTGCTGATCAATTCGATTGGACAGAAACAATATGAAGCTATTGAAGTGCTTTTACTAGCGTATGAAACTGAACATCGCCAACAAAGCAGATGTTTCAATTCTGGCCATCTCTTGTACAGGCAACTAAGAAAAGGAAAACAATCACTTAAACTTCCTAAAAATATTTCTAAAAATATATCTTGCTGTTTTCGGCCGCACAAAAATATTTTGCGATGTTACACATTCATTAATGATGGTAATTTTTATCGACATATTTAGAACGTTCAGAAATAATATTGTTGTGTAATCTATCAATTATTCTATAAAGATGAAACTGTTATTGTTCGCGCATAGGGCGAGCAAATAAATAAAAGTAGATTGGTAAAAAATATGCAGATTTACTTGGATTTAAATATAAAAGATACAGTGCAGAGAATTTGTGTTAGGTTTTACAAGATGACAGTATATCAGTGTAACTTTTTCTAAACGTCAAAAATAGTGATGCTCCGTACGTGACCCGAAAAGACAGATTAAACAGAAATTAAAAACCGATAAAATAGGGATGTTCTGGCGTAGACAGTTATTATATCTCAACTTACATTCACATGAAAAGAAGACAAATAAGTTATCTAAACGAATATTGGTATTTTTTGGTGTAATGTACAAGACATGGCCTAAGTTCCATAGGAACTGGAACATCTCTTTTCATGCCACATGAATTGATGCCACTTGTCATGAACTCACACAAACGGTATCATATTCGACAATAAAGTTTCAAGAAATACGTTAGGTAAAATATTGTCATTGGAAAGTTATTTTATTTGCATATTATTTTATTTGCATATGCATATAAATGAACACCCTATATAAGGATCTTGCGATATACTTTGTATCTTAAGTTACTTACTTATCCGAAGATACCTAATATAAAAATACTATAGCATCTTAGCAGTCTGTGATGGTTCATACAAAATGTATAGCTCGCTATACTTTATCTGAGATAAAATAGCATCGAAGCCGTGTGTGATGCGCTTTAAAGTTAACCCTTTGACCAGTAGAAAAATCAGGATGTTTAATCGCTTCTCGACCTTAATCTATACTAATATTATAAAGCTGAAGAGTTTGTTTGTTTGTTTGTTTGTTTGTTTGAACGCGCTAATCTCAAAAACTACTGGCCCGATTTGAAAAATTATTTTTACGTTGGATAGTCCATTTATCGAGGAAGGCTTTAAGCTATATACCATAAAGATACGACTCATAAGACCACAGCAGAAATGAAAAATGTTGCGAAAACGGGAGAAAGATATTCCTTTTGAGAGCTTCCGTTCCATACGCTGCGGAAACCGCTTAAGTTACACAAAAATCATGTATGACAGGATTGTTCAGCATTAAGAGTTCTATAATAAAGTCCGCGACAGCATATGTCTATCTTTTATGGTTGACTTACTACAACCTTTTTTATGTTAATAAATTTGTAAAAAAAAATATTCATTATTTTTAGAGGTGTCTTATACACAGGTATTTATTCTTATCAAAATAAATACATTCATCATCACGAGCATTTCATTTAAAACCAAGTTGCCCTTTATATCATTTGATTTCAATAAATATCTTAGGAGCTATCACAGTTTTAACATAACTCCGCACCAAAATAATGTTCGCAGCTTAAGTACAACGTGCGCTTGCCCTAATCTATACTAATACTAATATATTATAAAGCTGAAGAGTTTGTTTGTTTGAACGCGCTTATCTCAGGAACTGCTGGACCGATTTGAAAAAATATTTCTGTGTTGGATAGCTTATTTATCGAGGAAGGCTTTAGGATATAAAACATGACGCTGCGACGGGAGGGGAGGGAGCAAACTCAAAACGCGCGGACGAAGTCGCGGGGGACCGCTAGTTATTATATTAAAGGTACGAACGTTCAAATACTGTGGCATGTATTTTGCTATTGCCGGTCAAAGGGTGAACTGACTCATAATATCGATCGTTCCTACGTTCAGTGGATCATAGTCCAGGGCTTGTATATACTTACGTGAATTGATTAGTTAGCCGCGAAGGCGACATGTTTTTTCTAAGTTGTTGTTGTTCTGTTATCTGAACTAACTTCGTGAAACCGCTTTTTGGATATCTAAGTCTATTTTATTTTATAAATAAATTGATGGACCTTATCACATGATTATCATTTACCTCCTTACCTTAGGAGTCGATTTTACCAATATCAGATAGGACTTATCCGACCGAATAAGAATAAAACGATTTAAAAATGTCATTAACGTGAATGATTGCTGACAAATAGGTGAAGTTTTCGAATTAAGCGTTATTTATTGTATTCGACGAATATTCCTATCTGACGTTGGTAAAATTTCCTCTTATTATAAAGTATCCTAACTATTTAATAACCAAAAATATCCTTAAAGGTTGTTAATAAAAAGGGTTTCTTTTAAAACAGAATGTAATTTCGATATCAACATTTAATGTCAATTGAAAATTATATCTCATTTTATTTACAATCAACGATTATCCGAACATCACATACAAAATGACCTGTCATACAAATTAATACAACATTAGAAACAACTAGCATCTACGTATTACTTCGTAATTGCTAAGTCAAGGCGGGTCGAGGAGTTATTGCCAAACGACTTACAAAACCAAAAATATATTACAGATTAACCTACTTCTTACAGCAAAGATTTGAGATTTAGACGCACAATTACTGATATGTACCTAAATATAGTAATCTGTTGTTAAATGCTATAAAAATATAATCATCTTAACACAAGACAATCCTTTATAAAAGAGAGTTTGATCGGGTAGATCACGTTATAAACTTCAGCGTCCAGTTATTGCTAAAATACTTAACGCAAGTCCATGATTTTTAAAAGCATAATTTAAAAGTTGACAATAATCACAATATTCTTCTTCGCCATTTGTAGAACATCACTAAAGTTAAGAAATAACGATGACACGTCAAACTTGAACTTAATCACAGCCAAGTTTTCAGCTTCAAAATGTCCAATGTAAACATCAAGTGTATTTGACACAGAGACAAGACAGGTTTATTGCCACTAACTTATACAATGTGTTAATTTTACACTTGATCAAACTTTCAGGAAGTGCTCTACTCACGGTTTTGAACAACTTTTACTATGGGACCAACTTCGAAATCGAGAAAAAGAAATCAGCTGTTCCATACATTTTATCCAAGATGAAATTAGTTTTTGTATGGAACAGCTGTTTTTTTTAAGTGTAAAATTAACACATTGTATTATTTTATTTTTAAAGGCACAATACAAGCAAATTACCAAAATAATACAATTAGAAATGTTCATACAGTAAGGAAATGACCGGTCGAGTGACCTAAAATAACTATGCACGACATAACAATATTATTATTAAACTATAACTAGGTGAAAGACGATAACTGTAATTTTAATAAACAAGTTAGTTCATGTGTTGTTTAACTAATTTTTTGAAAGTTCAGAAGCTCTGGTTAAACAGATCGAGGCTGAACGTCAAGTTATTCAATTCCCGACACATTCTGTAAACAGGGTCATGCAATGAAACATTGTTATTCGCGAGCGGAATATCGAAAAGCTTAGGGTTTCGAGTTCTTGACTTATTGGCCCTAAAACGGAGTTAACTAAAGAGTTCACTACTCATTTGACCCACGATCGAAAAAGGATGCCGCTTTGCACAAAAATAATCATTTTTTTAATAACTACATGATGAAAAATTTAAAACATATTTAATTTTATTGCTCAGACAATGGTGGAACTAACGCCGAATGGCATTCTCTATCTTTACTCTACTCATACCTGAGGGCGAAAGATAATCGAAATATGGGCCATTTTATTGTTCGCCTTGCTCGATATCGCTCATAAAAATATGAGGTACATAAAAAATGGACTGCCATATTAAATGAAAATATCCAGGGTTTGGTAATACGCCTAATTAAAATTGCTTTCGAGATATTTTTCATATCAATTATGGTAACACTGGCTTGTGCCGGCAGCAATGACGTTTTCAAAGTAATAACTGTAGCTTCATTTTTGGCCATTCTTCAAATAAATCGGTGGCACTATATTCGATATATTCTGCGGATCTTTTTGAGAGATGCTGAAAATTGATTAAATACGGAAGCAAAATTGTGATATTAACTCTTTCACGGAAAACGAACGCCTATAGGCGTGATAACAATAAAATTTCTATCGTGTCTAGACTGTCCGTAAAAGTTTAAAATGTGATGCAAAATGAAAGTGGCCATTTTGCACACACACACCTCTTGGCTACCGGCTACAGCTGCCGTGTCGGCTGCTGCGTCGACGCCGCGTCGGCTAGCCGCTGACGTACCTCTTTGGTGCGCGTCGTCACGCGTCCGCGGCGGGGTCGGGCAGGTCGTGCGCGTCGGCGACGTGCAGCGCGACGACGGGCGCGGCGCCGAAGGGCGGGCGGTAGGCGATGCGCGCGTCGCGGAACAGCCGCGCGGGCGGCGCCACGTCGCACAGGTACACGCGCCCCAGCGCCGCGCTCAGCGCGCCCGGCAGCAGCGCCACCACGCTCGCGCGGCAGCACGGGCCCGGGCCCTCCCACCCGCCCAGCGGGGGCTCTGCCGGGAGCGAATGACATCATTAATGCGACGCTCCAACCTTGCAACTTATACAGGGTTACAGGAAAAGTCGACCTAGATCCGTTAAAGGCTTGTAGTACACATCATTTTTGAATGATTTTACTATGAAACCCCCATCCTAAACTTAACCGTTTTCGAGATATTCGAGTTTGACCATCTCGCCGATCGGTCAGGTCGCCTAGCTTGGAATCACGCACACCGTCGCGCCGGTTGGCCACATCGCCACAAGTAACAATAAAAGTATCGATACTTGTGAATTAATAACATTATTATACTGGATTCAATAATAAACTACCGTTACCCGTATAACTATTTAAATTGTTACTTTACGAAAATATCGGTATAATTATATAAGGTTAAATCGTTTTAAGTGATAATATTTGAACGGTGTATTTGTATACACCATAGAAACAGGACACTCATTATTTTTTGGAAATTTCATATTTTTTTATATTTATTTTCTCTAACAAAGAAAATATCATTATTTTAAAATAGCACCCTGACGATTTTAAAAGTTATCTACGTCATCGGCTTCACCTCTCTCAAATCAATGTCCAATAGTTATTTTTCTTAAATCTCATAATTCCTTAGTAAAAATAAATTACGAAAACAAATATTTATCTCAATTTTTAATTTTCTCAAAAACTAGCGAATAAAAACCGAAAGTTTTTCTAAAAAATATGTTCCATTTATTGTGCTGAATCAGCCCTTTAAATATTATAACTTAAAACGAGGTCACCTTATAGAATGGTGGTGTTATGATGAATTTGGTATCGTTAACAAGCCGTGCGTCGCACAGTGGTCGCGATCAAATAAAACATGGACATTGATGCTAGAAGCACAAAAATTTTATTGGTGGTTCGTACTAGGATTTCTAATACGACAAAAAAATATTATTATCCTAACATGGCTATTTCTTGGTAAATAAAATAAAATACTTTTACATACTTTAACAAATGTAATCGCAATCTTGTCATCTCTTAAGAATTTCGAGGAATTAATAGAAATGTCATTCTTTCTATACAAAAAAAAGTTTTTTTTTTTACCGAAAAATAGTCGTGATAGGATAATAATATTTTTATATCTTATAAGTTATCCTAATACTAACCATCAATAAAATCCTAATGCCTGTAGCATCAATGTCCATATTTTATTAAATCGGGACCACTCAAAGTCAAAGTCAAAAATATTTTATTCAATTTAGGACACAAAATGCCAGTAATGAACGTCAATAATTAGTGTAATATTGTGTAATACTATGCGTGGGAGCGCATCTCACCGATGGCGACGGTGGCCGCGCGGGCGGCGCGCGCCCAGCCCAGCGCGGCGGCGTCTGCGCGCGCGCCCAGCGCCAGCAGCACCAGGTCCGGGCTCGGCAGCCGCTCCAGCGGCGCCGGCCGGACGCCGCTCAGCGCCAGCGCGGACAGCTCCGCGTTCAGCGCGGGGCTCGCTCCCTCACCTGGGGGAATAGTAGTTCGATTGATGAATTATATATAATATATATCGATGGCGATCGCGATCAAATCGTTTTTATTTCATATTTTTTTGGGAAAAATACAGTTATAATAAATACATTAATAACATAAACCTATTAAAGTTTCCTTGACTATAACGGCCAATTTTTCAATAGTCTGATAAAACTTATCAGACTGATAAATTATGCACGAGCTAGCATCGTACATTGCGACAACCACGGCGTCAGCAACCTAAATCGCAGCGGCTGACCGATGGACCCAGCAAGCACCGTCGGCACTCACACCGGCAGCACACAATCATAAACCTTTCTATGTTAACGCACGATACAATTGTTATAAATACAACTTATTCAGTTCAAATAAACTAGATATAAACCGTCCGTGTTGGTTCTCATCTCCCTCCGCTGCGGCCAAGACACTTTTTAGCCGTCACTATGATCAGTCTGGTGAGCCTGCCAGACTGGCAGCGGGTCCACGCCACCTACTCACCGTCCTAACGCTGCTTGCCTGGGCGACCTGGGAACAGCTATCCTACCTCAACATCCTTATTATATCTAAGTATCTATTGTTAGGCTGAGCTAGGGCTCTATGGACTTAGTATCTTCGCGCTGCCGCCGCTGAGCGGCGCGGCCAGCAGCGCGGCGGCCGGCGCCTGGTGCGCGTTGCGCGGGTCCAGCCGCCGCGCCGCTAGGCCTAGTGACTCACCGGCCAGGTGCAGCGCCACGTGCGCGCCGTGCGAGGCGAGCAGGCGCAGTGCGGCGGCCGCGGCGGGCGCGCCGGGCGCGAGCGGCGCGGCCAGCAGCGCGGCGGCCGGCGCCTGGTGCGCGTTGCGCGGGTCCAGCCGCCGCGCCGCTAGGCCTAGTGACTCACCGGCCAGGTGCAGCGCCACGTGCGCGCCGTGCGAGGCGAGCAGGCGCAGTGCGGCGGCCGCGGCGGGCGCGCCGGGCGCGAGCGGCGCGGCCAGCAGCGCGGCGGCCGGCGCCTGGTGCGCGTTGCGCGGGTCCAGCCGCCGCGCCGCTAGGCCTAGTGACTCACCGGCCAGGTGCAGCGCCACGTGCGCGCCGTGCGAGGCGAGCAGGCGCAGTGCGGCGGCCGCGGCGGGCGCGCCGGGCGCGAGCGGCGCGGCCAGCAGCGCGGCGGCCGGCGCCTGGTGCGCGTTGCGCGGGTCCAGCCGCCGCGCCGCTAGGCCTAGTGACTCACCGGCCAGGTGCAGCGCCACGTGCGCGCCGTGCGAGGCGAGCAGGCGCAGTGCGGCGGCCGCGGCGGGCGCGCCGGGCGCGAGCGGCGCGGCCAGCAGCGCGGCGGCCGGCGCCTGGTGCGCGTTGCGCGGGTCCAGCCGCCGCGCCGCTAGGCCTAGTGACTCACCGGCCAGGTGCAGCGCCACGTGCGCGCCGTGCGAGGCGAGCAGGCGCAGTGCGGCGGCCGCGGCGGGCGCGCCGGGCGCGAGCGGCGCGGCCAGCAGCGCGGCGGCCGGCGCCTGGTGCGCGTTGCGCGGGTCCAGCCGCCGCGCCGCTAGGCCTAGTGACTCACCGGCCAGGTGCAGCGCCACGTGCGCGCCGTGCGAGGCGAGCAGGCGCAGTGCGGCGGCCGCGGCGGGCGCGCCGGGCGCGAGCGGCGCGGCCAGCAGCGCGGCGGCCGGCGCCTGGTGCGCGTTGCGCGGGTCCAGCCGCCGCGCCGCTAGGCCTAGTGACTCACCGGCCAGGTGCAGCGCCACGTGCGCGCCGTGCGAGGCGAGCAGGCGCAGTGCGGCGGCCGCGGCGGGCGCGCCGGGCGCGAGCGGCGCGGCCAGCAGCGCGGCGGCCGGCGCCTGGTGCGCGTTGCGCGGGTCCAGCCGCCGCCCGCCGCCCACCAGCCGCAGGCACACGTCCGCCGCGCCGCGCGCCAGCAGCGTGCGCGCGCTCTCCGCCAGGCCCATCCTGCCCCAATGTCAACACAAAAACCACACTTATATTGCTTACTAAACAAAACTCGATACAACAATCGAGGATCTTCAAAACGATCAGGAAAAACGAAGTAAAATGGGCATTTTGGGTACACATCATAATAATAGAACTTTTTCGAAATATTGGACATATTTAGCTAAACAGAATGCCACGTCTAGCATACGTGGGGATGACTGAGCCACAAGCTATTGCTGACCTCTTCGAGGAGCGTTTTTGAGTTCCCGCAAGGTGCACGGAGGCGGATACTACTTCTGACCGTGAATATTCGCCACCGCCAAAATGGTAGCTATGCGGTGACTTCGCACATGTCAAGAGTCCCCTAGACGATTTTATTTTAAAACTCACGAGCCCGCCGATTTTTGGTTTTCGATCGCGACTGATCAAAAACAGGCTGCGAGACCCGCGTCGTGAGTTCTGTTTAAACTTTTACATATACAAATCTGCATTCTACTGAGACGGCGCGCGCGGGTTCATGGAAACCGCGCCGAGAGCTCTTAGCGTTAATGTGGAGCACTTCAAAAATTCTGGTCTTCACAAGCCTCGTGTTCTGGCTCTGATGCACAATCACTGCTTGCGACACTCGTACCTATCCCCTGGTTGCATGAAACTATCGTTCTACCCATTAACAAGAACAAATTGGTAGACGCGTCTGACAAGACCAAACCCATTTCGTTGGGAACCTTTGCATTGAATTCATTCGAGTGACTACTTCTTTGCGCTGATCAAAAGGGCCGTCCAATGACCAGCAATAGGACTCTCGGGCCTCCCTCGGAGCTTCCGCACACTCTGCTCGTCAGCAAGGTCACTTTCTTACGAATTATCGTGTAAAATCCGTCAGTGCGCGCCTCGGCGACACGCTGCAGAAGCGCGGTAACAACAGCATTCGGAAGGCATTGTTGTATTGGACCCGCAGAACGCTGTTGAGCTACTGCGTATATCTCACTCATACGCTGCTATAAAATGGTTGGCAATACGCCTTAAACAGGGCAATTTTTACAACAAGCCTAATACATATATTGCTTCTGACCGCGCCCTGCGTTCTCTTTCTATGTCAAGATCATACTTTTGGTCCTCTGTTCCGACTTTCCCAAGGTATTTGAACTGTTTGACTCTCTTCAAGGCAGTTCTGCACAATGACAGGCGGAACGATTTGTTGAGTGCTGCTACCAGCGGCGAATCTAGCATAGGCTTTACTCGTTTGCGCCAGCTCTGTGAGCGCACCGAGCGACGGGGCCAGCAGCACCATGTTATCGTCTTAGCTGAAGTTTGTTGATGTTAAAAATATCTATAGAACATCCCGTGTGCATGCTGCTGCAATGAGCCTGCGGATCAACTGGCCAATAAACAGGTTGAAAAACTCCGGAGACGGCCGTGCCTCACGCCGCACTCCAACCTGTACTCGTCCAAGCCGCCCATAGCACGTAATTAACCTGGTTGCCAAAATCTCTTTGACCTCCGACGGAAGTTCAATGCGCTTCATCTTGTTCTACAGCAACGGGTAGGGCACCAAATCGAAGGCTTCTGACAGATCTTCAAAGCATGCGTGTAAGGGGGTGCTTCTGGGCTAGGATAGCACTCTCAGTAGATAAGCCAGCTCAGAAACCGAATTGGGCATTGTGCTGGTTCACATAATTATCCAACAGCTTATCAATCACACCATCAAACACCTTAGCTGTGATGGTTGCCAACGAAATGGGCCTGTATTTGCTCTTGTCAGACGCGTCTCCCGCTTTGTTCTTGATAATAGGTACAAAGATAGTTTTTATGCAATCAGGGGGCAGGTACGAGTGTCGCAAACAGTGTCAGAACATGAGGCAAGTGAACACCAGCATTTTTGAAGTGCTCCACACTAACGCTAAGAACTCACCGGGCGTACACCGCGTCGTGAGTTTTGTTTGAACTTTTTATATACTACTCTACATTTTACAGAAGCTGAGCTGTTGAATGTAGCCAAATAAAGAGATAAAAGATTGCATTCCTCCTCATTGTTCGTCCAGCGGATAGATAAACAAACCTTTCGAGTCCCTCCCACAGCTGCTGGCGAGCTGCGGGCGTAACGGCGGGCACGACCACCGCGTCGTCTGTGACGTAGTCCAGCGGCCCGCGAATGTCGTCCGGTACTCTAATAGCGCGGCGTGCGCACGCGCCGCCCCCGCCGCCCAGCACGTTCTCGTCGTGTCTCAGCTTACCCGCCTGTTTCATGAAAATACCGAAAAAAATACACTAAATGATACTTGAACCAGAATACAATTCAAATTTTCAACCACCTAAATTTCGAGTTACCACGAGCTTTTAAGGAACCTTGTTTTCCTGGTTGATACTTTCTTAATGTTAAATTAGGAGAATAGTCCAAAAGCTGTCCTGCTTATGCTCATGGTAAAGCGACTGGTAACTACTCATTCATCACAAACAAAGTTCAAAAACCATTTGAATTTTCAAAATAATTGTGGAGCAGATATAACATAAGCTAATAGTGGAAGCTGTGCGCCCCCTTCCTACGAAAATTATCTAGGTACTTCAGATAAAAAAAAACCTCTGGTATATGTGTGCCAAACAGCTGTACCTGTACACCAATTTCCGAAACAAGAATCTAACAGTTTACAGTTTTAACCTTCACTTAACTTAAACCATCATTCCTATTATTTCACACGGAAATAGACAAGTATAGTCGTTTGTTAAGATGAATTTTAAAAATATGCTATTAAGCCCTAATTTACCTCGTCGGCCTGGCGCACGAGGTCGGGCTTCGAGTTGCGCATGCGCTCCCAGAGCGCGCGCTTGTCGAACAGCGCGAGGTTGCCCTCGAAGTCGAAGTCGTCGTCGAGCGCCGGCGAAGCGGCGTCGCCGAAGCACGCCTCGTTGCGACGCCGCGCCTTCTCGTAATTCCCTCCGCGGCCCTTGGGCGTTGTGCCTGTCGTGCCGTAGCTGCCTGCTAGGTTACCTTGACCTATGAATGAGATCATCAGCTGTTAAAATTCATTGGCAAGATAAGGAGACATGATTCGGCCCCTTCAGGGCACATATATTTTTATTTTATTTTTCATTGTACATTTGACATTCATAAGTGGCATATTGTGTCCTTAATTGAATAAACAATATTTGACTTTGACTTTGAAACATTTATCATTGTCTTTCATAACAACCTGACTGTTGTGAGTTAACAACCTGAGTTGTGTGACAAGTGAAATGCTCTGGAATGGTTACTTGTTTGTAAATAAACTTCAAAAGGATTCCCTGTTTGGAACTTTTATTTGTTTTATTAGACTTATTATCAGGCAGGCAGTTGAACAACTGATGGTACATCAGAAGAAAACTAAAAAATAAATTGTAAGGAAATGACAGAAAGGTTGATATAATGGTATGAAATGTATAATCTTAGTAAGCACTAATAAATAAGTTCTCTGGTGCAAGACATTTTCTTTGTGACCTTACTCAAATTATGCTTAAAATGCTATGAGCTTTATCAAGTTTTTAGGCAGTCTACAGACCTGAATAGTTATTGTTCTTGTTGGGGCGGTTGCCCTGTATATCTATAGGCTTGCTGCGGACAGGTGCCGCAACCGGGCCTGTGCTACGTGGGTTCTGCATGCGGCTTGAGCCTGGGCCTACATTTGAGCTTAACTGGTTTTGGTTTCCTACAACAAAGTGACACCCAGTTATCCAGAAAATGGGTCATGGGGCCTAGAGCAGAAGACATGTCACAGTGGAAGACTGGATGGAGGCATATGCTAAAAGGCAGACTCGAGTTCAGAGCAATTTTGTAAAAGTAACTGTATACAGTCATTGATGGAATATAATATGATCAATAATTTAGCTATGAGGTTACACAAACCAGTTACTTACCTGAATTTGTCGGATTGGCCTGTAAGTTCTCACAAACAGTGGCTTTTTGACTTTTCTTGTTATTTTTGGTGACAGCTACGGTGCTGTGAGTTGGCTCCGCTGGCTCTGGTCGCGACTCAATGATCTTAAGGTCCTTAATATCAGCAGCACTGAACACAATACAATAACATAACCTCATGTTTTGTAAAGTAAGTAGCATCAATTATATTTACAAAATACATAAATAGTTACTTACTTGAGAGTGACCTGAGCTTTCGGATATGGGAAACCATTTCTAAATGCCTTTGTGAGGGTAATCGTACTCCCATCTGCATCCAATATTGTCCCCTGATAGCAACCCAAAGGTTCACCACAGTTCACTGAAACGGCGTAGCCTATCCACTTCGCCATCACATATGAATGTAAGAAGATTACTGAATATGTATTTTGAGAATCTCAATTAAAGTAATAACATAAACCTTGCAATTAAATAGAAAAACGAAAGAAAGCGAAAGAGGTGATGGGAACCAATATGACATTACTAATCTGTGGCATGACAGCTAATTTGACAACATATGAGTGAATCAGTGAAGGAAGCACCATTAAAAGCAAAGCACTAATCTGTGGAAGGAAGTGATATTGGTGAGTGAGTGAGTGGTGTATTGTACGGACAACAGCACGTCAAGGTAAACACTGCGGTATCTTATGCAGTTGTCATAAG
Source organism: Pyrausta purpuralis (assembly GCA_963924145.1). Taxonomy (NCBI): domain Eukaryota; kingdom Metazoa; phylum Arthropoda; class Insecta; order Lepidoptera; family Crambidae; genus Pyrausta; species Pyrausta purpuralis. The sequence goes on from OZ001657.1 coordinate 26,423,935, forward strand.
GGCTTGTTTGCAACAAAAGTGGGAAACCTGATGTGCTGGCCACTGTACAATGATATTGTATTAAATCACCGGTGAGAGGCTAAAAGATGGCTCAGCTAAACAACACCTCACTTCAAATTGGGGTCATAATTTTGACGTAGTCTGTTTTTGATGGCGTCAGTGTCTTAATGCCTCAGTGCGCCTTTAAAACTGCAGAAAAACCTAACTAAATAAAAAAAACAGTCCGAATATCATATTTTCGTTAAGTAAATTGTATTTAATGATGCCTATCAATTATGATTGAAGTATTTTCAATAAAATTAGTGAGTTTTGTTTCTTAGCCAACCCACGGACTAACATGGTCGATATTCTAAGACAGTGCTATACATGGAGCAGTTTGGTACTATATTTTTTAATAATAATTTAACGACCGTCACAGTGTGGTGGTTTACGTTCCGGACTATAAAAATAAGCAGTCGCGGGTTCGAATCCCGCCCGCACGACCCTAACAAATATGTCCATGGAAATATATGTTAATATGTCTGTTATATAACTATAAATTACACCTTCAATTTTTTTAAAGTAACAGCGTAGACGCTCACGGATCAAAAGGTCACCGGCACTCGCGTTAACAAAAATATAACAAAAGACTTTTGATAAACACATCTGTGAGGGATGATCCTCACGATTGTAAAAAAAATATGTACGCTCACTATTAGCGTTTTATTTGAAGGAATCATCCTGTTTACATGATGCCAGATGGCTATGGTGTATTTATAAATATTTCTTTATTTATTAAAATAAGGACTGTAAATATTTTAATTATTTTAATTTGTAAATTAATACATGTGGTCACGTGATCGTGAATGCCTAGCAGTGAACGTGACTCTGATATTGGCGCCATGGCGTTTCACGTGATACATTTAAATTGCATTTATTAGATAATTATTCAATATTTTAAATGTTAAATAGTTTTAAAATAAAATGTTTTAGTTGATGAATATACAACCGAGCTAAAGTGTGAACTCAATTTTAAAATTAGGCCAACGAGTCTATTGTAATGTACCTACATACTTTTAAAAATATATTAAAAAAGGTACTCTATTAAGACTCTGTTTCGAATCTGATGTCTGATGTGATAGATGTCAATCCATTGACATCCATTAATCAGACGGTGCCATATTTGTGTACTCTTTTAGTTCGCGAGGCGTCCTCTACTTCTAAATATAATATCATTGGTATTGTAGCAGCCATGAGTAGCAAGCTGCGTTGCCAGACTGTGCTTTATGAATGCTGCATGCTACTGCCAGCAATACCGTAAAGTTGAACGCATATTTATCCGAGCCGAACGCGCCCAACGAAACGAATTTTAGAATTCTTTATATGAATTCTAATGAAACCTCGCACACTAATCCGCGTCGAATCGTCCGAATCTGGAAGAATCCCAGAAATCCTAGACGAATTCGGATGACGTCAGCAGATTCGGCTAATGCGGTCGACACGGACGACTCGCCGGGTATTCAATTCTTACTCACTCCCGCCTTATATGTCGCTAATAGCGCTATCTCATGACTTCTTCGACGCGGTCGATTCGGCCGAATCGGTAATTACGGTAATTGACTTCGATTCGTTCGGCGCGTTCGGCTCAGATAACTGTGCGTTCACCTAAAATTGTACTCCAAAACATTATAGAGATTTTCTTAGTTATTATTTGGAATGTTCTTGGTTGTGGTCGATTTTTTATGCCCCTTCATTTCATTTCGATGTTTTCCTCGACTTTTGGTTAATCAATTCCCCAAACAAAAATAAAAGAGATAACAAAAAAAACTCCATACATAATCTGGTCAAAACCTTTCTACCGTACAAATTAATGAATATTGGCTTATTTATCAAAAATACCGTATCGTTTCGGAACTGCAATGGGTTCCCGTACGAGGCTTCTAATGACTGTAAAATACGGTAATTACCGTAGGTCTGGCATCACTGGCACTCGACCGGTCCGGCTGATTTTGAATCCATCCTATTTTGTCTTAGAGATAGAGCATTATGGACTTTAAACATTCAAATAAAAGCTGTTTTTAAGTCGTTTTTTACGCTGGCGATGCGTTGCGTATCATTCATTCGTCGAGCCAATCAGCCAACTGTCATTTCATTACAAAAGTATACTCTTCCTTTCTTACTGCCTTCTTCAGCCTGTTCACCCTTCATTCAGTTCACAGCAGTGATGTGACAGCACAGTGTTTAGTCTGTGGGTAGGATTTGTAGGTAAAACAAGTGCAGCATTTTTCGAAAATTTAAAAATTTCTGTAATCATCAGAAAATTGCTGGCGCGGAAAAGCTGTAACGAAAATACTACTATGGTGAGTCCTTGTAAATCATATGATAATGTGGTAAATCAGTAAAATTTTATTTTGAATGAGTTTTCTATTCATTGCGGTATTTTTCTGTATAATTCAATCAATTAGTTTTGCTCAGCTGCTACAATTCATGGTTTATTATTCCAAAAAGTCGCTTACAATTTGATTTAATACCTACCTCTTGGTGTGCATTAAAAATAATATTTTATTGAGTCCATAAAAAATCTGGTTTCTGTTTTTAATGGTTATTTGTTCTTTCTTTAAATACCTACCTACCTCACGACCGATATTGCCAAAAGTTCCAAGTCAGTCCTATCTTTCTACATTTATTAAACAATTGTTGGTCCAGGAGTACGTCAAGGAGAATGTTGTGCCCCGCGCACCAGTATCTCCACGACTGCTGATCTCAGCGATGCTGGCGACGGTGGCGGCGCTGGGGGCGGTCGCACTCATTGACCTGGCGCTCCCGACACCGCTGGAAAGGGCCACGGCGCCGCCCGACCGGTTCATCGCGCAGGTGGCCCATGAGCACCTCGTCAACCTCACGTCCATAGGACCCAGGGTATGCCACGCTCTGATGAAATAATCAAGATTACCTACAAGTCTTAGATGTTCTTTAGTTTATTTTTTTTTCTTAATGTGCTAATTCGAAAAAAAAACAGGGATAAACTGCTTTTTCATGAAAAGTCCAATTGGAAGAATTTCTTTTGATTCTGCTTCTGTATAAGCATGGGCCCACATTTAAACTGCTTTCGTTTCAGATAGTTCACTTTAAGCACCAATACTTAAAATATTAAAAGATAATTTGAATTAAGATACATAGGTACCTATTCTAAATTGAATAATAATATATTTACTCTGATAAAAAAAATTACAAGAGTGATAGTGATCTCGGCACTAAGAATGGTTTCTTGTATTGCAGGGGCCAGTTAAATCTATTTAATTATCATTGCACTTGGTGGTTCAATGTAGCTTGAAAATTTAAGTTTATTTATATATAGTTTTTCTCAATTCTCCATAAGTCATTTAGGATCCCATTTATTGTCTACCTATTACCTTAATACTTCTCATGACTCATTTGGTAAATAATTACACAGTGTGTGTATTCTTATGCAAATTAGATACACTAGCAGTGTCAATGCCATACCAAGTAAGTATCATTTAAGGTTTTGTTTATATGACATACTATGTGAAGAGCTATGAGGTTCAAGTCTGTAAGGTTAAAGTTCATATAATTATAAGTTGTGGCTGATGTCATTTCCATTGTTTTGTTTCCAATATTGGACTCCAAGTACATAGGACCCCACCGGGAATCGAACCCGGGACCTCGGAGCAGCGACGCCTTGAAACCAGCGTGCTTAGCCACTACACCATGGAGGTCGTCTTACCTGTAAAGTAGGGAAATAATAGTCAATATGCTAAAAAAAATACTGTTAATAGGTTCCTTACCTAGGCTATCAGCTCAGATCTACTAATGCTTTAGAATGTTTTTAACACTCACAGTGTCATATTTTAAATTCATAAAGATGAAATAAGAAACCAAAAATTTGCGCACGGGCGGGACTTGAACCAGCAACCTTTTGGCAAACCAGGCCAAACGCTCTTACCAATTGAGCTACCGTGCTGTCAGTACGACCCGGCGAAATTTGTGGTTTCTTATGAAAACGTCAATTGCGTGACGCTTAGCGCCATCTAGCCGTCTGTTTATGAAACCGCCCGTGCGCAAATTCTGTGAGTGTTAAAAACATTCTAAAGCATTAGATAGCGAAGCGACATCAATTTCCAAGTTGAATTTATTCTGTAAAGAATAACTGCTTGGGTCATTTGTTTCATAAACAGACGGCTAGATGGCGCTAAGCGTCACGCAATTGACGTTTTCATAAGAAACCACAAATTTCGCCGGGTCGTACTGACAGCACGGTAGCTCAATTGGTAAGAGCGTTTGGCCCGGTTTGCCAAAAGGTTGCTGGTTCAAGTCCCGCCCGTGCGCAAATTTTTGGTTTCTTATTTCATCTTTATGAATTCAGATCTACTAATCAGCCAGTTTTTGAACTATCAAATAAGTAGGGCAGTTACAATATTGGCCTGTTATAATAACTTATGGTGGCTATAGGTCCATGTTCTTATTTTGTAAAACGTTGTATAAAAACCGACTTCATAACCAAAATGCACTAAAAAGTCTTAAATAAACTCTTCACCATTGAAAGGAAAAGAATCCGTTTTAGGCAAACAATTTCTTTTTGGAGTTGGTGCTGTGATAGTTGATGCTTGATGATCAAAGTGATGGCACCGACTCCAAAAAGAAATTGTTTGCCTAAAACGGATTCTTTTCCTTTCAATGGTGAAGAGTTTATTTAAGACTTTTTAGTGCATTTTGGTTTTGAAGTTGGTTTTTACTTTTTTTAAAAGTTTATTTTATTTCTTCATTTTTAGTGATTACATAAGAGAGAGGGGGGAGGGGGGGGAGTTGCACTTTATGATTCTATTTTTTAAGAAGCTACAAATAACATATCATAAGTTCCGTCATTATAATAACTGAACTCTTAAGCATTAAGGAGTTCCACCATCAGCTCAGCCCCACAAGATATTGACTATCAGACGTAACAACACGTCAACATTAAGATTCTAGTAAAGAAATACTATACGTGCCTTTAAAATTTGAGGGTTTTCCTCGATTACACCAAGATCCCATTATCTGATCCCAAAATGGAAAAAATGGGACCAACTAGAAGGTACACCCTCTAAGTAGGCGAAAAATTTTTTCGATTTGGTCGACAAACGACTGAGATAAAAAAAAATAGTAATAAAAAACATACAGTCGAATTGATAACCTCCTCCTTTTTTGAAGTCGGTTAAAAATGACTAGCGGTCCCCGCAACGCTGCCTGCGTGAATTTCAACAAACTCAAAACGTGCGGACGAAGTCGCGGGGGACCGCTAGTAATATTCATATTTTCATTGCTTAAGCTGCGAGCATTATTTTGGCGCAGAGTTATGTTAAAACTGTGATAGGTAGCTTCTAAGATATTTATTGAAATTTAGATTCGAAAATATAATTTAGATTCGTAGCTTAAGCGATTTAGAAATCGGTTTAGCTGCGTACGTAACGGAAGCATTCAACACTATATTTTTTTCCCGTTTATGCAAAAAATGACATTGTTCCCCTATTCTTATAAGTCGTATCGTAATGTTGTATAACCAAGTCCTTTCTCAATAAATGATATATCCAACACAAAAATAATTATTCAAATTGGTCAGAAGTTTCTGAGCGCTGGATAGTTGGTGGGGGTATACAAAATAACATTATGCATACTCCGGTAACAAGTTTATTGTGGACCTTTAAGTACTATAGGTCATTTACTAAAAAATCGCAGTTAAACTAAGTTATGATAAAAATAAAAGTTCCATAAACAATAATATTAGTGTAGGTATGTTTGCACTAGTTATTTACTGTGTGAAGTAAAATAAAGAGTGTCTCTATGGGTGCAGGTGGCAGGCAGCTACCAGAACGAAGTGCAGGCGGTGGGTGTGCTAGTGGAGGCCATCAAAGGCATCGCGCGGGAGGCCTCTCCGCATAACCACGTCGAGATAGACCTGCACAGGGCCAGCGGCGCCTTTTCACTCAGCTTCTTTGATGGTAAGCACAATTGCTATATTGTCTAGGCTCTAGATCTTACCTATCATTTCTCCTGTCATCAGTCACCATTCTAAACTACCTTAGGGGCCTGCAGGAGTAGGGTCTACCTTTGGTATACTGTTGGCTTGTGATTATCATTGCTTAACTAGGCCTCATACATGTGAATCCAGATTAAAAGTCAATGTTGTTGGTTTAGAATATTTTTAACACTCAGTGTCATATTTTAAATTCATAAAGATGAAATAAGAAACCAAAAATTTTTAGATGGCGCTAAGCGCCACGCAATGACGCATCCATAAGAGACCACAAATTTCGCAAGGTCGGACTGACAGCACGGAAGCTCGATTGGTAAGAGCGTTTGGCCCGGTCAGCCAATAGGTTGCTGGTTCATGTCCCGCTTGTGCGCAAATTTCTGGTTTCTTATTTCATCTAGGAGATCTTTCTTAGGAGTAGGGTCTACCTATGGTATACTGTTGGCTTGTGATTATCATTGCTTAATTAGGCCTCATACATATGAATCCAGGTTAAAAGTTAATGTCGTGATTGAAAATTATTGCAATCAAGAGCTAAAGAACAGAAACGTGAAAATATAAGTATCCCTTCCTATTGACCCAGGGTCACTTTATATACAGCCTCATGTGATGACTGTTGCTGATAGGACTTGGTAATTATTGTTTGTTTGTTGCAATCAGGAATGAACAACGTGTATCGCGACGTGCAGAGCGTGGTGGCGCGGGTGCGGGGCGCGGGCGGCGGGGCGGCGCGCACGGCGCTGCTGCTCAACTGCCACTTCGACACCGTGCCCGACAGCCCCGGTGAGCACGCACACGCACTCACGCACGACGCACACACTCACACGCACGCATGCACGCACGCACGCACGCACGCACGCACGCCCTCTCGCCCTCTCTATCACACACACGCACGCACGCATGCCCTCTCTATCACACACCCGCACGCCCTCTCTATCACACATACGCACATACGTACACGACAAATTTCCTCAAATCCAGTCCCTATCCTACAGACATTTTGTCAAAGCATGTGTAATGGTCTATGTAGATACAGTATCTGTAAGATGATGATGTATGATAATGAATGCATATTGCTGCAGCGCAACATGTTATATGTGTACCACAGATAATCAACAAACATATAGTAATAATAATATTCTTGTACCGATTTTCGGTAATGGCGGCCCCTCTCAGCAGAGATATGCGAGGTACGCAGGAGATATTATAGTGCCCAGATGTGTGCGCAATACACAAGTACACTTTCTGTTCCGTCACTCTTATTTATAAGGCGGTAGTCCGACGTGACCGATGAAGGATCAGGCGCAAGACCAACGTCTTCACATGCTTTCCGAGGCACGGGGGTGTCATTTACCACCAACTTTCTGACGCAGAACTGTTTACGAAAATTACCGAGGCAGAAAAACCCAGAAAGAAATTTCGGCTTTTGTTTACCCGGGATTCGGTCCTCTTGGGTTGTTACTAGCGATCTCCACCCTATTGCTAATTCAACTTTTCTCAGAGCACTGTTCTTTCACCTTTCACTACTAAAATACAGGGTGTTGTTTTTGTCCGCGTTGAGCGACTCTGAGGTGATTGTAACGACACTCATGCCAAAAATAAGAAACAATTTTAGAATGTTGTAAAGAGGTTTTCTTTTATTAAACTTGCATATAATTTAAAGAAAATATTTATTTTTAAATAATAATAACTCATATAATCATCCCTGAGTTGAATGTCACAGATCAAAACAACACCCTGTATATAAAATCCATGCATCAAAGACAGATTATCCAACAACATACTTGTACTTTGTCATTTTCCTTCACATATGTAAATATGAAGATAAATGTTCGCGGGGCCTATGTCCATTGTCGCTATGCGATCGATTCCATCAAATTTAATTTGTCTCGACCGCCTGAACTTGTTGAGACTACTCAAGAATTTAGAAGATATTTGCTTAATTAACCAAGTTAAATTAGGTTTTCAACATGGCTGTGAGTACAAACAGGTTTTAATTATGGCGTGATAATTTTCCATCGCCTCTGATTGCGCCAGACACGTAGCAGTTGCTAACATTGCACTAACAATTATATTGCGCTTGCAAGTGATACTTGCATTAATAATTTAATGTCCTACTAACTACTGATATTAGTTGTTACAGTCAACTAGTCAGTTACAAATTTATTACATTAGGAGTTTCCTATACTGGGTGACTTTGTTATCAGTACCGAACTTTTGTGTAAAGACTCCACTGATGAATATGAACAACTTTTGCTATGGGGGCAATAGTGAAATCGAGAAAAAAGATCAGCTGTTTCATACATTTTGACCGCGCGCCAATTGAACTTTTGTATGGAACAGCTGATTTTTTTTCTCGATTTCACTATTGCCCCCATAGTAAAAGTTGTTAATATTCATCAGTAGAGTCTTTACATAAAATTTCGGTACTGATAACAAAGTCACCCTGTATATATTTTGAGTATGGGTTTGTTCTTGACTGCAAACTAAGTCAAGTTCGACTTAGGTACTAACACGTGTAAAATAGACCAGTCATCGCCGACCGATTTGATTACCTTGTGCTCTAAAAACTATCGCCTTGAGTCTGAGCGTGTTCCCCCATTTAGTTCCATTAGTACACATATACCAACACACCCCGGCCAGCCGGCAATAGCGCTTTGTCATCAACAATGGCTCAAAATTATCGGTCATTTGTTCCGTGAACTTCGTGGTTCGATATCTTGATTAATTGATTACAGTTCAGCTGCTGAATTATAGTTACTGTATCCTCTGTCACTAGTTTGTGTTTTCAATTTGAGGATGGTACTGGTGGCTGTATGTAGATGATGTTAATGACACAAGGGATTTACCATGTAATAGCTGAGAAAAAGATCACGGCTTCCGTGGTGTAGTGGTTACCACGCTGGGTTTCAAGGCGTCGCCACTCCGAATTGCCGGGTTCGATTCCCGGTCGGGTCAATGTAGAACTCATATTTTCCGTATTGTCTTGTTTCTGGTAGTTTTAGTAACACTGCTATGTCTGATTTCCATAACACAAGTGCATAATATCTACTCACTTTGGGATCACAGCAAAATATGTGATTGGTGTCTAATACTTATTTATTTAACTTTGTAAAATAACGGTTCCCCGCGGCAAACTTGCATCACACTCATAGGATTCCCTGGAGCAAAAAATCCTGTCGTCGTTGTCAAGTTATCAAAATCAGTTTAGCCGTAAATACGCAACAATAAATGTTGCGTATTTATGATTATCGTATTTTCAATTGCAATAGGTTATTTATCCAAAACTGTTACAAAGTTACACTCATACATAACTCATGGAAAACATGTTTACCGTAACTGCATGAGCCGACCCGTAAAAAGAAGTGCCCCGTTACTTATGGGACCGGCGGGGTCGACGACCGATTGCGTGACGAGTGCTCGCCCTGCCTGAGGACACCCAGTTTCGACTCCACTCTGTACTTACCCCCAAACTGCTTTTAAACAATTTATGTTAACCAGAACCTATTATGACTTTGTGAAATAGGCTATAGATAGGCATAAATATGTTCCTAGGTGTCCCTCTGTTGTTAAGGTCTTAAAAATACATGTTAGGGGATTGATGATTTAAATATAAAACCTCCAAGGGACCTGATGATTTGAAATACAATCCCTGAGCTTAGATTGGATTGGAATTGGAATTGTATTAAACTTCTTTGTTCTGTTAATTTAAAATGTAAGTTTGTAAAACTAAATTTATTGTAGAGAGTAAATAAATATATATTTATAATGTTATCATTACAATCACTACTAAGTAAGACCTTTACTAGCTTTTAATATAATAGTTTCAATTCATCCATTCGATCTTCGTTAAATTAATCTATGTCTACGATATTTTCTACTCTATCACACCTGCTTCCATCCATGCTAGTCAAGGAGTAGCTTATGTGAAATAAGTAAATGAATAGCATAAAACACATTATTTAATGAAGTAAGTTATTCTTCTATTATCTATTTAATATTTTGTCCTGTTTTTAAAGCATCTCGAATTCACCTTATTGGTCAAACGTTGACCAAACCATACTTTTAGTGCTTTATTGTGATCAGGAGAACAATGCCTTAAAAAACTTACCGGGTACAACTTCATAAATATTAAAATAATGCCTTAAAAACCCTTGATTCCAGTTTGGCAAGAATAGGTGTGAATCGAAGGCATAGGCTATCTATACACTTATTTCGGTGGTTTGAAAAGCCATCTCAAAAGTTTTAAAAACACCCAAGCATATTAAAATTTTATGTTTACTAGAGTTTACGTAAAATAACTGTAAGAAACACATTTCGTCATGATTCTTATGGTTGTGGTTCGGTTGCTTTACGCATTTAAAATTGTGTCCACAGTAGTTATTTCAAGTAAAGGAAACTAAATATCAACAATCAACTCATTGTTCTAACTCGGCTCTCACTTCCATAGAATAATGGTATTTTATTTTGTCACAATTATTCATGCATAATTCTTCGTATTATTGTGTATTCGTCAAAAGGTCAAAGTCATAGCCAGCAGCTAGTACCTGAATTGGAATTTTATTACCTGCACAGTTTGAATCCATGTGCTATAGATGTACTGGAATGAAGTCATTACTAGGCTAGATCAGTCATTATTTAGTGGCCTTGTTGTTCCGCTTAGATTGTGGATTTAATCAAGCCGAAGACGACTGGAGCGCATGACTTGAGCACGTGTAGCTTATGCAAATTAGATGAAAGGGAAATAGTATCACAGCCCAGCATTGCCTTAAATTGCGCTATAACGATGCATCTAGGAATAATCTACTTAGATAGTGTACTATTTAATTTTGTTGGTTTCTTCCGCTGCCCTATCAGTACTAGCGCCCAAAACTTCCCGAAGCAGTGTATGGGTTTTATTGGGAGGAATAACGTGCTCCTTCATAAAGAAAACTTACTACGATGGTAAATTACATTTGAAGGTATCCGTAAGTCACATGCTTGGTATCAGTTTATTGATCACAGTTAAAGTTAGACCGTTCCAGGGAAGTCGTAGGCGTATCAACTTCTGTAATGACGCGGTGGGAATTGCAATAATTGCATGCACTTGTCTGTCGCACTAGTGTCGCCGCGAGTAACTGGGTCAATGGCAACATTCTTCCTCTGTTCATATGGGCTTACAATGTTACACATTTATCGATCAAAAAAATAATCATTCATACAAACTTTCATGAACAACTAAAGCTTGTATAAAAAGTCGATCTGTCTGGTCACAGAAAGTATGATAGAAGCAACTCGCTTACCAAAGCAAAATCAATGTCGCAAAGTGGAATTGAGTGAAAGATTAAAATAGGTGATAGTTTTTAACAAGTCAGTTCAAATTATATTTATTGGTTCAATTCCATACAGAAAATAAAATATTCTAGCAGTAAACTACATAAAAACTGGTGTTCGTGTAGTTTTCATTGTTACGCCATAAAACATACATTACTGTATTGCGAAAACCGTTTGATAATAAAGGCGCGTGTTCTCAATGCGGTGGTTGTCACTCCCGCGCATTGTTTGTACACAAACCTACGTACGCACACAGTAGCCCGTTGTCAGATACTAGCGACGCGCCCCGGCTTTGCACGGGTGCAACGGGGTTTCTTGAAGGGCTCTATTTCTATCTATTAAAAAAAGCGCATCAAAATCCGTAGCGTAGTTTTAACGATTTAAGCATATACATACATACGGGTAGCGGGAAGAGACTTGGTTTTATACTATTAAGTTATAATAAAGGATATTTTTCAACAAAAATATACAAGTATAGTATAAAAAGTATAGTCTGTTCCGCAGGGGACTGTACTTGTAAATAAATGGAATGAGGTAAACTACAGTCGATACTTATGTATGGAGTCGAAACTAGAGCGTCAATCTAAACGCATACTCATAAAGATTATTTTATCACTAGTATATTCCGAAATATTCTAAATAAATCTAAACTGTTATCGCTTGTTTGGGATTATTGAATCGTTTGTGTATTCCAATAACAAGTTAATTTAACAATCAATCAATTCGAAGCCTGTCAGTGATAAGAATGTTGATCTTTTCATCAAAATTAGGTTGCTAGTATTAGATAAATATGTATTTTAGTTTCCTTAGTCAACAACGAACAAGTTTGTTTAAATCAACATGCACTGAAAAAAATCATTAACAAAACTAGTTAAGCTAACCGGGGAATAGTCAAACTTTGTTTACGAAGAAATAAATTTAATTTACGTCTAAACAAACAGCTACTGTTGCATTTTACATAACCATTTTAGTTAATTCAGTTTGGTTCTCGGCTACCAAAGTTTTTATTAATTATTGTCAAACTCGGTTTCAGTACCTTGTAACTTAACTTTGCATTACTTTAGTAACCAAACTTTAGGTTAAAATTTACCTAATGTTGGTCTACTATTTTTTTACATAGTAAAAACTTGTTTGCAAGTAAATAGTTTAGTTGAAGATTGTTAAGGAAAGTAACTACACATAAATTAAAAATCTTAACAATTTTGTAAGCGTTAACTAAATTTATGTAGCGTGTAACGAAACGTTTTTGGAACTTTCCCGCCCGCAGTCATGTCAAACAAACGAAACCTGTAGAAACTGTTCTCTTCATCTTGCGAGTCATGGCGGCGAGTGTTGTTTGTGCTTCAAATGAATTATCTTAAACTCAACTATCTTGTTAAGCCGTTTACAAAAATGGACGTGCAGCCAGCAGACGAGGCAGCGGAGAAAACTATTTCCGATTATCTGCGGTCATGAGGCCTGGAAATATATATTACAAAGTTTTGGGTAAGTTTAACTCTTTCCTAAAATATAATTAGGTAACTAATTGAACTGAACTGAAACCTGAATTTGAACTGCAATGTGATGTGGGTACTGAGAGGTACATACCTCAGTAGGAATAAGCTATATGACTGTATTGTTTGTGTCATTCTGGACAACTATACCAATAACATCTGCAATATGAATACCTTATTTTATGAATCTGTTTAGGTACAATTTTTTATTGATATTTCAGAACACTCCGTTGATTTGGAAATAATGCAAATGCTGTCAGAAGCTGACTTAAAAGAACGAGTCCCTGTAATAGGACACAGGGCTAAGCTTTCCACTCAAATAAAACTATTAAGAAACATTATGACACACGCCTTTGAGACTACTGTAAGTAATACATAAAAATTCAGTTTTCTGATATATACATCATAATGAGCAATATAAAAAGGAAAATTCAAGTGTAAACAATTTAAAAAATATTATAAAAAAGAAATGATAACACTTGAGCAATAAATATGACAACACTTTTTTTAATTTTATCTAAAACAATACTGATGACAATGATAAAAATTTAATGATTAAATATTTTATAGAGCTGTTTTCATAATTCTGTTTATTGTTGAACTGTGTACATTAGCGGGTGCACCTTTTTAGGACTTGGATGTTTTTTTTCAAAATTACTGTTTTTTTTTTCTATCCCAAACACTGCTCACCATTTGCTACATGTTCCATTTTCTAAATCTGACATTTTGTTTTTGTTATTTTTTCTAGTATCATAGTACTCCGGACTCTATCAACTTAATGATGTATGCAATTGAAGACGCGCCAGTTCTAAAGAACCCTGTAGATCCGCCTGAAGAGCTGTTTACAAATGCTATAACCATAGACCTAGACAAGGAGGAATGTGATTGTGTAAGTTGTTTGTGTATAATGATAATATTCATTATTTTAAAGATTCTGCACTTAAACAAAAAAGTCATAATTTGATTTGGTACACTTTATAATATGAGAAGAACATGTTAATTAAACTGAGCTGACGTTTGACTGCTACGAAATTGAAATTTATTCTGCTAAAATCTTTTTTACTGATTCTGAATCGTTGTATGTTTTTTAATTCTATTGTATTTTTGTGTTTCAAATAATATTTTTAAAAGGATTTTTTATTTTAAGTATAATTTGTTATTAAGTATTATACTGTAAACCCAAGAAGGTTTTGATTTTTTCACCGCAAACTATATAAAAATAGAAGAAATCTGAACTAACTCAAAACTTTCCAGTCAAAGCAATATAATTGTATTAAAAGTTAATTGTTAATTAATATATAAGTAGGTGCATAATGTGATTAATTACATTGTTAATTAGATTAATAAATATTAAATAGTACAAATCAAGTTTTTGTTTTTATTAGTCTTAGTGTGTAGTTAAAATTATTATATGAAAAGTTTCAGCAAGATTTAGGTACGTGCCAATTAAACCTGCTTTATCTTCTTGTATATTTGTTCTGGCTACAGGCTAAAAACCTATAAATAAATAACTTTTCGGTTAACAGTTGCATAACTTTTGAGTAGTTAGTAAAGGTATAATTGCGTAGCTGACTCCACGTATCAGCAGTCGCTACACTATTGGTTTCTATGTGTATATATAAAATACATAGTTTCCAGTAGTGTCACAACTGCTGATGCGTGGAGTTCGCTACGAAATTATACCTTTACTAACTACTCAAAAGTTAAGCAACTGTTAACCAAAAAGTTGAGTTACAGATTACATGAAAGAAATGTTGCTACTAAATTGAGAGTAAAGCTATTATTAATAAGTCAATTCAGTTACGAATAACAAAACAGTTCGGTTACGATGAATCAACCACTTCATAACCAATAACTGAAATAGTGTGTGTAAAAACACCAAACCCGTAGTTATTTATAACAAAACAGTTTTATACGTAGTAACATTACAAGTGGTCTATTTTTACACTACTGTTTTATTCATGATAACACAAATATTAAGTAATTTACCCAAACACTTTGGTTACTCTTAAATTATAAATTAATTAGCAAGTAATCAGTTTTGTTGAGCTATTGATAACTAAACTATTTTAACAAAACCGAGTTTGTCTACTAAGAGCTATACTTATGTAGTCACTATTTTTTTGTAACAGGTAACACAATTGTTGGTTATTTATAACTAAAAACTTTTTTCAGTGTGATGATAATAAATAGTGCGAGATAGTACGTGTTAATATTACACTCCATTTTATTATTTATTCATAAACATGAAATAAAGGAGACAGGCACAGACAGAGTCGTTTCATGTTTGATTAGAGAAATAAACCAAGCAGCAAGATTTCAGCATTTTTATCATCATCATCATTATCAGCCGAATGACGTCCACTGCTGAACATAGGCCTCCCCACGGCTTACCACAGCGACCGATCACTAGCGGTCTGCATCCAGTTTGATCCCGCGATCTTTACAAGGTCGTCTGTCTATCTTGTTGGTGGACGTCCTACGCTGCGTCTTTGGTCGAAGGGTCTCCAGTCTATAACTTGCCTGCCCCAACGGCCATCAGTTCTTTGCGCTGTCTGCCCTGCCCATTGCCACTTGAGCTTACTGATTCTCACGGCTATGTCTGTTAATTTAGTTCATCTACGTATCTCCTCATTTCTGATTCGATCCCGTAGAGAAACACCCAGCGTAGTAGCAGCGTAGTAGAGACCATGTGTCGGATCCGTTTGTCATCACTGGTAACACAAACTGGTTGAAGACTTTCGTCTTTAGACACTGAGGTAGATGAGATGAGAAGACACTCTTGCGTAATTTCCCGAACGCTGCCCAGCCGAGTTGGATTCGTCGATTTACCTCTTTCTCGAAGTTGCTTTCTTACCCAATTGGATCACTTGCCCCAGGTAGACGTACTCGTCGACAACTTCGAGAGTTGAGTTCCCAACGGATATTGGAGTGGGTACAACAAGGTAGCTCGACATAATTTTCGTGTTTTCCATGTTCATTTTAAGACCCACTTGTTGGGAGACTCGGTCAAGGTCTTCGAGCATAGTGCCAAGAAGATCGTCCAGCGTCTTCGGTATTTTGAAAAAAAATAATTAATTATTAATACGTAATAATGCATTAGTTTATTTCTATTTAGCGGCCTTTGAAAATACAAATGATTTTTTACGATTTAATTCAACTTCCTTTCTTTCCGATAATTGCTGCATTTGGTAGAAAATAGCGCTTATGAGCAAAGTGACGCCTGCTCACCTAAGTGGTAGATTGTCCCATAGAATTGACAGTTAGCTCTTGTAAGAAAGCGCTAGCAAGGGCTTTTTTGAAGAGATATAGGCAATGTGACGGTTTGCTATGATTTTCATTTGCTTGCCTAAATGGCGCTTTGTCGAAATGTTTTTGGAGGTTGATTCTACAATGATATTGTATTTAGAAGTAGATGAAGCCTCGCGAACTGAAAGAGTACACAGATATGGCACCGTCTGATTAATGGATGTCAATGGATTGACATCTATCACATCAGACATCAGTTTCGGGACAGAGTCTTAATAGAGTAGCTTACTTAATATATTTTTTTAAAGTATGTAGGTAGATTACAATAGACTCGTTGGCCTTACTTTAAAATCGAGTTCACTCTTTAGCTCGGTAGTATATTAATCAACAAAAACATTTTATGTTCAAACCAGGGCTTGGAAACCGGTATTTTTTCTGAACCGAAAATATAGGTGGAACTTTTTGAAAAAGGTTATGTTCCTTTGAACCGGTTCTTAAACCGGTTTGGAAAAATATGGGTATTTTTCATTAACCGGTTCAACTTTTCGTTCAGGCAGGACAACCACCTCAACTTCGTTAATATCTGAGAGCGATGAGCGCATTTACGTTTGTTTTTATTCAATAAAACTTATTTTGTTTTATATCCTATCAGATACGTACTGTGGTGATTGTTCGACATATTTTTGTAAATGTTCATTATATTATAAAAACAATGTAATGGCAAAAGGAATAATTCTGAAGAATTTGGTTGGGAGGTTATACTAATTATTAGTATAACCTCTTTCGAAGAATATTCGGTCAAAAAACAAGTCGCGTTGCGATCGTCGCAAGCGTCTAGGAATTAACCGGTTTATTTTGTATTCATAAAGATGAAATAAGAAACCAAAAATTTGCGCACGGGCGGGACTTGAACCAGCAACCTTTTGGCAAACCGGGCCAAACGCTCTTACCAATTGAGCTACCGTGCCGTCAGTCCGACCCGGCGAAATTTGTGGTTTCTTATGAAAACGTCAATTGCGTGACGCTTAGCGCCATCTAGCCGTCTGTTTATGAAACAGATGGCCCAAGCAGTTATTCTTTACAGAATAAATTCAACTTGGAAATTGATGTCGCTTCGCTATCTAATGCTTTAGAATGTTTTTAACACTCACAGTGTCGTATTTTATATTCATAAAGATGAAATAAGAAACCAAAAATTTGCGCACAGGCGGGACTTGAACCAGCAACCTTTTGGCAAACCGGACCAAACGCTCTTACCAATTGAGCTACCCCTAAAGAGCTAACCCTAAAGGAAATGGCCGTGCCATTTCCTTTAGGGTTCTTATTACCGTCAGACATGTAGAAAGAAAGAAAGGAAGAACATTCATTTATTCGACTCACAGATACATACAAAAACGCTTACACGTAAACACCTAAACAATAAACAGACACACACACACTTATTAAATATTAACATCGAGTATGAGTCGAAAAGGCACCCTCTCAGCATTAATCGTGGCCAGATGCATGCCACGACACTGATTTCACTGACATGTCAGTCAGTTACTTCATGATTATATCATTTATAAAGTTTAATTCAAATCGATATCGTCGTGTGCAAATTTTTGGTTTCTTATTTCATCTTTATGAATATAAAATATGACACTGTGAGTGTTAAAAACATTCTAAAGCAACAAAAAAAAACGTCAAAAAAATTAAAAAAATGAATAATAAGGGTGAACAACCTTTATCACTAAGGGGTATGAAAAATAGATAGTAGCCGATTCTCAGACCTACTGAATACGCATATGAAATTTGGTAAGAATCGGTCAAGCCGTTTCGGAGGAGTACGGGAACGAACATTGTGACACGAGAATTTTATATACAGGGTGTCCCAGAAATCAACGATAAACCGAAAACGGGTGATAGGCCAAGTCATGACAGTTATTAGAAAAATATAAAAAAAAATCTTTGTCGTGTATATTTCATATTATAAATATTTTAAAAAATATCGGAAAAACTGACATCCTGTGATGATCTTTCAAGTCCTAAGACTACAAATATTACTTTTTTGAATATTTTTTTTCTGCATTGTAGTCATGACTAACCCTTCTTTAAATAACAGTTCATATTTTAAACATACCTGCCTTAGTTTTAATAAAATGGTGTGTTTTTGCCCAACAATAAATTCAAAATAATTACTACACCCAACTTTAATCGTCTGTACTGTAAAAAAAAAATACTACCATATTTTGGCAAGTAACTTTAAAAGATGGCGCATTTAATCTGGATTCCAAAATGGTATGATACTTGTTAGGTTACTTCTTAATTGAAGAAAAAAAAAATTTTTTTAACGGAACCGGGTTTCAAGCCAACTGTTTAATTATTTAAAATGTTGGAATTAAGTTGTTATGTGACGACTATGAGTGACGTCATCTTGTCTAGAGTGAGCGAGACAGATTGTGACGCTAAGTGCGAGTGCTTTTTTATCAAAAAAAAAAAAAAAAAAAAAAAAAAAAAAAAAAGCACTCGCACTTAGCGTCACAATCTGTCTCGCTCACTCTAGACAAGATGACGTCACTCATAGTCGTCACATAACAACTTAATTCCAACATTTTAAATAATTAAACAGTTGGCTTGAAACCCGGTTCCGTTAAAAAAATTTTTTTTTTCTTCAATTAAGAAGTAATCTAACAAGTATCATACCATTTTGGAATCCAGATTAAATGCGCCATCTTTTAAAGTTACTTGCCAAAATATGGTAGTATTTTTTTTTTACAGTACAGACGATTAAAGTTGGGTGTAGTAATTATTTTGAATTTATTGTTGGGCAAAAACACACCATTTTATTAAAACTAAGGCAGGTATGTTTAAAATATGAACTGTTATTTAAAGAAGGGTTAGTCATGACTACAATGCAGAAAAAAAATATTCAAAAAAGTAATATTTGTAGTCTTAGGACTTGAAAGATCATCACAGGATGTCAGTTTTTCCGATATTTTTTAAAATATTTATAATATGAAATATACACGACAAAGATTTTTTTTTATATTTTTCTAATAACTGTCATGACTTGGCCTATCACCCGTTTTCGGTTTATCGTTGATTTCTGGGACACCCTGTATAAGAAGATGTAGAACTGAACTGATGTTTCGCTTTCAGGTGCTAGCGACGACGGCGCAGGGTGCGCGGTGCTGCTGGAGGTGATGCGCGCGCTGGCGGCCACCGCGCGCCCGCTGCGCCACCTCGCCGTGTTCCTCTTCAACGGCGCCGAGGAGAACATCATGCAGGCCTCGCACGCCTTCATCACGCAGCACAAGTCAGTACCGCACACCTACGTCCAGCCATCGTCTAACATCTAGATGCTGGCGTCACCCTACTGAACCGAACGGACTTGCGCATGTCAGTATTAGGTCTAGGCTACACCATTTATACCGAAAAACAACACGACACGCTCGACTATGACCATCGAACGGATCTACAGCTTTCTATCTCATCGTTATATTACGAAGCGAAAGCGTATTATGCCGGAGCTGACACACGACGATGTCTGGGAACTGTGTCATAGTTTTCAATACATACAATATATTTTTCCTGACACGGTCGTATGATCCGTATCAAGTGGGCAGAAACATTTAACGTTTGTTCTAGTTTAAACATCATTTTGTCCCTGGTCGTAATAAAAACAAACGACAAATACTAAGCTAATCCTGGCATGCGCAAGTTGGCTTAATATCTATCGAGTTTTCCCTGAATCCTAGAACCGATCTAGAAAACCACTATGTTTGACAATGCTCGTAGAAAATCCTATATTCGTCATTACAAATTTAAGTGGCTAATCCATTTCTATTGTGAGTAGACCAGCTTTTGAAGTTTTGCTCATATACATATCCAGAGTTTTTCAATGCTGGTCTGCTCTTGAGCATTTAACATTCTGTAATATAACACACAGCGCGAAGAACTGTTGTCCGTTGGGGTAGAAAAGTTCTTCTTTAGATTGGAAGCATGTTGCGGTCCAGTGAAAGTAAAAGTGACCGGATGCGGGCTGCGTTTGTATTGACCGGCGTGTGGAAAGCATCCAGTTAGTTAGCCTTGAGAGCTGTCAGATATGGGAAGACCGCGAAATTGAGACGCGGCGCGGACGGGAAACGCGCCTGTGCCGCGCACGCGACCCGCTCTCGCTCCCCGCGCTCCCGCCGCCTCGCCGCCCCGCAGCCGAAGTCTCTATTAAGCGGTTTACCTGTACGACGTGTAACATTAAATGCGCAAAACACAGGTTTTACCAGCTAATACCTATTTAACCACTTTTTAATATGGGTCACATTTTTCAAAAACTTCATAACAATGTTGCCCTGTTTATTTATTAATAAGACACACCATCACGTGCGCAAACCCGCCAAAATACGTAAACAAGCAATGTTAATTTTGTTTATGAGCGTGGATAGTAATAATAATAACGTCAGCGCGGCGCTGCGGCCCGGTGAATACCTACCCTATTATTTATTACTTACCTATTCTTGTTTTTTTCTTTCATATTTAGGTTAATTTAACTGAAAGTAATTTCGGGGTGTCTGAGGTTTTGCGCATTTAACATTACACCATATGCAGCCATTGACACTGATAAAATCGTGTTGTAATGGTTCCAGATGGGCGAAGCAAGTGCGCGCGTTCATCAACATCGAGGCGTGCGGCGCGGGCGGACGCGAGGTGCTGTTCCAGGCCGGCCCGCACGACCCCTGGATTATGGAGGTCACAATATACTTAATTTATACTTCGAAATTAATATTATAAAGCTGAAGAGTTTGTTTGTTTGTTTGAACGCGCTAATGGACTACTGGACCGTTTTTTTTTTAAATGTATTGGGTAGCTTATTTATGGGAGGGCAGAGGCAGCAAACTCAAGAAGCGCGGACTGCAGTCGCGGAAGACCGCTAGGTCCTTAAAACGATAATCGCTCTGCGTATCCGAAATATTTTAATATGCAATATTTTATACGAAACGCTTGCGCAAAACCTCCTGAACCTCGTCGTCGTTTTAAAGCTGACCCCTTAGCCATAATCTAATAAAGCAGGCCACCTTTATTATTTCCCCACTTGTTTATTAAGAAGTATTAGTTCAGGTGAGGTGGGGTAGTTCAAATCTAGTCTACTATGAAAGCTGATGGCACGCTAATTTATATTGATCTACAAATAAAAAGCCGATAGCCTTTGGAACCTGTAGAAATTGAAAATACAGTAAATGGGCTAATGCACCTACACACTATACTTAGGCATTTCGAAAATGGATGCTGTAACAAGTCTCTAATCTTGATCTTAAGATTAAACTGTGGCCGATTTGAAGGGTTTTTCTGGTATCTAAATGCCAGTGTCAGTTTTTAGGGTTACGTAGCCGAATGGCAAAAAACGGCAGCCATATAGTTTCTTCAAGTCATTCTGTCTGTCTGTCCGTCCGTCCCTCCGTCCGTCCGTCCGTCCGTCCGTCCGTCCGTACGTATGTCACAGCTACTTTATTCTGTGACCATAAGCACACACTGTTAAGATTTGGTAGAAAGATGTATCCTGTTAACTGCTTTACGATTCTTATATGAAAAATAAAAAATAAATATTTATGGGTTGCTGCCATACATGGAACTAAAACCATTTAACTAAACACAAAATCAAAACATTAAAATATTGTGGTATTTTAGCTTAGAAAGTGGATTCCCTAAATCAGCTAAAGTTGGCACGGAACCCTCAGTGCGCGAGTCCGACTCGCACTTGGCCTGTTTTTTGTTTTCAATATCCTTGGTGGAAGTGTTAAGTTTTTGTTTAATTCAAATCAAAGACCAAAAAACTATTGTAATTTCTACGTCATACAAAAGTTATATCGTCTAATCCAGCCGAATCTGCCAAAATAGCAAATTCTCCGAGACCGATCTATAGTCACTGTTTAATTGTGAATTTGTAATCAATCTCTTATCTTATCAAAGTTAATAAACCTTGTAAACATGAGAAAATTTTATCGACTGTTTAATTTTATAGTATGACTGAAACTCTTATTAATTACTGAAGTTATGGCCATAAAAGTTCGATTTAACGACCAATGTAATTGTATGGCTTCATAACACATTCGTTTAATCGTTAAATATGTACTTTTGAATCGAAGTATTCGATCTTGAACTTCAGCTCGATTTTGTAGTTTCATTAAAATATCATTTTGTTACTACAAACACTGCTGCTGACATTTTATCGTAGTCGTCCGAGCGTTGCGTTCGGTGTTGCAAATTAGCGGCAATAACCTAAACGACGGAAAGCGTTTTATGCAACGCAACTCTATGTCGTTCATATTGATTTTGATGTGCGACAAAATGAAAGTTCGTAATTATTGATTCCCGTTCTTTTTAAATATAACCTTCGGCTGAAGTGTGCGAACTGCATACGGCACCGCACACATATACTTCATCTCTCTAATGTGTGCTGTGGTATTCAACAATAGACTACGGGTAATCGCATCGCATAAGATCAAATATTTAAATAAATTTGTGCGACGTTTTCGACCACATACCTTAGTCGATTTGTGCGTTGGCTACAACTATAGACTGTGTCGCCTCCGATCATGGTCTTCTGCTGATGCACACCTCCTATGAGCCGGCTCACGCGAGCTGACGGGTCCGCTGGCGCGTGCTGTGCCGGCTCGCGAGGGGTGCCTGACGCGCGCGCGTTGCAGGTGTACGCGGGCGCCGTGCCGCACCCGTTCGCGTCGTCGCTGGCGCAGGAGCTGTTCCAGAGCGGGCTCATCCCCGCCGACACCGACTTCCGCATCTTCCGCGACTTCGGACGCCTCTCCGGTACACCCCCCACGCCACGCTTGCCCGACCCTTCCATCGACGTCCTCACTCGCCCTCATTACATCCATCGCTTGATTCGCACACCACCTGCCCAAACATCATATCATTCTCATCCTTTCGTGACGACGCGTTTGGTGTAGTGGTTACAGCATATTTAAATTATTATTTATTTATTATAATAACATAGAATGGTGAACATGATTTTGTCCTTTAAAATGCTACTCACATCACAAAAGCGCATGAAGCATTTAATTTTGTTGTTTCACTCAAATGCCGGGATTCTTATTAATAATTCATAGGTCTCATTATCATATAATCGAATATTTCATTAATAGATTACCCCGTATCCATATTACATTTACTACCAGTTTGATTATCAATACATAGTTGTAACGCTTTGCTTATCAATAAATATTAGTGTTGTAAAAGAACTGAGTCTTTGAGTCCTAACATTGAGACTATAGTCCTTTTTTAAGACTCGTCAAAAAAGAAAAAGTAAAAGCTCAAGTCTCTCTGAGTTTTGAGTTTTTTTAAAAAGACTCCAGTCCTGCTAAAGACAACTCCAGAGTCTTTAAAAAGATCTCACTCTTTATAAAAAGAACTCAAGACTAAGTCCTTGAACTAAAAACTTAGCTTTTCTAAAAATAACTAGCGACTGAGTGCTTTTAAAAAGAGCTTAGTCGTAACAAAAGAACTCGCGACTGAGTCCTAAAGTGGTTGAAAGAGCTAGTGCTTCTTCAAGTCTACCAACCCCTTCGGGGATAAAGGGCGTGATTATATTTTTTTTTTTTTTTTTTTTTAATAAATAAATATCCTTTGGACATTCCCACACATCGCCATCTAGCCCCAAAGTAAGCTACTCAAAGCTTGTGTTATGGGTGCCAGACAACGGATATAATACTTAAATACTTTTTTTTTTGTAAATACATACATGATATACATAGAAAACACCCAGACCAATACAAACAGACATGTTCATGCACACAAATGTTTGTATTGTGCGGGGATCGAACCCGCACCCGCTGCGTAGTAGGCGATTTCTCGACCACTACACCAGACGGGTCGTCATTATATGTATGTATGGTATCAATGAAATGAACTTCATGTGCCATGTTCATGCTTTTGTACCTACTGTATGGCGCGCTAGGTCTATTTTTAAGGTGGAATTTATTGTATCGTGGGGTGGTTAGCTACAAAAAGAAGGACAAGAATGTGTAGTCAATAAGTTTAATAATTAACTTACAGGTACCTAATATTAATCACTTAAAAATGTGAAAAATAAACAAAACCCAAAAACCCGTCTGCGTCAAAAACAATTACTGAACACAAATACTAATATTTGTTCTCATTTTCCTAATTAAATAATAACTAAAAATTTAAATGAACAAATAAGGACCCATTACAGATAAACAATTTAAGACTGCAGTCCTCTGCTAAAACAATCCAAAAACTTCATAATATGCGAGTCGTTTTGATTAGGCTACCTACTATGTCCTCTCAAAGAACTCGAGAGGCTTCATGACCCAAAGTCCTTTTGATTGGACTGCGGTCTTACTGTATCACTCATAACTCACAGGACTTGAAAAAAATCAAAGGACTCAAAGATCTCAAAGGACTGAAAAAAACCGAAAGGTCTAAGAATAAATCTTACGACTCAAAAAATTTAAGGTCTGAAAGAACTGAAAAGACTCAAAAGAACTCAAGACTCAGGACTCGGAAGACTAATTAGTCTTGAGTTCTGGAAAAAGAACTCATAGCCGCAAAATGAGGACTAAAAGACTCAGTTCTTTTACAACACTAATAAATATTACTGGTTTACTTGTTTTGCAGCAAATAGTTTGAACACAGATTGACCTTATTTAATTAAGGGCTGCAGTGTGTTTGATTGATTCAAGTCTATTGCTGCTCAAGCTGGTACACTGCCATAACTTAAAGCTTTCTTGAAATACGTGTTATGTTGTTTGCAGGCGTGGACCTAGCGTGGAGCTCAAACGGGTACGTGTACCACACAGCGCTGGACACGGCCGACCGCGTGCCGCTCGCGACGCTGCAGCGCACCGGGGACAACGTGCTGGCGCTCACGCGAGGTAACTACCGCCGCCTAGCTTATAACTAGTCATCGGATAATCGGATGAATATTTACCTAAAGTTCATTTTTGGGATAAGATAGTATGAAGGCGACTTCTCAAAAAATATGTTTTCTAATATAAATCCCGGGATTCCAAAAGAATTGGTTTTTTTTTTATATTTATTTTTTTTATATTACAAGATTCACAGCTCTAGTGCAGTATGTATAAATAAACTTAAAAACTAAACTTACAGCCAATAACGAATCTACATTTTAATTTACAAAGTTTATACATCGACAATCATAAATAAGTGGGCTCTCCTCACACTGTGTGCGTGCATGTGTGTGTGTGTGTGTGTGTGTCTGTGTGTACGCGAGTGAGTACGTAGGTGTGTATATCCTACCTATTCCTACGACTGAAAGTCTCGGAGTCGAGTCTTAGTGCCACTAGGTAGGGTTTGTGAATATTAAAACATTTCCCTATTTCACATTTCCCTCAAGCACTCCCAATATATCCTTTTTAAATACTTTCTTATTGCTATGAAAAATATCAGTTGTATTAAATTTATTATTAAAGTTTCGATGCAATCTATTAACTAAGCCATTTTGTGCATAGTTGGTTTTTGAACTATTTACAGCAAATAATTTTGTGTGTCTTGTTCTAACTTTTGGGGCACAGAAATTCAACATTTTAGCTGAAAGTTCAGGGCAGTCTATATATCCATTGCATATTCCATGCAAAAAGGACATGTCAGCAAGCATTCGTCTATTTTTGAGTGTCGTGAGTTTGTGATAAGTGCAAGATTCATCGTAGTTTTTAACATGGCACTGAGATCGATAATTTAAATGCTTTATGAATTTTTCTTGCATAATCTCCAAATCCTGAGTGTAAGTGATATACTGAGGGTTCCAAATTATGCTACAATATTCTAGAATACTTCTAACATAAGAATAGTAAAGTACCCTGAGGCAACCTATATCTGAGAAGGGGCGGCTAACCCGCAACACGAAGCCCAGACTTCTGTACGCTTTATTTTTAATCGCACTTACATGATCAGAAAATGTTAGCTTGCTGTCCATTTCCACTCCCAGATCCCTAACTAAGGCAGATTTTTATATTTTTATATTATTAATAAAGTATTCACAATTGATTGGATGTTTTTTTCGAGTAAAGGATATAAAAGAACATTTACTTATATTAATACCAATTCAGTTTTTACTATAATATTGTTCTAGGCGGTTGAGATCTGTTTGAAGGGCAGCACAATCCCTATTGTTTTTAACTTTCATAAAAATTTTGGTATCATCAGCGTACATGAGCATGTTCAAAACAAGCACCTACGTCATACAAGTATGAAGCGTACAAAAGCGGTCCCAGAATGGATCCCTGCGGAACGCCGGAAGGTATCTCAATAAAATCTGAGCGAAATCCTCCCACGATGACAGCCTGAGACCGATTGGTAACAAACAGAAGGTTTTCATGCAGAAATCTCGAAAAAAATTTTTTCACTTTGACCTTCAATATCTCAGTAACCAGGCATTTCCCAGGTATGGTGTCAAGGAAAAAAATTATCTTACAAATGGGTACAATATGTGGTCTTCGG
Source organism: Pyrausta purpuralis (assembly GCA_963924145.1). Lineage (NCBI taxonomy): Eukaryota > Metazoa > Arthropoda > Insecta > Lepidoptera > Crambidae > Pyrausta > Pyrausta purpuralis. The sequence continues at coordinate 26,450,470 of OZ001657.1, forward strand.
CTTCGTTAAGCCTTTTGTTACACCCGATATAATAGAAAGAGTTGTGTGCATAGGATCCTCCTTTACTAAAGGCATTGCCTTATCTATAGTGATAGATGAATCAGAGAAAATAAGGTCCAATGCATTATTACACTTATTTTTGTAATTGTTAAACTGAGATAAACCAAAGTAGGTTGTCTGAGTGACAAGGTTTGACGCTGCATTCTGAAGTTCGATAGTGCCTTTTTTTAGCATCGTCGGTTCACCATTTTGCCATCTTATGTTAGGGAGGTTGAAGTCACCCGCTATTAAAAAGTGATCATTGCAGTTATGACTTTTGATTTCAGACAGTTGATCTAAGAATATTTGTAACCTTGATGGAATTTGATCATTAGGTGGTATGTAAACTGTAGCAATGTGCAAATCATTTGTGGATTTGATAGCTGTGGCGGGAATAGTTACCCACACAGACTCCAAACCTGCAGTTTGCCACTCGGGTCTGGCGCGCGCCATTACACCACCTCCTAACGCCCCCCTGTCGCTACGAAAGACTAAACCTGTCAGTACACAGCTCAGCATCAAAGATGCTATCACAGAGCCATGTTTCAGTTATCATGATTACATCGGAATCCTGCAATATTACATTATTAATATTTTTTTCCTTTAATATTTCATTCCTGCAATAATAAATAATTAATATTTGGAATGCGAATCTTTACCGTGACATGGCGAGGAAACGACATCTTTAGCATGTGGTCTTTATTAAAAAAAAAACAGAAATCCGGGTCAAAATATATTATCAATGTGTTATTACTTGAAGTAAATTTTAAGCTCCCCATCGATTGATGAGTATGTGAAGTGTAAGAAGGGCAGTAAACAGTATCTACATACACACACCGTAGTATACCCGATTTGGAAATACAATAAAAACACTAGATTTTTCGATTCAGAAATCCCGGGAATTTTCTTTATAAACGTGCGTAAACCAACACTTTACAATAAGTTAATATAATGTATATTTACTTATTTTAAACAAATGACGATCGCAACCTCTTGGCCCGGTCAGCCAAGAGGTTGCTGGTTCAAATCCCGCCCGTGTGCAAATTTTTGGATTCTTATTTCATCTTTATGAATATAAAATATGACACTGAGTGTTAAAAACATTTTAAACCAAGTGATAATGTTACCATGGTCTGGGCTTGATAACGATACCAAATGAATACCACAAGTATCGCAATATATATCGGTATTATTATGTATACTACAAAAAATCAACAAAACTGGCCACCAAACACGAAACAAGTGTTTGCGAAACCAAACCGAGCGTTTGCATTTGCATCTATCGATGTTGCCATTTCGCCGATCGGTTGGCCCGCGTAGCGTGGAATCGCGCACGTCGCCGCGCCGGATGGCAACATCGCTTTATGTAACGATAAAAGTATCGATACTTTTAACGTTAATTGTTAACATTATTATGCTGGATTGGATGACGCCGGTCCTTTCTCCGCGAGAAGCCTCTCGCGGCGCGTGAAGGGACCGGCGTTCTAGGCGACCTAGGCCTAAGAATATATGCGTGGCGGTTCAATCTAAGGCTATTTTACATTTTCTTGAAGTATTCGTCCCCCGTTGGGAGTTCTCCGAGATGTTAAATAATGGAAGATTATTTGTGTTCCAGGGCTACTATCTAGCGAGAGGCTGGAGTCTGAGGTGGACCGCATGTCGCGGCAGCCGGTGTTCTTCGACGTGCTCGGCGCCTTCGTGGTGTCCGCGCGCGCGCCGCTCGCCGCCGTCGCCGCGGGCGCCGCGCTCGCGCTCGCCGCCGCGCAGATACACGCCTCGGCCGCGCAGGCGCGCTCGCAGCGTGAGTACACCCGCTGCATGATAAACTATCACGCCTAAATTTACGCAAACAGTGACATCGAAAAGCGCGGACGATGTCGCGGGGAAACGTTTGCTTCTGGATATTTGTTCGATATCGTGACGTGTGGTGTTGCAGTATACATCCGGCGCAGCGAGTGGTGGTGGCTGGTCGGGCGGTGGTGGGTGCGCGTGGCGCTGTCCGCCGCGTGCGGCGTCGCGAGCGCTGCGGGCGTCGCTCTAGCGCTGCACGCGGCCGGCGCGCGGCTGCCGTACTACTCGCGCGGCTGGCTGCTGGCGCCGCTGCACGCGCTGCCCGCGCTGGCCGCTGCCGCCGCTGCGCTCCGCCCGACAGGTACGTCGCTCTAGCGCTGCACGCGGCCGGCGCGCGGCTGCCGTACTACTCGCGCGGCTGGCTGCTGGCGCCGCTGCACGCGCTGCCCGCGCTGGCCGCTGCCGCCGCTGCGCTCCGCCCGACAGGTACGTCGCTCTAGCGCTGCACGCGGCCGGCGCGCGGCTGCCGTACTACTCGCGCGGCTGGCTGCTGGCGCCGCTGCACGCGCTGCCCGCGCTGGCCGCTGCCGCCGCTGCGCTCCGCCCGACAGGTACGTCGCTCTAGCACGGCAAATATATTTCGATCGCAGCTTACGCCGCTTCATTTGTACTCGGCTCTGCGACTCGCTACAGTGCCGTGCAACTCTTACATCTCCGTAATCGAGCTCGTGTAAGCTGGGCCGCGGGGCTTCTGCTGAGCGTGCCACTGCGGCCGCGCTCCGGCCTCGTGCCGCTGCCGCTGCGTCATGTGTCTGGCGGTGTTGCAGCGCGCGAGGCGGCGTGGCGGCGCGGCTGGTGGGCCGCGGGGCTGCTGCTGAGCGTGCCGCTGCGGCCGCGCTCCGGCCTCGTGCCGCTGCCGCTGCGTCATGTGTCTGGCGGTGTTGCAGCGCGCGAGGCGGCGTGGCGGCGCGGCTGGTGGGCCGCGGGGCTGCTGCTGAGCGTGCCGCTGCGGCCGCGCTCCGGCCTCGTGCCGCTGCCGCTGCGTCATGTGTCTGGCGGTGTTGCAGCGCGCGAGGCGGCGTGGCGGCGCGGCTGGTGGGCCGCGGGGCTGCTGCTGAGCGTGCCGCTGCGGCCGCGCTCCGGCCTCGTGCCGCTGCCGCTGCGTCATGTGTCTGGCGGTGTTGCAGCGCGCGAGGCGGCGTGGCGGCGCGGCTGGTGGGCCGCGGGGCTGCTGCTGAGCGTGCCGCTGCGGCCGCGCTCCGGCCTCGTGCCGCTGCCGCTGCGTCATGTGTCTGGCGGTGTTGCAGCGCGCGAGGCGGCGTGGCGGCGCGGCTGGTGGGCCGCGGGGCTGCTGCTGAGCGTGCCGCTGCGGCCGCGCTCCGGCCTCGTGCCGCTGCCGCTGCGTCATGTGTCTGGCGGTGTTGCAGCGCGCGAGGCGGCGTGGCGGCGCGGCTGGTGGGCCGCGGGGCTGCTGCTGAGCGTGCCGCTGCGGCCGCGCTCCGGCCTCGTGCCGCTGCCGCTGCGTCATGTGTCTGGCGGTGTTGCAGCGCGCGAGGCGGCGTGGCGGCGCGGCTGGTGGGCCGCGGGGCTGCTGCTGAGCGTGCCGCTGCGGCCGCGCTCCGGCCTCGTGCCGCTGCCGCTGCGTCATGTGTCTGGCGGTGTTGCAGCGCGCGAGGCGGCGTGGCGGCGCGGCTGGTGGGCCGCGGGGCTGCTGCTGAGCGTGCCGCTGCGGCCGCGCTCCGGCCTCGTGCCGCTGCCGCTGCGTCATGTGTCTGGCGGTGTTGCAGCGCGCGAGGCGGCGTGGCGGCGCGGCTGGTGGGCCGCGGGGCTGCTGCTGAGCGTGCCGCTGCGGCCGCGCTCCGGCCTCGTGCCGCTGCCGCTGCGTCATGTGTCTGGCGGTGTTGCAGCGCGCGAGGCGGCGTGGCGGCGCGGCTGGTGGGCCGCGGGGCTGCTGCTGAGCGTGCCGCTGCGGCCGCGCTCCGGCCTCGTGCCGCTGCCGCTGCGTCATGTGTCTGGCGGTGTTGCAGCGCGCGAGGCGGCGTGGCGGCGCGGCTGGTGGGCCGCGGGGCTGCTGCTGAGCGTGCCGCTGCGGCCGCGCTCCGGCCTCGTGCCGCTGCCGCTGCGTCATGTGTCTGGCGGTGTTGCAGCGCGCGAGGCGGCGTGGCGGCGCGGCTGGTGGGCCGCGGGGCTGCTGCTGAGCGTGCCGCTGCGGCCGCGCTCCGGCCTCGTGCCGCTGCCGCTGCGTCATGTGTCTGGCGGTGTTGCAGCGCGCGAGGCGGCGTGGCGGCGCGGCTGGTGGGCCGCGGGGCTGCTGCTGAGCGTGCCGCTGCGGCCGCGCTCCGGCCTCGTGCCGCTGCCGCTGCGTCATGTGTCTGGCGGTGTTGCAGCGCGCGAGGCGGCGTGGCGGCGCGGCTGGTGGGCCGCGGGGCTGCTGCTGAGCGTGCCGCTGCGGCCGCGCTCCGGCCTCGTGCCGCTGCCGCTGCGTCATGTGTCTGGCGGTGTTGCAGCGCGCGAGGCGGCGTGGCGGCGCGGCTGGTGGGCCGCGGGGCTGCTGCTGAGCGTGCCGCTGCGGCCGCGCTCCGGCCTCGTGCCGCTGCCGCTGCGTCATGTGTCTGGCGGTGTTGCAGCGCGCGAGGCGGCGTGGCGGCGCGGCTGGTGGGCCGCGGGGCTGCTGCTGAGCGTGCCGCTGCGGCCGCGCTCCGGCCTCGTGCCGCTGCCGCTGCGTACATGTCTGGCGGTGTTGCAGCGCGCGAGGCGGCGTGGCGGCGCGGCTGGTGGGGCGCGCGCGCGGCGCACGACGCGTGGGTGGCGTGGTGGGCCGCGTGGCTGCTGCTGAGCGTGCTGCTGCGGCTGCGCTCCGGCTTCGTGCCGTTCCTGTGGACGCTGCTGCCGGCGCTCGCCGACCTCGCCGCTACCGCCGTGGGAGTAACAGGTAGCATATAAAACGTCATGTAATACTATCGTGACGCATGCTGAATTATAACTTTCTTATATATCGAATAGTTGTTGCTTAGAAATACCTTTAGATAATTTTGTTACGACACCTTAATATTGATTCATTTCTTTTTCTAACTCTTACTATTATATCAACTTGTGCACATCGAGACTAGGCTATCTCTGTATTAAATCATTATTATGTTACTGTCAATATCTTTGATGTTGTCGCAGACTGTAATACGCTTTGAAATTTTAAGATTGTGTCCTAAGTGAGCGCCGAGCGCGATCAAAATTATGACATCGTTCGCTTTCGGTATACGTGCAAGTGTGCGTCGCGCCGTGGTTCCCTTTTGTGGCGATGCGTTGCGACGCGACACGTCGATACGTTGCTTAACTTAGATCCGATCTCGCGTATTCTGACGTGCGCGTGGGCATAGCGTACGAAGTATCTATAGAACGTTTGCTGTGCGGCAGATAGATGGCGCCTGGCGTACTGGGCTGTGGGCGCGACGTTGCCGCTGCTGCAGACGTGGTACCTAGCGCTGGGCTCGCTGGGGATGTTCGTGCCCATCATGGGCCGAATCGGTTCGCCGCCTGTCCCGCCTGACGTGAGTAACCATTTTCCTAATCACCATCCATAGACCACATACCCTTTAGGACAGGCGGATAATTAATTCGCTCCAAGAAACTAGAGTCGTGCAACGCTCCTTTAATTGGTTATTTCAGATCTGTGCCTTCGGCTTGACCTTTCGGAGATTACCTACCTTACCCAGTGTACACACCAGCTAGCTACTTACTCCCTTTCGTCTCGTGTGTGCGGTGATTGCGGGTCGTTGACCCCGCGCTCGCAGCATTGCGGCGGCGGCAGGCGTGCGGGTGAAGTTCGCGCGCATTCCTCAGTACGCTATATTTTACGCTAGCGTGCGCACGTGCTACTACTTGCTCTAACAAATTATAAAACTCGCTACGATACAGTGTTAAAAGTATCATTTAAAATTGTTTTTCAACACACTTGCTCAAAATGACGTTTTTATTCCACCGATTTTTGGCACATAATCATAGATATTAAACACGCGTGCTTTTTCTGTACATTATTGCACTAGTGCCTTTTGTTTATTAAACCCAACCAATTTACATTTGTACCCTAGTACCAAGTAGTAAGTACGAAGATGAAGCGATATAATTTAGTCGGGTTATAACTTTTATTTTAGGAACAAAATGTATATATATTCGAAAACACATACACAGTAAGTATATATTTATTTCAATAAATGGTAAATACAGCTTTATTACTAAAAATAACTCAAATTAATTTAAAATTTTCTGTAATTTGTGTTTTAAACACGAATTGTAGCATTTTTAATCTTGGCTGTTGGCCGATCTAGTTCGCGCCTTAGCCTTGCGCGCGCATCTGTTTCGCGGCAAGAAAAAAAGCAACGCGCCATTTTTCCACAGATTAGTAAGTGCATTTTTCGTAAATAATTGTCGGCTGTGGTTTGATGAAGTTTTGATTAATGGCAAGTGTGTTGAAAAACGTCGTATGAAACACGTGTGCCGTGACCTATTATATACGCGGCTTTCTTATGGCGCACTCGCTTTCGCTCGTGCGCACACAATATCGCCTTGTATATAATGGTCAACTTAGCACACTTGTATCATAATGTACTATTAATAGAGTTTAACGTTTTGTGAATAGTTTGAGAAGGATTTATCGAACATGGCGGTAAGTCGTTTCTCTATTTTATGTCTTTTGTGTGTGTCGTGTGCTCGAGTGTTTTAGATGCGGCTTTTGGATTAATGGTACATTTCTGAGACTAATTATTTTACGTTTGGCGAACATACCATTCACAAACGATCACTATGCTATACGATGCGTCGGCCATACAGCCACTGTCGTGCATATTTGCCTACTCGCTTTAACATCCAAAGGCTAAAACGTCCAAAATAGAAGCGACGCGGCCAAATGTATGAGCGGTGCGGCTCACCAGTTGACCGTGCGTGCCGCCTTACGTTTGAGCGGTGCGTCTCAAAAATTTGGCGGCGCGGCTCGTACCGCGGGCGGCGCTGCTCGTTAGCTTGTGCCGCGCAGCTTGAATGATGATCCGCGCGGCTCGAATCGTTGAGCGGCGCGGCTCGAGTATTGCAACAACGCCTAGTGGCTTACATAACAACATTTTTTAATTGGGACCTACAGCTTGCATTTCTGGTTCTTGTGTAACCTTTGCATCTTAACTCGCAAGTTATTTTAACTTGGTTTGACGCGGTGATGGTTTACTAACTTATGGAGTTTATCACTTTCGGGAATCTGTTGGACAAGCGTGGAGAATCGGACAAAGAAAAAGAGATCCTGGACCTAATCAAGCTGTTAGCACAAGAACATCTTCCTGAAGGATGGACTATCTGGGAGGTGTGCAGATCAACCACGGAACAAATCTTTGGGGAGAAGTCCAAGCAAACATTTCAAACAAGTTATTGTTTGCTTTACCCATCGTAGAACTAGTGCGTGCCTTCAATCCTGAGGCAGACCACCTATCCAAAAAAGCTTATAGATAAATTCGGTCTAAGCTGCTGGACTGGGCCTTTACACGAGCCCTAATTATTACCCCGCCCGCCATAGCTCACCGAATAAGAGGTTCAGCAAATCGAACGGAACTATTTAAAGAGTCGATAAAGATTCTTAGATCACTTTTTCACACAAGAGCCGAAGCCAACAAAATTTTATGAGTAGCCTCTCGGAACCGGAGGTAACTAACAGAAAGAGGAAAAGTGCTTCTGCCTGTAGCGGTGACACATCTCAGAAAAAGAAAAATGAAAATTCACCTCCACCAAGATCAGTGGAGGATTTATAAAAGCGGGTGGAAACGATGTTTTACCTTTTGCTGGAGAAAATTGAAGGCCGATTAACAGATTAGGGAAGGAGGATTACGGATCGGAAGTAGGATTGAAATGCCCTAATCTCAAGGCCGATGATCTACCACTTTCCGAACTACAGTTTCTCCCTGCCTGCTTGTTAAGGCCAGAGCCTACCCTACAGATAATGTGGGAGGGTATTGAGAGCCAAAGACTGGGGACGGATAAGTGGAATCGAATTTTGTATAAGGAAGTAGAGAAAGTTTTGCATGTGGCCCCAGTGTTTAACACCCTAAAGGTCAACACCGAGCTGGGTAACCTACCTCAGCAACCATCGCCGGCTTTAAATGGAAAGGACAGCATACTGGGTACAATTACCCACGGCTTCCTATTACAGCGCAAGGCTTTAACCGATGAATTAAATGCCGTTATTTGTATGTACCTTAGCACCGGTGTGGAAATAAAATAAAATAAAAATTGGCTGATTCCCCTTTTAAGACAGTATCTGACTGGATATTACAATATGTCTGCGCTAATCGAGCCAAAACTATAGACAAGACGGAAAGCATTCAAAGGCAAGAATGAAGCTCTCAACGAAGCTCTGCATGCAATCTTACCGTCACCAATCCACCTATTTGACGAGAAGCTTCTGGGTACTTTCTTCAAGGACCTCTGTGGTTAATCACAGTTTTTTATTTTTTTTTATTTATTCTTTTAAATATCCGGGAAGATTCCAAGGGACGAAAGATTCCTTTCGTAGACCAACCGCAACCATCTAGACAGTTTGAGGCAGACACTTTTCGGGAAGAACTCGCCCCTCTACGGCAAGTAGCGCTGCGTCAGCCCGTCCAGGAACCCGAGCAGAGGAAGATTTCAGGAGACCATATAGACCGAAGCCTGACACTAAGAGGCGCGCTCATTTCAGCAAAAAAAAGGGAGTAAATATTGTCAATTTTCTGAGCGGGGGCAGCTGATAATGTTTTTGCCACAGTAACAAGAAGAAACGATTTCCAGATACTAAATACCGTTCACAACCAAGCCACCCTCCGTTCCACTTGACAAAAACCACTCAAGATTCTCAACAAAACTCTCTAGCGATGGACAACGAGCTCAAGACACTTCTCAGCTCAGGAGTGATGGAGAAGTGCGATGCAGTCAACGGGTTCCTGTCTCATATGTTCTTGTTTCCAAACTGAAAACTTAGGCAGATTTTTGACTTACAGCGCCTAAATGCCTTTCACTTTCCACCAAAATTTCGATTGCTTAGTCAGAATCAAGTGCCCAATTTCCTAAATTCAGGACATTACTTAAGGAAACTGAACATCAGTCAGGCGTGCTTGCACGTATCCATAAAAAAGTGTCATCGGTGGTACGTAGCATTCAGTTACTCAGGAGTCGTCTACCAAATGACATCTCTTCCTATCGGTTTAAGCAGTGCACCACTAGCCTTTTCCCATAACAAAGTGGCTAGAAAGATTTCTGAAAGAAAAAGAAATTTGAATACTTAGTCGACTTCCTGTTCGCACATCACGCCCCGAATATTCTTGAAAACCAAATAAAGGACATCATAAGACTCTTTTAAAGTCTCGGGTGGTATGTGAATTGCGAAAAATCGATTGTAAAGGCCACACACCAAATGGCGTTTCTGGGAATCAGTTGGAACTGTGCAAAAATTCAGGAGAAGCTCCCAGAAGTGAAAGTAGATCGACTGATAAAGAACCTGGAGGAAATTTTGATTCAGTCTGAGTCTTGGCAAAAAGGCACAGCTCTATATACATGCTCTATAGGCTAAGTTTTGTATCCCTCGTGGTACCTCTTGGCCGTTTACACACCAGGCACATTCAGCGAACAAGTCGCAAGCTCTAAGAGAGTCAACCACGACAATAAGTCACGGTTCTACACGAGGTTGCTCTTCACGATCTCGTATGGTGGACTAAGAAAGCAAATCCACAGAAGGCTACAAAATTTATCGCCACGGACGCCTCCGACTTAGGCTGACAGGTGAACGATCAACAACACCTTTCGGGTGTCTGGTCAACACAACAACTAAGTTAGCACATAAATAGAAAGAAGCTTTTTGCCGTTCTCAAAGCTATAACCGAAATGCGAGAAACGATATCGGGCCAGTCAGTAATGGTATCCATCCATCCAGTCCGGCAACAGAACGGTGATTTCTAACTTACGAAACTTAGAAATGAAAAGGACTATACTTCTTACAGCAATGAGTCTAAGAACAGAGATCCACTCATTTTACTTACCAGGTTATAACAATTTAATCGCCGACAGCTTGTTTAGGGGCAACCTCTTACCAGACTGGAATCTAACCGAAGCAGTGACCAGGAGGATCTTTTTGAAGTGGGGTGTACCCAAAATAGATTTATTTGCCACCAACCGTTCGAAGGTAGTGCCGAAGTATGTGTCACAGGACGTGATGGACTCTCGGACTCGCTTCACCAACGCATTCAGCCAGGAGTGGCATTTTAATCTGGCTTGGGCTTTTCCACCCCCACCACTTATACCAAGAGGTTTTCAACATCTCAACGTTTTCTCAGGGACTTATCTCGTGGTGGCTCCTCCTCGCTGGAAAGCTGCCTTTTGGAGGAACGACCTCAAACGCAGAGCCTTGGAAGCACCTTACAAGATATATAATCCGAACAGCAGTCTCATCGACTTAGCCAGCAATCTTCCACCACCGAAAGTGAAGAATCTCTATTTAGAGGTTTGGAAAATACGGGCTGAAGCATGGCTTATAGAAGGTCTTGATCCAAAGGACATTAAATTAATCCAGTCATCACGGCGTAGTTCTACTTGGCGCACCTACGAGTCGGCATGGAAGCAGTGGGTTTCATGGTGTAGGCAAAAGGGGCTCAAATCATCCAGGCCCACAAATCCACAACGTGGTTACTTACCTCGGATTCCTGACCCACACGAAGAATCTTTCTGTCTCGACAATCCTAGTCCATAAATCGTTCATACTCAACTTAGGAGATCCAACTAAAGAAAGACGATTGCGTGATCACTCGTTACTAATGCCTCAGCCATGATTAATGCAATTTATTTAAAGAAGTGTTTGTCAACGATCTCAAGATCACAGATTTGGAACATAGAGGATATGACACAATGGTTACGATCAAACATACCGGCCAAAGACAGTAGCTTTCAAATTTCTCGGCATTTAGCCTTGCATCTATTGCTGGCCTCTGGTCAGCGTATTCATGACCTTACGCTTCTCAGTATAGACGACCATTCGTGTGAAAAAAAGGAGACCTCGATTACCTTTTGGCCACGTTTTTGCTCGAAAACAGACACTTTAAAGTATCGCCAATCTGGTTGGCACTTGTCTTATTCAGGTAATCCATCTTAAAGTCTAGTAAAATGGGTATATTGCTTGTTAGATGTGTCCAAGGATAGAAGAAAGGCACAACAAAATTAGAGTAACTCTAGGACTGTTAACGCAGGTTAGCTGAAAACACCGTTTATGAAGTTAGGAATAAATTGTAGCCTTGGACGAATAAACCACTGGACGCGCAATGACGGACAATTTTGCTTGTGCCCCCTTAGCCACGAAGCGGGCTTTTTGGCCTCACTTGGAGGTGACGTCTTGTCAGTACGATGATAGCGCTCAGTGAGAAACATTGTCCGAAAAAATGGGTAAATGTGCCGTATTTTTGTGTAAAAAATATAGCGGCAGGACAAAAAATATTTATTTTCATCCGTAAGTAACTTATTATCCCAATAAAGCTGTTAATTTCTCTTGAAAATAGTGAAATGTGTTTTCCAAGAGAACTGTTACATTGCCATATAAAAAAGTAGTGGTCATTTACAACAAAATCAACAAGATAACGTATACTTAATACGGAAGGATTGTCGTATGTTCATCATTCGTTCCCTTGTCAATTAAGTTTTAATTGTGCTTGACAATTGTCGATAAATCATATCGATAAACGCACTATTATTAAATTATTAATATGAATACTTTTAAAATAAAATGATAAATCTTTAAAATGTTTCACTCGAGAGTAGATTAAGAATCTTAAAAGTACAACAGTTTGCTTTAAAATTTTGAACTTTTTATTTTATGACAATACATATTTAAAATATAATTTCAGATTTCCTGTGGATCCATTAAGGAATATAAAGTGGGTCGAAGGGAGACAAAATAGATCCCCACAAAACATCACCGAATATGTGGTATCCATTTAACACCAATGTGATTTAACGCCAACGCAAAAATCTACTGCTTAATTATCCCATAGGAGGATTTAAATGGTGCTGGGCTGTATGTACTTATGGGCGGTTTCACAATGTCTTGGGAAGTTTTAGTTAGTGTTACTTGCCAGACAGTTCATATAAACGTTCTATGTTTCAGTTGTTCATTCGATGGTTTGTGCATTAAACATGATGGACATGTTTAATGCACAAACCATCGAATGAACAATAAATTACATTATGGTAATGTAATTTATTGTTTTAGTGATTAAAATTATACGTCTTTTTACAAAAGATTCGTTCATTCATTCGTTCCACACATATCGATAAAAAAATATCGACACCTTCATGCACTAAATGTCACAAATTGACACGACAAGCTCCCCCCGCCCCGCAAAAATTGGCTAATGATGTTTTCATACATTCGCTCTTGCGTTTCATATCCAGTGGTTAATTCATCCAAGATTGTAGCCCAAGCTATATTAGATCCGCGGTTGCCTTCAACGGATATGAAAATAACGTACCGAGTGAAGAAATTTTAAAATGGACTGGTTCAAAAACCTTTTTCAAGCATTATTGTAAATTAGTAGACAAGCCACAAGCTACTTTAGTTAATAAATTGTTTAAACCTATTTAAGATAATGGACTGATAGTTTAAGTAGCAATGTGATAATTGAAGTTGAGAATGCAAGTTACCGCATGATCTCAATTTTATTTTTGTTGTTGAGTTTTGTTAGAGTTGAATATCTCTAAGATATTGTTTTCATTCATTTTTAAATAAATAGGATAATTTGCTATCCCGTAATAAAAAGATTTTAGTTTTCTTCAAACATACATTGTGCTTTTATTTTACCAAGAAACATCACAGTACACTAGCAGCGCCGGCAGAATTGAAACACTTCTCCGAAAGGTCAAGCCGAAGGCACAGAACTGAAATAGCACCGTTTTCCACCCCGGAGGGAAGAAAACGATTATTTCAGGTCTTGCCGAGGCTTGACCTGAGTAATGCCTTGCCGGCTTTCGGAGATAGGTACTGAGGAATGCGCGCGAACTTCACCCACACGCCTGCCGCCGCCGCAATGCTGCGAGCGCGGGGTCAACGACCCGCAATCACCGCACACACGAGACGAAAGGGAGTAAGTAGCTACCTGGTGTGTACACTGGGTAAGGTAGGTAATCTCCGAAAGGTCAAGCCTCGGCAAGACCTGAAATAATCGTTTTCTTCCCTCCGGGGTGGGAAACGGTGCTATTTGCTATTGCAATGTGTGTGTATTAAGAGGCTACCCGAATTTTTCACGCGCACACTAGCGCCACTCATTCAAAATAATTATTACCCCTTAAATACAAAAACAAACAAAAATTTGGTAGACACGATTGTAGTACAGGTTCTATAGTTTAATTAGTACGTTTTAATTGTTTCAAAAGTAGTTTACTGTAGTTAGAGTTAGAAAAACTGCTAAATATGGCCATTTTTGTCAATATTTGTAACTGTAACTGCAGATAGTTCTGCTCTGTTTTATTGAACTTAAACATTGTGTCTAAACCAGAGCTACAATCGCATCAATCAGATTTTCAATTGGTCTTTTATTTAAGGAGTTATGATTTTTCTACTAAAGTGGCGCTAGTGTGCTCGTTAAAAATCCGGAGTGCCCCTTAAGAATTATAAATACATATGAACACGCGCGCGGTGGTGGGGTGGTAATTTTAAAAAAGTTAGAGCCTGAACAGTCACCAAAACATTTCTTCATTTTTGTATTCTGTTTGGAGACGAACTTTTGATCAAAACTTTGACCTTATACATATTTAAATGCGGATCACTAATCCAAAAGACGCTATTTAGTCCATTGAATGAGTCCCTCCAAGGGGGGTCTAGAGTGCGTGAGTTAGTAACGTAAGATGTTTCTTCAGAAACATGTCAAGAGTCCCTAGGTAATAAACATACTAAAACCCCGGGACACTAGGAGGAGCCCCGGAGTGGGGGGAGGGGGAGAAAGGGTCTATTTTTTCATTTTTCGCTTAAGTCTCAAAAACGGTACATGTTAGAAAAAAACTTTCAAGGAAAAGTTGAAAGGACATAAAATTATCTACAAGTTGTACCTAAATCAATTTTTTCTATTCGCAGCCGTTTTCGAGCTACATCCCATGAAAGGTGAAAAATTCGAAAACTTTTTATTTTACCAACTTATGGTGCCCGCAGACGACCGTTACCGTTATAGACCTAATTATGAGCAATCTATCTGTACCGGTTACAAGTTGCACTTTTGAGCTTTTTGGAAGAGAAAAATAAAAAAGATCAAGTTCAGTAACTCAAACTACCCTAATATAATATTTTGACAATCGATTCCTTCTAAAGGCTTCCATGGAGGAATGTGTTTTTTTTACCAATTATAGACCCAATTAAGAGCAATCTATCAGTACCGGTCACAAGTTGCACTTTTGAGCTTTTTGGAAGAAAAAAAATAAAAAGTTCAAGTATCGTAACTACCCTAATAAAATTCAATTCCCCGTAAACGCCTCCGTGGTGGAATCTGGTATTTTTATCAATGATAGACCTAATTATGAGCAATCTAGCTGTACAGGTCACAAGTTGCACTTTTGAGTTTTTGGAAGAAAAAAATAAAAAGATCAAGTTCAGTAACTCAAACTACCCTAATATAATATTTTGACAATCGATTCCTCCTAAAGGCTTCCATGGAGGAATGTGTTTATTTTACCAATTATAGACCTAATTAAGAGCAATCTATCAGTACCGGTGACAAGTTGCACATTTGAGTTTTTTGGAAGAAAGAAATATTTTTTGATCGATTGATGTGATAAACGTATGTAGTATGGGGAAATTGTTTGAGACAAAATCATTTTTTACTGCGTGTACTCAGAAACGGTAGGATATAGGAAAAAATGATTTAGGTACAACTTGTAGATAATTTTATGGCCTTTCAACTTTTCCTTGAAAGTTTTTCTCTAACATGTACCGTTTTTGAGATTTACGCGAAAAATGAAAAAATAGACCCTTTCCCCCCCTCCTCCCACTCCGGGGCTCCTCCTAGTGTCCCGGGGTTTTATTATGTTTATTACCTAGGGACTCTTGACATGTTTCCGAAGAAACATCTTACGTTACTAACTCACGCACTCTAGAACTTTTTATTCAATGGACTAATTTATTTAACCAACTTTTGATAACTACTTTTCCATTCTGTACGATTCAATAAATCTATGTTTTTCGAACAATATGAGACCTTACTAATTTTTAAATAAAAATATTATTTATTTGGATTTAGCCAATATTTCATATACTTGTCGATGATAAGTTAAGACAGTTCAGCTTTATTATTTTTATGGGTTTCATTTTTTTATAGCATTTTGGCAAATCTATTGACAAATTGTGACGCTGGCTGACGCTACGAACGCAATTAAGCGACTGATGTGCAATTTATAAGTTAGTGACCATTGGCGTCAATGTCATACCGCATGAGGCTTGTAGTATGTGTACACACCACCCACACACTCACATAGTTTTAGGCGTTATATAAGAATATCTGTGGACATTTGAGACACTCAATTACACGCATCGCAAATTACAACATCTTTTATTTCGTTGCGCAAGGGTCAACATCACAGGCTCATTTGCGGCTACGCTACCAGACAACGTGTAACATGAAATGTGCTACACCTGAAAATAAGTAGTTTGGAATAACGAGCAGAATCAATTGAACCACTTTTTAATATGGGTCACATTTTTCAAAAAAACTTCATTTAAATGTTACCCTGTTTTAGTTATTAATGAGACAAGCCATCATGTGCGCAAACCCGCCGAAATATGTAAGCAAGCAATGGTTAGTTCTTTATGAGCGTAGATAGTTATAATAATAATGTCAGCGCGGCGCAGCGACCCGGTGATTACCTGCCGAATCCTCTCGGCAGAGCGTCGTCCGCAGGAAATTAACAGAAGTGCCAGTAAACTAAACTACACATAAAATTATTTGTATAGTTTTCTGAAAGTAATAAAATTGAGTTAAAATTCATTTGGGGTGTCTGATGTTTTGAGCAGTTAACATTACACGTTGTATAGTAGTTGAATGTTTCAGATGCTGCTGGCGACCGTGGTCGCCGCGCTCGTGCTGTCGGCCTGCAGCTGGATGGTGCCGCTGGTCGTCGCCGCGCGGGGCGTCAAGAGAATGGTCAGTATTGCACAGCGACTTGTTATCACTACGTATACAGAAACTGTGCCGTGAACTGAAGTGTTCCTAGATTATTTTATTTGAAATTGAAACAGTTTGTTCTTGCCAAATGAGACACTACTTGTATTCAACCCATACAAACTGTCGAGAAAGCAAACTCACATCTATACTCATATTTTTAATTACGTAGACCATAATGACATTCGGTGGGATGCAAATTTTTCGTAATTTAAAATAGTGTTGTTCCTAAATAATCGAAACATTAAATTTTTATTCAATCGTTATTTTGAAATGATATATCATAATTAAATAGATATAGTTTGCATTTGTGTAGTGCAAAATATTATAAGCAGTAGATATTTTAGAAAAATAAAATAAAAATGAAATCTGTTTAAAACAATATTTTCTACAAATATTGTCATTATTTCGTTTTATTATTATTATTATGTTGGTCATTTTCCAATCTCGGAACCATGGGGTCCTGGACCTTTGGAAGGCGTACATGGGGCCGAAGCCAACACGCAGAGGCCGGTCTGGCAACTTTTTTTTTTTTTTATAAATATCCTTTGGACATTCCCACACATCGCCATCTAGTCCCAAAGTAAGCTACTCAAAGCTTGTGTTATGGGTGCCAGACAACGGATATAATACTTAAATACTTTTTGTTTGTAAATACATACATGATATACATAGAAAACACCCAGACCAATACAAACAGTCATGTTCATGCACACAAATGTTTGTATTGTGCGGGGATCGAACCCGCACCCGCTGCGTAGTAGGCGATTTCTCGACCACTACACCAGACGGGTCGTCAAACGTCGTCAACATAAATCTAAAAGCTGTGTGACACAAACCGACGATTGTCCCTGTACCCAAGGACAACCCCCGGTTTATGTAAGGCTATTGCGTGATATGTACACAAAGATACAGGGATATGGGTGTGGGTATTACGTGGACCGGATAACTGGGACTATGAAAGATCTATGGCCCCTACCTGATGTATGCTTCTCACACGAATAAAATGGCAGGGGGTGACTTACACACACAGTCGGTGGGCCCCCCTCAAATTAATTGCTAGCACAAAGTGACGTAGACAACAAGGGGGCAACACCAGTTGAGGTGCTAGGGGAGTGGAGAGGTGTACCACGGCTCTCAGGACAATTCCGGTAATCGTTCAAGATCCCTACAAGCATCTTACTGGCACACTTCCTTCCCCCGACCATTTCTGCTCTAGCGAGTCTCTACTCAAGCCAGCCAATGAAGGCAAGCAAGAGGTGGGAGATCCTGTCCCTCGTCAGCGTCCACTCTGCCCGGCCAGTGAAGGTAAGACAGAGATGATGAGCAGGGGTTCGCCTAAGAGCAATCAGGTACGTGAGGTCGCTACTGCTCAACAGCTCGCCACAAGCTGCCCTGCGTAATTATTATTATTATTATAAAATTCAGCTCTTATTCCAAAAACTTCTAATCTTAGTTCTAAACTTACAGCCAATAATGTCTTTAAAGAAAGTAGTCAAAAGTCAACATGGTTACAATCATTCAAGAATATTGCTATTACAAGTACAAAAAATGTTGAAAGTTGGTATTATGATTGTTCATAGCTTTATGCAACATTTTACATGTATTATTTATCCAAATGAGTAGAATCACATTATTTAAAACTCATATCACAAGTTCAATTAATCGCTCACAATTAAATAGCTACAAAACTATTACACTACGCTTGCAGCATTTAAAAACGATTGAAGCTGTCATTCCGATCAATCTTAATAAAAATCAGAGTATATATACAGTGTGTCTGGTCAAAGGTGTCCGACTCGTTACGGCGCAGTAGTATGATCAATTTTATCGACAAATCCACTATGATTAAACATTTAATCCGTAATATTTGAAAAAAAAACAGCTATTTTCATTGTTTTTGTTTCTGAGTCCGGGTGGATTTATTTATTTAGCAATATCCTCTAACGATTCACACGACATATCCGAATAAAAACGAAAAAATTATATCAAAAGTTCCCATTAAAATCGTTAAAGACACTTGAAACGTAAACCATTCAAGATTTTTTTATGATTTATTACATTAAGAAATGGATACACACAGATACACTAAGTTATTACCTAAAAAACCGGCTAAGTGCGAGTTGTACTCGCGCACTGGGGGTTCCGTGCCAACTTTAACTGAATTAGGGAATGCACTTACTTCTACTAAGTAAAATACCACAATATTTTGTCGACTGCAAATATAACTTTGTTTTTCATAGTGTTTGTATGAAGTACACAGTTCTGTTTGCGGTTGTTGAAAATGTGCTTTATCTCTAAAACTACTGGTTCGATCCCGTCCGAACTAATTTTCATTTAAAGTATTTATTAGGATCTACATCACATATTTTTTTCAAAATTTACACTTGCTTGGTTTAGAAGTTAGATGAGGGGGGGGGACCCATTTTACCACTTTGGAACCGTCTAGCTATAAAACGTTAGACTTGTAAAGAAAATGGTTTGAATAACCTCAATTTCATTTCAAAAGACCTATCCATTGACACCCCACACGCATAGGTTTGACTAAAAAAAAATTTTTGGTTTTAGTTTCATGTATGGGAGCCCCCCCTTAAATGACATTATTTTTTATTATTTGTATGAGAATCGGTAAGTGGTTAACAGGATACATCTTCCTACCAAATTTCAACAGTGCAATGCTTATAGTTACAGAATAAAATGGCTGTGACATAAGGACGGACAGACAGACAGACAGACTTGACGAAACAATAAGGGTTCCGTTTTTTTCCATTCGGCTACGGAACCCTAAAAAATATGTTAATAAACAAACTTTAAACCAAATAGTCTAAGCGTTATGTTTGTCGTGAATTGAATATGACTCGTTTACAACAGTTGCATCGTTTCCGTGTATTCAATAAAACATAACGGCTTATAATATAAATTGCACTTGTAAAAAGCAACTTTGGATGTGACAGACGAGGAATCTAACCCCGTGTCTTGTTAAAAAGTCTTCGAGTTATTTCTATAATAATAAAGAATGTAAATTTTTCAGGTTGTTAGCATGTATGCGGTGTGCGTAATATTCTGTGTGCTGGTGGTGTGTACCGAGCTCGGCGCGCCGTACAGCCGCGAGCGGCCGCAGCGCCTCATGCTGTTCCACGTGAGGCGCGAGGTCCACTCGCCGCAGGGCACCGCCGTGGACCACCACTACTGGATACCGGAGCTGGACCCCAACACGCCGCACTCCCTCGATAAGTACGGTGAGACAATAGTATACTTGCAGACCAGCTTGTAAGCGGATAATTACGAAGCCAGCGACTAGAAACGAATCACCAGCCGCTTTCTACCGGGTAGATACCCGACTTGAGCATCAAAAAAAATGTATTTAAAAAATACTTTGTTAAAATATTAATTTTACTATGCAGTAGCACGTATTATGTTATCCTATAATATTTTTTTTATTTACTTAATTCTGAGATGACCAGGAAACTATGAATCAAAATTTGTATTTATGAGATACAGGCACGGATCTAGCCCAAAAAAGTTGTGGGCACAGTACGTTTCTTTTTCAATTAATTGTACTTTACTAAAATTAATGCAAACACGAAAGTTTTACTTCTGTCGCAAAATAAAGATATAGTAAGCAATATAAATATACCTAATAAACCACGAACATTATAAAACAATTTGGATTTTAGTCGCTTATACAGTGTGAGTCTTCATAAAGTGCACATATTGAAATATGGTATTCTATGCTTAATTTTATCGACGGAAAACATATTAAAATAATAATAATATTTAATTTGTAACAATTAGTTAAATTTAAAAATGATCGGAGATGATCAGGCGTCCTCATAAAATTTAAATCCGTGAAAAAACTGCTTACAATACAGAAATAAAATGTGTTTTTGAGCAAAAATTTGCTTTTTAATATCATTCTTTTCAGTAATTGCTAAATTTGTTATTAAAACCTATGCTTTACCTGCATGTTTTATAATTTTAAATTATTCTACTTCGTATGAGCTGTCCAGTGGTAAAAATGTCGTGCTTATAACTTAATTACAACGTTTCATATCAACTGTTAAATAATAATAATAAATAATAATAATAATAAAATATTTGTTTATTCAGACAACTAGATCCAATTTGTTAGTAACAATATAATCTTATACTATGTTAGTAGATATGCTTGATACGAATTACGATTAATTATGAGGCAACAACTAAGTAGTGCTGCTCATTTTAACAACCTAACCCAGTGTCGCAAAAAGGGAGAGTCAAACCTCTCTGCAATCACTTTCAGGATGCTATTGGAACTGCCACGTAACCTTGTGAGCAGAGATGCTGCTTTTTTGCGCATAATGGTGTAAAAATCATCAGTGCGTTCTTGAGCAAACATGCCGGACGCGCAAAGCATGACACTCAAAAGGCGCCACAAAAACTCATAAAAAATCCATAAAAAAAGCGTTTTTTTTAGATTTTTTAATATGTTTTCCGTCGATTAAATTAAGCATAGAATGCCATATTTCAATATGTCCACTTTATAAAGACTCACACTGTTTAAAAAAAACTGTGAAAGCACTCCGGGAGTGCCGGAAGAAGTGAAAACTTGAATATCAACGTTGTGCATTTTTGATTTTTTGGAATAGTTATTATCAATATAAAAGTACTATCATTTTTGTGATAGAATACAATAATAATAATAATAATAATATAATATTTTTATAGAATACAATATTTATTTATTGCGCTATCGTACACAAACATTACAATTTATATTATATTAAATTACATTAAAAAGTTTATCTCTCAGAAAAATCAACTTACATCCATAATTTCGCCAACCGTCTTACGGTTTTTCGATCAGCCCACGTTTCCTGACGCGAGTTTCACATTTTTCCTCCATCCCACAAAAGTGCTCAACGCCGCTAAAGAAGTTTTCACTTCAAAAAATAATTGCTGTTCGTTAGTCTCACTAAAACTCGAGGACGGTTGAACGGATTTATCTTATCTTAGTCTTGAAATATTTGTAAAGGTCTAGGGAAGGTTTAAAAGGCGAGAAAAAATCGGAAAAACACGCGGACAAAGTCGCGAGGACCACTAGTCGCTTATAAAATCATAAACATAATAAAAATGATAGCATGGTAGTTAGATTGGAAAGAGCGTTGACCCGGTTAGCCAGAGATTGCGGGCTCGGGTTCTGCTCGTACGTAATTATAGGTTTCTTATTTCATCTTGTAAGAATACAAAAATTACATTATGAGTATTAAAAACATTTTAAATCAATATAATAAAATTTAAGCGCAAGTGAAGCAAGCGCGCAACAATTTGGGGTTTCCGACGCCTATCAAATCATGAACATAATAAAAATTAAAGCGCGTGCGGAGCGAGCGTACGTACGTCGGGTTTCCTCGCCCCTTCTGGGCGGATCGGGTTCGAGCTTCAGCTCCTTCCCCGGGCTTCTTCTCATGAGCCTACTGGCCCACGGTGTTGGGAGCCGCTAAGCGGCCGTCATGTGACGACAGGTCATTACTTTCGTCTTCTGCCAGAGCCGGCTGCACAGTCGCTGCGGGCTGCCCATCAGGTGAGACCCCGTTCGGGGAGGCCCGATGAGCAAGGCAAGCTGACCGCGGCTGACTCTGGCTGGGGAGGGGACGAGAGTTGGGGGGCGGGGGGGGGGGGGGGGTTGTGTTTGGGACTCGGGTAGGTGGGAGGGCGGATTTAAGGAGCAGACCTGTCGTGAGGTTGGCCTCTTGCTCGACTCAGATACCATGGGCATGGGGGCTATATTTTGTAGCCCGGGGAGCGGCCCGTGGTCCGCGGCTTCGTACATCCGTTTGGAGGACCAGCCCAGGAGGACGATGTGGGCGTCCTGCGACTGGGCGAGCTGCCGGGGTTGCTGCTGCTTCCCGCTGATCCCTCCGGGGTTCCAGTAGATCATGCGCGGTGTTTCATCCCGAGCTGGGCCAGCCCGTTGATGATGGCCGCGCATGGACCCATCCCCTGGCCGATCTGAATCAGCAGGTTGTTCAGCAGCTGTATTGCTGCTTGTAGCCATCATTGCCCTTGCCCCCATCTGTTGTTGGTGGGGGTGGGGGTGGGGGCGAGGTTGGGGTGCCTCTTGGGAAGGTTGGGGCCTCGAAAACGAGATCGGGGCCGGTGGCACCCGACTTGCGAGCCCGCACGGGGCCTGAGAAGGCGATTGGGGACGAGGGGGAGGACGGAAGGCCGGCCGGCTGACGGGAGGTGGGCCTCGTTGGGCCGACTTCGGCCTCTGAGTGGGCCAAAAAGCAGGGCGGGGGGGCTGGGCTGCCCCGGTGGTCCTCTGAGGAGGGGGGGGTGTTGCCACTGCCTGTGGGGGGATGGCGTGGGCTGCGGTGTTGGTCCCCCCGCAGGCAAAATCCTGGGGTGCTTGGGGGGGGGGGGGGTAGGTGGTCTGGCGGCTTGCGTCGGGGTGGACGCAGCCGCAGGTGGGCCGGTATTATCCTCGGTGCAGCGGCGGCGTCGGCGGCGCCTGCGCCGGGATACGGCGGGGGCGGGGGCGCCCCTCGCGGTGGCGGGGTTGGCCGGGGGGCCAAGGTAGTCCCCGTCTGGACGGTCACGGGCGCTTTAGCGGCCTGTGCTAAAGGCGCCGGGGCGCGCCTCTGGCCGTCGGTGTGGGCCTGGGCGCAGTTCGCACAAGTCGGTGGGTCCGTCCTCGGGCGTGGGCAGTCGGCGGCGGGGTGGTTGCCGGCGCAACGCACACACTTAATGGGACGGTGGCAGTTGACCGACGAGTGGCCAAACGCCTGGCACCAATGGCACTGCGCGGGGCCCTTGCGGGGGCGCCATGCCTCGACGATGACGCCGGGCATGTTGAGCAGCTCGTCCACTGCGTATAGGCGAGCGAGCTCCTGGTTGGACAGGTGCTCCAACTCGACGTGAAAGAGGCAAGCCGGGTTGCCCCTCTTGCCTCTTATCCCTCTTATGTGGGAGGCATAAAAGCCGCGCTCCTCAAGGGCTTCGCGTATGAGGTCGTGCGGGGTGTCGGCCGGCAGCCCTCTGATGGCCACCTTCGATGGTCGCTCTTCGGGTGGGGAGTAGCAGAACCAAGCTACAGTCGGGTCTTCTTTCTCCGCCTCCGTCAGGTAGGCCTGGACGGCGCGGAACTCCTCAGGGCTTTTTGGGAGGAATCGAATCCCTTTCCCAAACGGCCGGGCGTTGGGCGGATGGCCCAAGGCTCTCTTGATGCGTTCAAAATGAACGCACCAATTGGGTAGATTCTCCACAACAATAGGGGGATATCCCCTTACCTTGGGCTGTCCGGGCGGTGTGGCAGGCTGGGCGTCGGTCCTTGTGGTGGCCGGTGACGTCGGAGTGCGGCGAGGGGAGGCAGGCGTGCTCCTCCTCCATTCCCGCAGCGCACGGGCGGTCGGCGGCTGAGAGGCCATCGTCGCATACGACGTCGATGAGGACGCCATAGCGGACGATGCCGAGGGCTGCGAGGCTGATGTGGACGGGTGCGGGTGGTCGTCCACTCCGTCGGACTCGTCGTCCGACTCCGAGGAGGACGACTCGACGGCGTAATCGACCTCCTGGCAGAGGCGCTTCTCGTCCTGGGCCGAGCTGAAGCTGTCCTCAGGAAGGGGCCTTCTGCGTGGGTCACGCGGGTGCGCCTCTCGTTGGACCAACACGGATGATTGCTCAGCAATCACCGTTGTTGGGTCCTGGCGCTGGATCAGCCTGAACGGGGACGGGGCCGGGGCAGTCGGGCGCATCTCGGTGCTCGATCTGGGCGGTCTTGGCAGCGCAGCTAAGATCGGGATCGCCGATCTCGCGGGTGGGTTGGTGGTGATGGGCGCTGTGGTCCTACGGGGCCACGAGCGTCCTGGGTCCGGTGGGACACGGTCACGTTTGCTCATTTTCACAAATGATACGAACGAACACAAATACACGAAATAGAAAAATGTTAAAGTTAAAGGGGGTAGGTGCACAATAAAAGTTACCGAGGGTACTTAGGGAAAAGGCTGACCTACTGGTCGCACGAATTATTTTAACACTAAAATAAACGTACACTAAAAACACAAACTTAAAACAAAACAGGCACAAAGCGTCAAGTCGCGGAATAATTGTCACAAGTATGTGTTGGGGGGCGTGTCACTCGCGTACGCGGGCACTAGTAGCAGGGAGGGTGTGGCACAACCAGCGTCCTATGAAGGGAGGTGTGTGCGCAACAACAGCCAACGTCCTACTCCGGAGCGAGCGATGGGAAGCGAGAGCTTTTGTATGGGAGCCCTCTCTTATTCTTCGTACAACATTTCGTTATAGTGCGGTTTTGTGTACAGTTTTCTGCGACTCGGATAACGCTATGTATATGTATGTTTTGCAAATTCGCAAGTAAATGAAAAAATAAATTGATGGCTTGTTTATGTCATTTTTATTTATGTTCGTAAAACCACAAAATAATGCAAAATATAGTTTCATCCCCGAGTTGGATGTCACTGACCAAATCAACAATCTGTTTAATATATATTTTGTGTTTGGTGGTTATTATAATACGAAAAATATCCCAAATTCAGCATTCAAATCATTGAAAAAAATGACTTCTCCTATACCATTTTATTTGGCACACAATTTACTAAATACCCTGTATTATCTTATTGATGAGCCCATACTTTTTATTCGTGAAGCGAATGAAATTAAATTGTCTTTCTTTCACAAAACACACTCAAAATTATCGTTCTTTATCGTAGTTATTAGAGTCCATTATAACGAGTGACTATACTTTGATTTTTAATTAGATAGACCTGAATGACAACGACAATAGCACTTTTTCCTTTGTGATGTTGAAAGCATAGTGTAATAGTGTTGTACCAATTGAATTGGGTGCGATTAATAAAACTTGTGATATGAGTTTTTAAAATGTTATATTACTAATAAGGAATAAAAATACGTCGTATAGAGCTTTAACAGGCGAAATACATAATATCACTTTTTCTAATGAGTAAAAAATTTTTGCCAGTTCCCTTGCAATATCAATTTTTGTATAATTTTTATAATGAACAATACTATTGTTAAATTACGAAAGAGTGGCCACCCCTTAATGTAATTTTGGCCTATATAATTAAAAATCAAGAGTATAAATATGCAAAATGAATGGATGTGTTGTGGTCCCATTCTTCAGTGGAAGAGATGCGCGCAGCTCGTCCCACCGACCCGTCGGAGTGCTTGCGCTGGGTGTACTGCGGCGCGCCGTACTTCCTGCCCGTGCTCGGGTTCGTGCCGCGCGCGCACGCGCTGCCCGCCCCGGCACGCCCGCCCGGCACGGACGCGCCCGCGCACACGCACGTCGCCGTGGCCAGGAAGCGGCTCAGCGACACCATGCACGAGATACAGCTCAACGTTACTGGTGAGTGCTTATGATTTCAACAAGCGGATCCCGTGGCGACTCCGTGCTTTAGTGGCTAAGCACGCTGGTTTCAAGGCGTCGCCGATCCGAGGTCCCGGGTTCGATTCCCGGTCGGGTCAATGTAGAAATCAAGATTTTCTATATTGTCTCGGGTCTGGGTGTTGTGGTACCACCGTTGTGTCTGATTTCCATAACACAAGTGCATTATTAGCTACTTACTTTGGGATCAAAGTAATCCCAATAAGCACACAACACCATTTTAACAAACCTTTATGATACCACGAGTTCATGTGCAAAGCATTATAACCAAATCGTATATATGCCGTATTTCTTTTGTACGACTCTTTTAAGTAAAATTTGGGCCCCCCCTTTAGACAGCGTTGAGTTATATAAACGCTAATTAATAGCATTAAAATTATCAATAATAAAGTCAGTTATAAGCATAGGAATAAACAAATGACATTTTCTGCGACTTTAATACAGTTAATATATAGCTTTTAAAATTACAATCTGTTATTAAAATTTCATTACAAAGCTTACTGTTTTACTTTCTTTGTAAAAAATAAAATCTTATGATTTAAAAATATATTTATTCTGCTGTTGATATCGTGCTACGTTGTGGACCTGAAATAATTAAATGTGACAATTAATATTGAATGGATAAATACCGCCTTTATTACTGACTTTTTTGATTGAAATAAGCCATAATTAGCTGCGCACATCAGTTTGTCGGGTGAAATATACATGTATTTGTAAAGAATACACGCGCTCTTGCTAAAATACTTTATTATAGTTTACAATTTTAAGAAAGCATAACCTAGTTTTAACAAATATAAAAATTAGCCTTTAGCAATAAGTTTAACAAATAAAGTAGCATATAAAGGTATCCGTACAAAATACAAATGATTTCATTCCCTATCTAGTCAGATCTTATAGTGACTTGTATTCTTTTTGTAAGAAAGGAAAAGGAAAGCAAATGGCGACAAATAAAATTAAAGCTTTAGGCATTTGACTGTAGCATAATAGTGCTGTTAATTTTCATATGGCCCGTTACAAAAATCGAAATATAGCTATATACTGTAGAGATGAATAGATCAGAAAGAAAACGGAGCAAAGGCATTATTTGTTATAAAGTCAATATTAATATAGGACTAGCATTAAATTAACACAACCATGGACTATAAGAAAGCTTTTAATCTTTAAAAATTTCAATATACGTTCAAAAGCACTATAAAATTATTTATTAATGCATATTTATAGCGTACAGTTTTTCAAATTATCAATGTAAGATAATAGTCTTGATATAAGTTGAAAGATGTTTTAGAAGCTGTAATTTAGAATTATCCTACGTTAATTTACGATTTTTGACATTGTAGCAACTTTTTGCTGACTATAATAAACCAGTAAGCATTATTTGATAAAATAAGTGCCTTATAGAGTATTCATATTTGGGTACTGACGATTAAAAGAATTAATATGAAGACATAATGCTGTATCTGTTTTGGTGAATATACAAGTTATGTGCTTGCTGGGATGTATGTGATTGATGTCCAATACTTTAAAAAAAATCTTTATCGCCGGAACTGCACAAGCGCTGTTTGCTCCCTCCCGTTTCGTAGCAGCGTAATGTTTAATAGCCTATAAAAAATAAGTTATCCAACACAAAAATATTTGTTCAAACCGATGCAGTAGTTCTTGAGATTAGCGCATTCAAACAAACTCTTTAACTTTTATAATATTCGTATAGAGAAACACTTTTTGTGATCCATGCTTGGATTTGTATCCCAATCGAAGGAAGAGGATAAGTTTGCCACGTCAATGCTTGACTGCGATTTTGCTGATTTTCTCTTGTTTACGTTGTTGAGAAATAACTGTAGTGAATTGTCACTTAATTAACGGCCTTAATAACGGCCCAATTAATTAGTTACTTTTTGGTACAAATTGTCATAATTTTTAACAATCATCGTGACATAATCAGACCGCATAAGGGGCACATTTTTTTTTATTTTGAAGTTCTTGTATGATTGTCCCAAAGTAAGTTACTTACTAGTAACAAGCTACTCACCTAGTAACCTAGGTTAGAATAAACAGGTTTCCTCTGGGTGAGCTCGCTCTATTGTCGTCCCGTTTATGCGACGTCTAGTATATAGACAAGATTCATCGTCTGCAGAACCATGTCATAAAATTCTCGTGTCACAGTTTTCGTTGCCATACTTCTCTGAAACGGCTTTACCGATTCTTACCAAATTTTATATGCGTATTCAGTAGGTCTGAGAATCGGCTACTATCGATTTTTCATACCCTTAAGTAAAGGTTTTACACCCTTATTTTTTTTAAGTTTTTGGACGAAATTTTTGTTTTTATTTTTTTATAATGTGGCATTGAAAAATACATACAAACCTATTTTTTTTCTTTTTTATCACCAACTCTATTATTTATAGCCATTTTAGTAATTCAAGGGCGAAATAAAATTCGCTGGGAATGCTTAAATTTTAAAATTACGGGACTCGGCGGGACGGGACTGGGGCGGGACGAGGCTAGGGGCGAAGCAAAGTTCGCTGGGTCCGCTAGTAGTATATAAATGTTGCCGTTGTCCTACGTTCAGATTGACACACGCATTCCCCACTGCAGGTCCGAGCCACATAGTGGTGATAGCGTCCCCGGCTGCCGGCGCGCGCGTGGCGTGGAGCAGCGCGCTGCGCGAGCTGCGGCCCGCCGCGCCGTGGGGCCCGCGCCTCACGTACTTCGTGGCGCTGCACACCGCGCGCGCGCCGCAAGACAGGCCCTGGCATCTCACGCTCCATGTTGAAGTGCCGGTCAGTGTATTATGCGTATTACCCCCCTTGCTGTTTACTGCAGTCGTGACCTAAACTGAGCAGGGGGAACACATAATATTTTTTTTATGGATTATTCTTTTCCTCTGCATTCTTCTATTGTTACTTTCATATCTTTTTTAAGTGTTGTACCTACTCTAGTATCTGTTGGAAACTCAACTCTCAAAGTTGTCGACGAGTACGTCCGTCCTTGGACATATGATACATAATGTACGACCAAAAATATTTAGGACTATGTTGAATAGAATCTTCAACTGACGAAATATATTTTATGTAACATGACAACTCCAGATCTTTAACACGCTTACATAATATAGTGTAGGACTCGAGATCGCAGCGGTTTTTATAAGTTTTATATTTTTTATAAAATTTGCGTTTCTCTTTTATCATTTTTATTAAAGACGGTGAGTACCAGATAGGATGATTGGTATGTTTAACTAATCTAGTAGGAATATACTTGCCCCTTAGTTCGTCAAGTTTTGAGTAAAAGAACGTGACGCAATCTTCTTCTAGCTATCTCTAATCTCTTCTCTTCTAGCGATCTACTACTAAATTCATCTAACCAGTTAATGCTAGATATACCTAAATTAATTTCTGCATAGTTGCCTTTGCCATAACAATACCGAACTGACGGAGGTGGTGTGAGCGAGATAAACTGTAAAAGTGATAAAGAAAATATTATTGGGTTATGATTAGGGTCAACAGGTACCAAAGGGTCATGACATACGGTTACAGAGACGTGATCCGTTGACACCACCAAGTCTAACTGCCTGCCGTACTCATTCAACACACCGTTATACTGCTTAAGGTTCAAAAAACTAAGCTCATCAATGAGCAGCACCTCATCGGATGTGTGGTGGTTTGAAGGGCAAAATGTGCCATCATTGTTAGACAGCCAGACAATGCCACTTAAGTTGAAATCTCCAACGATCAGGAATTTATCGGAAGGATTATTAGTAATATTATCATTAAGGCGACAAAGTAGTTTGAAAGCTGACTTGAAAAAGAATAACCTAAGTTTTCGTCACAGAGGTATAAAATACATAAGTGCAGTTTTAACGGTGATCTATTATTTATTTGCCTAAGTAGTAACGTGACCCAGGGGTCCTCCGCTGTGGACTGGAAACGTACTTGAGGTTTTACCGTTAAATCCCTAAGAGTAGCTATCAAAACACCACCTCCTCGATCCTGCTTAGTACGCGCGTAATCACGATCCCGCCTCCATACCACATAACGATCATCAAACAATTCAGAGTCGGAGATACTATCGAGTAACCACGTCTCAGTAATCATTATGACATCGTACGACGCAAGACAAAGATTACGGAAAAAAGTTGTAGTTTTTGTTCTAAGCCCACGTACATTCTGATAGTAAAATGATAAGTTTTTAATCATAGTTGAGTTGCAACTACTCATTAAAAGTTAAAATAATCAAAAGCAATATTGAAATGTGGTAGAAGCATAGGTAATACAAAATAAATAAATCAGAGCGTACTAAAATAATGAGCAGTACATACAAGAAGTAAGCGTCAGTTCGTGAATAGCAAAAATAGTAGGCATGGCTACACGACGGCCTAAAATTGCAGAGCTCTATCTCATTGCAAGTAATAAGGCGGGCAACGGATAGCTAGAGGTACATGTCGGAGCGGGACAGGCGATAGTCCAGCGAGATTAAAGTTAGACAAAAATGACCGGTAGCGCGGGACACAATGGATTAGCGATAAGAAACAAGCGGTGTGCGTGCGGCTGTTTAGCGAAGCAGGGGTTGCAAACCTAATGGTAGCTGAGCAACAAGACAAGGCAATATTATACGAGTATGACAGAAAAAATAATTTGGTTTTTATCGCACTCAAAAACAAAAATAGATTTATGTAAACTTTACAAATTACACAACGGCCTACATAAGCCGGTTTAAATCGAAGTCAGAATTAATAATAACCACAGGTGAGGTATCATTTTTACGCACGTGAATTTTCCCAAATTTCACCCATATGTATCGGTAGTCCTTAGCCTTTAGGGTAGCCTTTGTTCTAGTTAGAAGCTTTTTATGTTCAGGGGTCAGGTGATCGTTGACATAAATGCGCTGCGGGCTATCACTAAATCCGATGTCAGATGCCGTTAGGGTTTTAAATGATCTTGCGGCAGCTACAAACTCCTCCTTGACATACCGATTGATGAAGCATAGGACTATGCTATTATCCTTAGAACTGTGTTGAGGTATTCTGGAAACATAGTTGATGTTCGATTTCGGAAATGTTTAGTTTACTTTCTTGCTAATCGCCTCGACAATTGCAAAAAGGTTCTCGTTCTTTTTGATGGGAACACCTTTGATCTCAACGTTATTGAGACGTGCCCATTGCTCCTTGGATGAAAGTTCAGTCCTCATTTGATGAAGTGTATTTTCAGTAGAGGCAGCAGAGTCCTGAATCTGCCCAACCACCGGAAGCTTCAGTTCCACGGATTTAAGCCGCGTATCAATGTTGTCGAGCCTAGAGCTATTGAACTCACAAGATGTCTGAAGTGCAGAGATGTCATTTTTGATTGATTTAATTTCGGCCATAAGCTGTGGTAGTGTGGCGAGCTGACTTTTCAAGTCACGGATTTCAGTTAAAATCATCTCCAGTGATGCAGATTCGGTTGATACCTTAGGTCTTGCTGATCCGCATGGTGATGATAGTTTGCAGGTTGTCTGTTGTCCAGTTCTTATCAATGTCACTGCGTGCGTTCGTCTCCTATTATTATTGTCTGTGACAAAATTTTGATCAATAATTTTTACCAAGTATTTGAAATATTTGATATCGTCCGCGTTTTATGTAGTTTGTTTTCTTCCGTGTCGTTATTGTCCTTCTAATCGTGTTTTATCTATAACGACAGTAAATAAACTGATATCTTGTGAACAATAGATACTTAGATATAATAAGGATGTTGTGGTAAGAGAGCTGCTCCTAGGTCGCCCAGCGTCAGGACGGTAGGTAGGTGGCGTGGACCCCCTGTCTGGCAAGTTCACCAGACTGATCATAGTGACAGCGAACGGTGTCCTGAGCGCAGTGGAGGGAAATGAGAACCGACACGGACGGTTGATATCTAATTTATTGTCTGTCGCCATACATGCATTTATTATATACGTATGTTTCCTTTTTTTGTGAAGAGAGAAATAAATGATTTATTTATTCATTTATTTTTATAATGATTTAATTATATCGTCGTATTAGAGGTGAACTGATCTAACCCACTAGACCATTGTTATGAAATAATGAGCAATCAAATTGTGAAGTCTTGACAAAAAAATGTTTTTTTTTATAACTTTAATGTTATATCAGCTAATAATATGAAATTTTCCAAATTGATTATTTTGTGTATAAATAATGCTTACAATAAAAAAAAAACAACTCAAATAATTTTATTTAAGAGATATTAGGTATTTTGCACTTAGCTCTTTTCACTATTATATTATTTTGTGGTGAATCTACACTGATGAAAAGGGTAAAACTGTACAAAAAAGGGGGTTGAAGGTGGGTACCCCCTGATACCCTCCCCTCTTGAAGCAAGCTTTTGGTTTCAGTGATATTCATGATTGAAGTTTGAGGTTATGACTAGACTAAAAATGTTAAAATTCAGTTTTGGATCATCAAATTAAGGGGTGGGGGGAGAGGGGGTGGAGGGGAAGGTGTAGTTAAGAGGGGGGACTTGCCTTACAAAATTGTCTAATTTCAGGGGTTTAAAGGGATTACTGTAGTCTGTTAAAAAAAAAACACCAAATTCAAGGCTCACGCTTCGCGCTCGCCTCAAATTTCTAACCTATCACGTGGCTTACAGGACTTTGGCAAAGGTGGGCAATTGCCTATTTTCAGGGGTTTAAAGAGATTACTGTTGTCTGTTAAAAAAAAAAAACACGAAATTCGAAATTGATTTTCTAACCTATCTCGTGGCCTACAGGACTTGATGTTTACATTGACTGTATAGAATCAACATCCACGTAATGAAACAAAACTGACAGATCGTAGTTTTATAAGGTTGGTAATCATAATATTGACGTAAAATCATCATAAATTTTGTTTTAATTTTGCGATTTAAAAAAAAAAATTCTCGAAAACTACTAGGTTGCTTCAAAAAACGACTTCACCGAATGACTTCTTGCATCATGTAGTTTCTGACGAAAAAATATGAAACGCAAGATCAGCGTCCTTTATAGTACAGTATATCCAGGTGTAGTAAAGAGGGGACTTGCCTATTCCCTACAAAATTGCCTATTTTCAGGGGTTTAAAGAGATTACTGTTGTCTGTTAAAAAAAAAACCACGAAATTCAAGGCTCACGCTTCGCGCTCGCCTTGAATTTCTAACCTATCACGTGGCCTACAGAACTTGATGTCTACATTGACGGTATGTACAGAATCAACATTCACGTAACAAAACACAACTGACAGATCGTAATTTTATAAGGTTAGTAGTCAATCATAATAGTGACGTAAAATAATCATACATTTTGTTACAATTTTGCGATTTTTAAAAATTTATGTCTCGAAAACTACCAGGTTGCTTCAAAAAACGACTTCACCAAAAGTCTTCTTGCATCATGTAGTTTCTCACAAAAAAATATGAAATGCAAATCAGCTTCCTTTAAAGTGCAGTATATCCCTACACTTTCCCCTCCACTCCCTCTCCCCCCACCCCTTAATTTGATGATCCAATCAAATTAAGGGGTGAAAAACGATGATCAAATCCAAGTGAATTTTAACACTTTTAGTCTAGTCATAACCTCAAACTTCAATCATGAATAGGTATCTCAGAAACCAAAAGCTTGCTTCAAGAGGGGAGGGTATCAGAGGGTACCCCCCTTCAACCCCCTCCCTTCCCCCTACCCCGCGTCCTTTATTGTACAGTATTACCCATAGACTAATTGCATAAGCAGTTGATTATTTCTTATGAGTTTCTCAGCCTGGCTACATCAACTAAAATATGATTTAGTATGTAATGATCGTTTCAAAACTATGGATGTCCGAAGCAAAGAATTTATCTTAAACTTACCTGATTGTTGCACAAGCTGTAACATCTTTCTGGCTCTGCCAGAACGAAAACCACCATCGCCTATTTTGTTTTACAGTAAATGTTACACTTAATCATCAAAACAAAAAGTTGTTTCATTTGTGAAAACCAAGCCAAACCAAGCAACAAGTTGGCGCTAAAAGTGAAATAATCGCGCAAATTTGATTGACGTTGACAGCCGTCAAACAGATGTCAAGTCATACATACGTTTAGGCTTCGTTCAAAAACGCGTTTGATCTATGAGGGTTAGCTTTTTTCACCATTTTTGTTTTTGGTATATTTTATAGAAGTGAAGAAATCTAAGCGGATTAGGAGTTTCCTCCTTCGTAAAAAGTATTATATAGAATCAGATAGCTTTCCTTCACAAGTCAGAGAAAAAACTGTTTGAGATGGAATATCACTTAGATCTTTTCACTAGGCTAAATTTTGGTCTTTTCTGAACTAAAATGTGTAAATAGTTCTATTTACCGAAAAGTGTGGCTTAGCTCTGTTCACCACTAATACGACGATATGTAAACATATACAAGTTGAGTGTTGACAGTGCTCGAAGGGTCCATCAGTTAGCTATTGCGATTAAGGTCGCTGACGCCGTGGTTGTTGCAATTTACGATGCTAGCTCGTACAGATGGATCGGAGGTAGTCGTCATCTCGGGTTGCCAGCCCTTTCGATGGCTACTGTGTGTCAAGTCGCCGAGCGGTAGACTCGCTAGGTGGGCGCTGACGCTTCAGAAATATAACTTGGGGGCGTGCTACCGCCTCCATGCCCCGCAAACGGTTTCTTCGCCTGTTTGAGCGGGTTCGGATTGTTGTGTTCGGCTTGAAAATTCTTAAATTACTAAGTATTGTTTGATGTAAACTCGCACGTACAAAAGTGTTATCATTATCATTTGTGTGTGTGTGTGTCTGTGGGCTACAGACAATGAGAATGAAACAAGTTTGAATGAGAACCGAAAAGGAGAAACCCGAACTTCATAGAAACTTGGGCCTGGCGTTACAGAGCTGAAAATTGGTTACCAATTAGAGTATATAGAGATATCTCACGAGGCTAATTTACACGGTGTTCTGCAATGGCCAATTCAATAAAAACACTTGGGGTTATATCACCCATTTTAGTTTTTAATTAGAAAAGTGCATGTTTTTGAAGTTTTATCGTACTTGTGTGTTGTGGCGGTTCCAACCCGCGCTCTTGTAGTCCAAGCAATGCGGCAATATTATACAATAATAATTGGCAACATAAAGGGCATGAAAACTAGAGATGCGCTGAGTAACGAATACCGAGTTTTACTCGGTTCACTTTTTTACCAACCGAGCACTCGGCCGAGTAACTCGGTTTAAAATCAAATTTCTGTTTCAGATGTGTAAACAAGTAAAAACAGGTTCGCGCAGAATTAGCTTTCATCTAGACTAGAGCGCGATGATACTAAAAGCCCCATCACTTTAGGGTAAGCTGACAAAAGACAAGAGTCCTTTCGAGTGGTGGACAGGGCACCAGTGCAAACAAGGTATCTAGAACGGGCACGTTTAGCACGAGTGTTACTATGTGCATCTGCAATCACTACGCATAGTGAGTGATTACTTTCGGAGGCTAGTAACATCTACAAAGAAAATGAATAGGCTGTAACCAGAAAGTAGAGAGCTTTGTGTTACTGCATCTTAATTTTACTTTATAAAAATTTACATATTGTTTTCGTTGAACTTCAGTTTTCTTTTTATTTAAATTAGAGTCATATATGTATGCATCAGTTTATATGTAGTTTTGTATATGGTATGGTAGGTATTAACAGGCATCTGTTTTTATTTGTTCGACATTGGCAGTAAAATCGATTTTGAAATTGATTAAATACAAAATCGATTTTCGATTTCCCGTTTTGTGCAATCAATTAAAAATAGTTAATAATGCGAAGATAGAAAGTAGTACTAATATACTATTTTTTTTCTTTAAATAGTTATTTATCAGATTGTCATTAAATGCAATAATAAAACGTAAATTCAAAAATTGATTTTCTAAACAATAAATATCGATTTTTCAAACAGTAAATATCATTTTTTTAATTAACTGAAACTGAGTAACAGCCTGTACCTCTTGACATAACGAAAACGTTTACAAAGATAAAAGTAACTAATGAAGTTGTTAAAATACGCGTTTATAGAAGTAGTTTAATATAAAAATAACAAAATCAGCTTTTTTCTCTGTCGGCCATTACCATTTCATTTCATTACAAATAGGGTTATCTATGAAAGTATAGGGTATTTTTAGTGTATATTTCATTCCTGTAACGGGTAGGCCCAAAAACGGGTTTCTCCTTTTGCAAAGTGATTTTATAAAACGCCTCAGAGGTGTGAGGAATGCGACCCTCCTGTGCCTTGTATTTTATGCTTTTAGAAAACGCAGGTGTAGTATCGGAGGTTAAAACATACCGTATATTTCTGCGTATCTGGCCTATCTCTGGTCGAGAGGATCCGCCACTGCCGTAAATCGGTGGGAGAAAAAATGTCCCAATTTGAAGTGTCATCATGAAACGTGGCATACTATTATATTTCAGGAGTCTGCAAACGTGTCGGCATCGGAGCCCATCATCCAGCTGTCAGTCGCGGGGCACGCGATGTCGGGCTCGCGCGCGGCGGCGCACGCGGCGCTGCTGCGCGCGCTGCCCCGCGCCGCCGCGCCCAGCGGCTGGCCCGTGCACCTGCACCTGCTCAGCGCGTAGCTAGTGCTCGCGTGGACTGTACTACTACTGACGCACGCGGCGTACTCACACACATTAGTAAATCACGGTAATGTTATCCTTTTACAGTATTCCAAATTCATACGAACTAATGAAGCGCGAGCTGTGCCTTGGCGCTCCGATCTCGGTATGCGGACGGTCGATATCGAGCGAGCAGTGATGAGCGAAAGGTGTGTTGTTTTTAAGACATTTTTTATGATAGTTGCTCATATTTTTTTTGCCATAAAATATTAGTAATAAATTTTTGGAATGCAGATATTTTTATACTTCAAAATTAAAACAAAAAAGAATTTCGTACCTCTCGATTGGGGTAGGTCGCAAATTTATAAGACATTTTTGGTATGTTATTATAAACATGTTGTTTTTTAAACGAACCTACGAATAAAAAAACAACACACATTTTTATTAAATACTTCCTATTCATTTCTCAAAGTATTTAATTTTTATAAAAAGTATATTTACAACCACAAAGCTAAATGGAAACACAAAGTAGGCAAATGTAATCAAAATGCTAGAAGCGAGCAGCCCTATCGCATGTTTACGAACCGCACGGCTATAGGCATTTATTTCACAGACACGTCCGTGTTACAATACTGTATAGATAACATTACCGTGTTTAAGGCGAGCGTTCATTGAGCCGCTAGTCTCGCTCGCCGACGGCAGCCGCGCGGCGCATAGTAATTGCCAACAGAGGAATGGTATAGTGGCAGTGTGGCCGCAGCGCGAGCAAAACATTCCTAATTTCACTTTTGACGTCTTTCCAATCAATCAATTTAAGAAAGATTTTTAATTTATGAAAACGATTAAACATTAATAAAGAGGGAAATGAATATGAAGGCGACAAAGGTTTCCTCAGTTTTGCGGTCACGTATATACAACGTGTTGTGTGCCTGCCTCCGGTTGACTACGATGCTAGCGAAACACTACAGCTACAAGTAGAGAGCGCAAGTAACTTCTCGGTGAACAAAAGTATAAAAAACTCGTTGTCAGTTTGTGGGCACGTCTAGCGGCTCATTGTGCGCCTTGCTCTCGCTTGACCACTCGCTAAGTCGACACAAGGGTGAGTGATACTTCAGCGTTGCGTACGTAGTAGACTAATATTTACTCATACCGCTCATCTTATCACAATCGTTGGATTTAAAGTCCTATTTATTGACGGCTTATATAAAAATAAATGGCCAAAAGATACATGTCATGTCTTAATCGTGGCCTAATTAATTGGTTATGGTAAGATGAGTGGTGACGTGATCGAGATGTGAAACCTCATTGAAAAATAACTATGCGAGTTAAAAGACTAACCGAATAGGAAAATTAATTGTAAAGATTTATCATTCGAATGCAATGTTTACTTTATTAGATTCACTTCTGTTATCCGAAAGATTTGATGTTTTTATTTGATTCGATATATTTCAATGAAACTATCATTGAAGTGAATTATAGTACAAAAGGTAACGAGTCGCATACAACTAAAATTTTATGACGCTGAATCGATCAAATGATTTCACAGCAATATAACTAGCAATAAAATAAAAATGATTTCATTAATGAATTCTCATTCAAAAGAGCAACAAGCTCATAAGAGATTCTTGCCACAGTTTCTTACAATTCAATATTAATCAACAATATTTTTTTTAGATCTTATTTCATTAGGGCATAATATTATTTGTAAACAAGCACGAAATGTTCAGATACAGTCACATCACAGTATTTTATCCAATAAATGTATCTACTAACAATGGTTGGAATATCAATTTGTGTTCGTTGTGAATATGCGACTAAAAACGTAATGGTTTAAGATAGTTAATATAGCTGTAGAGTTTGTCTTCCTTGAAGAATGCGAGAAAATGGTGTGGGTTTTAATGTTACTTTATAAATAGTTTCTAGCGTTATTGGTAGGCACGAACAAGTGTTTTGAGTTTTATTTGCGACCAAAAGTGAAATGGAACACACCAAAGGCTTTTGAGGTGAGCCTACGCACCATAAGATATAAATGTATAACACTATAATAATGTAGTGAATTAATAACAATGTAATTTCTATGTTTATTTTTTTCTGTTCGGTATTATAGAAAATTTGAAAGTTTATCACTGTTCTTCCACCTGTTGTATTGGTAGTATGTAGCTAATAAGATACTATCAGTAATGCTTTGAGAGAAGTCGTCAATTTCAAGGTTTTTTTTGGAACAACTTGAGTTGAAAATACGAGTTATTTGTTTTTTTATTATCTTACTATACTAGACGAATAGAAAAGACGTTGTTACATTCAAGTTTACTTCAATTAAGTAGCAATAATAAGACAACAATTAAGTAGATAGGTAGAAAATGTGTGATTGAAAGATTGGACAAACTGAAATTTGTGATCGCTTGCTGTGACTACACGATGGAGTGTGTTCGTTCAGTGAGTAATCTCGTGTCGTGTTACAACGATCACGCGAAGCCACAGGTGTAGTCGCTATACAAATGTTTTACGGCCGTTCCCTATATCCATTCTAACTGTGGTTTTGCCCTACTAGAGTTAGAAATGGTTATCTACCTTTAGATTTTTTGTTTCTATAAACCTACTGGCAGTAGGGTAAACTATCTCTGGATGCATCTTATCGATGGGAGGACGGATAGCTTACTAGGGATAGGCATTTGTATGAAATTGACATTTATTGCGTTCCTATAATGTTTTTCATCTGACTGTCAGTCAGTTTGACTATCTCTAGTAACCCCAGAATTCAATCCTAGGATTTTGGAGGATAACGCTCTTGTACACCCTGGCAAATTACTAGTTTTAAATGTTTCATTGATTTATTTATGTAAAAGTCCTGCTGCTCACAAGGTTAAGATAGAAACTTTCTCCCTAGTGGCGAAGATGTTCCTTTACCCTAAGAAACTGACCCTAGCCATAAACCCGCCCAACAAAAGATACTTAGATATAATAAGAATGATGTGGTAGGAGAGCTGCGTTCAGGTCATCCAGGGCAGCAGCGTTAAGATGGTAGGTAGGTGGTGGGACCCGCTACCAGTCTGACAGACTGCCCAAACTGATCATAGGGACGGATAAAGGTGTCTGCTGCAGTGAAGGGAAATGAGAACAACAAGGACGGATAATATCTGATTTATTGGTAGTAAATTAGTTTATTTAATATATTAACCCTTTTACTGGTGGTGGCAATATGTATGCCACCAATATTTTAATTTTTTTTTTCCACTTTGTAGCATCAATACTTTAAAACTTAGTGACGTTGCGTAAAACGGAACATATTGTTGATGTGAAAAAAAATACCACAGACCCATTTGACATTATGTCAAACAGCTGTCAACTTGTCTTTTCAAATTTTGATTGAATCTTTGATGTGTGTGATAATTCAAAAAAATCTTCATATTGTAAGGAAGTATCGGTAAGATTTCAAATTTATTGTAAAATAGATTGTGTACTTATTATGTTACATTGCATATTTTAAAAAAAAATGTACTATTTATCGAAAAAAGTAACATCAAACATGGTGGCAATAAACTTGCCACCACCAGTTCCGGTGTTATTGGATTTTGTTCGTAACTTTTAATTTCTATTTTTTTTTAGACGATGAGTAAGAGAAATCAAATTCTGCGAGACAAACAAATTGAAGAAGAGCTAGAAAAAATATTTGGTATACCAGATGGCTCTATTTCTGAAGACGATGAAGAAAATTTGTCGGATGCCGAGGGTACTAACGATAATAGAGACTTGCTCTCTATATTAGTCGGTAAAGATGTAATGATAAGTTCAGCCGCTGAAGAAAGACAAGAGAGTCCCGTGTTGGCACAATCTCCTAGACCTTCAACATCCAGGGCTGTCAATGATTCTCCACCTGTAACTACTAGAGTTCATTCACCTAGCTTAGAAAATCTTTCAGACTTTTCTTCTTCTTCCGATGAAGAATCGGATGCTGATGAAATAGATTGGAAAAAGCAGTCTTGGCAACAGAGTCCAAACCTGGAAAGCTTTGATGATTCACCGTTACGCTGTACCAGAAACCTACCAAACAGAACAAGACCAGTAACATATTTCGAATTGTTTTTTGACGTAGAAGTAATGGATAATATAATGATACAGACTAATAAATATGCAGAACAAGAAAATGCACGAAATTGGACACCTGTTACAGTAAATGAATTGAAGGCATTTCTTGGCATCATTATACAGATGGGTATTCACGTACTTCCTACTATTGAGGACTATTGGTCAAGTAATCCACTATTACAAGTAGTAGAAATAGCTGAGACAATGACATTGCAAAGATTTCAAAAAATTTTGAAATTTTTGCATATCAACGACAATTCGGCAATGCCAAGTCGTACAGATGAAAACTATGATAAGTTGTATAAAGTGCGGCCCCTTGTTGATAGGTTGAACTATCTATGTCAAAGCAATGCATCTATAACCAATTCCCAATCTATAGATGAATGCATGATAAAATTTAAGGGTCGCTCTAGCCTAAAACAATATATGCCTATGAAACCCGTAAAACGGGGTTACAAAGTGTGGTGTCGTGCAGACAGCAGTACAGGATACCTTTATCAGTTTCAAGTTTATACTGGCAAAACTGATACTGCAGAGACAGGACTGGGCAGTAATGTTGTGAAATCATTGTGTGAGCCCTTACTTCAAAATGGTTATTCTGGTCATATGGCTTTTGATAATTTCTTTTCGAGTTTTGACCTTTTGCAACATTTATATGAACAAGGTGTCTATAGTACGGCAACAATTCGTAGTGATCGCGTTGATTTACCTCTTTTGGTAAAGAAACCAAAAAAGACTGGAAACAGAGATGAAGATGAGAGGATATCTGCAGCAGCTAGTAAGGCAAGTACAAAGATAAAAAAACTGAAGAAAGGAAAATGGAAATGGAGAGTGAAAAAGAACGTAGGATTTGCTGTTTGGAAAGATACCAAACAAGTTAATGTTGTTAGCACAGCATTCCATCCCAAAGAAAAAAGAAATTGCAACAGGACCCAAAAAGATGGCTCAAAAAAGTCTATCAGATGCCCTTTACTCATTCCAGAATACACAAAACGTATGGGTGGAGTCGATCGTTTCGACCAATTACGAACACATTATGCTGTAGGTAGAAGAAGTCGCAAGTGGTGGACTCGAATTTTCTATTTTTTTATAGATGTTGCGATAACTAATGCGTATTTGTTATACAAAACAAACACCCGAGTGCACAGCGTTATGAGCCAAAAAGAATTTAGAATTGCTCTTTCAAGAGAGCTGGTGGATAATCGAACGTTTAGAAAAAGATCATTCCAAGCAATGCCGAAACATATAACAAAAAAAAAGAAACGAGTGGAAGAGAGTGATGAGCGACAAAAAAGACTTTATGGGGTACCAGAAGAAGTAAGATATCAAAGATTAGGTGATCACTGGCCTATAGAAATAGACACCTATAAGAGGTGTCGCTATTGCAGCACTAAAACAAATAATAAGAGGTCTAAAATAGAATGTGAACGATGTAAAGTGGCATTGTGTATTTATCCATGTTTTAAATTATTTCACCAACTGCAAGAGGAAAATCCATGAACAGAATTTAACAGAGCTCATACTGGTATTGGCAAGGATATTGCCACCATGTTTTTTTCTTCAACTAAATACGATTAATTTTTTTTCTTAAATAAAAGTTATTAAAGTACCCACAATAAACCTAAAAAACGAGTTTTTATTTTTCCGAGACACAAAATTGCTTCTACCAGTTAAAGGGTTAACAGATACATTAATAGGTGGGCCGCCAGTGTGAGTTCCGTCGGTGCTGGATTCTGCTATGTAGGTCACTGACATGTTCGTAGTTGTAGAATGTAAGGTGCTACCTCGTACAATTTATGAAAAACATATAAGTTTTGGGTGGCGAACTATATTGAATCCAAGTTCAAGCAGTCAACTTTTTCTCTCGGAACAGCTGAGTGACTGGGAAGGTACCCGATGCTTTGCATAGCATTCGATGAGCCTGAAATAATTCCACCAGCATCATCATCTATTCTTTTGTCAAGGGAAGGTGGACTTTTTGCTGTGGCTGAAAGAAGTAAATAAAACAAATCAGTATAACATGAAAACAACTGGTATTTAAGCAAAGGATATTGACCAAAACTCTATAGAAACTCTGCACACTTTGCGGCAGCATGCGTCTTTACAAAATGTTTGGATAAAATATATACCTAAATATTTGAAAGAATACACACAAAAGATATTTTTGATAAATAATCAGGTTTACAAGGAATTCAATGGCAGATTAGGCAGTTTGAGGTTATGTTTTGTGATTGCAGAGTTAATGCACCTCACCTACATTCATTTTGATACATTCAGAAGGTAATTGTTATATTTTACTAAAGTAATTCAATACTTAATAACTTAGTTAGGTACCCTTAAAATATCAGTACAATTATAATTCAAACAAGATTTTTAAAATATAAACTACAAAGACGCAATCTGGACCCGGCTTTGGTCAATATCCTTTAAAAACCGTAAACGACTTGTTTGTGAAAGTACAATTGATACTCACTCACTGCACTTATTTTATGGAAATAAAGTCCTCCTTGAATACATTGTTTACCAGCTGGACACATTGTTTTTTCTATGCAATCGGACTGATAGCATTCTGAAACGTTTGCGAAAATAAACTGGAACTATAACTTTCTATTTCTTTTCAATCGGTCGTTTTGAATTTTAAAATTTATAAATACTTTTTACGTTAAAAAGTATTAATTTTCAATCAATTGACGTAGGTATGATGTCAATCAATCAGCTGTCTGTCAGAGCTCAAAAACGTTCCATTTTACGTAAAGTCTATGCATGCTTCACATAATATTTTTACCCAAAATAGAACATATATACAATTAGGTACATAGCAATAAAAATAAATATTATTTTAAACGTATTATATAAATATTATCCTTGGTGTATCATAATGACCACAAATATCGTGAAAACGTTGACGCGACGTAATTGAGAGGGTTTTGTACAACTGCGTAATTCGAAACGTAAGGGAGGGCTTGGATAATGTGGCCTATCTTCTGCTAACTGGAGATAAGCAACACCTATCTGTAATATAGAAACTGTTTATTATGGTCGATAGCTGGTGACAACAGTTCGAGGATAGCTATCTATCTTTGATCTTAGTTTGCATATAGGGAACGGCCGTTAGTCGTTAATTTATATGATCATTAAAATAATTTTGTTTGTGAGTATGCGTGTGCACTAACACACAATTGTAACATAGTGCTCTTATATGTTGTCCGATGTGAGTGCGAGTGTTCTGCGCGGTGCTCGAGTGTGCGCTGGGCGTCCTCGAGTACACGACCAATAAGTACAATTAAAAGACCGCCCTATTGATATGTACCGAAGTGTAATAAATATTTCCTATGCTATTGTATCAACAAAGTTTTATGTATATATTCAGCTGGTTTTATGGTCATAGTTTCTAGCGTTACCTTTAACCACTCGCAAGCAGTCAATTTCATTTGCAACGTTATCTAGGCTTTGTTTTT
The DNA here is from genome assembly GCA_963924145.1 of Pyrausta purpuralis. Lineage (NCBI taxonomy): Eukaryota > Metazoa > Arthropoda > Insecta > Lepidoptera > Crambidae > Pyrausta > Pyrausta purpuralis. Next base: position 26,493,968 of record OZ001657.1, read on the forward strand.
TTTTCGTGCTAATAACTGCCAATTGTATAACTTGGCCGATTTTTCAATCGTCACATAAAAAACATAATGACGACTGAAGTCGAAAACGACCGATTTTTTAAAATGACATTTACATACAGTGGTGTGCACTGAATTAAGAAGGGTCTGTGCTCCTCTCAGCCATTGTAGAAAAAATATTGTTTATACGGAGTCAAAAATTATCATTGACAAGTTTTGAGTTATTTCCCGTATAAATTTACATGTGCTTTATTTAAAACATCGGGTATCATAATAAGATCTTATCAAGACGGGTCTAAACACGAAATATTAAAATGAGTAAATGCTACTTAAGTTCTTATTGTAATGCAACGCGAAAGTTTAAAAACTTATATCGGGTATTATGTTAATACTTTCTTCAGTTGTTAACAGTTTGAACTGATATTAGAAATTCGTTCCCAAAATCATTAACTTTATTTTTTAAGTGAAACAATACGCTACTACGTCTCGCATATTACATCACTTTTTTTTTTTATAATACAATCAATACAATGTTAGATCTTCAAACATGTTAAAAGTAACCGTTGTAGACACCACATTTTATGTAGGAATAGAATATTTTATTAATTTTTCTACGTTTTTTTTTTTAGGTCCAAACGAAAACGCATTCTTTAATAATTGCACAAATGCCGCGGTGCTGATTATGGGAAAGACTTCCTAATATCACTTTTATCTGTCATAAATAAAGTATTTATGATAAAGCCATAAAATTATTATCCCTTTGGAATAGAACGACAAAAGCGAGATGTCACTAGCAGCAAACTGTGTGATAAAAAGAGATGGGAGATGCGAAGTAGCAGAACCGTTTTAAGCAGCTGTCAGTCAGTTCGGAAGCCTATGAAGGCTCGCTGAAAATTCGTCTCATTTGACTTTTTGAAAATTTATGTGAAATTGTGTATATTTTGAAGAAATATTTCTGTTGAAACATGGTGACTTCATCGGTGATTGATTGTTGTTCATTACAGTGGAATAACCCCAACAAATAATCATTGAACAGCTAAATTAGTCCAAATCGAAGCCTCTAAATATACCAATTATATTTACCACTGCGCTTCAAATTTAAAATACGCAGTTTGATTATTCTATTTGACAAACGTAAATTTACGAAAACGTAAAGACAGAATAACACAGGCAATGCATATGTACGAATATTTTGTATAATGAAATGATATTTAGTTTTACACTAGAGCAGCATGTTCAATATTTTGTGTCGACTGTTTATCATGCAGTAAACTAATGTTTAACTTCGGAACATTGTTATAAATCACCTGATCGAAAGGTTATCTCATTTAAACAAATGTTACTTACTTATGTTAGTTACTGACATCTTAAATCGGTTTCGTTTGACAGCTTTTACTGGTCCTTCTAATCCGATAGGAATATTAATTTTATGGATAAAGCACATGTTAACATATACTGGTAATAACTTAAGTTTTTGATGATAGTTTTTGACTAAGTATAGACAAATTGTTGCCGAGAAGCATAGATCGTCCTTAATTCAGGGCACAGCACAGTAAATAATTTGCCGAAAAATATGTGACGTTTCCAAATTAGTTAGCCTAATCGTATTTTACTTTTCATATATTCTTATTTGACTATTGAAAATCAGGCCTAAGTAGGGTAGTTTACTACTAATTAATATTAATAAATTAATTCAATTTAATCAAGATCAGGCTGTATGGCTGTTTGTGTGAATGCCATAATTCAACTACCACTACTTAATTTCTCTATGGTTCTATCTTTGTATTGTGTCGAAACAATGGCCAGGCAAAGTTATTGCTATATTATATGGAAGTGTTCACATACCTTTCAGTAGCAACAGGATATTATTCTTCAAATGCTTGTTTTAATTTGTTGCGAGGTACTACCAAAGTAAATAGAAGACGATAAATGACATGACAAACAAATACCCCGTTAAGACTTAGGATAATCATGTAGTGAATTGACTCGGCCGCGCTGCGGACATAGGGCCTTGAGTGTAACGTTCATTTACTGTGATCATAGTCTATAAAACGCTTTTTGTTAATAAAAAATGTTACGGAACAACTCTTTTATTTGCACCTTTTTACAGTGGAAGAAGAAATGAAACACGAAGTAACATTCAAGTTTATTGATAATAGATCGTGGCTATAACACTGAGCTGGTTGCGCACGTCAATCTTATCTACACGAGAAATAAATAGTCACAGACTAAAGGATCACCTGGCGCGTGCTTACGAGTAATATTATGTACAGACTGACGCGGGCGCGGCGTCAGGTTGAGCTACGTCTTGCAGCATCTCACTCCAATTTCCTGTGCCTTTTTCTGTCAGTCAGAATCGATTATAGGAGAACAGAAGTGCACGAAACGACGAGGGGCTCGGCAAACACTTAGTGTTGTGCACTCTTGTATATAGATGACTGCTTTGGGTGATAGAAGCATAGTAAAATGCTATCTTGCTGCTGCTAGACGTAGAAAGAAACCGTTATTGTCCGCGCCGCGCGATGCAACGACTAAGTAGTCTTTGGGTTACGATCCACGACAGCGGGGGGCTGCCACTCCGCGGCGTCGCCTCTATTTACACTAATCTATCATAATTTAATAATAATCTTTCGGTTACAATCCTTACGCTTACGAATTTCCGAAAATAAAAATATGGAATATCTCCCAAATGTTACTCTTCTCTCTCTTTCATGCACGACTACCTATTGCTTTATACAGGGGAAACTATACAGGTGCATTTGGTACACAAACCTTACTGGGAAGGCCGGGGGACACACGAGTTACTGGACGTTTACTACAATACTGAAGTGCTAACACATATTTATAACAATTTTGTCACAGTAAACTTTCTTATTAATAATAATAGATTTAATCTAACAAATCTAGCAAATCTGAATCTACCGACAGGTTTTAAAAACTTGTCTGATGTTGTTTGCTGTGGTATCACTGCGTCTACACTACCTCAAGGGTACAGGAGCTTATCTGAATATTACACTTGTCAATCCATAGCCGAACCCCGGCCTCCCACGACACTCGTTCATCATAACTTACCTATAACGACGGAATGAACTAAATACAGATCTCTCGCGCAATACTATATCACACCTCGCTAATTCATACACAGATATACGAGAACCTACCTACGCTGTAGCGTACGCTATATTATTATACCGCGGTGTGAACGGTCGGCATTCGCGCCTTCGCCGTATAGTGTGTTGTTTTGGTCAGTGACATCCAACTCAAGGATGATAATATGAGTTATACTTATTCTTTAAATATGCAAGTTTTATAAAAGAAAACCTCTTCACGACATTAAAAAAAAATAATGGGGAAACTCGCACCCTCGCGTGTAGCCAGCGTATCTGAGAAATACTACGCCGTAGCTAGTAAGCTATATATACGATTGGGCTACCTGGTGTTGGTAGTTTTGACTCGATCACTGTATCGCAATAATAAAATGATTTTGTGAGTTATTTAAAAAAAAACTTTGACAGCTGTATCGTTTGTACAGCCACCCCTGAGTCGCTCGTCGTGGACCAAAACAACACACTGTATAACGAATCACCGCTGACGACAAAATGCTGAATTTCAAGATTCAATTTTTTGGTAATTAGCCTCTTCTTTTTTATGTAAGTGACCGGACCCTGGTGCAATCGTGCCGTAAGTAGCGCCGGACCGGCCGCAGGGAACTGGAGAGGTGGGGGGACTTCGGCTCCCGTTTGGAATGTTATGTTGCTCGAGCTCCCTACGCCCAGATCTGGAAAAAACATTACTTTTTACAAATCAAGTCTCAACATTGGACAAGGAGATGGCGCTAGCGTCGCCACGGTTAAGTCGTCTCCGGGTATTTGTATTGTTTAAAAATAATAAAACGTCTTAATAGCTACGAAGTAAGCAGTGTATTGTAGAACTTAATAGGATAAAGGAGCCGTAGACTTATAGGACAAATCAGCTGTAGCGATAGGCGTTATTAACCGTAACTAGTTTTATAACCAGTTACGAGCCCAAACAGTGATCACTCGTTATCCTCTACAACAATAACTAGTTACATTCATAACGCCACGATCGAAATAGGTATCGGTCTTCAATAACTGCTTCTTATCTCACAACGCTCTAAAGTGGAATTGAATTCACGCTTAAGTAAAAAACATAGCGTAGATATTTCGTTGGCTTCACTTCTCACGAAAAATCACTGGTTTTACGTTATCCGTTATGAAAAGTTGTAAACGACGTTATACATTTTCATGGATGGTCAATCCATCCTACACAACCTTTTCTTAGCATGAAGGAGTAAAATGAGAAATGTATAAAAGTACCGTTAAAAGGGTCGTAACATAACGTGTGATAGCTTTGTTGCGTGAATGAATGAAACAACTATATAACGCGAACGTAAGTGTAAACGAAACAGGTATAGTAACACGTTTGAATCGACGTTATGAAAATAACTAGTTACAAAAATCACTAGTTATGAACCGGTTATTGGCAATTACTTAACGGTTACGTTACGTTATCTCAAAATCCGATAACGACTCATCGCTAATCAGCCGTACAAACGTTTAGTCTAGTAGTCTAACTTTAGATTTTCTTGGGATTCATTTGTTTACATGGAAAAACAGTACCTACATTTAGTTGGATATCCATAGTCACGGCAGCCAGTTTCGATTCGATTAATCCCAACTTTTTACATATATTTTTTACAATGAAGATGTGTAATTTCAAAAAACTTCTCCCGTCTTGAGATCGTCACCCGGGAATACACTAGCAGAGGTTAGCGAACTGGTCCGAAATCAAAAACCTATCTAGAATTCCAATGAAAGTTGGTTTTTTAACCGCACATCTCGTTAAGTTATTAATTTCGGCCGTAAATGGAGTCTACGGTGGATACGTATTTCGCGGAGTACTCTGCTTTCCTAGTCTAATATTGTAAACAATATTTTTATATCTTTTCAAATATTAGATATCAGTGAATAAAATATATTTTCAATTAAATATTTTGAGTTAATTATTAACTATTTCGGAGTCAAAGGCCAACCCATACGAAATAAGTTTTTTTTAAATAGATCGTAGTGTTGTGTCAAAACACTATGCCGAAGTTACGCGACCGAAGTTCGGCATGATTACGCCTGCGTTACTATTTGAATTACTGATGACACATTAAGCTAAGACGTCGGAACGTAACATCAGTCGCGGAACTTCGGCATAGTGTGTTTAGTCAGACACGAAGAGCATACATTTTTAGTAAGTTCGGCGCTGATGATGTGTCATATTAGCCGAATACGTCGGAACGTAAAATCAGCCGCGAAACTTTGGTCGCGTAACTTCGCCATAGTGTGAACAAAACGCAAACTCAAACCTACATAGGCATTTAATCGTATAAGTACGGTTAAATAAATAAATAAATAAATATCCTTTGGACATTCCCACACATCGCTATCTAGTCCCAAAGTAAGCTACTCAAAGCTTATGTTATGGGTGCCAGACAACGGATACAATACTTAAATATATAATACTTAAATACTTTTTTTTGTTTGTAAATACATACATAATAAACATAGAAAACACCCAGACCAATACAAACAGACATGTTCATGCACACAAATGTTTGTATTGTGCGGGGATCGAGATCGCAACCGCTGCGTAGTAGGCGATTTCGCGACCACTACACCAGACAGGTTGTCAAATGCCTATGTAGGTTTGAGTTTGCGTTAAGACAAATGAGTTATTATTCGTTATAAGGTAATAGCCAGCGGGCTGGTGCGCTGCGTACCCTTAGCGTGGCGTCCCAGGAGGCGGTGGCGAGCGCGGTCCCGTCGCGCGCGAGCTGCACGCGCGCCACGCGGTGCTCGTGGCCGCACAGCACGCACACGCGCGCGCCGCGCAGCGCGTCCCACGCGCACGCCGTGTAGTCGCTGTAGCCCGCGAACAGCAGCCGCCCCGACGTCGACCAGTCCACACTGTTCACGCCGAATATTATGCTCTCCTTCGTGTAGCGCGCCACCTGGACACATTACTTACCCACTGTCTTACTTTGATAATAATATAAACTGATTTTTAACTAGATACAGTGCGACACGGATCTTTTGGCCGACGGCGAAAATCAGAATTAACGCTGGCATCTTACACCTAACTATAAATATTTAAAAGAAGCAGCTAAAATTCATAAAATCTGGCAAAGAATTATCGAACGTTATTACGGACGTAAAGGAACTTAACCAAGACCCAAAGTTCCAAGCCTGGTTGAGTCCGGATGGCAAGGCGAGAAATGAGATAGACTTCATCATGACATGACCACCAAGAGACGGTTATTCAATGATGTCTCCGTAATCAATAGGGTAAAAACCGGCAGTGATCACCGTATGGTTCGAGGCACATTAAAGATAAATGTCAAATTAGAAAGGTCCCGCTTGATGAAGTCCACGCTCCGACCTACTCGTACCCATATCCAAAATCCCGAAAGCTTTCAACTCAAGTTGTCAAACCGCTTTGATTGCCTAGTATCAGAGGACGAGATATACTACGGGTTTGTCGAAACTGTCCAAACGGTCGGATCTAAGTTTTTAAGACCAGGCCGTAAAAATAAATCTCAAAAATTCTCGGTCCACACTCTCAACCTTATGGCAGAACGTCGATCTATGGCAGTGCAAACCTACAGGCAGCTTAATAGACGAATATTGAAGTCTCTGCGATATGACATTCGTTCCTTTAACACCAATAGTGTTAAAGAAACAATAGAGCGGAACCAAGGCTTCGAAGTGTTTGCAAGGGACATGTCTATTGGGCAAAGCCTGTTGACGAAGCTTAAGACGGATGACGGCAGTGTAGCGTCGACGAATACATTAGACAAATTATACAGAAGTCCGAGAAGTATAATACGCATTTATGTTTAGCTTTTGTGGACAATGAGAAGGCCTTTGATTCGATCGAAACTTGGGCGGTGCTTCAGTCTCTTCAGCGGTGTCACATAGACTATAGGTATATAGAGGTGTTAAAGTGTCTGTATAACAACGCCGCCACCATGTCGGTCCGAGTACAGGAACAGAATAAAAGGGCGATTTCATTGCGAAGAGGTGTGAGACACGGGCGATGTTATATCTCCGAAACTGTTTACAGCGGCATTGGAAGACGCCTTCAAGCTCCTGGAATGGGAAGGATTCGGCATCTGCGTCAATGGCGAATACATAACACACCTTCGGTTTGCCGATGATATAGTCGTTGTGGCATAGACTCTAGATGATCTTGGCTCTATGCTCGAAGACCAATACCGAGTATCCCAACAAGTGGGTCTTAAAATGAACATGGAGAAGACGAAAATTATGTCGAGTTCCCTTGTTGTACCCACTCCAGTATCCATTGGGAACTCAACTCTCGAAGTTGTCGACGAATACGTCTACCTGGGACAAGTGATCCACTTGGGTAGGTCCAACTTTGAGAAAGAGGTCAATCGACGAATCCAACTCGGCTGGGCAGCGTTTGGGAAAATGCGCAAGAGCGTCTTCTCAATTACCTCAGTGTCTGAAGACGAAAGTCTTCAACCAGTGTGTGTTACCAGTGATGACATACGGATCCGAAACGTGGTCTCTAACTATGGGCCTCATGAAGAAGCTCAAAATTACACAACGAGCGATGGAGCGGGCTATGCTCGGTGTTTCTCTGCGAGATCGAATCAGAAACGAGGAGATACGTAGAAGATCTAAGGTAACGGACATAGCCTTGAGAATCAAAACATTTAAGTGGCAGTGGGCAGGGCACATAGCGCGAAGAACTGATGGCCGTTGGGGCAGGAAAGTTCTAGATTGGAGATCCTTCGACCAAAGACGCAGCGTAGGACGCCCACCAACAAGATGGACAGACGACCTTAAAAAGATCGCAGGATCAAACTGGATGCAGACCGCTAGTGATCGGTCGCTGTGGAAAGCCGTGGGGGAGGCCTATGTTTAGCAGTGGACGTCCTTTGGCTGATAATGATGATGATGGCAAAAATTTAAGAACCCTCTAGATTATCACTCTTTTTAAAATTCTCCAAAAAAGGCAAAAGGTACTGCAAAAAACGTGTTATCAGTCATTTTTATCACCGTCTCAGGATAATATTAAAAAATCTCCAAAGCTTATCTGGAACTATGTAAAATCAAAAAGGAAACGTCATTCGACATACCCTATGATAATGCATTACAAATACCAATTATTAAATAACGAAAAAGCTATATGTGAAGCGTTTAGTGATTTTATCCTGAATAACTTTACTGAACCTGCTACTGATTACTCGGCAAACTATGTTAAGAATAATAAACAGCATAATAACGATGCTTTGCACTGTATTATGGTCACTGAAGCTTGTTAAGCTTGTCGACCTCCGTGGTCGAGCGGCTAGCACGCTGGTTTCAAGCGTCGCCATCTCGTGAGGTTCCGGGTTCGATTCCCGGTCGGGTCAATGTAGAAAAATGATATTTTTTAAATTGTCTCGGGTCTGGGTGTTTTGTTACCACCGTTGCGTTTTATTTCCACAGACGTGCATTGGCTACTTACTTTGGGATCAGATCAATGTAGGTATGTGATTGGTGTCCAATATTTATGTATATCTGTATTGTGTATTAAAGCTATTGAAGCCGATCGCAATTCTAAACACCTTAAGCTTTTGGAAAGTGTAGTTCTCAATCAAATGTATCCAGTGATACAGTCTTCAGTTCCACTACAACAACATGGGTTTATAAAGGGACGTCATATCTACTGTCTACGATCATATCTTCGTAACAGGAGCCAGGCTGTGGTCACCGGTGGCTGTAGATCCAACTTCATTACTATACCGTCAGGCGTCCCTCAAGGATCAATTCTTTGCCCTCTTTTTCTTTTGTATGTTATTTACTTGGTGATTGCGTTCAATATTCTAAATTCCTGGTATATGCGGATGATACAAAGATTTATATGCTGGTTTGTAACACCTCTGATTGCTTGAGATTGCAGGAAGATCTAAACTCTCTTTCTGCTTATTACTTTAAAATTCGTACAGGGGTAAATAAGTGCTCAATTGTCAGTTTTACGCGTAAGAAAAAAGTTATAAGGTTTGAATACAAATTGAATGAAAGAAAATTAAAACGAGAATTATTAATACGAGATTTAGGTGTACTTTTAGACTCAAAATAAATGTTTTCCGAACACATTTCAACAATAATTAATAAGGCTTATAAGGACTTGAGATTTATACTACGCGTGACTCAACCATTGTCTGATGTCCATTGTTTTAAAATTTTATATTATTCCTACGTACGTAGTATTCTTGAATATTGTAGTAACATATGGTCCCCATAATATATTATGTATCAACAAAATCTAGAAAAAAATCAAGCATTATTTGTCAAACATTTAAATTACCGCTCATTCGAAAATTATGATGATGCATGCAGTTTTCATAGAATCTCTCTAATTGATATGTATTTCTTGTTTGTTTTATCTGTAACGGGGACATCGACTCGGTAAGGTTATCAGATTCATTTTTGAAGTTATTTGCTCCAGCCGGGTGGCTGGAAAGCACTAGACGCACGGCCTCATCCTTGTTTCATACACCACTTTCACGAACCCACTATGCACGGAACTCTGTAGTATCCAGAACTCATAATACGTATATTATAATAAGCTCTTCTCCTCGGTGGACATGTTCCACTTATCAAAGGCAAAAAAAATAAAAAGGTCAAGTTGCGTAACTACCCTAATATAATATTTTGACAATCAATTCCTCCTAAAGGCTTCCATGGAGGAATGTGTTTTTTTTTTACCAATGATAGACCTAATTAAGAGCAATCTATCAGTACCGGTCACAAGTTGCACATTTGAGTTTTTTGGAAGAAAGAAATATTTTTTGATCGATTGATGTGATAAACATGGGTATGTAGTATGGGGAAATTGTTTGAGCCAAAATCATTTTTTACTGCGTGTAACTCAGAATTGGTAGGATATAGGAAAAAAATATTTAGGTACAACTTGTAGATAATTTTATGGCCTTTCAACTTTTCCTTGAAAGTTTTTCTCTAACATGTGCCGTTTTTGAGATTTAAGCGAAAAATGAAAAAATGGACGCTTTCCCCCCCTCCCCCCACTCCGGGGCTCCTCCTAGTGTCCCGGGGTTTTAGTATGTTTATTACCTAGGGACTCTTGGTATGTTTCCGAAGAAACATCTTACGTTACTAACTCACGCACTTTAGAACTTTTTATTCAATGGACTATATAGCCTCTTTTTGTCCAACCGATGACTATAAGCTTTTTAGCCTTTTTGTAGGCTAGGTGCATATTTAAAAGGCTTGAAAGGCTAAAAGCCTATAAGAATTTTCGTCCTTTAGGCTTTGTCTATTTTATTTATTGTTTATTTATTTATTCTCTATTCCACGACCAAAAAATTGTACAAAAGGTGGATTAAACGCAATATGGCATCTCTACCAGTCATAACTTTTTGCTAAGCAGAATTGTTAGAGTATAATAATGGTCAACTTAACTTTACAATATTACATCGCCCTTATGTTGGGGGCATAAGCGTTAACTCTGAGTGTCTGAGTGTTAACCGTACATTGGACGAGTCAGGCGAGCACGTATTTGAATTTACTCAAGCAACGTATAAATGTGGCACTGTGAACTCATCATGACTCGTTAAAACACCGAAGTCGAAATCGGCTATGGGGACTATGAAGGCAAAACAAGAGTAGAGGCGGCACCTCGCGGTCGGCGCGCAGGTCGAAGAGGCGGCAGCAGGAGTCGTCGGAGCCCGAGGCGAGCGCGTCGCCGGCGGGGTGGTAGCGCACGCTGTTCACGTCGGAGTCGTGCGCGTCGAAGGCCTGCACGGCGGCGCCCGTGCGCAGGTCCCACACCAGCACGCAGCGGTCGCAGCCGCCCGACACGAACGTGTCGCCCATGTCCGTCGGCGCCAGGTCCAGCGACATCACGTCCGCCGCGTGCGCCTGCAACCGCGCCGCAAGTTACAAGCTACGCACACACGCATACATGCATGCACCAATATCATTTTCTCTTTGCATTTTAATTCGCTCGATTCAGACTCTAGCTTGACTTCTAGACTCGGCCAACCAAGCTTGGCAAAGACAGAAAAAAAGAAAGATAGATGTATTTATTTACGTAAACACGTGTACAGTTGCTTAATATTAACAAAACACAGTAGCAATAGATGTGAATTCAATTAATTATATTTAGTTAGTATCAACGTGCTTTACCGAAAACTCGGCATGTTAATATGTAATGTCGATATTTTTAGAAAGTAGTCGACAGTTTAGGATGGTGTGAGCTCATCCACCAGGAGCACATTGTTAACTATGATTTTTACAATATTCGAGCTAGTTTCGAGCTTAGACTTGTTCTCTGCGTTATTGATTTGTATGAAACTATAAATGTATCTAGCACCCGGAACATCTATTGACACGTTTTCATTTCCAATAATAAACCAGCTTCTGTGCATATCGGTTACTTGCATTTACTCTCAAACGTTATATTTATAATTTTGAAGAGAGACAAGAAGGGCATTTTCTAAGCATTTTAAAAAAAAATATGATTACATGAATTCAACTGCTATTGTATCTACCTCGATTGCATTTCACTGCTCTTAAGAAAAAAGGTAAGCAATAATGGTTGACCTGGAAACTTTGCAGCAGCTGTCCCGACTCGACGTCCCACAGCGCGCAAGTGCCGTCTCCGCTCCCGGTGAGTATCTGCCTGTCGGTGTTGGGGAACACGCAGCACGACATGTAGGACGTGTGCGTGGCCACCGTGCGCTTGCGCGCCGCCGGCTCCTCGTCGCCCGCGCCGCCCAGCGGGAACACCGTCACCTTGTTGTCCAGCCCGCTGCCCGGGGGACCACACCACGTTCAATAAACGGGACAATGGTAGGTAGAAATCGAATTCGCAAATGCTCGCTTTTCTCGCGTATAAAAAAGATTCCAGTAACTGAAAAACCTTCTTTATTCGCTTTTTACCACTCTGGGACTTTGAAAAGTGATAGAAATCGACATATAACCGGTGCGGGTGTTTGCGCACTGCACGTAGCAGTACCGGCAATGAAGGCCTACTTAAAATTCACGTTCAGTAATCCGCTTTCACCGGCTGTCATTGCAACGCGAATGCTCCGCAACGCACTGTACTCACACTATATCAGCACCATAGTAAGAGCAAGCCTGCCTTCTAATTTGTTCTTGTCTAGAATTGGAATGGCTGGTGGAGTTGACTCATGGACTACCAGCAATAAAAGTCTGTAGAAGACCAACACCCATATAACCTTGCAACAAAGAGTGGCTTGGCATTTACCACCTTATAGAATAGACACTATATAATTGTTCTTGCACTTTGTATGTTTAAAGTTATACATACAGGGTGACTTTTTTATCAGTACCGATATTTGAATATAATAATCTTTGACGCAAAAGACAAAACAGGTATTTTTTATTTTGGTATCTTCCAGTACAAAAATATCAAAATAAAGCACCGAGAAGCCGTCCGAAAAATCGCTAAACCGATGGACACGACTCACTCGCTACGCACCTACGCGCGCGCGCCCGCGCGGGCATCATTCATGAAACGATACGATTCATAAGTTGTTGATTTTCCCTTCATACTTTCACGGGCTTAGGACCGTCAGAATGCAAAAGGCTTCAAAGTGGTAGGTAATTTCCAATTGGTGTAGACTAAACAGACTTACTAATTCATAATAAAAAAAACAGATCTACGACAATTTACGCTAATAAAAAACAAAATCACGAAAGGCGATTACTTGTGCATTCAGGCGTATTTAAAAAGTTCATCAACTTATGTACAATAATTGAAAAAAAAATCAAAATTTTATGTACAATAATTGATTGCTAACAAACCTACCTAACCTAACCTAACTACTAGCTAACACAATAAATCAAGAGTATTTTAATAATTGCTCAAAATGCATACCGTTTCTCTCCAAACAGAGTCTTGCACGTTTTTGCACATTGTCTTTAAGTTTGTTTAACACTACAGTGTCACTTGCCACTTCGGCAAACGCACTCCTTATTTTCAGTTTTAATGCTTCAAGGCTCTCGGCCTCCTCCACATAAACACGCCGTTTAATCTCACCCCACAAAAAAAAGTCACATGGTGTGAGATCGGGTGATCGCGCAGGCCAGGCGACGGGGCCCCCGCGACCGATCCATCGATCACCGTACTCATCATTTAAAAAGTCCCGAACGGCGGAGGCGTAATGCGGCGGTGCACCATCGTGCTGATAGTAAAAGTCATGGTAATTAACTAACGGCACATCGTCCATAAAGTCCCTCACTACATCACGCATGATATCTAGGTATGTGCTACCTGTTAGCCGGCCCTCAATAAAGTACGGCCCCAGGATTGAATTACCAACAACCCCAGCCCACACATTGGCACTAAACCGCACTTGATGATGGCACTCTCTTATCATGTGCGGGTTCTGGTATGACCACCAATGTTCATTATGAACATTGTAGAGTCCCACGCGCGTAAACAAGGCCTCGTCCGTCCACAAAATCGAAGCGTTGGGGTGGGTGACTAGCCACTCGCAGAAAGCACGACGAGGGACGGCGTCTGCTTCATTAAGAACCTGTACTTTCTGAAAGTGGTACGGGTGTAACCCATCTTGGTTTAGTAATTTCCACACTCCGTACTGGCTAACGCCGAAGCGACGAGCTGCATCCCGTGTACTCGCGCGCGGATCACGTTCGAAGAAATCAAAGATTTCTTCCTCGAGTTCCATCGGCAGTCTTGATCTGCCACGTCCGTGTGCGTGTACAGGAGTGGTAAATTGGCCAAAGTCTAAAAGTCGTTGGTTGGCCGCTAAAATTGTTCGCGGGTTTGGCACCGTTAGATTTAGCAACCCTTGGTTACGAAGCCTAGGAATACTTTCCGATTCGTACAGTCTCTGGGCTGCGTGTAGGCTTTCTCCACTTAAAATGTAACAACGAACCATTTCGTAAAACTCGCGGTGCGAATACATCGTAACGCGACCGCAGCGGAGCGGACGGCGCGCGGCGGGAACACGTGCGTCACGAAAGGGGTTGCGCGGGCGACTGAATGATTGTTGTTATGAGCGCCCGCGCGCCCGGCACGCGCTGGGGAAGGCCGTTGCCGCCCTGTACACGGTGTAATAATAGCGACTTCGCGCCAATGCCTACGCGCCGCTCAGTGACCACACTTTTTGATAATTGGATTGGAATTATTTATTTATTTTTTAAATTTGACCTACCAATGTTTTTTCAAAAATAGCATCTATAAGTGCTTCCTAATGTCTGGGAAAAATATCGGTACTGATAAAAAAGTCACCCTGTATATGGAAAGTCATATAATGCATCTTTGCTGGAGCTGATGTGGTTCTGTGTCCTTAACAGATACGTTGAGCGCCGACGCCCAAGGCTGTTGGAAGTGCCGTCGGCGAAAGAAAACCTGTTTAAGAAATCGATTCTGACGCGCGCACTCTGCACTCTAAATTTCATCCACAATAAGTCCGATCAGTTTTTTTTTTACCTTGACTGAATTTAACAGCATAACTAGCGGTTATTTGCTGTAATCATTAATTTAATAGTTACATTAAGAAATACTTTATTGGTTGGTATATGGTATATAGGATCAATCCTGTTATAATGTTTTGATTAAGTTTGATTATTAATACAAATACTATTGAAACAAGTTATTGGTAAACTGCTTCTTTGAGATTTCGCCTGCAGAGCGACGGGGCGGGCGGCGCGGATACACGCCCGCCCCGCTCCCTCGCGCACACCGCTCTCGTCTCCCCTCGCGCACCGCCGCCCCGCCGCCCCGCAGGCGAGGTCTCAATGAAGCCTGAAATCTTGAATTGAAACTTGGCTGAACAGTCTCAGAGATGACTACAGGCAGTCATTAAAATAAGAACATATTACTGACAAAAACTTAGGTGTAGTAAAGCAAGTGAACTTACCCAGCAGCCACCATGTTCCCCGATGGTGCATAAGCACAGGCCATCACCCAAGTACTTGGCATGGCTATAGTAAGCTCCTTGGTGGCAGTGAAAGCGTCCCACACTATCACCTTGCCATCCTGTAATACAAAATACAGGTCAGTAATGTCAATGAACATATCTTAGTATTTAGCAATTTTAATGTACAAACCATTATATTAAACTGGTATTTTCCTGTAACTACCCCTAAATACATAGAGACATTCATAATATCATATGCAATGATCTAGTCATAAGATATCAGACACTTCAATCAGAAGATTAGGAGTATCAGAACAGTAGCTCGATTGGAGAATTTTGACCTGGTTTGCAAGAGATTGTTGGTTGAAATCCAGCTTATGCACATTTTTTGTTTTCATAATTAGTCAAGTTAATTATATTCATTTAGGCCTTGTCCAAGGCGGCAAAGTCTACCTACGCGTGTATGTTGTACAACGCGGCAAAATCACCCTCCTGGACTTATAATATTACTTATAGTTATAAAATATTTAATTTAAAATGATAGCAGCGTAGGACGTCCACCGACAAGATAGACAGACGACCTTACAAAGATCGTACAATCAAACTGGATGCAGACCGCTAATGATCAGTCACTGTGGAAAGCCGTGGGGGAGGCCTATGTTCAGCCATGGACATCCTTTGGATATTGATGATGACGATAGCAATCCTCTTGATTTTCAAGATATATTTGTTTGAGTAGTTGTAAAAAGCATACCAATACAAAGATAAATAATGAACTGACAATATCTAAAGAACTACAGTTTTTAAATACCTGTGAGGATGACACAATGTGACGTTTATCCGGGGACCAGTCTGAGCACAGTACTTTAGCCTGGTGTCCCTTGAGCACACGCCGCAGCTTCAGGTTGGGAAAATTTATGGTTTCCAGGCGCTCTGCCACACATGTCACTACATGGAACATTTACAAGGTTAATAATTCAACAATTTACAATAGAAAATATATCTTGAAATTATTTGGTAAAGTAATATTTTGATATTTGATAGTTTCTTCAATGTTAAGTAATTCAGTAGGAAGGTAGTCCTGTTTAATTCAAGTTACTTAACTTTAAATGTAAAATTATTTGAATAATCATGCTGTAATAGTCTTGTGTAACAATCTATTGCATGAAAAATTTCCAGATGTTTTTTGTACTTTCTGTGTGCATACAAAATATGATAGCACAATCTAATAATTATTCTGTTGAGGTACAACACGTCGACGGAAGCTCCTTATCGAGGTACTTACGGGTGACATCGTTAAGCTTCTGGCGCTCCTCTTCCAGCTTCTGCTTGAGCGCCTCCGCCTCTCGCAGCAGCGACTCCAGGGTCTCCTCGGGGGTGGCTGCTACCGCTGTGTCCGCCGCCATCTCGCCTCTGTACTCCCAACCTCCACAACACACCCTACTTCCTACCACCGCATTCTGTACGATATTTCTACTCCTTCTTCACATATCATCCTTTCTGTCCACTATCACAACGCGAACGAAAGCTCAAAAGCTGTTCAAAATAACTCTAATAATCTCATTGGTTTTGTATTTTTGTAAAAAGACGAGAAATGTAGAGAATCGATATCATCACTCGGCAGATCTGTCAAACTGCTGTCAGAAATCAACGACATTTTTTTTTCCTTCCTTTAGGATTTGAGTAGAAGAAGGCGATTATTATTATAACATATTAACTCTTTCGCGGGCGGTGAACGTCTATAGACGTCATAACAATAAAATTTCTATTGTGTCTGGTCTACCGCACGCAAATGTGTTAACTAACCTAATATTATTTGACCAGTCGCGAAACTAAGAATACCAAGTCGCGACTGTGTCACAGTTACCAATGGACGGTGTGTTGTTTTTCTAACAATAGCAGCGCGATTTCTTTTTCGAAAAATAAGTCCAAGTACATTTTAATATGATGAATAGGATATATTGTGCTGCTTTTGATTGTATCAATTTTAAATGAACCTTTGTATAAGAAAGCGGATCCTTTATGCTTTAAAATTTAATGATAAAGCATTCCGTACATCTCAGTCGAGGCGCAAATATTTTTCGGTATCAAAATTATAAGACCGAATGGTCATTTAAACATAAAAATGTATTTTAGTTAAATCTTCCAACCAATCAAAAAAACAACACACATTTTTATTGAATACTTCCTATTCGATTCACAGAATAATTTATTTGTTTATATAAAGAATACAAAAAAATACAATCTCAAAACTAAATGATAGCACAAAGTCGGCGATTGTATTTAAAATGTTGGAGGCGGGCTGGCGGCTCTATCGCACGTTTAAGTACCGCGCGCAATACTGTATAGATAACATTACCGTGGTACGAGGGTCAAACTGAAAGTTCTTAGAACTGGCCACTTATAAACAATATAATAAAAAAAATATTCTAAAATTTGAAAATAGAACTCTTTGCCAATATTACTGAGTATATATTTCATTCATTTGTCATTTGTTTTACGATTTGGCGGCAAATTGAAAATTGTCTGTGTCACGTCAACATGAATTTAACACGAGAAAATTTTCGTGCAATGATTTTTTATGACTTTCGATGTCATTTAAGTCAACAAGAAAGTTATGATAGACTACGATTGGCCTTTCACGATGAAGCCCCATCTCGTGCGACTGTTTACAACTGGTTAAATGAGTTTAAACGTGGTCGCACTAATCTCACTGATGATGTACGTGAGGGACGGCCTTCTACGGCGACGACTGAAAATAACATCTGTGTTGTGCGGCGTATGATAGAGACTGACAAAAGAGTGACCTATCAGCAGATTCGGACAAGCTTAGGCATCGGTATGAGTCAAGTGCACAAAATCCTCCACGAACATTTAGCGGTCAGGAAGCTTTGCGCCCGGTGGATACCTCATAATTTGACTAAGGCTCAAAAACTCCATCGTGTGGATTGGTGCCGTAAAATGATTGAAAGATTTAACGGAGGTGACTCAAATGCTGTGTTCGACATACTAACAGGTGACGAAAGCTGGATTTACTGTTATGATCCTGAAACCAAAAGACAATCTGCTCAGTGGGTGTTTCCTTTCGAGGAGTTGCCAACTAAAGTGAAGAGAGATCGAAGTGCGGGAAAAAAAATGGTGGCCTCGTTCTTTGGAAGGATAGGTCATTTCGCAACAATTGTGTTAGAGGATCAAAAAACAGTTTCTGCAGAATGGTACACTACCAATTGTTTGCCACTTGTCTTGGAAAAAGTTCGAGAGAAACGACCTCGCAGTAGGATCCTCCTTCACCACGACAACGCCTCGTCGCACACCGCCAAGCGAACGATCGACTATTTGGCGACATCAAACGTTGAATAACTGGGTCACCCGCCGTATAGCCCCGACCTCGCGCCTTGTGATTTTTATTTATTTTCAAAAATTAAAGAAAAACTTAAAGGAAAGCGGTTTATGAATGCTGAAGAAGCGGTGGCTGCGTATCGCGATGCCATTGAAGAGACCCCTAAGGACGAGTGGGCAAAGTGCTTTTCCCAGTGGTTCCATCGCATGCAGCGGTGTATTGACGTCAATGGACAATATTTTGAAAAGATATAATAAAACTAATAACTGGCTAATGTAATCAGTTTTTGATTTTCTAAGAACTTTCAGTTTGACCCTCGTATTTGTCCGGAACTACGTATACCTACCAAAACTATCCTGTTTTGAATGCTTGTTGCAATATGCGGTTGTTTGAAAACTTTCATTGCCTTTAGCTTGATTTCTTTTTTAGTATAGTATATAGTTGTATAAATCATAAAAATGTATAACTTTATTTCAAAGTTTAGCCTTACAGTATTTAAAAAAAAATATTTTAAACAAAAAGTGAAACATAAATGAAATATCAGTGAGACGATAGGAAAAATTAGGAAATCCCCTGTAAGATTGGGGAGATTTGGCTGCACTTGTATTATATTATACCGTATTTTTAAGAAGATGACAGCGTCTAGTAATAGAAAACGAAAACATTCAGACGATAAATTTCTAATAAAAGTCATTTCATCAACTGTCAATTTATCACATATGATACATCTTCTTCCCTGTGAAATCCATAGCGCCCGATGTCGGGCGCTGTCAAATGTGCATGAGTTTTGCGACTATACCCAAGCGCCCGCCGGCGGGCGCTTTTTAATTGCTTTTTTGCAAAAAAAAATAATGGGTGTATAAATGTTTATTCCTTGGGCATGTTGACCTTTATGAGTAAAAAACAGATATTTCTACACCATAGACCGCAAACACATACGGTTGCTGTCAGTTTTTGATTAAAATCGTTTTTTTTTTTCTCGTAATTTTTTTCGTATATGTCGTCACCCGACCACGACTTTGTTTGGTTCTATGTTTTCATTTTTGTATTATGGTAGTTAATTTTGAGGTTTATTTAAATAGTTTATACTCTTATCTTTTCTAGAAAATTTATTTTATTACACAAAACATTTCAATTATGTCTGTAAATCTGTCAAAGTCCGATTGTCAACTTTTTTTCGCTACCTTCATATAGCTTCACAGTTTAAAAATAATAAGAAAAAAACACCTCTTGTTTTTTATTCAAATGTAAAGACGAATGTCTCATCTAGTTAGTAGTAAAGCTTACAAAGCAAAACAACGAAAAGCACACGCGCCAGGCACACGTGTTCGGGGAACTCCTTAACGGCGCGCTCAGATTACGTAGGTACTTGAGACTTGACGCCGTATTTCAAGTGGTGTTACATTGTAAACATGTGTATTTCTGTTTAAGAATTGAATGAATGTTTATCTTAGATGTTTTTAAATGAAGTGCTATTTAGATAACGTTATTATTTACGTGCTTTTGACGAAAATAAACAGACCTAGTCTGAAAGAATGTCTGTAAGAAGAATTTATGGTCCAAAATAAAATAACCACCCGCATATAAGTTGTGTTTTTTTAAAACACGAGCATAGGCAATTTATTCAGTAACAACAAGCTTTTTACAGAATGATAATAGCTTGTTCCAATAAGATGTTATAACTGTTTACGTAACCTGTAACCTGACACCGCGCGAATTGCGTACGCGCACCTGTGTGGTCTGTACCACCGCACAAACGCGACCGCCACCGCGATTTGTGGCTAGGAAGGCGGAGTTACAAGTTATAACAATTTGACCGGGAATGGACGCTCGTGAGCACTGGCGACCGAATGATCCAAGCATAAAGTGGAACGTAACCATTACTTATAACAGTCAGTTTGACAGAGACACTGACAGTGACAGGTAGTATTTGCTGCTGCTGGGCTAGTATCGATCGTGTGGTGTCAGTTACATTTTGATTTAGAAATTTTAAATTTTATGAAAGATTTCAGTATTCTTTACTGAAATTTCTCAATTCAAGTACAATGAATATCCCCCTTCATGTGGAAGTAGTACAGAAGAAGCAAAGTAGATCAAGTAAAGACTACATCAAAGGAATTGTGCACACTTATTTATCAAACTTTGCCTGCTTAACTCCGGGTGCTGTTATCACCGAAAATGATCTAGAAGAAAATCTCGAGCTCAGGGAACACGTTCAGTCAATCACGTTCTGCGATGTGGAGCACGACACAGAGGTGCGAATGGTCGACACGGACCTCGTTTACCACGTCTACAAGCTCGACACTTTCGGCGCGGAAACCGACACAATGACGGACACCGCCTCAGGGGACGAATTAGCCGCTGCGGACGTGTGGGCGCTGCCCTCCGAGGAGTTCCACGGTCTCTGGGAAAGCCTCGTCTACGACTCGAAACTGAAAGAGGACACGCTTCGGTTCGCCGAGACCGCGTTCGAATTCGCCGATCGCGGAGTCGACTCTACAGTCGTCGGGTGCAACCGAGTGCTTCTGCTACACGGGCCGCCCGGCACCGGCAAGACAAGTCTCTGCCGGGCGCTCGCGCAGAAGCTCGCCATCCGCCTCGATGACCGGTTTCCGCGCGCGCGCCTCCTCGAAATCAACGCTCACGGCCTGTTCTCCAAGTGGTTCTCGGAGAGCGGCAAGCTGGTGGCGCGCCTGTTCGACCGCGTGCGCGAGATCGTCGAGGACCGCCGCCTGCTCGTGTGCGTGCTCGTCGACGAGGTGGAGTCGCTCGCGCACGCGCGCCGCGCAGCGCTCGCGGGCCTCGAGCCCTCCGACTCGATCCGAGCCGTCAACGCGATCCTCACGCAGCTCGACCGACTGCGGCGGCACCCCAACGCGCTCGTGCTCGCCACGTCGAACGTGACCGGCGCGATCGACGCCGCGTTCATCGACCGCGCCGACGTGAAGCGGCGCGTGGGCCCGCCGTCGGCGCGCGCCGCCTACGAGATCCTGCGCGGGTGCTGCGGCGAGCTGATGGCGCGCGGGGTGGTCGCGCCGCGCGAGCAGGTGTTCGCGCTGCGCGTGCTCGAGGGCTCGCGCTTCGCGGAGAGCGAGACGTCGCGCAGCAGCCTGCGGCTGTGGGCCGTGGCGCGCGA
Organism: Pyrausta purpuralis; assembly: GCA_963924145.1. Lineage (NCBI taxonomy): Eukaryota > Metazoa > Arthropoda > Insecta > Lepidoptera > Crambidae > Pyrausta > Pyrausta purpuralis. The sequence continues at coordinate 26,515,397 of OZ001657.1, forward strand.
GGCGGGCGCGGCGGCGGCGTCGGCGCGGGCGCTGCGGCGGCTGCCGCTGCTGGCGCGCGCGCTGCACACGGCGGGCCCGCCGGCGCCGGCGCCCACGCTGCCGGTGTTCGTGGAGGCGCTGCACGCGGCGCTGCGCCAGCACCTCAGCGACGCGGCGGACATGGACGACGAGCCGCCGCTCGCCGCCGCTGCCGAGCCTTAGTGGCGCGATACTTTGTGACTTACATATTTTGTGATTGTGATACTAGAATTGGATAAGGATAAATGTGTGTAAATATCTTTTTATTATTATGAAATTGACAGATTCTGACTGGTTCAGGTCCCATGCCAACTAATTGTTTCACACTCATCAATAGTCTTATTTAAAGATACAAACATTATTTCCTTCTATCTGACTTTAATTTGTTATGAATTTCAATGTATAAATTAGTGCACAATATTGTCAAACTAAATATTAATACAAATTAATAAATAAAGTTTTATTTCATTTGTGAACTATGATTTTGCTTATTTGTATATCTGCCTCTTCATTGAGACCTAACCCAAAGTTTTAAGGGGAAGCGGTTTGCAAAATATCCTCAAATTGATATACAGTTTAGCCATTTGGCACACTGATACTAGAGATCAAACGACTTCTTTTGACGCAAAGAACTTAAAAAATAATTATCTGGGGAGTAATGGTTCACCAAATATTTTTATGGTAAATTTAAAAAGCTTTAGAAACCTAGTTTGTAATTTCATTTGAAAGGGCTTTTTGAGGTGCTTCTGAAAATATAGCACATTGCTTTTTCCTTGATGAAATTTATTGTAAATATTGCCCGTTTGAACTTTTATCACTCATGCTTTGACACACTATATTTGTTTTCCCGTCACCTTTCCTGTCCCAAAAGATCTTTCGTTCAGTCAACTTAAAGTCACTTTTAAACTCTTATTCAGAAATAAGAGGTTATCAATTCAACCTGTGTCTATGTATGTGATATCGTTGGAATTTGATAATATTTAGGTATAACAATAATATTAGGCTTCCAAGCACCGTACCAATAGGTATCTCAGTAAAGTTATATGATTTTTGTATAGTAAAACTGTGTCTGTTCTTGGTTTTGAAAAATGCCAATAAAATACTAAATGCAATAATTTTCTTAATTTCTTGCTCGAGGTTGGAAACGAGGATATTAAGTATCGTTTTTCGCGCGTCAAAAAGTCCTTTTGTTATTAAATATTTAAAAAAATATATAATTATTTGTTGTACTCAGAAGATATCCCCTCCTACTGAAGTTTTTTTTTGGTACTTTTGACTTCTGGTATTCGTGTGCAAAACAGCAAACCTGTTCATCGATTTGCAGTTAGTTCTCCTTTTCCACTCGGGATCTCAATTAAACACAAACATCATGCTTCAATCGTCACTTTATTACCACACACATGTAAAAAATATGTACAAGCTGTCCTTATCACTAGCACTGGGTGCGCATGCACCAGCGCGTCAGTCTGTCTCGCTCCCTCTCGCCGTGGGGCTGCGCGCGTCAGCGGCCCACGATCCACAGCATGTTGAGGCCGGCGGGCCCGAGGTGCAGCCGCTGCAGCGCGGGCGGGTCGCGCGCGGCGCACGACGCGATGAACAGCAGGAGGCAGTGCAGCAGGTTGTTGCGCCCAGCACCCACCTAAAATCAAATGATATTCATTAACTCGATTTTGCTATTTTTGCCTAGCTATAGCTGTCCCTGCTGGGCTTTCTCCAACTTACTCTAAGTCTAAGTGTTCCTATCAGTGGAATGCCTATCTAGTCTTGTTCTTATTTGAACACTTGACGGAACGCTAAGCTACGAACTAGTACAATCGTTCAAAGGAACTAGATCGGTTTTCTAGTAGTATTAGTTCATTAGTTCACCGAGTAAGAGTATAAGTAGTTTAACACTCTGATATCAGTCGTGTGTTGTACACGGGGAATAGGGTCTTACGTACAATACGTGTTTTTCAATTTAGTACGAGGGTCAAACTGAAAGTTCTTAGAACTGGCCACTTATAAACAATATAATAAAAAAAATATTCTAAAATTTGAAAATAGAACTCTTTGCCAATACTGAGTATATATTTCATTCATTTGTCATTTGTTTTACGATTTGGCGGCAAATTGAAAATTGTCTGTGTCACGTCAACATGAATTTAACACGAGAAAATTTTCGTGCAATGATTTTTTATGACTTTCGATGTCATTTAAGTCAACAAGAAAGTTATGATAGACTACGATTGGCCTTTCACGATGAAGCCCCATCTCGTGCGACTGTTTACAACTGGTTTAATGAGTTTAAACGTGGTCGCACTAATCTCACTGACGATGTACGTGAGGGACGGCCTTCCACGGCGACGACTGAAAATAACATCTGTGTTGTGCGGCGTATGATAGAGACTGACAAAAGAGTGACCTATCAGCAGATTCGGTCAAGCTTAGGCATCGGTATGAGTCAAGTGCACAAAATCCTCCACGAACATTTAGCGGTCAGGAAGCTTTGCGCCCGGTGGATACCTCATAATTTGACTAAGGCTCAAAAACTCCATCGTGTGGATTGGTGCCGTAAAATGATTGAAAGATTTAACGGAGGTGACTCAAATGCTGTGTACGACATACTAACAGGTGACGAAAGCTGGATTTACTGTTATGATCCTGAAACCAAAAGACAATCTGCTCAGTGGGTGTTTCCTTTCGAGGAGTTGCCAACTAAAGTGAAGAGAGATCGAAGTGCGGGAAAAAAAATGGTGGCCTCGTTCTTTGGAAGGATAGGTCATTTCGCAACAATTGTGTTAGAGGATCAAAAAACAGTTTCTGCAGAATGGTACACTACCAATTGTTTGCCACTTGTCTTGGAAAAAGTTCGAAAGAAACGACCTCGCAGTAGGATCCTCCTTCACCACGACAACGCCTCGTCGCACACCGCCAAGCGAACGATCGACTATTTGGCGACATCAAACGTTGAATTACTGGGTCACCCGCCGTATAGCCCCGACCTCGCGCCTTGTGATTTTTAATTATTTCCAAAAATTAAAGAAAAACTTAAAGGAAAGCGGTTTATGAATGCTGAAGAAGCGGTGGCTGCGTATCGCGATGCCATTGAAGAGACCCCTAAGGACGAGTGGGCAAAGTGCTTTTCCCAGTGGTTCCATCGCATGCAGCGGTGTATTGACGTCAATGGACAATATTTTGAAAAGATATAATAAAACTAATAACTGGCTAATGTAATCAGTTTTTGATTTTCTAAGAACTTTCAGTTTGACCCTCGTACATCTATTATCACGCTCTCGTACACGCGTCTGTCTCGTTCTCGCTCAACCTAGTACACCTTCCAACACGCTCACGCAAAAGCGTCTGTAATTTTTTAACTCACTCTGACACACTTAACTCTCGTCTCACGAGGCACGTAAAGTAATGAAGTTGCTGATAAAAGTAAAGCTCAAGTGGATGGACAGGGCGAAGGACATAGCGAAGACGACTGATGGCCAGAAATGAGCAGAAAAGTTCTAGATTGAAGACCCTTCGACCCAAGACGCAGCGTGGGACGTCCACTGACAAAACGGACAGACGACCTTATAAAGGTCGCAGATTCACAATAGATGCAGATCGCTTGTGATTAGTCGCCGTGGAAAGTCGTGTGGGATGCCTATGTTTACGCAGTAGACGTCCTTAGGCTAATAACAACGATCTTTGTTACACTAGACGACTGTTCAGAACTAGCTTTGTGGTACTCAAAGTTGAGGCCAGATGGTGCACGTGAATGCCGTGTTTGTACATACTTAGTCATTTTAGAAAATGTATTCTGATCAGCGTGTCTAGTATAACAGTAGGTTGATATACAAGGGGACAAAGTGACCCATTGCAGTCGAGATGTTACTATTTTTTGAGTGCTTTCGCTTGCGTTAAACATACTATTTTTTTTTCGATTATGAGGGAATAAAAAAGCCTTGTGACTGTAGATGTGATGATGAGGTATTTTATTCAGCGAAAGATGAAACCTTCAAGATTTTGTACAACGGGTCAGTTTATTTACTGTCGCTATACATACAACACACGATAAGAAGGTCTAGTAGCAACGGCACAGATAAAAAACAAAAATACATAAAACGCGGACTATAACAATTAATTCAAACTCTTGTTAAAAATATCGAGCGATTTTTTCTCTCAGACAGACAATGGAAATAGTGGAAGAACGCAACCTTAAATTTGTCACGAAAATTACTGCAGGTTATGTGAAATTGTAGCTCCAATTTTGTCTCATTAGGTAGCGCAACGAGTGACAGCTAAAGATGTGAGAGAGTGTGAAAATTTTAAGATAACATAATTAATTTTATATTGAACTTACTAATCTGTGCAATAATAGACAAAACTAAAAAAAAAAGTTTACAGACAAGAAAAAAAAAGAGTCAATTTAAAAGGAAAAAAGTGTCAATACGACATTGTAGGTATAGTAGGCACACGAAAATTTTAATTGTTTTTTATTTTTTTTAGAAATAAGATCAATTGTAGCTACCCATGAAAGTTAAATTTTCCGAATAGGAGATGAAAAATACATATAATTGTATGACTGATAATGATGATGTATACTATTAACAATATTCTCCTGCACCCAAAACAATCTCTCTGCATGATCTAAAGGTATGCCTGGGAGAGATGGCTATTAGCATTAAGTCCACCTACACTTTTATTTGTGCAATAAAGTTTTTAAGTAAGATAAATAAATAAATGATGATAATAAAGGGTCGGTCACCTCAATGGTCTCGTCGCCGCGCAGCAGCACGTAGTGCGGCGGGTAGCGTCGCGCGCGGTGCAGCGCCAGCGCGCTGGGCGGGCGGGGCGGCGGCGCGGGCGCGCTCGAGAGGTGCCTCGCGCGGAAGCCGTCGGGCGGCAGCTGCGCGTCGAGGTACGCCGCGAACAGGTGCAGCACCAGCTCCGCGTCCGGCGGCTTGCTCTCGTCCCACGCCGCGCCGCCGCCGTTCCACTTGTACGCGCTCAGGCACCCGCCCCGGCACAGCTCTGCGCCCACGACAGTCATACTATTACGGCACGCTTCGAGGTCGACAATAAGTAATACCATCTAATCCCAAAGTAAGCTACTCAAAGCTTGTGTTATGGGTGCCAGACAACGGATATAATACTCAAATACTTCTTGTTTTGTAAATACATACATGATATACATAGAAAATACCCAGATCAATACAAACAGATATGCTCATGCACACAAATGTTTGTATTGTGCGGGGATCGAACCCGCAACCCGCTGCGTAGTAGGCGATTTCTCAACCACTACACCAGACGGGTCGTCAAAGTCTAGAGTTGCACGAAACGTGTCCTGATTATTCATTCCGGAGTGCCATGGACCAATCATACGAGGCAGAACAAACTATTCGACTGGAAACATGGCCTTAAACAACTGCAGTCGTGTGTGTTAGTAAATTTCTTCCTGCGTGCTAAACGAAGTAAGCGATCTGAACTATAATTAACACACTTATTTTCGCAGTTAAAGATGATGGCGAAAACAAATCAAAAATCTGCCTATTCATCATTATTGACGTTCATAAATGGCATTTTGTGTCCTAAATTGAATAAATTATTTTTAACTTTAAGTTTGACACACATAAACAGTATTCATTCTTCTACTATATTTTTGGCAAATGCATACAGATATCAGATAGGCTCACATTGGCCATTTTGGAGATGTTTTGTGATTTTAATTATTTTATTTTTACTTGTTGGAAAACAAACAGCAATATAATAAATATATTATGTTAACGGGATTTTATATTATTGTTATTATAATACTATGGTGGGATGTTAAATTTTTAAGAAAACACAACAAATATATTTACTTAATACAGTTACATTAAAAAAACCGGCCAAGTGAGAGTCGGCTTCACGCACTGAGGGTTCCGTACCAACTTTAACTGAAGGGCATCCACTTACTTCAACTTAGCTGAAATACCACAGTATATTTTTGACAGCAAATATAACTTTTATAGTGTTTGTATGAAGAACAAAGTTATGTTTGAGGTTGTTGAAAATGTGCTATATGTCAAAAACTACTCGTTCGATTCCTTACACTAGCTTAGTGAAAAAGTTAGATGGGGGGACGCCCATTTTACCACTTAGGAAGCGTCTATCTCTCAAACGTAAGACTTATAGAGAAAATGGTTTTAAGAACCTTAATGCCATTTTAAAAGACCTATCCATAGACACCCTACACACAAAGGTGATTTTTTTTAGATTTTAGTTTCATGTATGGGAGCCCCCCCTTAAATATCATTATATTATATTTTTTGTATGAGAATCGTAAAGCGTTTAACAGGATACATCTACCTTCTAAACTGTGTAATACTAATAGTTTCAGAATAAAGTGACAGTGACATACGGACGGAATGACAGACAGACGGACAGTTTTTTTTCATTCAGCTATGGAACCCAAAACAGCTTAAACTATAAGTAAGTAATAATAAATCATAGTAAAGAAAATTAACGGAACGTCACCCCAACAGTGGGAAGAAAGACTGGTGCACATACAGTTTTTAGTTGTAGTATGCTATAGTTTTTCAAAACTACGGCCGTTATTTTCGTGCACATTTTGTATTGTACAATTGTTTCTTATTCACAATAAACTTTTATTTATTTATAACACAAATGAAATACGCAAGAGTATACCTCTGTACCGCTGCACGACGTAGCTCTGGTCGGGGAAGGGCTCGAGGAAGGGCAGCAGCGCGCCCAGCGCCGGGAACCCGCCCGCCGCCATCTTGCGCAGGCGCTCCGTGCTCACCTGCCGACAATTCATCAATAACATTATAATTAGATTGTTACAAGAGGAGAAAGTGACCCATTTCACTTGAGATGTTTCTGGCGCTCGAATTGTGTGAGAGCGCCAATAATTCGAGAGTGATATTGGTGCTATCACCCGAGTTAAACATACTCTTTTTCATTTCAACTGTGAGAAAAAAAATATTTCATCTCTCCTGTTCGGAAAATTGAACTTCTATGTGTAGATAGCCGGGTAGAAAATAGCTTTTCCATCCCTAGAGAACAAATTTAGTTTTAAATCCTACGATCAGACATGGAGTCAAAGATAATTGAGTGACATCATATTAATAAAAATAAACGAGCTTTCCATAAAAGTATTTAAGTTAGCTTAACATTTCAATCGTGATTATTCTAATTGGTAACAATTGAAAAAACATCAGGTTCTGATTTTTTTATATATTTTAAAATGCCACGTTTTATTTTTCTATCTGTCTTTCACAACTTTCTTCAGTTTTGCCAATTATTAAACACAGATTAGTAAGCAGGCGGAGGCAACTCACCGGTGTTAATTATAAAATCTTCTTACTCACCGTTACCTGTTAGTCATATCGCTATTTCATGAGACAACATCGAATCTGCAATTTGACATAACCTGTCGTGGTTTTCGTGACAAGGTTGAGGTTACGTTAACTTTTCCTATCATTATTGTCTGTGAGAAAAATCCACCGGTATCATTAACAAGGATTTGAATTATTTGAATTCATCCGCGTTGTAAAGTAGGCTCAGTTTTCTTCCGTGCTGTTAGTAGTCCTTCTAATAGCGTGTTGTTGTTTTACGACAGTAAATACACTGAAATATTGTGCAAAATCTCGAGGTTTCATCTCTGGACGAACTAAAGAATACCTCTTAATCACGTCTACAGTCTCACACTCACACTGCAATTTTTTTTCTCACAGTCGTAATGAAAAATAGTATGTTTAACTCGGGTGAAAGCATCTATTTCACTCTCAAACTTTTGTCCACAAATATCTCAAGTGGAATGGGTCGCTTTTCCCCCTTTTATAGCAATGTACTATTCTAGACAAAACCTAATATGCCTAAAATCGTGTTACGTCGAATAATCGGTATGGCAGTAATAATCAATCACTTTAAAAATACTGTCGCTATCGAATAGAAGGCTATATTTACTTAAATTAATGATATCCTTCATATTTTTGTTTCACTGCTGTTTTCTACTTGTATACTATATGCCCTAAGCCTGGCAAAGGATTAAAATACACGCAAAAATATAAAATATTAAATTATAAAAAAAACACTAATCCATAACTTTTTGTGCGAAAAACATGGGTTATATTTTTTCTTCAGGCTTACAGACAAGTTACAGCCGTATAATTTATATATATATATATATATATATATATATAATATATATAATTAATTATATATATATATAATTATATATAATTCTCAATATGTAGACACTATGTTGTAAATATAATGAAGTGAAAGAGGGTTAAGCTTAGTGTGTTAGTAATTTTTGCTAAGGACAAACGATATCATTGAATATTAGTTTGGTTAGTACTACAAAGTATTTAAGCGACAAACACAAATACAAGTTAAACTGATACAAGTTATTTCAGTTGGTAAGGCAAAATTATAATTATACATCTTTTTTGAATTTGGCTATACTACATGAAAAAATGACCGAAGAAGATTGCTTGGCTACTGTCCCATTATGCATACAAACCCTGTATCAACGGCACATTCTAGATAGGGTTGAAGAATTATGTGTTATTTCTATAGGTTTCAAAGAAATATAATTTGTGATCTGTACCGAATATTAAAATTAAGCCTAGACATTATTGGGTTACATCAGCAAAATTGTCGGAACGACAACGTCTCGCGATCATCTCAGGCAAAATCAGTGTCGCCGCGGCGTACCTGTCCGACGCGCACGTCGGTGAGCCCGTGCGCCGCCAGCGCCTCGTCCGCGGCGTCCAGCGCGCGCACCACGCGCTGCAGGATCGTCACGTGCAGCCACTGACGACAAACACGCATTCGAGCATTTATGTTCATTATTTCATTTATGTTCGTAAAAACTTGCACTTATTTCCTAAAAAAAGCGAATTACATGATTTCAATACTAGAAACAAGAATAAACTTGCCGTTCCAAACTTCAGACTTTATTGGAAGATGTTTTACTTTGATGAATTACCTTTATATAAATCTCAATCTATTGTTAAACAATGTTTAATGACTAAGGATATTATAGAACAAATGCTAGCTAGCAAGAACATTTAAATTGTAATATTTTTAAAAGAGGCATTGACAATAGTGACTGAATTTGTTGCGCAGCTTCTTATCAGCACTAGCCCACAATTGTCCCGAAGCTGTGGTAAGGCCAATGTTGGGACGTGTATAAGTACATACTAGAAATAGCCTATGTACAAAATAAACTAATTTTGATTTTTTTTTTGAATTTTTTACACTTACACGAGTACAAGCAGATGGTTTATTTAAATTTTATTATTAAGGAACACAAAAAATACATATAAAATAAATACTACCCTTTTAGGCACATGAGTGCTTATGATATGACACGAAATTAATTAACAGGGCAAGTACTGAGGAGTCGCATTCACACCGACAGTCTCCAATAACTATGGAATAATTTAGTGTACTAAATGGATTCTAGGGAACTGCAAATTGCACTCATTTTAAATGAAAAAAAAAAAAACTAAGGATGTAGAAAAAGACTTAAAGAAGCCGAAAACCCCCATTAATACGATTATTTTTCTCGAAGACATTTTACCAGGGAAATGTTGCGTTTGTGAAATCTATATATATAAAAATGAATTGCTGTTCATTTTTCTCTCGCTCGAGAACGGCTGAACGGATTTATCTTATTTTAGTCTTGAAATATTCGTGGAGGTCTAGGGAATGTTTAAAAGGCGAGAAAAAATAAAAAAACGCGCGGACGAAGTCGCGGGGGACCACTAGTATTGAATAAATACCTTCTTCATAAATATATTCGCTTTAAGAAACAGTACTTTATTCGCACACACACCATAAACGATGCACAACGCAACGTACCACGCGGCGACGCGGGCGCACGCATTCAACTAAGTGCGGCTTTTGTGTCCGCGCGAACACTCCGCGCGCGTATACATTGCGGCTAATAAAAAATATATTTTTAATACTAAAAAATAAAAAAATGTTTTACAGCGATTATTTTTGTTACATAAGATTTGGTTCAATGCACTGATTAAGACGTTTAAGGCTTTGTTAAATATTTTGTTACACTCTGTATATCTACTGTCATGAAAAGTTTCAGGATCATCAGCTATCAGGACAGCACGACTGCTTGTTTAAAGCTTGCTTTAGGGGCCTTTTTTTAAAAAAAAAAGTTGAAATAGTAGTAGTAGTACATCAGCCTAGGGGAGGTGAGGAGCGCCACTGACCAGCCTCAGGTTGAGGTTGAACTGCGTGAGGCGCCGCGGGTCGAGCTGCAGCCGCCGCCGCCGCCGCGCGAGTCGCTCGCTAGTACAAGAGCCTAGGGGAGGTGAGGAGCGCCACTGACCAGCCTCAGGTTGAGGTTGAACTGCGTGAGGCGCCGCGGGTCGAGCTGCAGCCGCCGCCGCCGCCGCGCGAGTCGCTCGCTAGTACAAGAGCCTAGGGGAGGTGAGGAGCGCCACTGACCAGCCTCAGGTTGAGGTTGAACTGCGTGAGGCGCCGCGGGTCGAGCTGCAGCCGCCGCCGCCGCCGCGCGAGTCGCTCGCTAGTACAAGAGCCTAGGGGAGGTGAGGAGCGCCACTGACCAGCCTCAGGTTGAGGTTGAACTGCGTGAGGCGCCGCGGGTCGAGCTGCAGCCGCCGCCGCCGCCGCGCGAGTCGCTCGCTAGTACAAGAGCCTAGGGGAGGTGAGGAGCGCCACTGACCAGCCTCAGGTTGAGGTTGAACTGCGTGAGGCGCCGCGGGTCGAGCTGCAGCCGCCGCCGCCGCCGCGCGAGTCGCTCGCTAGTACAAGAGCCTAGGGGAGGTGAGGAGCGCCACTGACCAGCCTCAGGTTGAGGTTGAACTGCGTGAGGCGCCGCGGGTCGAGCTGCAGCCGCCGCCGCCGCCGCGCGAGTCGCTCGCTAGTACAAGAGCCTAGGGGAGGTGAGGAGCGCCACTGACCAGCCTCAGGTTGAGGTTGAACTGCGTGAGGCGCCGCGGGTCGAGCTGCAGCCGCCGCCGCCGCCGCGCGAGTCGCTCGCTAGTACAAGAGCCTAGGGGAGGTGAGGAGCGCCACTGACCAGCCTCAGGTTGAGGTTGAACTGCGTGAGGCGCCGCGGGTCGAGCTGCAGCCGCCGCCGCCGCCGCGCGACTCGCTCGCTAGTACAAGCGCCTAGGGGAGGTGAGGAGCGCCACTGACCAGCCTCAGGTTGAGGTTGAACTGCGTGAGGCGCCGCGGGTCGAGCTGCAGCCGCCGCCGCCGCCGCGCGACTCGCTCGCTAGTACAGGAGCCTAGGGGAGGTGAGGAGCGCCACTGACCAGCCTCAGGTTGAGGTTGAACTGCGTGAGGCGCCGCGGGTCGAGCTGCAGCCGCAGCCGCCGCCGCGCGACTCGCTCGCTAGTACAGGAGCCTAGGGGAGGTGAGGAGCGCCACTGACCAGCCTCAGGTTGAGGTTGAACTGCGTGAGGCGCCGCGGGTCGAGCTGCAGCCGCAGCCGCCGCCGCGCGACTCGCTCGCTAGTACAGGAGCCTAGGGGAGGTGAGGAGCGCCACTGACCAGCCTCAGGTTGAGGTTGAACTGCGTGAGGCGCCGCGGGTCGAGCTGCAGCCGCAGCCGCCGCCGCGCGACTCGCTCGCTAGTACAGGAGCCTAGGGGAGGTGAGGAGCGCCACTGACCAGCCTCAGGTTGAGGTTGAACTGCGTGAGGCGCCGCGGGTCGAGCTGCAGCCGCCGCCACACGAGCGCGTGCGCCGCGCCGGCCGCCTCGGGCCCCGCGCCGCCCGCGCCCCCCGCCCCGCCCGACGCGCCCTCTGCACACACATGCCGATTCAAATTACATACAAAAAGAGGGAAAGAGGACACCGGAAAGTGATGGCACGCTAATGTTATCTATACAGTATTGTAACTCTTTGAAATAAGTGTATACAGCCACCTACGTAAACATGCGATAGGGGTACCTCTCGTGTTCGAAAATTGGACTTTCATGTGAAGATAGCCGGTTGGAAAACAGCTTTTACATCCCTAGGGTGAAAAGTAATTTAATTTTAATTTCTACGATACTTGGACGAATAAACCCATGGACGCGCAATGACGTGCAATTTCGCTTGTGCCCCTTAGCAACGAAGCGGGCTTTTTGGCCTCACTTACAGGTGACGTCTCGTCAGTACGGTGATAGAGCTCAGTGAGAAACATTGTCGGAAGAAATGGGTAAATGTGGCAACAATAGAGCCCAACAACCAATAATAATAGAGTAACCTACGTCAAATTCAAAAATTTATTCACCTAATAATAGCATTGTTCTTATAGCCACTTGAAAAGGACACATTTAAATCTGTTTAAGTGCAAGTCTTTTATGTTTTGGGGTATGTTATTATATATAAGCGTGCAGATCCAGTAACAATCGTTTTGAAATCTTGCACTTTTTGGTGTGCATCTGCAACAAGTCTATTGCCGTTCCTGGTGTTTCGCAAGTAAACCTCTTTTGCTTACTCAACAAGGATTTGAAATACATCTCTAGTCTAATCATAAAATTATTATCCCTTTGGAATAGAACGACAAAAGCGAGATGTCACTAGCAGCAAACTGTGTGATAAAAAGAGATGGGTAGCAGAACCATTTTTGACAGATGTCAAACAGTTGACCGCCCCGCAGAAGCTCGCTGAAAATTACGTGCATTTGATTTTTTATATTTAAAAGTGAAATTGTGTATATTTTGGAGAAAAAATGCGTCTGAAACATGATGACTTGATCGGTGATTAATTTTTATGCATTACAGCGGCATAACCCCAACAAATAATCATTTAATAGGTAGATTAGTCCAAATCGAAGCCTCTTAATATACGACTTATATTTACCAATGCGCTTCAAATTTAAAGTACGCAGTTTGATTATTCTATTCTACAAACGTTAATTTACGTAAAAAATAAAGACAATAACACAGGGAATGTATATCGACGAATATTTTGTAATTATATAATGAAATAATATTTAGTTTCACACTAGAACCGCATGTTCAATATTTTGTGTCGACTGTTTATCATGCAGTAAACTACTACATTTAACTTAGGAACATTGTTATAAATCACCTGATTGAAAGGTTATCTCATTTGAAGCTACAAATGTTACTTACTTATGTTAGTTATTGACATCTTAAATCGGTTTCGTTTGACAGCTTTTACTTGTCCTTTTATTCCGATAGGAATATTAATTTTATGAGTCTAATGGGTCACTTTCTCCCCTTGTAAAACAATCTACTATTGTCCATTTTGTGTTTTATATTTCCTGTTTTTTTATTTAAAAACCTTGTTTATTTATGAATAAAAAAATCGGGCTTATAAATTTGCGAGCGACAAATACTTAATATTACAATCCGTTCGTCACTGACTCAGTGCAGTCGCGATTGTCTGCAATTCTGCGTACCGAGATGGTGGCGCAGAGGCATAACTCGTGCTTCGTCCGCTTGTATGAAGTTTGAATATTGAATAGATAATATTACCGTGGTGATTGCCTGGTTATCGTGAAATCCCACCTTAATCAAAACGTTACCATTAGATAATCGCTATTCTTTTACCCCGACTTGTTTTGAGTTACTGGGTCTAACTGACTTGCTAAACAGCAAATTTGCAAAACTGCCTTTACACATGTGAATCGTAGATCCACCTGCTGGGAGTATAATTATATTTAAATTGTCTTCTCAAAAAGCATTCGCCGCGCGCCGAACGCATTTCTTCTTCTTTTTATTTTTTCTAACCAGCCAGTGTACGCGCGCTGTGCGGCCGGAGGTTAGTACCTATCCAGTTTTCATAACAAAATATTTTGTTTACAGCAAATATAAATTTGTTTTTTATTTTGTTTGTATGAAGAACAAAGTTATGATTTCGGTTGTTGATAATGTACTTTATCTCAAAAACTATTTGTTTGATCCCGTCCAAACCAATTTTCGTTGAAAGTATTTGTTAAGTAAAAGTAAAATAAAGTAAGCCTGTAACATCCCGCTGCTGGGCAAAGCCCTAACCTCAAGTATGAGTTAGTTTGAGCCTTACTCCACCTCGCGGGCTCAGTGACGGTTGGAGGAGAGGTGTTTGCAAGAAAAGCGACTAACCCTGCTGTTAAATGTTATCAAGCCGTCTATAAGGCCTCTGATTAGGCTAAACGACTAATATCAACCGATATTAGCAGGGACCAACGGCTGAACGTGCCTTCCGACGCACGGAGATGCTCGCGATGTAGGTCACTTAAATGGTCAGAATGGTCACCCATCCAAACACGACCGCACCGTAGGTTGCTTCACTTCGGTATCACTACCAAAGCGCTGCTACTACTGCGCTACGAGCACCGATTATTTGTTAGGATCTACATTATTATTATTTTTTCAAAATTTACACTTGCTTAGTTTAGAAGTTAGAGGGGGGGGGGGGGAGGGTTTTTAGGAACCTAAATGTGATTTTAAAAGACCTTTACATACACATCCCACACGTATCGGTTCGACTAAAAAAAAGTTACGGTTTTAGTTTCATGTATGGGAGCCCCCCTTAAATATCATTATTTTTATTTTTTTGTATAAGAATCGGTTAACAGGATACATCTTCCTACTAGATTTCAACAGTGTGATGCTTATAGTTACAGAATAAAGTGGCTGTGACATACAGACGGGTCAAACAGACAGACTTGGCGAAACTATAGGGGTTCCGTTTTTTTGTCATTCGGCTACGGAACCCTAAAAATATCTCGCTATGGCTTCTCGTTTTTAAGTAATCAGAGCACATACATCCAATATACAATGATACATACACTAACGACATTTAGCACACGTAAAGATCAACATACTCAAATACTATTAAATTCTAGCGATGTCACATACATACACATTGAATTGATTACGATACAATCTAGATACGATACCAACAGACTCACGTTAACGACCTATTGTTAATGTTGTTAAAATGGTATGTATGGTCTAATAAAATTAAATGCATTCCTTTTAGGGGCCAAATCTGATCCTCATATACAACAACTTTGTGTATGGTATGGAACCAACATAGTAATCCCAAAAAAATATTTCATTTTCCCATACTAGTCTGCCGATGAGCTGATTCTAGTTTGTATGGAGAAGTCAAATTTCTTCTTGGGATTTCGATGTTAGTCCCATACAAAAAGTTGTTGTATATTAGCAACAGAATCACCACCGTGAAGGAATGCAGTTGATTTAGTGAAAATAGATGCGAACCTGTCTCGGTAGCAGCAATCTGGTAGACGGGCGGCGAGCCCGCGACCGCCACGGCCGCGCCCGCGCCGCCCCACGCGGGCTCGCTCGCCTCCGTGCGGGCGAGCTCGGCGCGGTGTCTGGGGATCATTGCGAGTTTAATTATTAAATTTATTTATTTTTATTTAACAACGGCTTTACAATAATTCTTAAGGGGTTAATATTAAAGGACTCTTTATATTTATTGGACACCAATCACATACATTTCTCTGATCCTAAAGTAAGTAGCTAATGCACTTGTGCTATGGAAATCAGACACAACGGTGGTAACACATCACCCAGACCCGAGACAATATAGAAAATTTTGATTTCTATATTGACCCGACCGGGAATCGAACCCGGGACCTCGAAGTGGCTACGCCTTGAAACCAGCTTGCTTGGCCACTATACCACGAAGGTCGTCAAAAATTAAAATAATAACACTGCTGGATTTTACAAGTTAAGTCAAATAGATAATCTAAAGAAAAATATGAACAAACATACTGTAGATTTACAACACATGCATGTTCGGATAACAGCATCAACACCGGCAACACTGCAGCATCTAATGTAGTTGTAATATGGGCTAGATATTAACAAAACGTATAAGCTGATGCACTGGCGACCGCACTGCATCCAAAGAAAGATGTGCCATCTTTCTTCGCAAAAGTAACAATAATAATCATAACACACTACACATTCGTTTTCAAGTGAAGACGAAATCGTGATAACTTCTCATGAAAGATATCTATCTATATGCATGAAACTTGAGTTGTAGTTGTATAAGTTTTTGAAAGAAATTATACCTAGATGTGTATATTTTTTCTACAGTATGTATTGGATCGGACCTCCGATACTTCAACCACGTATTGTACGGCTAATTTTATCGGTTAATAAAATACTAGGCAAAGAGACTCACGACTCTAAGAGATAGTAATGGCAATTATTGCTATTTTTCGTTAATTTAATTAGCATGCTAAATTCCGCAGCTTAGCATGCTAAGTGCTATTGCTATGCTAATATGAAATTTCATCAAATATGAGAAATAGCAAATAATTAAATAGAGAAATCGTGAATGCTATGCAAACTATTAAAATGATCATTTAAAACATGAAAATAAATTCATAATGTCTGTGACTGATTATTTATAGTCTAGTCAAACGACAAAGACAATCAATTTTATTTAAATAAACAGTTAACTTAACGCAAGTTAAATACGACTCTAAATGCAAGCATTACACTATGACTTGGAAAAAAAATGGAAACAGTCATTTTCTTCCCTTTCACTTGTTCGTATTTCGCTCGAGTCACGTTCGGCGGAAGTCGGAAGCCGATCATCGCCCGACCGGAGCCGAACGCGGATTAGCAAACTTGCCTGCTAATTTTGCTAATAGCAGTGCGTGCGAATCTATGAAAGTAATATGACGGCTGTACGAAGCTTCTCGCGTCGCCGCTTCGTTTCGCGCAATGTCTGTGAATTTTAGCATTCACGAAATTTCGCAACTTCAATTAATTGAATTATTGCTAATCATGAAATAGCATGCTAATTAATATGCTAATGCTTATAATTCCATTACTACTAAGAGAGAGAGAGATATTTTAAAAAAGACGTGTGGCGGTCGGAGACTGCCGCGGAAAAGCTATTGCATAGCATTTTTTATCAACTTATGCAATTATAATTATTTATTTAGTTTATTTATGCAGTCTTTTTTTCCTTTGTTTTTTTTATTGATATTAATTGAAGTAACACACAGCCAATGCCACCTAAAGGCGGGTTGCTAAAGAGACAAGCGTGATATTTCAAAACGTCATTAAAAGTTCTGCTATTCATCGATAGATGGAACCGCTGTGCCGGTCTGAGTGAAGGTGTTAGGTTATTTTCGTTACGGAATTTCTGGATTCGGTCTCCACGCTCAAAGCCCGCGATAGAAGCTATGTAATAGCTTAAAAACACTGCAACGCTTTCAACGTGCTCATTCTTACTCGTTTAGTTTTAATTGTCTTTACCCACACCCAAAAATGACACCTCATTTTAAAGCTGATAAAATTTTCTATCGTTTGATACCGCAAAATAACAATCAAAAATCGTAGATTTGTTGAATTATAGATATCTAAGCAAGTAAGTCCTTAACATATCAAATTAACCTCAAAGTATTCACGTTATTTTTGCGTCTGAACACAATAAATTCCACCTGTATTTGTTCTAACAAAATAAGACCCAGTGATGAATAAAATTATAGTGCATTTATTGCAGTCAATAACGGTTATGATTAGCCCAGATCTTTGCAAAGTAATCAAATGAAAAATAACTAAGGACTCAGTTGCCAGAATAAAGCTGAATAATTTTCGGTATGTCTAGTTAAAATTATGCAAACTGAATTCTTAAAATGCCTCTCACTCACTCCCTTGCCTAGTATTTTACCGATAAAATTTGCCGTAGAATACGTGGGTGAAGTATCGGAGGTCCGATTCAAAACACACTCTATAATATCATCTTGCAAACTCCATCAAGTGTGGTCCGGCAATCTTTACAATGTCCTCTGTCCATCTTGTCGGTGGACCTCCTATGCTTCACTGCTCCAACGGTACCTAATCAAAAATCAGTTCTTCTCGCTATTTACTCTGTCCGTTGCTACTTAAGCTTTTTTTATTCATCCTATATTTAGAAGATATGTAATAATGACTTATTCGTTGATTAACAATATTTCAGTCTTTTCTGTGTTACTTCTAGCGAAGGCTTAAGCTTACTGATTGAAATTATTGACTACGTTCAATACCGCATGTTACCTGAGGTAGTTAGCAAGCGAGTTGCGATCAGCGATGAACTCGTCCCGTTCGTAACGCCCCAGAGGCGAGGACGGCGTCACGGGCGAGTGGGACTGGTGCGGCGAGTGGGACTGGTGGGGCGAGTGGGGCGAGTGCGGGGAGGGCGGCGAGGGCGGCGGGGACGAGCGCCAGGCGCGCCCCGCCGACATCGACATCGAGAGGGACAGAGACAGCGCCTCCGCCGCGCTCTCTTCCGCCGCCGACCGCTCCCGCGCCGACGTCTCCGCGAATGATGAATCTGAACACATTGCAGAAGGTCGGTATCAGTACCTAATATAACGGAATAGTAGATTGTTATACAAGGGGAGAAAGTCACCCATTTCACTCGAGATGTCTCTGGCGTTCGAACGGAGTGAGAGCGCCAATGATTCCAGAGTGAAATGAGTGCTTTCACCCGAGTTAAACATACTTTGTTTTTTCAACTTTTAGGAGAAATAAACAAATTTAGCTGTGTGATTGCAGATGTGTGAGTGATGTGTGATGAAGTATTATGTTGTTTGGTGAGAGATGAAACCTCAAGTTTTTGCACCACATAATAATAATAGTCCATCAAGTCATTTCGACTACGGTGGCCAGTCACAACGACTATCCGACTACGCGGGGCATATTATAGTGCAAAAGTGTATGCGCAAACACAGGTGCACTCACACAACACACTATTCCTTTCACTCTCATAGCCCGATGGGACAGCAATCTGACACGACCGGAGAGAGAAAAGGCGCAGTACCAACGGCTTTACGTGCTTTTCCGAGGCACGGGGGTGAAACACCGCCAACATCCAAACTCCGGGCACAAGAAGAACAAATCACAAGAATTTCTGAACAGAAAAAAAACAGGAACATATTTTTGGCCCGACCCGGGGATCGAACGCGGGACCTCTGGCACAGCCGTCGCGTTAAAGTGCGACCCCCTTACCGCTGCGCAAGTGAGGCAGTTATATGAGTTTATTTACACCACTTGGTGTTGTCAGCCAACTCCACTGCTGCTCCAGCTTTAAGGGCTGGTTCTCTGAGATGTGAAGTGAGGGGGCCAAAGTATCGACACAAGTTGCATCCCAAGGCAAGGCCCGACCTCGTTATCGTTACCAGGGAATAAGCGTGAGGACATCCCAAAGTTTTTGGTGGTGTCGTTCCTTTGGGATGTCTTCTCTAGGACAGTAAATATTTATATTAATTTAATTAGTTAAAAATGTGGTCACGTGATCGTGAATGCCTAGAAGTGAACGTGACTCTGATGTTGACGCCATGACATTCAAGCATTCTACACGAGATCCATTCAAATTTTATTTAATATTCTAAATGATTTTTTTTAAATAAAAAAATATTAACAAAAAAAAATTTTTTTTTGTTGATTAATATACTACCGAGCTAAACTGTTAATTCGTTTTTAAAATTAGGTCAACGAGTATATTGTGGTGATGTACCTACATACTTTAAAAAATATATTAGGCAAGGTACAGGTATCAGTTCTAGAACAGACTCATAACTCTGTTCCGTAACTGATGTCTGATGTGATGGATGTCAATCCATTAACGTCCATTAATCAGACGGTGCCATATTTGTGTACTCCTTTAGTTCGCGAGGCATCTCTTCTTAATACAATATTATTGCAGGCACCCGAATATTCGAATTATTGATTTTTTCATTGGTAAAAATAAGATCAATTGTACATTTTTAAATCATCAAACTTATTCAACACATTTTTCAATGTAAGGCTAAGCAAAAAAATTATGGGAAGCTCGTTAACTTAATTATATGATGTGACTCAATTATATTTGACTCCAAGTCTGATCGTATCAATTAAAACTAGATAAATTTCAACCCTAGGGATGGAAAAGCTATTTTCCACCCAGTTATCAAATACAAATTGTTTATTGTTCATAGTCACAATACACGTTAAGATAGGAAATTAAAATAAAGGTATACATGTGCCACCCTGCAAGGACATGACAACTATGACAATCAAAGGAGCGCCAGTCGCTTAGAATTAAATTCAATGACTATTAAATTACACTTGACTTAAAATATCACATTATAAAGTTTTATTTATCCATACTGCCATCAAAGAATTCCTTTAAATTGAGTAACATTGATTTTTAGCATTTGTTTTAGTTTATTATTAAAAAAACGTAGACATTTCCGACTTTTAAATTACATTAACAAGCAAGCAAGTGGTTATAGATTTTAATTAACATACTGTGAGGACTACATGAGAATAAATTTATTTTGGAAAATTTGTTATTTGACATGCGCATTTGGAAAAGGGAATATTGAGCCTGTTTTGATTATTTTTATTTCTTTAATACCTTTTACTGGAGAATATAAATTAAAATGTTTTCTTACAAATTTTCTGCACTCGATAGATAGTGGTGAGTGTTAGAATTTGATGTTTTATGAAATAAGGTCTACATGAATGTATATCTACACATGAAAGTTCAATTTGAAAGATGAAAACAAATGTTTGTGTGATGAGCATGAACATTTGTACCTGATTTTGTATTTAAGTATTTATGGAAGACACCCCAATACACAAGGAAGAAAATTGCTTACTTTGTAACAATGCAATTGGTGTGTTGTCTGGCTCATATTTATTACTAGCGGTCCCCCGCGACTTCGTCCGCGCGTTTTGAGTTTGCTCCCTCCCCTCCCGTCGCAGCGTGATGTTTTATATCCTTAAGCCTTTCTCGATAAATAAGCTATCCAACACAGAAATATTTTTTCAAATCGGTCCAGCAGTTCCAGAGATAAGCGCTTTCAAACAAACAAACTCTTCAGGTTTATAATATACTAGCTGTGCCCGCGACTTCGTCCGCGTGGAATAGTGACTTTGGGTAGATTTTTTAATTATTTAGGCTAATTATATTACAAATAAGATATACCGCAGTATAGTATGTTGCAGAAATATTCTCAAATAATAGCATTCAGTTTGAGACGGATGGACGTTGTAGACGTGGCAGACTGCCGAAAAGCTGAGTCCTTTTTCTAGGCATTCTACTTATTAATACAGTAGGTACTTTTTTATTAAAAATTATAATTTGGTAGGTAATTTAAAAATGGTGAGAAGATAAACAAAACTTAACAATTTTGTCATAAAAAATGTCCAAAACGTCAAAGCTTTGTAGAGATACCTAAAAATGGTGAGAAGATAAACAAAACTTAACAATTTTGTCATAAAAAATGTCCAAAACGTCAAAGCTTTGTAGAGATACCACAAAACAATACCCAATTACAATGAAATCAAATTTTGCATAAAGATTGGTAAATATAAATTAAGTCAACCAACCTATTAATGGAGCATTAACCTAATGTGATCAATCACTTTACGGAGAATAAGAAGAACAATATCAAATCAAAGTACATATTAAAAAATCAAATTATTAATGCACATTTAGATTTAATACCTACCTCCTACCTACTTTAAATGGTACTTATTACTAAGTCAAGAAAAACTTTTATTACATGCTGAGATGAGCTATCGCAGTTACTTATACCTGCATAAATCAGAAGAAAGAATAACAAAAGTAATTACCTACTAAAACTATTAAAATTCAAAATTAAAACCTACTCAGTGGCGAAAAGTAAACTTTAACCTGCATAAATCTGAAGAAAGAATTTTAACCAAAAGTATTACTGAATCTACCTAATAGAAAATATCTGCAATCAAAATAATGAGCTCAAGTCCTTTACTACTCAGTAGCGAAATTACGCGCTGAAATCACTTGAAGTATCGCAAAAAAAGCAGTTGCGCGGGACAACCGTTCCGTAGGGAGCCGACTAAATTAATCCAATAGGTATGTATAAGGAAAATATTTCAACGCAAAACACATATTTTAATGTAAGTGAGAAGCCATCAACCAAACTTAGCGCAAGCTCGCGTTGTAAGTACTTAAGCTGCGAGTATTATTTTGATGTGGAGTTATTTCAAAACTGTGATAGCTTCTAAGATATTTATTGAAATCAAATGATGTGAACTTTGTTCAAAATGAAATGCTCGTGATGATAAATGTATTTATTTTGATATAAGAATCAATACCCGTGTGTATAAAACAACTTCAAAAATAATGTTCGAATAAATATAGTAAAATATTTTAACGCAGAACATACGCAGTTTTATTGTAACTAAGAAGCCAGCAACCATAGCAATTAGCG
Organism: Pyrausta purpuralis; assembly: GCA_963924145.1. Lineage (NCBI taxonomy): Eukaryota > Metazoa > Arthropoda > Insecta > Lepidoptera > Crambidae > Pyrausta > Pyrausta purpuralis. The sequence goes on from OZ001657.1 coordinate 26,537,597, forward strand.
CAAGCGCACGTTGTACTTAAGCTGCGAACATTATTTTGGTGCGGAGTTATGTTAAAACTGTGATAGCTCCTAAGATATTTATTGAAATCAAATGATATAAAGGGCAACTTTGTTCTAAATGAAATCCTCGTGATGATGAATCTATTTATTTTGATAAGAATAAATACCTGTGTGTATAATACACCTCGAAAAGTAATACATTATTTTTTTACTAATTTATTAACATAAAAAAGGTTGTAGTAAGTCAACCATAAAAGATAGACATATGCTGTCGCAGACTTTATTATAGAACTCTTGATGCTAAATAATCCTGTCATACATATTTTTTGTGTAACCTAAGCGGTTTCCGCAGCGTACGCAGCGGAAGCTCTCAAAAGGGATATATTTTTCTCCCGTTTTCGCAACATTTTTCATTGCTGCTGTGGTCTTATGAGTCGTATCTTTATGTTATATAGCCTAAAGCCTTCCTCGATAAATGGACTATCCAACGTAAAAATAATTTTTCAAATCGGGCCCGTAGTTTCTAAGATTAGCAGGTTCAAACAAACAAACAAACAAACTCTTCAGCTTTATAATATTAGTAAAGATTAGCGCAAGCGCACGTTGTACTTCAGCTGCGAACATTATTTGGTGCGGAGTTATGTTAAAACTGTGATAGCTCCTAAGATATTTATTGAAATCAAATGATATACAGGGCAACTTTGTTCTAAATGAAATGCTTGTGATGATGAATGTATTTATTTTGATAAGAATAAATACCTGTGTGTATAATACACCTCTAAAAATAATGCATTATTTTTTTACAAATTTATTAACATAAAAAAGGTTGTAGTAAGTCAATCATAAAAGATACACTTATGCTGTCGCGGACTTTATTATAGAACTCTTAATGTTGAACAATCTTGTCATACATAATTTTTGTGTAACTTAAGCGGTTTCCGCAGCGTACGCAGCGGAAGCTCTCAAAAGGAATATCTTTCTCCCGTTTTCGCAACATTTTTCATTGCTGCTGTGGTATTATGAGTCGTATCTTTATGTTATATAGCCTAAAGCCTTCCTCGATAAATGGACTATCCAACGTAAAAATAATTTTTCAAATCGGGCCAGTAGTTTTTGAGATTAGCGCGTTCAAACAAACAAACAAACTCTTCAGCTTTATAATATTAGTATAGATTTATGTAGGACTTATTGTATGAGTTTTAATATACTCATTACATGATAAAGGGGTGTTGAATATTTACTATCGCGTGTTTTGAAGAACTGATAATGGTATTGAAAATAGCTATTTTGGCATTTGGTAAAGTTTTTTTTTATGAATCCCGCACAACTGTTAATGTTCAATCACTGGTAACCAAGAAAGTTGTTGTATTAATTTCAATCTTCACAATGATCACAAGCCTGAGTCATACAAACAAGTTTGAAGTAATTTTAGTCTTAAAAACTTTAACTTTTTGTGCTGTGATAGTTGATGCTTGATGGTCAAAGTGATGGCACCGACTCCGAAAGAAATTGTTTTCCTAAAACGAATTCCTTTCCTTTCAATGGTGAAGAGTTTATTTAAGACTTTTTAGTGCATTTTGGTTTTGAAGTCGGTTTTTACTTTTTTTTAAAGTTTATTTTATTTCTTCATTTTTAGTGATTACATAAGAGGGGGGGGGGGGGGAGTTGCACCTTATGATTCTATTTTTTAAGAAGCTACAAATTACCTTTCATAAGTTCCGTCATTATAATTACTGAACTCCTAAGCGTTAAGGAGTTCCACCATCAGCTCAGCCCCACAAGATGTTGACTATCAGACGTAACAACACGTCAACATTAAGATTCTAGTAAAGAAACACTATACGTGCCTTTAAAATTTGAGGGTTTCCCTCAATTACACCAAGATCCCATCATCAGATCCCAAAATGGAAAAAATGGGACCAACTAGAAGGTACACCCTCTAAGTAGGCGAAAAAATTTTTCGATTCGGTCGACAAACGACTGAGATATGAGGTAACATACATACAAAAAAAAAATAATGATAAAAAAAAAACATACAGTCGAATTGATAATAACCTCCTCCTTTTTTGAAGTCGGTTAAAAATTAACAATCTTGTCACATTACTGAACCCTAATAAAAAAGGCAACAGCAACTATGCTTTTACAAATGGCTAAGAGAGTTGTTGTATGTGTTTTAAATCTATATAATGATCACCACAACCCTGAGTCATACAAATGACTTTGAAGAAGTACAGTTTAACTTCATATTATGTGGTAATACCCCTCAGGCACTCGTGGTCCTGTTTGAATGAATTAATTTTAGATTAACAACCTTGTTTCATTACTGAAAATATACTACCTAGTTGCGAGGAAGACAGGCCCAGAGAGGATTGCTGCGGGCGAGGGGCAGAGCGGGCGCGCAGGCGGGTGGCACGAGCTAGGGCTGCGGCGTGCTGCAGCAGGTTGGCGCCCGCCACGCCCGCCACCACCAACTCCACATAGTGCAGCACCGACGTGTACCCTACGCACTTGCCCCATCTGTATGTGCGTACATGTCATGATTAATAATACACTAATAAATATCTCAGTTTCTATAAACACATAGTAGACGCTCACGGATCATAAGACCTCCGGCAGTCACATAAACAAAAGCATAACAAAAGACTGTTGATAAAACATCCATGAGGAATTAAGTGGAAAATAAAGTTTATTAGTTTGTTTCAAATCATATGTGATGAGGGTTTCAAGTAAAACTTAAAAGGAATTCTACCTGTATAAGCAGTAACTTCTAATAAATAAAGTTCAATAATTGAAGTGGAAAAAATCCAGTTTTAGGTTGGGATTGTTTGAATAGGGAATTACTTGCACCAAGGTTTGGTTTATCATTTCTACATCAGGATAAAAACTGTTATAGTACTCTCCTATCTGTTTACTCATGTTTCAATTCGACGGCTACTGACTTGTTTACATACCATTTTAGCGTATAAAAAGTAATGGTTCCGTAGATACTTACAGGTCATAGGCAAAAACGATGACTACTAAGCCATTTACGGCTATCCACTTCAAGGAACTAGCTCTCTTCTTATTTGCATAATTTAGGTCAATTGTTCGCTTCAAGAGATCAGAATTTGGGCTGTAAGACCTGCAAACAAATATTTTGAAGGTTATGTGGGAAAAACTCACGTTAGCTATGCAGGTATATACATAATAACCAGAAAAGAAGTCAATTTACATTTCTCACTTGAATGTGTTCCTTTTTGTAGATTTCGGCGCATATAATGTGTCTGTAAAAAGAAGACCGAAAATAATAAAAATAACTCTGTTTTCCATAAAAGCACAGATTAGCCTTCGTCGCTAGAGTTTAGCGCATAGAGAATACAAAGTACTCTGTGGCGACAAGTATAGATGACAGAAGGAGGACAGACTATAAAACCGGAGTTTTCTTTGGTATTGTCAGTATTTATCGTAGATTTCTGGCAACCGTATTTTGCAAGATGACAGCGTGATTTTCATTGTTAACCAAAAGATCCTTGTCAAACTGTGCTCGCGCGACTACACGAGTTGCGAGGCGAGTAGGGAGCGTACCGTATGCGTACTCGCTCTCGGCTCGACACTCGCCTCGTAATCCGCGCGAGTGTTAATGCGGCAATACATGCGCACGAATCGCGAGGCAAGTGGCAAGCAAGTAACGAGCACGCGAGCACGCTTAAGTGAACAGTACGCTCGCTACTTGCCTTGTGATTTGTTTACTCGAACGATCAAAGGACACAAGTAGCAAACACAAACTATTAGATTGCTTTCACAGCATATTGGCAAATATATTTATGAAGTTACTAGCGGTCCCCCGCGACTTCGTCCGCGCGTTTTGAGTTTGCTCCCTCCCCTCCCGTCGCAGCGTCATGTTTTATATCCTAAAGCCTTTCTCGATAAATAAGCTATCCAACACAGAAATATTTTTTCAAATCGGTCCAGCAGTTCCTGAGATAAGCGCGTTCAAACAAACAAACTCTTCAGCTTTATAATATATAGCGGTCCCCCGCGACTTCGTCCGCGCGTTTTGAGTTTGCTCCCTCCCCTCCCGTCGCAGCGTCATGTTTTATCCTAAAGCCTTCCTCGATAAATAAGCTATCCAACACAGATTTTTTTTTCAAATCGGTCCAGCAGTTCCTGAGATAAGCGCGTTCAAACAAACAAACTCTTCAGCTTTATAATATATTAGCGCAAGCGCACGTTGTACTTAAGCTGCGAACATTATTTTGGTGCGGAGTTATGTTAAAACTGTGATAGCTCCTAAGATATTTATTGAAATCAAATGATATAAAGGGCAACTTGGTTTTAAATGAAATGCTCGTGATGATGAATGTATTTATTTTGATAAGAATAAATACCTGTGTGTATAATACACCTCTAAAAATAATGAATTATTTTTTTTACAAATTTATTAACATAAAAAAGATTTTAGTAAGTCAACCATAAAAGATAGACATATGCTGTCGCGGACTTTATTATAGAACTCTTAATGCTGAACAATCCTGTCATACATGATTTTTGTGTAACTTAAGCGGTTTCCGCAGCGTATGGAGCGGAAGCTCTCAAAAAGAATATCTTTCTCCCGTTTTCGCAACATTTTTCATTTCTGCTATGGTCTTATGAGTCGTATCTTTATGTTATATAGCCTAAAGCCTTCCTCGATAAATGGACTATCCAACGTAAAAATAATTTTTCAAATCGGGCCAGTAGTTTTTGAGATTAGCGCGTTCAAACAAACAAACAAACAAACAAACAAACAAACAAACAAACTCTTCAGCTTTATAATATTAGTATAGATTAGCGCAAGCGCACGTTGTACTTAAGCTGCGAACATTATTTTGGTGCGGAGTTATGTTAAAACTGTGTTATCTCCTAATATATTTATTGAAATCAAATGATATAAAGGGCAACTTAGTTCTAAATGAAATGCTCGTGATGATGAATGTATTTATTTTGATAAGAATGAATACCTGTGTGTATAATATACATCTAAAAATAATGTATTATTTTTTTACAAAATTAACATAAAAAAGGTTGTAGTAAGTCAACCATAAAATATAGACATATGCTGTCGCGGACTTTATTATAGAACTCTTAATGCTAAACAATCCTGTCATACATGATTTTTGTGTAACTTAAGCGGTTTCCGCAGCGTTTGCAGCGGAAGCTCTCAAAAGGAATATCTTTCTCCCGTTTTCGCAACATTTCTCATTGCTGCTGTGGTCTTATGAGTCGTATCTTTATGTTTTATAGCCTAAAGCCTTCCTCGATAAATGGACTATCCAACGTAAAAATAATTTTTCAAATCGGGCCAGTAGTTTTTGAGATTAGCGCGTTCAAACAAACAAACAAACAAACAAACAAACAAACAAACTCTTCAGCTTTATAATATTAGTATAGATTTTTTATAATTATGTGTAATATTGCTTAACGGAGGTCCGCAGTGCCATAGATCGACGTTCTGCTATAAGGTCGAGAGTGTGGACCGAGAGTTTTTGTGGTTTATGTCAGGTCTAAAATATTAGACCCCACCGTTTGAACAGAAAGAAACAAAGACGGGTTTATTTGCTCGTGAAAAAGGGTACATTTGGATGTTATAAATCTATGGTTAGCTCAGCTTTTTCAGCTATAGCATACAAAAACATATTTTAATAATAAACAATTCATAATAATCAATTAAACTAGTCAGGATTCATAATATTTATACACATATCAAAGTTTTCAAGAATATTAATACAATATCAATTAGTTTCAATAATCATGAAACGGCTCAAACATCATGACTTCAAATTTATAAAATCATCTCACATTATAACATAACACAGTGTGAAAAAAACCGGCCAAGTGCGAGTCGGACTCCCGCACTGAGGGTTCCGTGCAAACTTTAACTGAATTAGGGAATCCACTTACTACCACTTAGTAAAATACCACAATAATTTGTTGACGGCAAACATAAATTTGTTTTTCATAGTGTTTGTATGAAGAACAAAGTTAAGTTTGCGGTTGTTTAAAATGTGCTATATCTCAAAAACTTCTCGTTCGATCCCGTCCAAACTAATTTTGGTTGAAAGTATTTGTTAAGATCTACATTATATTTTTTTTTCGAAAGGAGATGTTTATAAAAATGCCAAGACCATGTACAGTATCTGTATAGGTAATTAAACAAACTATATGGAATCTTTATTATTTTTTTTATTTTATTATTACAACAAAATCCTCAGCTCTCAAAATTACAGTTTTACATGTTTCTTAATACTAAATATACAGCCAACATTGGATTTACATTTTATAAACAAACTAGCGGTCCCCCGCGACTTCGTCCGCGCGTTTTGAGTTTGCTCCCTTCCCTCCCGTCGCAGCGTTTTGTTTTATATCCTAAAGCCTTTCTCGATAAATAAGCTACCCAACACAGAAATATTTTTCAAATCGGTCTAGCAGTTCCTGAGATAAGCGCGTTCAAACAAACAAACTCTTCAGCTTTATAATATATTAGCGCAAGCGCACGTTGTACTTAAGCTGCAAACATTATTTTGATGCGGAGTTATGTTAAAACTGTGATAGCTCCTAAGAGATTTATTGGAATCAAATGATATAAAGAGCAACTTTGTTCTAAATGAAATGCTCGTGATGATGAATGTATTTATTTTGATAAGAATAAATACCTGTGTGTATATTACACCTCTAAAAATAATGCATTATATTTTTACAAATTTATTAACATAATAAAGGTTGTAGTAAGTCAACCATAAAAGATAGACATATGCTGTCGCGGACTTTATTATAGAACTCTTAATTCTAAACAATCCTGTCATACATGATTTTTATGTAACTTAAGCGGTTTCCGCAGCGTATGCAGCGGAAGCTCTCAAAAGGAATATCTTTCTCCCGTTTTCGCAACATTTTTCATTTCTGCTGTGGTCTTATGAGTCGTATCTTTATGTTATATAGCCTAAAGCCTTCCTCAATAAATGGACTATTCAACGTAAAAATAATTTTTCAAATCGGGCCAGTAGTTTTTGAGATTAGCGCGTTCAAACAAACAAACAAACAAACAAACTCTTCAGCTTTATAATATTAGTATAGATAACATTTAGGTGAGTGTGACTGATGTCGTCAACCTTTCTATGTAACCAATTACAATTATCATATGTGTACGTGTGTGTGTTTTCTACGAGTCAGATTGCGTAAGTTCAAGAACACGTTTTTTAAATGTTCTTTTACTTAGGTGAAATGGATCTACTGAGTGAAAATGTTTGTTATATGATCGCAATATGCGGCAAACAATGGAATTTTTTGCATAAACCGTTCGCGTGAAAGGTACAGAGAATAGAGTAGATACTGTGTGTCGAGTCCGGATTGACGGCGCATGTAATTTTAAGAACAGCGATGTCAGGTCAGTGGAGTCTATCGAACCGCTACTTATATCGTACAAAAAAGACATACAGCCGGTTTCTGAATTGAGCATTTGACGTTGAGAACAACTTAAGCTCGACTTAAGTATGACTCAAAAGTATTTCTATTTTTGAATTAAGTTTAAGTGTAATTTGAGCATTTGAGGTTGAGAATTTTCAACTTGACATCAACTAGTGCTTAACTCGAAATTTGCGTTGCACAACACTACTGACAGTACTCAAAGCCTGCTCACTGTGAACTTAAGCGTCTGACAGCTAAGCAACCCAATGAGAGTACTTAAGTCCTACTTAAATTCAAATTTGCGAGAATTTGCGAAATTTGCGACCTGCGTAGGTAATTGGGGAAGGCTAGAGCTGTAATAGATCAAGCTGCAACAGGTGATGAGGAATTGCAGGCAAAGCACCATAAGAATTCAAAATTATATTTATCTCAAAATGTAATATAATTCAGACAAAGTTATATTTATCACAAATATACAAAGGTGAACACAAATAACAGAAAAAAGGATTGGCAGACTGGTTGGGGTATGCGATCCGGTCCATACAAAATTGCCTGCATCCGATCAATTTTGTATGGACCGAACCGCAGACCGCAACCAGTGTGCCAAATCCTAAAAGGAAATACTCGTAGTTAGCATTAAGATATGTTATCCTTGGGAGCTTCTTTAAAATCTTTACCTGAAAATCTTGTTTAATTTTTTTATACCATTTTTTTTTGTAAGAATCCTAATTTAATCTTTTATAAGTATATTTTTCTTACTAATTCCATTGATTTATTTTTAAAATCAGGTTTGAAATGTTAATTATTATTATTTTTCACTACAGGAACACTATAATTTTCCTTCTCTTCCTGTGTGTAGTTAGGACATCTTTTTTCTTTGTGGTTTCCATTTCATAAACTTTGAAAGAATTTCTCCTTTGAGAAAGAGGTCAATCGTCGAATCCAAATCTGCTGGGCAGCGTTTAGGAAACTGCGCAAGAGCGTCTTCTCGTCTGAATAACCTCAGTGTCTGAATACGAAAGTCTTCAACCAGTGTCTGTTACCAGAGATGCCATACGGATCCAAAACGTGTTCTCTAACTATTGACCTCATAAAGAAGTTCAAAATCACACAACGAGCTATGGAGCGGGCTATGCGCGGTGTTTCTCTGCGAGATCGAATCAGAAACGAGGAGATACGTAGAAGAACTAAGGTAACGGACATATCCCTACGAAACAGTAAGCTCAAGTGGCAGTGGCCAGGGCACATAGCGCGAAGAACTGATGGCCGTTGGGGCAGAAAAGTTCTAGATTGGAGACCTTTCGATCAAAAGCGTAGCGTGGGATGTCCACCGACAAGATGTGCGAACGACCTTGTTAAGATCGCGGGTTCACACTGGATGCAGACCGCTTGTGATCGGTTGCAGTGGAAAACTGTGAATGTAATGTGAACGTCCTTTAGCCGATAATGATGATGATGAATGATTTCGAAGTTTTTCAACTTATAAACTTTTCAATTATCAAACATTGCAGGAAATTAAACTTTATCAAGTTTGAGTATGACATTGACATTGATTGATTGACAAAAGACATTCCGTTCTCGGTGGTTGTTCACAACTTAATTTTAAGAATTGAACTACAATATAGAATAGTGCCTATTTGACTTGAAAACTTATTCGCAATCTGATGCTCTTAGGAATGTATAACGAACGTAATGAAATCCAGAATTTATTAATGCCTATAATGAAACCAAATATCTTTATAAATAAAAACCGGTAAAAATCGGTTGTTTTTACTCGTAACGGAACGTTGCAGTATAATCAAGGACAAAACTCAGTTGAATGAGGTTTGAGACAATCAAAAATTTACGAATGAAACGTAGGAAACTTAAGTACTCATCAACTATTTGAGCAGATCTCAACAGATTTTCACTCAAATGCTCAAATCGGAAACCGGCTGATATCCAAAACAGTGCGCCTGCTTTCAAGAGGTACCACCCGGTGATAGTTACACGACTCCTTATAATCCTTAAATTTTTAAAATGTTCTATAATTTAAATGCTTCGTAAATTTCTTTTGTATTAATTCGATCTTTTCCCTGTATACCAGATAATGAGGATTCCAAATTACACTGCAATATTCTAGGATACTCCGCACATATGCATAATATAATACTTTCAAGCAGTGAGTATCTGAAAATGGTTTGCTTACGCAAAGTATGAATCCCAGGTTTTTAAAAGCCTTGTTGACAGATACAGTTACGTGATCAGCAAATGTCAACTTAGAGTCTAAATATATTCCGAGATCCTTCGTTACCTTGTCTCGCTTCAATTTAAGGTTATTCAAATGATAATCAAAGTTTAAATACTTATTTTTACGTGTGAAGGATAGAACAGTGCACTTATCTGAGTTAACGCCTATACGATTTTGCTTGTAATAATAATCGAGTCTATCCAAGTCGTCTTGAAGTTTCAAGCAATCATTAATATCATGTATAGTCATATAAATTTTTGTGTCGTCGGCATACATAAGATATTTTGCATGTTTAAAACATTGATCGATATCATATAGATATGCTACGTATAGGAGCGGTCCGAGAATCGATCCCTGAGGGACACCGGAAGGTACTCCGACTAAGTCTGACTTATAACCTCCGATGACAACCATCTGACTACGATTGCGTAAGTAAGAATCAGTCCATCTCAACAAACTTCCATTTACACCGAGCTCACAAAGTTTCCTCAATAGAATAACATGATCTACGCGATCAAAAGCTTTTTCAAAATCTGTGTAAATAGCATCCACCTGGTTACCACCATCCATTCCGCGGAGAACATCATTTGTAAATACTGCTAGGTTTGTATTAGTAGATCTCCCTCTAATGAAACCGTGTTGCTGCGACGGCACAGAACGACACACTATGGGATAAAGGTGATTATGGACAACCCTTTCTAACAATTTACTTAATGTATTTAATATTGATATCGGGCGGTAATTAGTGATCAATGTTCTTAAACCTTTTTTAGGAACCTTTTTTTTTTATTAAATTAACAATATTCAGGTAATTTAAATAATAAAGTTATAAACTTTAAAAATCCTGAAACTCCATCTGTCTCTATTCTAACGCCAAAATTGCGTCAAAACTTGCAAAAAAAGTAAATCAGTCATTGTAAAATGTCATTTTGCTTTCCGCTTTCAATCTTTTTAAATCTTTATAGGTACACAGCCGATTGGCTGTCACGTACCTAGTTGACAGATTTATTAGACTTTACGGACAAAAATTATTCTAAAACCGATTAAGCTTTACATAAGCTATTTTTAGTGACATGTACAAGGTGTTGGCATTTTCCCCATACAAATGTAGCACTTTGGAAGCGTCTAGCTATGAAAGGTTAGACTTAAAAAGAAAATGGTTTTAGGAACCTCTATTTCATTTTAGAAGACCTCTCCATAGACACCCCACACGCATAGGTTTGACTAAAAAAAAAACGGTTTTAGTTTCATGTATGGACGCCTCCCCTTAAATATCATTATTTTTTTGTATATGAATCGTAAAGCGGTTATCAAGATACATCTTCCTACTTAATTTCAACAGTGATATGCTTATTGTTACAGAATAAAGTGGCTGTGACATACGGACGGACAGACAGACAGACACACTTGACGAAATTATAAGGGTTCCGTTTTTTGCCATTCAGCTACGGAACCCTAACAAAGGTAAATTAGCCATTTGTATAGTGCACTTTTAAATCTGTTGAACAGCAGGTCTCTTATATTATGAGGTACTTTGTTATAAATCAGAGTACACATCTAGTAACAGTTTTTTTTCGAATTTTGCACTTTTTGTAGAGATATCTGTCACAAGCTTATTGCCACATTCTGGTGATGCGCACATAAATCTCATTTGCTTGTCCAAAAAATGCATGTTTTACTTAACAAACTTACAAATCTCAAAAATATAAAGACATGGAAGAGGTAGTATTTGTAAGTAAGTAAATAACGGCCTGCATGGCTTATCAGGTGCAGTACCAGGCCCTGATGCATTTTTTTGTGCAATGAAAACTTTATTTGCATCAGAGCCATGACCCCGTATATAAGCCCGTAACGTAAAATGGACTCTACATACGCAAAGTAAGCAGTAAGTGCTGTATTTTTGGTAGCGACTTTACCTATTTTATACAGTGCGTATGAAAATCTCTTAATTTTCTTGCAGACATTTTCGATTTGACCTTTCCAATTAAGTTTATCATCTATCCATACACCTAAAAATTTCGGTATATTTGTACCTTTCAGTTTTTGTCCTTGGAAATGTGTCCATTGTCTGATATATTATATTATTAAAATTAATGAAGTATGTTTTGTCCTGATTTATATGTAAATTATTATTTTTAAGCCATTCAACTAAAGTTTTAAGTGTATTATTAATGTCCTGAATTTGGTTTTCCAAAGTCAATTTACCGTCTGTTTTGACAATTACAACTATGTCATCTGCGAATAAAATACATTTGTGTTTAGTTAAAGCCGGGAGGTTGTTAATATAGATCAGGAACAGTAGAGGACCCAGAACGCTACCCTGTGGGACTCCATATTGATTACTCTTAGATCCATCTATATTTTTGAATCACATAATTACAGTCAGGTCGACTGATATCAACGGATTGTTAGCGGTTATCAAGGTAGGTTTTATTCCAACATAAGTCATTGCCCCTGACACCACATTTTTCCAATTTTTCAAGGAGCGAATTATGTGAAACGAAATTGAAAGCTTTAGACATATCAAAAAAAAAGCGGTTGTATAATTATTCGCGTTAAGGCTAGTCAGAGTCTCGTTTACCATGTTAAAGATGACTTGGTACATACTTATCAAAGAACGATGAATGTGAGTTTACTATGCATAACTTTTTCATACACTTTTGAAAAGATCATGTCCAAAATAGATTTATCGTCTTTTTTTAACAAAGGCTTAACAACAGAAAATTTTAGTTTATTAGGGAAGATTCCTGATGCCAAGGAGAAATTATTTAAATGAGCTAAGACTTGGCCGACTTCCATATTACAAAACTTAATAACTTTCGTACGTACGCCGTCGTATCCCTCAGAGTTGCTATTACTTAAGGTCAGTATTAATTTATTTATGTCATATTCGTCAATGGGTTTAAGATAAATAGAATTATTCAAAACTTTATTTAGTTCGTCAGTTTCCACAATTTAATTTAACAGTTTCCACAAACCCGTCGTTTCGGCCACTAATAAGCAATTTTCTAGGCATTTAAAGCGGTTTGACATCTCGAGTTGAAAGCTCTCAGGATTTTGGATATGGGCACGAGTAGGTTGGAGCGTGGACTTTATCATGCGGGACCTTTCAATTTGACATTTATATTCAATGTGGTTGACCAGGAAAGACCGGCAGTGATCACCGAATGATTCGAGCATTCGGCGATCACGGCCGGTCTTTACCCTGTTGATCATGCAGACATCATTGAATAACCGTGTCTTGGTGGTCTATCTCATTTCTCTTCATCCGGATGTTTTGAGGTCGGTGCATATGCAACTGCAAACCTATAACCCTAAGCGAATACCTCTCGGTTATTCTGAGTATAAGGTACATCACTCTGCTCGACACACTCTCGATAGTTACGAAGTCGTTTACTTGGGACCTGTGGACAAGAATCCCAAATCCACCTTGGGACTTTTGGTCACCCTCCCGGACTTCAGAGCTATCGTGGCGTCGCCCTCTTTGCGGACTGAATTTTTCCTCCATCTCGAGCAACTTATCGTCTGTCCGCAGTGTGCACGCGTTAAAAAGAGGAAGAAAGAAAGAAAGAAACTGTTTTTACTTGGTACACATCGAAGAACAAACATAGTATAAAAAACACCTGAAGAAGTTAATTAAAATCTATACTAATATTATAAAGCTGAAGAGTTTGTTTGTTTGTTTGTTTGTTTGTTTGTTTGTTTGAACGCGCTAATCTCAAAAACTACTGGCCCGATTTGAAAATTTTTTTTTCCGTTGGATAGTCCACTTATCGAGGAAGGCTTTAGGCTATATAACATAAAGATACAACTCATAAGATCACAGCAGAAATGAAAAATGTTGCGAAAACGGGAGAAAGATATTCCTTTTGAGAGCTTTCGCTGCATACGCTGCGGAAACCGCTTAAGTTACACAAAAATCATGTATGACAGGATTGTTCAGCATTAAGAGTTCTATAATAAAGTCCGCGACAGCATATGTCTATCTTTTATGGTTGACTTACTACAACCTTTTTTATGTTAAAAAATTTGTAAAAAAACAATGCATTATTTTTAGAGGTGTATTATACACACGGGTATTTATTCTTATCAAAATAAAAAGATTCATCATCACGAGCATTCTATTTAGAACCAAGTTGCCCTTTATATTATTTGATTTCAATAAATATCTTAGGGGCTATCACAGTTTTAACATAACTCCGCACCAAAATAATGTTTGCAGCTTAAGTACAACGTGCGCTTGCGCTAATATATTATAAAGCTGAAGAGTTTGTTTGTTTGAACGCGCTTATCTCAAGAACTGCTGGACCGATTTGAAAAAATATTTCTGTGTTGGATAGCTTATTTATCAAGAAAGGCTTTAGGATATAAAACATGACGCTGCGACGGGACGGGGGTTGGGAGCAAACTCAAAACGCGCGGACGAAGTCGCGGGGGACCGCTAGTACAAAATAAAATAGTAAAATTACGACGTGTAACCAAATTGGTCTACACTCAGCTCTTTGCCATGGCAAGCCATTGGCTCTGGTTTTCTGTGGAAACGTTATAAGTTACCAGGGCCAGTTGTCGTTGGGTGTCAGCGCGATCGCTTCTGGGGATTCTTAGAACCCCCTACTCCGCCGTTACCAAAGTAGTTGTAGTGATAGCGGGGCTGCCGGAGACTGGGGGCCTGGTTTTCTCGTGCACTTTTATGAGAGGAGATTTTTCCAATACGATAATACCTTCATTCATTTATTTATTTATTGCAAACTAGCGACCCGCCCCGGCTTCGCACGGGTGCAATGCTGATACTAAATACACTACAGAAAAACTGTGAACGTTGTATATAAAAACATAGCGGCCCGCTCCGGCTTCGCACGGCTATAAAATATATAGCCTATGTGATTAAAATCGATCCAGTAGTTTTGATTTATTCATTACTGCCCGTGGCCCGCACGCGTTAAATTTGGAGTAAAACTATCCCCCTTTCCCTATACCATGAAGATTTCCTGCTATCTTTGGAATATCTAAATTCATACACTACATTTTTACTTATTTACTTTTTACATTATAAACTATTTATTTAATTTTTACAACATATTACCGAATGTCTTTATAAACAACGTTCACAGCTTTCTTGTCATTAGACAATCCAAAATTTTTTTTCTGGAGGTCACTCTTGAAAGAGCGACATACAGTTGTCCATGTGAAAAACAGTCAACGCTCAAATCTAAGCCTGCAACGTTGAAGGTTTGACCCTGCGATTTATTAATGGTCATTGCAAAAGATGTCTTTACCGGAAACTGTAAACGTTTAAATTGGAAGGGTTTACCCTGCAATATAAATGAAAAGCGGTATGGTCCAAAAAGGGAAGAATGTATGTATAAGGGTTGCCAGATGGAAAGGTATGCATGCATGAACGAAATGAAAGAGAACAATAATTTATTGCTTATATCACAAACACAATATTACCCATAAATTACAAAGCACACAACATAATTTAATCTAATAAATAAATTTATTTTATGCTGTAAAACCTGCCTTAAAGTTTGTGCTCGCTACTCGTGCACTTTGTTCGCGCTAGTACACGGGTCGCAAGGAGCAAGCGTATTTTTCACACATGCGTGCTCGTTACTCGGCTCGCCACCCACCTCGCGATTCGCGCGAATGTGTAAAAATGTAGAATAAAAAAGTTACGGCGCCATGTTTTTTATCTTTCATCTTTGTTCATCGCCATTTTTCAACCAGTCGATGACTTCATTCTTCGTTTGCTAGTTCAGTTAGGGAAAAGGGATCTCATAATTGGGCAGCTCTTGACAAAATTTATTTTAGAGTGATTTGGTGCCTATACCCGTAACCATGGGACGGGAAATGTTTCTGTCGGTAGCAATTCTATTTATAACCAGCGGGGCCCTCACAAATGCACAAGGTAAGTCCTTCGTCAATCATTTAACACCTTATGCTATATTTTTTAGATTTTCAGCTCTCTTATATAAATATGATAAACAATGATTGATAATGGAGAAATTCTACAATTGCGCAGTACCTACTTTATCAGTCCTTTTTACTCCATACAGTGTCATAAAACCTTGCTCGTTGAAGGTTCCTATTAATTACATTGCTACAATTTAAATTCTCGATTTATTAAAATTCTTAACTAACTCAAATTCGACCACTGCGCTTTATACCATGTATCTAATACATTAACATGTTTTACTATTAGAGTAGGTATTAGTTGAACTACCTAGTTGTAGCTGGAAATGGTTTAAAAAAAAACAGAATGGGTATTGAAATCAGTTTACATTTATGTAGTTGTGTCATGTCTTTTTGGAAACAAAAATGATAGTTCAATATTGCTCATGTACCCAATTTATTTTATATTAGAAAAATAATAATGTTGTTAATTTCATTGAATACATACTTTTAAGTACAGAAATTAGAGTAAGGAAAAGTATATTATGTTCTTGAGATAGGATTAACATAATGAAGCTGTTTGTCTGCACCTCTGTGCTAAGCAAATGTTACTATCTTATCAGTCATTAGGAAACCATGTAATAACTCTTGGTAATACCTTACTTATTTGCTTGTTTGTGCTCATATTAATTTGTTGGCATACATATTTGCTAAATTACTGGGTTATTTGTAAAATAGTAACATGTAAGTGGGGAAAAGCTTTTCCTATCAGTTCTAATAAACGCTTCAACACCCGAGTGGTAGCAGGCAACCACATAACTATAATATCTATTCTGTCTCTTTCACATATGCTTCAGGGAATATACAGAAAACACCTTTGTGGTTCCAATAATAAATATCAGTTTAAAAAATGCATTATATAAGTTATTAATAACAATAATATACAATTTTGCATTGAGAACATAATATTACTCATTGGGTATAATAACCACACTATTGCATATTTGCTAATTTTACAGGAGGGCCGTGCAAAGTTTTGAAAATGTTACACAATTAATAACATTTAATAAAGATACTGTAAAGCTTATTATATTCTAATACGGTAGGTCTAGCAAAAATCAGGATTTGTGATGTGTAGCAAAACTTAAATATGATAATAGAACCACAAATGAAGTGAGCCTGTTTTTTTTCATTCTGAGCCTTCCATTTATTTCTGGGCCTTTCACCGCCCCCCTCTATCCCTCCAGTTATTGCACATTTTGGGAACCACTGACGTAAACTAATAAGTCAGTCTTCCCTGTTTCCCTTCATGTTAGGTTAGTACCAAAAAAAGGATCAATGCTAAACCTTGTCGGGCTAAATTGACAGATTACAATCTAACCGATTTAAAACCGTTAGATTGTAAACACGCAATTTTCACAATATGGATGGTGAGACATATTATAGGCCTTAGGGACATTTTGATATCAAAAGTGAAATTTTGAAAAATAAGCAGTTGTGCATTTATTCTACCGGATGAGCGATAAGCTGTGTATATATTCTTAAGTAAGGGTTTTGGAATATCTTGAGAAAAAAAACCTCACAACCTGCACACACACTATATTCACGTCGCAGCTAGCACAATCAACATGGGTCAAATGGTCTTAAGATAGAAAATTCTTTCAATTTTATTTTATCTTTCGAATTTTATCATTCAAACCTTCATATCGGTCGTATGTTTGTGCACAATACTCATCAATCACGTAACAACGATTCGAATGGACACTAACGCTGCAATAACTACGTAATCTCCGTACTCGATATCGTTTCGGATAACCGTTGAGATCGCTCGCCCTCGATCCCCCGGCCCCGGGCGTTTGCGCTTTAACCGGAGACTGAGCGGGCGGTGTCTCGCAGACTCCGCGGCGGAGACGGCGGTGACGGCGCGGGCGGGCGCGCCGCTCACGGTGGAGTGCCCGCTCCGCGTGGAGCAGCGCGCCGAGTGGCGGCTCAACGGCAGCGCGGTGCCCGCCGACATGCGGCCGGCCGGGGAGCAGCCGGCGGGCGAGGGCCGGCTGCTGGCGCGCCTGCACGCGCCGGCCGCGCGCGCGCACCACGCCGGCCTCTACACGTGCAGCCGCGAGCCCGGCGCGCGGCGCGTGCGCGTCGCCTTCGCGGCGCCGCTCCGCCAGGCCGAGCCCGCACCGTCGCCCGCCGACCCCGGTACCCGCCGTGTTCCGAGTAGCGCATGCGGCTCGCGCCTTCGAATACCTTTCCAGTTGCTAACTCTCGCTTTTTGGTATATAAATACGCCTGAACTCTGTACCTTTAGTTTGAACGCGTTGTCAGGGGAGACGCACATCCACATTTGTAACGCGCCACATATCACGATCCCGTACATTTAAATGCATGTACTGCAAATGTGTCCTAGGTGTGTGTACTCGCATTGAAATGTATGGGATCGTTAAATGTGGCGCGTTTCAAATGTGGCGCATATGTGCGGAACCACTTACTGTAGTTAGGTCTTTTGTAGGAGGCATTTTTATTTTGGGTCCATTTGTAATTTCGTTTAGTAGCCTAGAGTTTATTGCGGAGGGCCCGGCGACCGAATTGATTGTGTTGTTGCGACGCTCGACCATGTCCCATTCACCTTCCGCAATATGACGCCGCGGCTTGTAGCGTAGCCGTAGAAAGCACAAATCGTGATAAGTTGTAGTTAGGCGCTGTTATCAAATATCACTTAATTTCATTTCTTATACATTTGTATGTTATTCATTTGTTTAATGTTGTAAATATTTGTTACATTCCTTTAGCTCTTTTAATAACTATGTTCTAGAAAAAGCAGTTTTCAAGTGTATATCTTTTGACTACCGACTTACACTTACCTAATCGCTAAATTTATACATTTCAACAAAAAAATGGCGCAGTGGCCATTTTAGTAGATTTCATATACAAACATTATTGATAGTAGCTTCGCTAACTCTCTAGCTAGCTTACCCCACCACTCGCATTTTATTGTATCTTCCTAATTAACGCACGACTGATATAACCTATGAGGAGGAGCGCGCCAACGTTGAATCATCCTAACCTACGTCAGCGGTTCAAAATGGTTGGTCTTTTGCCATTTCTGTTTTGCGCAAAGCTGCAACAACGACATAACTAATGGTTACGTGTCGCTCGCTTGTCCGGCAGATGAGGACGGGCGCGGGTTCGCCGAGGAGCCCACCAACGTCGTGTACTACGACATCAACCGCAACCTCACACTGAACTGCACCTTCCCCAACGCTGACAAGGCGCTCACCTACACCTGGTATGTACCATGTAATGATTTACTCACGTTCTATTTTCGTTTGTGGAAATGTTAAATTTTTGACCTCACTTTTCTAGCATTAGTTAAGGGATGATTTGCGGTAAAAACTCGTGTAAGCCAATCTCGTGTACCGGTGGACACGTTTCATTCAAAATAGAAGTGCCACAGCTTGTTTTAATGTGAAACAGCACTTCACCAATTAAAAAAAAAACTAATCGAATGTCTAATGTTGCATTGTTTTTATAGTATTAATGAGTTCCTAGAATATAAGAACAATTAAACAATTATGTACTTATTATTTGTTCAAATTTGCACGACTCCTGCAGGCTGAATACATGTATTTACTTTGTTCGCACGTAAAGACCTTTTTTATGTATGTATTCTTGCAAATAAACTTTCTGATTTCTGAAACACTCGCATTTATAAATCACTGGCGATATATTTTACTCAGATAAACTATAAAAAGCTAAGATATAAATAAACATACGCGACCAACACAGAACTTCCTTATTTACGTGTTTAAAAAAAACAAGTTCCTACTTGTAACGTAAATGTGATATCCAGTAACTTGAACCTACCGAAGAGGTTTCAAATTACCATCAATTCATTTATTGGTCCTTTCATCTCACCGACCACACTCATTCGCGGTCGACGCTCCGATCAAAGTAGGTTACGTATCGAGCGTTGCAGCCATAGTCCGTCCCACCCAGCTGTCCGTAGGGAGGAGTTAATTGGCATCATTTTAATAATGTAAGGTCAATCGCTGTGACTAGTCATCAACCTTGTTTTATTGCTCACTTACTTAGGTAAACAACTCCACTTGCTTTGAATAATATAATTTTATCCGGTATACTATGGATGTAGTTTTTATCATGCGGCATTCAGCTGTCAGCAAATAATATTAAAAAAGGAGGTTACTTACTACTACATACAAGAGATCCGTGATAAGATTCCGCATTGTTGCTTATCGTGCCCTATCTCCTTGTCGCATATAACGTCAGAGTTAATGAGATTTTATTCCATTGCAGGATAAAAAAAATGGGTTGTTTATTTACGACTTTACTTATTAATTTATCAGTGTTTCACTGCCATACTATGCATGTGTTATAAATATATATAAACCTTCCTCTTGAACTACTATCTATTAACTTCATTAAAAAAATACGATAAAGTTATCGCTAACTTTGCCAAGATCATTTAACTCAACCAGATAGTAGTTACAATTATATTAAAATATTACATCTTGTTAATGTCACGTAAAGTTTCATGGATATGATAAAACAACAGTATTCTTCTTAGATAGAAATCAGTTTTGAATTTGGTTTAAAATGGATGAAAAAAAAGGTACGAGCTAAATTTAAGGGGGTGCTTGTCAATAGAGTTGGAATACAGGAAAAACTTAAAGGAAAAAACATACAAGATTTTTACGAAGACGACTCTTAACCACTACTCCCTTTGAATATGGCTCGCACTTCTTTGTACACCCTGTAGTTCCTGTAGGAACTTGAAACAGCAACTACCATTCGTCTGTCCCCAGGACGAAGAACGACAAGGCGATCAACGAGGTCCCGGAGCTGAAGGAGCGCTTCAAGCTGGAGGAGAACAACGCGGTGTTCTCTGTGAAGGGGCGCGCCAACGAAGAGGACTACGGCAACTACACGTGCTCGCTGGGCGGGCTGGTGCGCGCGTGGGAGGTGCGCGGGCGGCCCGTCGCGCGGCTGCCGGACAACACCAACGTCGTCGAGGGGCAGAAGCTTAAGCTGCAGTGCAAGGTGAGGCCGGCGGATACGTAGTCCGGTGCTTACATCTAGGATACAAATGCTTTTTGAAGGTTCGCCTAAATAAACCTTCATTTTTTTAAAATTATTTATTTAAAGACTTTATTGCACAAATTTAGTGTACACAGGTGGACTTAATGCTAAAAGCATTCTCTGCCAGTCAAATCTTTAGGTCATGCAGAAAGATAGCAACGGGTGCAGTGAAAAAAATTAAATTATGAAAATAGTAACAAGAATCTAATAAATATATTGTTGAATTAAATAAACTAAATAAATAACATTAATTAATAGCAAATTGTTGCTAATGATTTCTCGCGGTTTCATCCGAGTTAATGTCGGATCTCGGTTAATAGTACACGAATGCCATGTGCTATTCCGATGTATTAGCCATCGATTTTATTGAAACGTTTCATGGAAATACATTTACATTACTTTTTGCGTGAAAGAGTAACGAACATACATCGATTCTTACATACTTTCGCATTTATGAAATACCAGCGGTCCCCTGCGACTTTGTCCTCGCATTTTGAGTTTGCTTCCTTTCCTACCGTTTCAGCGTAATGTTTTAACTTTCTCAATAAATAAGCTATCTAATACAAAAACAATTTTTCAAATTGCTACAGTAGTTATTTAGATTAGCGTGTTCAAACAAACAAACAAACTCTTAAGCTTTATAATATTACTCGTAATATAGATGAACGAAACACAACGCTTCTCTCGTGTGCTTGCTTCATTTACATTTGAGAATTTTTTCGCGGCACAATAAACAGTGACCACGGTATCTTCATCAGTGTACCGCGGCTCATACGTTGCGGAACACTGCACAAGGTAACCTATTTTTGAAATAGCCCAATTGGCCCAGGATTCTATCAACTTTTTAAAACTAATTTAGGTCTTATAGCAGAGGGTAATTAATTTTACCGGCGTAAATTGTTAAATGTAAAACAATAATGTGTACCTAAAGTAAAACATAGACTTTGACAAAAATAATAAGAATGTTGATAAATCGTATCGCTACATTAACGCTTTTTAGAATATGTACACATTCTTAGAAATAAATAAAAAAACTTCCCTTAGCTTACCCTAAGCCATCTAATAAGAGAATAAATAAATAAAATAAATTTTGGACACCAATCACATACATTGCTCTGATCCCAAAGTAAGTAGCCAATGCACTTGTGTTATGGAAATCAGACACAACGGTGGTACCACAACACCTAGACCCGGGACAATATAGAAAAGATTCTTTTCTACAATGACTCGATAGGGAATCGAACCCGGAACCTCACGAGTTGGCAACGCTTGAAACCAGCGTGACAGCCACTCGACCACGGAGATCGTCAAGAGATATAAATAAATATATAAATAAATATCCATTGGTCATTCCCACACATCGCCATCTAGTCCCAAAGTAAGCTACTCAAAGCTTGTGTTATGGGTGCCAGACAACGGATATAATACTTAAATACTTTTTGTTTGTAAATACATACATGATATACATAGAAAACAACCAGACCAATACAAACAGACATGTTCATGCACAAAAATGTTTGTATTGTGCGAGAATGGAACCCGCAACCCGCTGCCGTAGTAGGCGATCTCTCGACTACTACACCAGACGGGGTCGTCATAATATTCCGTTAAGTTAATACTCAATACTTTATTGCTACATATTGTACAATTATAGGCGTTACAATTAAGGCAGTGTGCAAAACGATCATTATGGACTCTTTCGGGCGCTGCAAAACAAGTGCTTCAGAGTGAGGAAGCTTTACTATACAAATTAAGAAAAAAATGTACATGTAAAAAAACTTTAAACTACCTATTTAGTTTTTTTTTTAATAACTTATAAGTTATCTTGAACGTTGATGGTGTGCGTCCCCAGGTGATAGGCAAGCCGTACCCGCGCGTGTCGTGGACGTACAACAACGAGTCGGTGGACACCACCCGCTTCCGCCTCGAGCCGAACGAGCAGGGCGTGGAGGACGCGGCGCTGGTGCTGGAGGCGGCCGCGCGCGGCGACGCGGGCGCGTACGAGTGCCGCGCGGGCGACGGGCTCGCCGACCGCACGGTGCTGCGCGTCAAGGACATGTACGCCGCGCTGTGGCCCTTCCTCGGCATCTGCGCGGAGGTGTTCGTGCTCTGCGCGATCATACTCGTCTACGAGAAGCGGCGCACCAAGCCCGAGCTCGACGACTCGGACACGGACAACCACGATCAGTGAGTGAACACATACTTACTGTAGCGACACAACTTGACTGACGGTCATTGTCTGTCATATATGGTCATATTTCGTTATATTTATTTTAATAAGATTTTATAACTTTTGTAACGGTTATTCGATTGGTCGAATTCTATCGGTCATGTGACTTTGGCGCAATTCTTTTCATATTATTTTAACGTTTATACTAACACACTATTAAAGTCTAGCTTAGTGTTATGCAATTTCTCTGGTATATCTTCTGTTGGCTAAATCTGGAAATTTCTTATTTCTGAATGTTAGATGACAATGTTTGTTAATACAATAAAGGTCACAATAAATAATCACAACAATTACATTCATTCAGGCAATTAGATTTACGGTTCATCAACTACGGTCAAATTGACTGAATTTGACAGGACCGTATTTGATCGGTCATATATCAAATGTGACAGGTCAGATACAGTCATTTTACAACACGAGTGCTGAATGCCGAGCGCCGCGGCCCTAGCGCTTCATCTGATCCGAATCCAATGATTTTTTAAAATTAAATAACCACGATTGCACCTGATGTTGGACCATATCTGCCTAGTAACAGCCTACTCACTCTTTTTTTGAAAACGTCCAAATTGTAGTTACCAGGGAACACTTCGACAGCGAAATCCACTCCCTAGCGGTACACAAAAGAAATGTGGATCGAAATAGTTGGGTGCGATTGATAGCATCTCTACAATATAGCGTTGAAAGCCGCGGTCGGTCGGTCGGTGTTTTAGTATTTTGACGTGTTCGGATCGGGTACGGATCGGACGAGTGCGAAACCGTTCTTACGGATCGAGATAGACTTCGTGCCTTGCGACCTTCGCAGCCGCGTGTCACGTACGACGGATGACTCTTATAATTATCTTTCGACATCATCACCAAAGACTCATCGATAAATTTATTAAACAACTTCATATGACATATCGTCAACAACCTCAAACAAGCCAACAATAGTCTCCCCTCTAACACCTCGCCATGAAAACAATATCACCATTAAAATGAGCACACCGCTGTGCTCGCGGAAGTAAGCCGAAAACTCCGCAAGTCTAACATACCAACCTATAGTTGGAACAAATGAAATAAATGAATAAAAAATGTACATCGAATGAAAAAATATTGCATACAGCTGCAATCATCGCAGGGCACGAGTCTACCTTTACACAAGTCACAAGTGAAGTCTGTGGCAGGAAAATGCGCCTCGCCATACAAAGAAATGCCTAAGTTGGACGAATATCAAATAGTCACTATTTGTACTTACTTACGTTTACGTTTGGTACAACAACAATCTTAATCATTTCTTTTAAGGAAGGAATTAAGGATTTGGCACACTGGTGGTAGCGGTCTGCGGTCCAGTCGATAAAAAATGACCGCATGCGGTCAATATTATACGGTTCGGACCGCAGACAGCAACCAGTGTGCCTAATCATTCAAGATAAGCTCTGTGTTAAATCATCATTCTGTCTCTTACGACATCAAAGTAACTGCCAGAGAAAGAATGCCGATTAAATCCAGAATTAAGCTAATCCTGACCTGCGCAAGTCAAGTCGCTCCTAGAAAGCCTACGACGACGTAGGTGGCCTAACCTTTAAATACGTACAAACGCAAACCTGTCAAGTGAATAACTGTCATACTAACAATGCCTTCAAATTTTTCGTTCCTGGTGTTAAATATTAATCCAAAAGCAAAATGCAATATAAATACTGTTGAAAGTCTATTTTTTTATCTAGTGGAACCGATTAATTGAGAATGATTGGATAATTTGTGTTTAATTCTAAATGGAAAAGTGAGATATTTGTAAATCCTGTCGACTCCAGGCATTTTATGGCCTTAACCGCGATTTATCTACGGCTGTCGCCGAGTGCCGTTCGCGCCTCGGTTGTAATGTACTCGCGCAGCGCCGGACCTCCTTTCCTATCTCGTTGACACATTTAAAATTGAGTGCCCGATAGGGATTATCTACATTGATTATACTATTATCTAAATTGTAGGCTATCATCATACTCGAACGATTCAATTAATTCGTGGTTATCTCCGCCGCTGGCTGAAGCCGCGACGCGCCCTTTCGATTGGCTGTTTGATTATTATTCTTTAACATTTCCAAATTCACGTTTCAGGAAGAAATCGTAAGCGCGCGGCGGAGGAGACGGCGCGGCGGCGGCTCGCGGCGCAAACGTCATAAATATTTCTTTTTTTACCAAAAAATATATATTTAAAGTAATTTTTTGACAAGTTCTTGACGAGATTGTATTTGTTTTTGCTGACGAACGATAAATCGAACCGAAACATGCAACAAAATTGGTCACTGAGAGCAATTTTGTTGCAGGTTGTAGTCAGAGCGGCATTAAATATGCACCTCTTGACACTTGAAGCAATGTGTGGGAATGTTTTGGAACAAATCGCAATATTAGAATATATGACGATGTCGTCAAGGACTTAATAATTCATTTGTACAGGAATTGTGGTTGTATTGCCAAAAGACATCTAATAGTACCCAACGCTATCAGAAAATTATAACATCTATGGACTTAATTATTTGCATTATGTGTAATGCCATAGTAGCACTAAGCTTCCGAACATTGCTTTTATTTTTATTCTCTTATTTTTATTGTTAGGTAGGTACTTAAAGTTTTTCATAGCAATCTTTTTCTGTTACCAATGAATTTATTTAGATCGATAAGATCAGAATTATGTAATAGTTTTTATGGTAAAATAATATATAAGTAATAATACAAGCGTTGCTTTATTTCAATTTGTGATAGGAAATAAATAATAATTATAACTTAAAACACTGTAAATTAATTGGAAAGTACATGCTAACTGAAGGTAGTAAAGTCTAGAGTCAATAAGCGAGATCCTAACTGCCAGTCGTTAAGTTATACTTGCGAACAGGTGCTTTTAACAAAAGTATATATTATTGTGTCAGTGTTAATATTTAAGTAACTATGTAACTCACCGCGTTTGTTGGAAATTAATAAATTATTATGTTAGAAATGGTGTTTTAATAGTCCATAAGAGTTTAAAACATGTGGCTACCACAAATGTCACAGAATAAAACAGATGGTAAATCTGATGAGAACTCATGTTATCACACGAAAATTGACACGCACACTTCGCCGTGGCGCGCTCTCCCAGCACACGTCTTCACACTTGGATATCCGCCGCATTATGTTACAGATGGATAAGTAAGCTATTCTAGTTACCTACACGTAGGGCCTACGGGAGAGGGCTCGGCCAACCAGCCCGGCCCAAGTAGTCTTGTTCTTGTACGAGCTAGCATCGTACATTGCGAGAACCACGGCGTCAGCGACCTACATCGCAGCAGCTGACCGATGGACCCAGCAAGCACCGTCGGCACTCACACCGGCGACACACAAGCATAAACCTTTATATGTTTACATACAATTAAATCATTATAAATACATGTATCGTAACAACAATAAACTAGATATCAACCGTCCGTGTTGGTTCTCATTTCCCTCCGCTGCGGCCAAGACACCTTTAGCCGTCAGTATGATCAGTCTGGTGAGCCTGCCAGACTGGCAGCGGGTCCACGCCACCTACCTACCGTCCTAACGCTGCTACCCTGGGCAACCTAGGAGCAGCTTTTCTATCATAACATCCTTATTATATCTACGTATCTATTGTTAGGCTGGGCTAGGGCTCTAGGGACTTAGTATCTTAGGCAAAGGGATATCTACGCCACTAGGGAGTTAGTTTCCATCTTAACCTTTTATATATCGTACAGACGGGATTTCTTCCCGCCTGTACATCTTCGAGCCGGATAGATCATCAGTTACTATGGATCAGCAACGTACATACATACACTGACCGACTGCAGTTACGTCAAATTTCGTTGACTGCAGAAACTAGCAAAGCAGTAAGTCTGCCGTTCAATTCAAAACTTATTCCGGCAGTACTTCAACCTATTAACTAATTTAAAATATTTTCTAATGAAAACATTTAAAGTAATTCCAACAACGCTTGTTTAGTGCAAGTGAAATGTGAGAACTCAGGCATTCTTGCATTAGCGCCTTACGCAATTCAGCAAATTCAGTCAATTTAATTACATTCTATCGAGGGATAAATATTTTAGCTGACCTACATTTTAAACGTCGAACGTGACTAACATTGGTAAGGTAGGTTAGGGAAATTAAAACAAGACTATCAACTGGGAGTGGTGATTTACAACCACCGCTTTCCGACATAGCATGACGTCGACTAACGGGAGTGATGACTTACAACCACGGGCGTAGCCAGGTTTTAGTATCGGGGGGGGGCTTCAAGAAAATAAAACGAATAAAAGTACATAAAATAGCCGTTTATTCATAAGAACAATATTAAATATGTAATAAACAGATTCAGAGAAAACTTCTGGAATGGAAGGAATCGTCGAAGACCTTTTTCAAGCAGGGGGACATACTTTTGAGTGTAATTAATTAATATAAGTAGTTAAATTTTATCCTAACTTTTCGGGGGGGGTTTGAACCCCCAAAACCCTCCCCCTGGCTACGCCCGTGCTTACAACCACCACTTCCCAACATAACATTGACTTGACATAACATATCTTGAGGCTCATCAGTAGCTCAAGTTTTAACAAGCAAACAAACATAACTTGAGGCTCATCAGTAGCTCAAGTTTTAACAAGCAAACAAACATAACTTGAGGCTCATCAGTAGCTCAAGTTTTAGCAAGCAAACAAACACAACTTGAGGCTCATCAGTAGCTCAAGTTTTAGCATTATCATGGCTTGAAGCTCAGCAAGGAGCTCAGGTCTTACTTGGGACTCAGCAAGGAGACCAAGTTTAAGCATAACATTTTCTTGGGACTCAAATCAAGGAGACTTAGCAATTATCAAAACAAGAAAGAAAGGAAAGGAGGAAAGTTTAGCAATTATCAAAACAAGCTCATTACAGGGTCAGGTGCCTTACAACCACCTGCATCCTGCCTTAGTTTATAACAAACAAACATTATAATTATAGGGAACCACGGTGACCTACGACCACCTACATCCCGACTTATCAATATTTACTTATCTACGTATTATTTATCATTGACTAAAACATTAACTTGACTCGACAGGGACTTATATAGGTATAAACAAATATTACATGTAACTATTATTAACCTTTTCCTATTCCCTTGTCTTGTCCTATTCAAAATCCTGAGGATCAACCGACGGAGAACTTCTCAGAAAGCAGCAAACACGAACAAGCTTAAAATCATCAAATCAACATCAAAGAAGAAAGAAGATTGACAACTGACAGTAGCGGTTCGGTTACTGGCCTCCCAGAAGCGGGTCTCACCAGTAACTGAAACACCACCGCATGCTGTTCAGTACAAAGAAGAAAATCAACATCATCAAGAAGAGGAGGAGCGTACGAGCAGAACATCATCAACAACAACCAACTTCGAAGAGGATCCAATTACAACTTATCTTTGCACGCCAGGAGACTG
Organism: Pyrausta purpuralis; assembly: GCA_963924145.1. Taxonomy (NCBI): domain Eukaryota; kingdom Metazoa; phylum Arthropoda; class Insecta; order Lepidoptera; family Crambidae; genus Pyrausta; species Pyrausta purpuralis. The sequence goes on from OZ001657.1 coordinate 26,565,901, forward strand.
CAATCTTCATTTTATCGATGGAAGCCAGGAGGCTTACCATCATCATCAACACTGTGCAGGCCAGGAGGCTTGCCGGCAAAAATAAACACTGAGGGTACAGGCTAGGAGGCGTGTACTCTCTTCTCGCCCTCGTACAAGTCAGGAGGCTTGTACACCATCATCGTCTCCACGGAGGGAGGCTACTTATCCTTGCACGCCAGGAGGCTGCAATCTTCAATTCATCGATGGAAGCCAGGAGGCTTGCCATCATCATCATCAACACGGTGCAGGCCAGGAGGCTTGCAGCCACAAGCAACACATTTGGAGTACAGGCAAGGAGGCGTGTACTCTCTTCTCGCCCTCGTACAAGTCAGGAGGCTTGTACACCAACATCGTCTCCCCGGAGGGATATAACCAGCTCGTCCAGGCATCAGGTCTTTGGACGGGTCAGAATCGTCGCGTCGACATCAGAATTACCTCTTCATCAACTCACTTCATGGATCATTATCAAGCCAATAACAAACAACATTTCCATCGAGTCAGCAGACAACGCCAACAACAACCACAGATGGCGCTAGCAGTACATCGCATCTTCGAGACACATCACTAGAAACCAGGAGACGGGGCCGCATCTTCTTCCTCTCTTCTTTTGAAGATGCCAATATGTACGAGCTAGCATCGTACATTGCGAGAACCACGGCGTCAGCGACCTACATCGCAGCAGCTGACCGATGGACCCAGCAAGCACCGTCGGCACTCACACCGGCGACACACAAGCATAAACCTTTATATGTTTACATACAATTAAATCATTATAAATACATGTATCGTAACAACAATAAACTAGATATCAACCGTCCGTGTTGGTTCTCATTTCCCTCCGCTGCGGCCAAGACACCTTTAGCCGTCACTATGATCAGTCTGGTGAGCCTGCCAGACTGGCAGCGGGTCTACGCCACCTACCTACCGTCCTAACGCTGTTACCCTGGGCGACCTGGGTGCAGCTATCCTACCTCAACATCCTTATTATATATACGTATCTATTGTTAGGCTGGGCTAGGGCTCTAGGGACTTAGTATCTTAGGCAAAGGGATATCTACGCCACTAGGGAGTTAGTTTCCATCTTAACCTTTTATATAGTGAACAGACGGGACTTCTTCCCGCCGGTACAGTTCTTAATCGGACACTGAATGGAGCGCTCCGAACTAGTACAATTGCTCAAAGGAACTAGTTCGGTCTTTTAGTACTATTAGTTCAATGGTTCACCGCTTACTCTGACATTAGTCGTCCTTCGTACACGGCGAATATGGTCTTACGTCAATGTCGTTCAATTTAGTACATCTTCTATCACGCTCTGACACACGCGTCCGTCTCGTTCTCGCTTTACTAGTTCATTTTCCGTCACACTCACGCACACGCGTCTGTCTCGTTCTCGCGCAATCTAGTACATCTTCCATCACGTTCACGCACGCGCGTTTGTAATCGTCCAACTCACTCTGACACTTGGAATTATTCTTTCTTAGTCGGCTCTTGCGAGCTAAACTGAACTATAGACGAACAAGATTTGCTTAATGAAATGTACTAAAGACCGATTTGAACGACCAGAAGTGAATAGTTCGTACTCGGTCACATGCATGAACTAATTCCTAATAGTACATCGTACATGTACTACACAAGCCTAGGGCAAGCGAAGCGCAAGGGCACACTATCTACCTTTACTTGAAGTATAATGTTTTAAATATTAAAATCATCTTTATTCAGGCAAATTTACACCCATACATTTCATGTTTACAAGTATTAAATAAAATATTTTGAAATAGCTTAATTAAAATTCGTAAAAGTAAAATGATCACAGTAAAATTGTAATAGTCACACAGATCACAGTAAATTTGACGTCCCGTCTGGTGTAGTGGTCGAGAAGTCGCCTGCTACGCAGCGGGTGCGGGTTCGATCCCCGCACAATACAAACATTTGTGTGCAAATTACGGAATTGAGCCGTCGGGTAGGATTTTTAAAAAAGCACAAAATTTAATTAATTATAACTTTAATTAATAAGTAATTAGTGCGAATTACATAAAGAGACTACTATTAATTAATCTCGATGATCAGACGTCCAGATGCTTCCCCGGTTGGAGCAATAAGGCGCGGAGAGTTCCTCGAGATCGCCCATGTCGATGAAATTGTCCAGTCAGCTCTTCTGGTGTTCGGGATTGCTCAATCGGGCCGATGAACAATGGGAAAACAGGTGTCGTAGCCGTATGACGTAAGAGGCTTGCCCTCGTAACATGCATGAACATGTCTGTTTGTATTGGTCAGGGTGTTTTCTATGTTTATCATGTACTAGCGGTTCCCCGCGACTTCGTCCGCGCGTTTTGAGTTTGCTCCCTCCCCGTCGCAGCGTGAAGTTTTATATCCTCAAATCGGTCCAGCAGTTCCTGAGATAAGCGCTTTCAAACAAACAAACTCTTCAGCCTTATAATATAGGGTCTAACAAAACTAGTGATCGATAGCCAAAGGGGAGTATCTATACATCATCTATACTAATATTATAAAGCTGGAGAGTTTGTTTGTTTGTTTGTTTGTTTGAACGCGCTAATCTCAAAAACTACTGGCCCGATTGGAAAAATTATTTTTACGTTGGATAGTCCATTTATCGAGGAAGGCTTTAGGCTATATAACATAAAGATACAACTCATAAGACCACAGCAGAAATGAAAAATGTTGCGAAAACGGGAGAAAGATATTCCTTTTGAGAGCTTCCGCTGCATACGCTGCGGAAACCGCTTAAGTTACACAAAAATCATGTATGACGGGATTGTTCAACATTAAAAGTTCTATAATAAAGTCCGCGACAGCATATGTCTATCTTTTATGGTTGACTTACTACAACCTTTTTTATGTTAATAAATTTGTAAAAAAATAATGCATTATTTTTAGAGGTGTATTATCATAGAAAAAATTAATAAGGTTAGAATGGCCACGGACAGTGCGGCAGCGTGCTAGCATTGTAGGCATATGCCTGCATTGAGCCGTATCTACTTCAGTCGCGTGACAAGAGCGTTGCATTATTTTTTGACAAAAATGCCGTCTTGTGCTATAATAACTTGCAGAGCGTGAAGCCAGGTCATACAAAATGAGAGAGGAAGTGTATTTTTTCACTGGAGAGTAATAAAATGTAGTTATTATGACATTATTTGCAAAAAAACACTTTTTAATTATGATATTTCAAATGACAGCGGATTCGTTGCACCAAGTATAAAAAAAATATTCATTGATGACAGTCCACGCATATTTCTAACAAATCTGCTATGTTAGTACGCAATGTATCGCGTTCAATTTGCTTGGTTCGCTTGCATACGCATCACTAGGGATGTAACTCACAGCACAGTAAAAATATCGATAAATGGTAATATCCCTACTGATGTATTTTAACAATAATTATTTGCAAAAATAAGGAATGTTTATTTAATTTTTTAAATATAATAAATAAATAAATATAAAACTGGAGCTATTTGAAAAAAATAACTTTATTATATTCTTATTCATGCAACCAAAATAACGTATTCCTGCAATAAAAATATAACTCGGCAAAAACGCACTGCTTAATTTACAACTTTTGTACTTCCGTTATTATTAATTTCAATTTTAATTTATCGGTTGATCAATTTATTTGTAAAATAGGGTACGACAATTTAATAAACACACAGTTTAATAAATAAAATAAAATGTATTTATTTCGGAAACATGTCCGTAAGTGTTAGTAACATTTTCTCTTAAAAACTATGCCAGTGAAAAGTGATTATAATTATTTTTGGTGTCTTTGGGGAGTTGAACCTGAATCCAGTGCCGCATAATGACACTGGCCGTGTCCAACCTCGCCGCGACCGACCTCAGGAGGCTGTTGGAGCTGCCCCTATAATATCGATATGTGTTCAATACTCTTTCACAAGTTGAACATTGGTTTACTGTCAACAATGTACAGACAGCAGCACGTCAAGGTAAACACTGCGGTATCTTATTCAGTTGTAATACGGGCTAGTTTGCAACAAAATTGAGTAACCTGATGTGCTGGCCACTGTACTTTCTTCGGTAATGATATCGAAGTTAAACAACATACGGTGCGGTCGTGTTTTTAATGGGTGACCATTCCGACCATATAATTGCTCTTGGTTTACCACGAGCATCTCCGTGCTTCAAAAAGAACGTTTAGTTGGTTAGCTAGTATCGGTTGATATTTTCTTATACCATCAAAAAGAAAATTACCTCAGAAATGGTTGAATTTTGATAGTATACTATGGTGTTAAAACTGATGAAATACTTCTGTAAGTCAGTTATTTGAAGTCAGTACCTACATATACACTTATTGTTAGTTCACATATAATTCTGTACACATCTCTACAACGCTCCTTTGGTGGCGTGATTAAAACGCGAACAAAAACACTACAAGGTAAACTGTTGTATTATGAAGTTGTACATTTTTTAAACTTAACCACTATACTAACTTGGGGCATATTTATCATACTTGGGCTACTGTTGCATAGACACTGTGAGTGTTAAAGACATTCTAACCCATCATATTTATTTATATAAAACTTCATGCACGAAACATAAAATTGTACATGTGGCGGACTTAATGCCTTAAGCATTCAACCACCAGTCAACCATAGGTCTATAAGTATTTTGTTATTTTTTTATTGTAATCTTAACTTTTTTCCAAAACTAAAAGAATTTGAAATAAAAAAGTTTGAGTAGTATTATTTTAAGTCGTTTTATGTTACTATAATATACATATTGTTTTGAGTTTGCTCTCTCCCCTCTCGTTCCAGCGTGAAGTTTTGGTCTTTCTCGATAAATGAGACATCCCACCCAATTTTTTTTTTAAATCTGTCCAGTAGTTCCTAAGATTAGCTCGTTTAACATATAACAAATACAAACAATACAATAAAACCAACTCTTCAGCTTTATAGTATTAGATAAGAATATGAATGAATAAATAGCGTTGTCAGATATAATACCTGAATAATGTAGACCATGCAAATACCTTTAAACACTTTTATTACCATTTCTTTACATTGGAATCTATATGTCTTATATAAGAAATATTACTTATATTTTGTACATAGAATGATTCAATTCTACTAATAAAATTAATTTTAGATACTACTCTAATGTTTATGGGTATTAGTTACTATATTTCAAGTAACGTTTAGGAACTCCATTTTTTCTTCTATTGTTTTTACCGAAAAGCAATAGTAAAACACTTTGCTGCCATCAAATGAGCTGTAAAATTATCCAAATTAACTCAAACTTAAATCCTACATGTTGAATCATATTGAGAAACAACATTACACCGGTAATTGAATTTATCAACCGAAATAATCGACTTTTACCACATCACTAGTTTTTTGACATAAAAGAACGAACGTATCTGAATGAGGATTGGTGGTTTCACCGCTGGCAGCTCTGTGATTGGTAGTTGGTTTCAAGTACTAATGACACCAATCACAGAGCTCCTAGCGGATATTGTGATTGGTTTGTAATATAGATGCGTTGATTCTTTGATTGGTACTTGAAACACTGCAGCATCAGCGCGGTAACTCCCACCGGCGACAGAGGTTCCCATACAAAAGATCGATCATACCCATTCTAACCTTATTCATTTTTTCTATGTGTATTATACACACAGGTATTTATTCTTATCAAAATAAATACATTCATCATCACGAGCATTTCATTTAGAACCAAGTTGCCCTGTATATCATTTGATTTCAATAAATATCTTAGGAGCTATCACAGTTTTAACATACGAGGGTCAAACTGAAAGTTCTTAGAAAATCAAAAACTGATTACATTAGCCAGTTATTAGTTTTATTATATCTTTTCAAAATATTGTCCATTGACGTCAATACACCGCTGCATGCGATGGAACCACTGGGAAAAGCACTTTGCCCACTCGTCCTTAGGGGTCTCTTCAATGGCATCGCGATACGCAGCCACCGCTTCTTCAGCATTCATAAACCGCTTTCCTTTAAGTTTTTCTTTAATTTTTGGAAATAAATAAAAATCACAAGTCGCAAGGTCGGGGCTATACGGCGGGTGACCCAGTAATTCAACGTTTGATGTCGCCAAATAGTCGATCGTTCGCTTGGCGGTGTGCGACGAGGCGTTGTCGTGGTGAAGGAGGATCCTACTGCGAGGTCGTTTCTCTCGAACTTTTTCCAAGACAAGTGGCAAACAATTGGTAGTGTATCATTCTGCAGAAACTGTTTTTTGATCCTCTAACACAATTGTTGCGAAATGACCTATCCTTCCAAAGAACGAGGCCACCATTTTTTTTCCCGCACTTCGATCTCTCTTCACTTTAGTTGGCAACTCCTCGAAAGGAAACACCCACTGAGCAGATTGTCTTTTGGTTTCAGGATCATAACAGTAAATCCAGCTTTCGTCACCTGTTAGTATGTCGAACACAGCATTTGAGTCACCTCCGTTAAATCTTTCAATCATTTTACGGCAACAATCCACACGATGGAGTTTTTGAGCCTTAGTCAAATTATGAGGTATCCACCGGGCGCAAAGCTTCCTGACCGCTAAATGTTCGTGGAGGATTTTGTGCACTTGACTCATACCGATGCCTAAGCTTGTCCGAATCTGCTGATAGGTCACTCTTTTGTCAATCTCTATCATACGCCGCACAACACAGATGTTATTTTCAGTAGTCGCCGTAGAAGGCCGTCCCTCACGTACATCATCAGTGAGATTAGTGCGACCACGTTTAAACTCATTAAACCAGTTGTAAACAGTCGCACGAGACGGGGCTTTATCGTGAAAGGCCAATCGTAGTCTATCATAACTTTCTTGTTGACTTAAATGACATCGAAAGTCATAAAAAATCATTGCACGAAAATTTTCTCGTGTTAAATTCATGTTGACGTGACACAGACAATTTTCAATTTGCCGCCAAATCGTAAAACAAATGACAAATGAATGAAATATATACTCAATAATATTGGCAAAGAGTTCTATTTTCAAATTTTAGAATATTTTTTTTATTATATTGTTTATAAGTGGCCAGTTCTAAGAACTTTCAGTTTGACCCTCGTAACTCCGCACCAAAATAATGTTCGCAGCTTAAGTACAACGTGCGCTTGCGCTAATCTATACTAATATTATAAAGCTGAAGAGTTTGTTTGTTTGTTTGAACGCGCTAATCTCAGAAACTACTGGCCCGATTTGAAAAATTATTTTTATGTTGGATAGTCCATTTATCAAGGAAGGCTTTAAGCTATATAACATAAAGATACGACTCACAAGACCACAGCAGCAATGAAAAATGTTGCGAAAACGGGAGAAAGAAATTCCTTTTCAGAGCTAGCTTCCGCTGCGTACGCTGCGGAAACCGCTAAAGTTACACAAAAATCATGTATGACAGAATTGTTCAACATTAAGAGTTCTATAATAAAGTTCGCAACAGCATAAGTCTATCTTTTATGGTTGACTTACTACAACCTTTTTTATGTTAATAAATTTGTAAAAAAATAATGCATCATTTTTAGAGGTGTATTATACACACAGGTATTTATTATTATCAAAATAAATACATGATCATCACGAGCATTTCATTTAGAACAAAGTTGCCCTTTATATCATTTTATTCCAATAAATATCTTAGGAGCTATCACAGTTTTAACATAACTCTGCACCAAAATAATGTTCGCAGCTTAAGTACAACGTGCGCTTGCGCTAATTATATTATAAAGCTGAAGAGTTTGTTGGTTTGAACGCGCTTATCTCAGGAACTGCTGAACCGATTTGAAAAAATATTTCTGTGTTAGATAGCTTATTTATTGAAAAAGGCTTTAAGATATAAAACATCACGCTGCGACGGGAGGGGAGGGAGCAAACTCAAAACGCGCGGACGAAGTCGCGGGGGACCGCTAGTATATTATAAAGCTGAAGAGTTTGTTTATTTGAACGCGCTTATCTCAGGAACTGCTGGACCGATTTGAAAAAATATTTATGTGTTGGATAGCTTTTTTATCGAGAAAGGCTTAAGGATATAAAACATGACGCTGCGACGGGAGGGGAGGGAGCAAACTCAAAACGCGCGGACGAAGTCGCGGGGGACCGCTAGTACTGAATACGATGACAAAATATTGACATATGTTTTATAGTGATTTTTCAAAGTTATGTTTTCAAACAAAACAATTCAATTAATTAAGAAAACATGCTGTCGTTTACTTACGTACACACAGGCTTCAACCCACAGATATTGTACAGTTACACGCACAGTGTTCAAATGAATTCAAGGAGCATTGTACGCTATTTACACACACACAGCTGTTAGATGATATAAGTAAGGCCATCTAACAGCTGTGTGGAACTACTTTGTATGGCCAAGCTTAGTCACTCAAGCCGTCCCTGTCATTTTTTCTATCAGGGGTTCGATTGTGTAAAGCAATCGTATTCATTTGACAGTTCAAAACGTACGGTATGGTCTGTCAAATGGCAAAGAACAAAGGGTTTGACAGATCAAACCGTACGTTATGAACTGTCAAATGAATACGATTGCTTTACACAATTCCAGCTCAGGGGTGCGATTGTGTAAAGCGATCGTATTCATTTGACAATTCAAAACGTACGGTATGATCTGTCAAACGGCAAATAACAAAGGGTTTGACGGATCAAACCGTACGTTATGAACTGTCAAATGAATACGATTGCTTTACACAATTCCAGCTCAGGTCTGCGCGAGCGAGCGCGATAAAAATAAGGTGCCTACTTTGTTATCAATGACATGTTTTTACTCGAGCTGTCTCTTTCATTTGTGATATCATGATAGTGCGAGCGAGCGTGTGCGTGACGGCTAGAGACAAAATCATGCATTGAGAGTAGGACCCCAGGCTACTCATTTAGTCTAGGACCAAGTATCAAATTTGATACTTGGTCCTAGCATTTAGTTTACCAGTGCAGTGACAGATTTACATACTTACTTTTCATGATTTCCTTTAGTTCATTTTAAATGATCCTACCTACTTAAAACCCCAATGATAATAAACAATCGTATTATGAAAGTCAAGCCTATGGCAATTAAATGAACAAACAGCCAAAAGTAAAAACTTTGTTAGAAATTAAATGTTTAATAAGAAACAAATAGGCTTTGATTAGCAAATTAAACTTTACCTAAGTTTTATTTGTATTTTTCTACTAGAAAAAAGAGGTGTACGTAGCATAGGTTGATTGGAATAAAAGGAAAATGCGGGATTACTTTAATAATTTATTATGACTTACAATCACACTTAAGCAAGCTTTCGACTAGCAGGTTAATGTTATGGATACAACCGAGAAATTAAGGCTAAACATTAACTTTATTTTAGGATGATTCGTTTAAAAGCATTAAATAATGTTAGCATAACTTAATTTTTACCTGAATTGATTTTTTTAATAAATCATTAAATAAAAAGTACACTAACTTAGAAAGTATTTACACAATTGAACACTTAATTTACAAATAAATACAGTACTTAAAGATATAAAAGTGTCCTTGGGTATTCACACGTAACACTGCTTACACTGACCTTTTTATAATGTTTTCACGCACACTTGTCTCTAATCAAATCACTTTTAACAATTTCTAAGGCATTTACAATCCGTTGGCGTATTTTTTCTAAGCTATCGATGTGATGCCTATCGTCACTGTAAACCAAGTCCATAATCCTACCTCAAACAAAACAGTCCAGTGGAGTAAGGTCGGGAGAACGCGCTGAGCAGGGTACCGGGCCAGCGACGCCCGGAACGGTTCGTTAGGTACCTATGCACTTATGTCGCGATCGAAGTGGGTCGGCGCTCCGTCCTGCCGGAAGTACAATTCCCGCAAAGATGTAGAGGTACGTCGGCCAGCAGCTTCTCTAGGGTTTTCTGTAGGAAGTCCAGGTACGTCTTGCCGTTCAGCCGCTGCTGGATACACTCGCAAAAATGGGCACGACGACGTTTGAAGTCCTGCGGCTTCAGCCCCTGCACCCGGGGGAAGTGGTATGTGTGCCTCTCAGTACGCCTGAGGATGCCACACACACCCCCATCGCAGTCAGGTTTGAGGCGGGCGCTGCGTGACACCGTAGATCTCGGCGTACTTCCGCGACGCTTCAGCGCAATTGTAGTCTGCATCATGTCATGGTTATACTCGTACATTACTATACGCAAATAGTCGATGTTCATGTAACGATATGGCATCCCGATGAGAGGACTTTACTTTTACAATTTCGAGATGAGACTGACGACTTTCGAAGCCACTGTGCACTGGGGCGATTGACTTATGCCGACGCGACGCGTGGCGCGTAGGCAGTAGCAATGTAGGGTGTACTAAATGCTTGTCTAGTATTTAAATACAAAAATGAGGTTTTTCAAAAACTATTATTCAATCGCAACTTTGTTTTAAGGTTTGCGCTTTTAAACATATTCTCGTAAGGAAGACGAAATTAAACCCTTTACATTTTTGTATGTCAATTAATAATAATGAAGTGGATGATGGGTCTTACATCATACGTAAGCATGCCTCAGATCACTATCTACTTGTCAACTACTTGAGAATCCAGAAAGTTGAGTAAGTAACCATTTACTCAACTTTACCTAATCAATTATGTTCAATCGAACGTAAATAACTGACTAAACTTAAACACGTACTTAAATTTAAAACCTTAATAAAACGATGTAATCCAACATTTTTAAAAACAACGCAGTTTTAATTCTTAGTAGTTTAAACACACCTCTACATTAATGTTAACATAAAATAATTAAATTTGTAATAATAGCTTTTTTATTCAAAATAATACTTTATGAAACCGTTGTCACCCTCCATGTAGTCATAACAGAAGCGGAATACCTGGCGGTGGCGCCGGCGGCGGTGCCTTTGACGTTTTTGAGCCGCCTTGCCGACATAAATCTGCCGAACCGTATGCCATTGAATTAGGGCTTACTTTAGATGTGCGTTTGTGCTACCGGCTCTTTGAATCTTTTTGTTAGAAAAACTGAGAAAAACGGTTGCTATTGCTATGAAAAAAATTGCACGATTTGATTAAAAATTGGGAATACAAAAGTCGTGAATACGTACTGTAGAGATGACCTTTCTTTTATGATGATTATCAACACTTAACACCGGCTCGACCACTACACCCTGCTTAGCAATTACCAGCGTCCACTCTCGCCCCCCGGCTCTCGTGTTGTAGACCATAGACCATAGAGTCCATGCCATAGACGTGGCATTCTAAGCAGTGTGTACACGAGACGGTGTGTACCTACTTATGTATAGATACCCTGACAAACACTACATCCCTTCCTTATTAAAACAATTTATTTTATTTCGACAATCATTTATTTCAAATTACACCAATATCTGCACGCACTAGCACAAAGTTTAAATCACATTTTTTCTTTTATTTATTTTTTTACTCTTTGACTACTCGATCAATAATAATATAGTTTATTTCTTGGTCCTCTTGTTTATTATCATTTAAGCTTTTCCATTCCCCTTCTACTTTTTTTAGATGTAGCACATTCCTTCTGTGTGCCTGTCCTGTCTGCTCGTTTCTAACTATTACATCCCCGCCGGTACAAGCTTCAACTATGTGCGGTGTAGGATTGTAATTTAACCCTAATTTATTTGTATTCATCTCCTTTATATAAACTTTATTTCCTTCGACCAGATCGCTTTCTTTGGCATGTCGTTTCTTATCTCCATACTCCTTCCCCTTTTCTTTCTGCTCTTTATCCTTATCTCTGACTTCTGAATCTTCTTCATAACCTTTTTCACTCAACGTTGGAATTTTATCACGACATAGCCTCCGGAAAAATAATTCTGACGGAGACTTTCCCGTTACTGTGTGTGGAGTTGCATTGTACATCAATAAATACTCATACAGACTCTCTCTCAGATCTTTTTTTTCCATGTGTCCTATCTTCAATCTTTTCAATATATCACGGTTCTGGCGCTCAACCTCACCGTTTTGTTGCGGCCAATAAGGGACTGTATTGTATAAGGTGATGTTACATTCCCGTAAAAACTCTTTGAATTCCTTACTTACAAACTGTCGGCCATTGTCAGCAGTAATGGAGGTCGGGAACCCGAGTCTGCTGAATATTTCTTTAAGCGAATTAATTATCTGGCCACTCGTAATTGACCTAATTATTTTCACTTCTTTGTATCTGCTATAATAATCAACTATCACTAGTAAGTAGTCGTTACTCGGAAGAGGCCCCAAGAGGTCAATAGCTGTATCCATCCAGGGTGCCGTTGGAAGTTCACGCCTTTTCATTGGTGCTGGTGGATTAGGAGCTCCTACTAATGTGCAACCTTTGCAGCTTTTTACTAAGCTCTCTACATCACGATCTATTCGCGGCCACCAGACCTTTGGTCTTAAACGTCCCTTCATCGCCACAATGCCTGGATGTCCTTCATGTGCTGCATCAAGCACAGGTTTACGCAAAGTTACAGGAATGACCAATCGATTACCTCTCAAAAGAATATCGTCATAGAAACACAACTCTGATTCAAAAATCTTGTATCCTTTAACCGAATCATCCCAAACGCCTTTGTATAATCCTTCCTTTACATTCTTAATTTCATGGTCTTTAATGGAATGCTCTATTATATCCTTTATAGACACTGCTAGCGGCCTTGCATGCTCCACTATCTGACATACGTGAATGTCTTCATTCTTGGATACATTAGTTTTTTGATGATGACACAACCGAGAAAATGGATCGGCAATGTTTGACTTACCAGATTTATATCTGATAATGTAACGGTACGATTGCAAACGAAGAACCCACCTTTCGATACGAGCACAAGGTTTAGATCTTGGTCCAAATAAGAATTCCAGTGGTTTGTGGTCCGTTATGAGTTCAAACTCTTTCCCAAAAAGAAAAATGTCAAAATGCTCTACCGCCCAAACTAAAGCTAAAGCTTCTTTTTCAGTCTGACTGTAGCGTCTTTCACAATCAGTTAAAGTCTTATTCCCGTATGCTATTATTCTTGGACCTTTAGAGTCAATTTGTACAAGAACTGCTCCAAGCCCTACAGGGCTCGCATCCGCTATCACTTGTGTTTTGTCATTCACGTCATAGTATCCCAAGGACTCTAATGTCGTTAGCTCTTTCTTTACAACCTCAAATACCTTATCTTGTTCTTTTCCCCAGTAGTCTCCAATATTTGTTTTTTTTTCTAATTTTTTCCGTAATATTTGTTTCAACGATTCAGTCTTTGTCGCCAAATTTGGAATCCATTTATTTAAGTAATTTATCAATCCCAAAAAACTCTGCAACTCCTCAATATTCTTTGGTGCAGTGAATTTTTCGATACTATCTACGTACTTCTTTAAAGGTTTTACCCCTTCGGGTTTGAGCTCATGCCCCAAAAAATTGACTGCCTGTACTTTCCTGATACATTTGTTCTCATTGAGTAAAACATTATTCTCTTTCAGGACCTTTAATAATTTTTCCAATCGCTGATCATGCTCCTCTTCTGTGATTCCATAAACCAATATGTCATCTATGAAATTAACGGTCCCTTCACAGTGAATGATCATTCTTTCTAAGATTTTTTTGAAAGATTTCTGGAGCACACGTGATCCCAAATAATAATCTTTTGTATTGGAACAAACCTTGGGAGGTTATAAAAGTTGTAATGTATCTCGAATTTGGATGTAGCTCAACTTGGTAAAACGCATTCTTAATGTCGAGCTTAGTGAAATATTTAGCCTTGCCAATTTTGGGAAGTAGGTTATCCATAGTCGGAAGAGGATGATTCTCCTTCATAATAGCAGCATTTGCTCTTCTCATGTCGACACACAACCGTAATTCCCCGTTTTCTTTTAGAATAGGTACTGTAGGTGAAACCCACTTAGATGGTTGCTTGACCTCTTCGATAATATCGCTATCTAGGAGTTCTTGTATTTTTTCTTTCACCTTCGTTTCTAAAGGAATCGGTATTCGTCGATATGGTTGGGCTACGGGTTTTACGTTTTCATCAATTGGTATCTCAATTAGAACATCTTTGAACTTAGGGAATTCTCTAGTCGTCACTTGATTAATTCCAACTCCAACTTTTAATACTTCCAACTCCATGGCCGTGTCCTTTCCTAGCAGGTCTCTTGTACCTCCATTAATGACATAAAATATTGCGTTCGTTTCCTTCATTTCCGTTTTAATCAAAGCTCTAAATGACCCTTCAACGTCCAAAGGCGTCTCGCTTCCATATGGAACTAACGTTTTATTTGGCCTGCTTACTTGATCAAACACTTCTGCGCTTTCTTTTTTCAAGTATTCCCAAGTTTTATCAGATATAATGTTCACTTTACATCCAGAATCAACTAGCATATCTATATTAACTTTACCAACTAGACATTTTATAGAGGTATCGTTATCATTAAATATGTTAAATATATATTCAATGCCTTCATCCACACAATTTATTCCTGTATTTGACTTCTTTCTCTTGCTTCCTTGATAATCTCTTCCGTTACCATCCCGCTTATCTCCAGTGTCGGAATCAGTAAACTTCCTTTTTTGAGGTGGTCTAGACTTACAGAATCGTGAATAATGACCGATTTTCCCACAAGCATGACAGCTCTTGTTCCTAGCTCCACATGAAGAATCATTAGAATCGTGTAAACCACTTCCACATCTGTTGCACTTTTTGCTTCTATTTTTTTCTTTCATTTGACTAAGATTATCTTTACGTATTTGGTTTACTTCAATCTTCTTTACATCATCATTGTAATTCTCTAATTGTTGTTTCACAATTTCCAGCGTGTTTGCTTCGGCTATTATCTTTTCAAGTGTAACATCATCACCACTCGTCAGAATCTTCTTTCTCAATTCTACAGATGCACTTTTTTCTGCTATTTGGTCAATTAAATGATCTTCAGTCCTACTAAACTTACATTTAGCGGCTTGTTTCCGCAACCTTATTAGAAAACTTTCAAATTTCTCACCTTCTTCTTGCTTTAATAGGCGAAAAACGTGGCGCTCATACACATAACTTAGTTTTGGCAGAAAATATTCATCCAATTTTTGTAAAGCAATCTGAAAAACGTCGACTCCTTCAGTTGGTTCCACCGACGCCCCAGGTAGATTGTAATAAATATCCTGCAAACCTGAGCCACCTAAAAGTAAAAGTGTTGCGCGTTTCTTTACAGACGTTTGGATCTCAGCCGCTTCCAAGTAAATTTGTAGAGATCTTTTCCATTTCTCCCATGCAAGCCCAGTTGATGATCCACTACATTCCAAATCGAACTTCTCTGGCGCTGGTAAATTGTTACTTGCCATATCAACTTGCTTTGCGCAATATTGGATAAGTTGAACCCTGGATACCCTGAAACGATTTTATTTTTATTTTACTCTTTTACGATCCTATATCTCTTACCTAAGAATCCTAAGAGTTATGCGATAAAACAAACAATCTTAACAGGAAGGGTGCATGTTTTATATTAAATGCGTTGCTATATTAACTAGTGGTCAAAATCAAAACATTCCAATTTAATGGACATCATGGTACTTCCAATTGAATGGATGTCAGGGTACTTCCAATTGAATGGATGTCAGGGTACTTCCAATTAAATGGATGTCAGGGTACTTCCAATTGAATGGATGTCAGGGTACTTCCAATTGAATGGATGTCAGGTTACTTCCAATTGAATGGATGTCAGGTTACTTCCAATTGAATGGATGTCAGGTTACTTCCTATTCTCTAATTTAATAAAGACTTTAACTAATAGCCGCACAGTCGACATAATAATTTCCTCATCCTTGTTCAGTGATAAAATAATTAGGCTTCTTTAACTGTAAGTTAGGTTAACTCGAAAGTCACATTTGAAATTAATTTTCGAACTTTTAATTTAACGGAATCATATAATTTATTCCTTACACTTTTTTTTTTTTTTTTTTTTTTTTTTACGGTACAATATTTTTGTGGCAGTATGGAGATGTTCCTTAGCCCAAAAAAAACAAGCGTCAAAATTCAGGCTACATAATCTGTGCATCAGCTGTTTTTCCACAAATTAGATATTTTACAATGAACTATGATACTACAATTGAATGAAACTTATTACTTCTAGCAAATACTCGACACGTTTTAAACCATGAACAATGCATCGAACCAATTTTGCTGGATTTACATCACATCGAACGGTTCTTGAAAAACAAGGTTATGTCAAAAAATCGCTCAAAATGCAAATATTCTTATGTTTACCTTTTCGCTCCGTCGCCAATGTAGAGATGACCTTTCTTTTATGATGATTATCAACACTTAACACCGGCTCGACCACTACACCCTGCTTAGCAATTACCAGCGTCCACTCTCGCCCCCCGGCTCTCGTGTTGTAGACCATAGACCATAGAGTCCATGCCATAGACGTGGCATTCTAAGCAGTGTGTACACGAGACGGTGTGTACCTACTTATGTATAGATACCCTGACAAACACTACACGTACTACTTTTCAAAATAAAAAGATAATAATAACAGGTGCTATTAATTTGAATTTACGAAATACATTTTGAAAAACAAACGATATTAATCTTACTAAAACAATTCCTTTTTAAAGAATGTCAACAATTTATGGATTCTGAGGTAACTCACAAAATCATTTATTTATTAAAACTTTATTGCACTGTTAGTTGTACAGTCGACAGCACATCAGGTTACCCACTTTTGTTGCAAACTACCCCTTATTACAACTGCATAAGACCCCGCAGTGTTTGCTTTGAAGTTCTGTTGTCAGTACAATTAAAACAAAATTTCTGTTCTGTTTTTAATTCAGAATAATACTGCACATTTACAACGTCAGTAAAGTACTTAGGTATCTTTTTTTATCAAAGGTAAACACTGAATTTAAATTGTTTACCTACGTAATAAGTTTTTCGTATAATTCGTGCAATTTTCTTTATGCTGCTGGTAATACTCGATGGGCACTGACTGAATGTTGATCTCTGTGCTTGCGTAGTCAGTTATTTTTGTTGGTGTGCGTATTTGTCAGTGTAGTAGTGCAAAAACAGCTGTAAATGGTGTCTTTTATCACTTCTAAAACACGCTGATGTTTTGTTAATTATCTCAGAAACTAGCCTGTATTTTTGGACCAAATTTGGTGAGCGTGATCATAGTTATTTATAGATTTCCCCCCGTTGGCTATCGATCATTAGTTTTGTTAGACCCTGTATATTAGCGCAAGCGCACGTTGTACTTAAGCTGCGAACATTATTTGGTGCGGAGTTATGTTTAAACTGTGATAGCTCCTAAGATATTTATTGAAATCAAATAATATAAAGGGCAACTTTGTTCTAAATGAAATGCTCGTGATGATGAATTTATTGTTTTTGATAAGAATAAATACCTGTGTGCATAATACACCTCTAAAAATAATGCATATTTTTTTAACAAATTTATAACATATAAAAGGTAACACAGTAAGTCAACCATAAAAGATAGACATATGCTGTCGCGGACTTTATTATAGAACTCTAAATGCTAAACAATCCTGTCATACATGATTTTTGTGTAACATAGGCGGTTTCCGCAGCGTACGCAGCGGAAGCTCTCAAAAGGAATATCTTTCTCCCGTTTTCGCAACATTTTTCATTGCTACTGTGGTCTTATGAGTCGTATCTTTATGTTATATAGCCTAAAGCCTTCCTCGATAAATAGACTATCCAACGTAAAAATATTTTTTCAAATCGGGCCAGTACCCAGCAAGCACATAACTTGTATATTAACCAAAACAGATACAGAATTATGTCTTGAAGTCATATTAATTCTTTTAATCGTCACTATCCAAATATGAATACTCTATAAAGGCATTTATTTCATCAAATAATGCTTACTGCTATATTATTGTTAGCAAAAAATTGTTACAATGTCAAAAATCTTAAATAAACGTAGAATAATTCTAAATTACAGCTTTTAAAACAGCTTTCAAACTTATACTAAGACTATTATCTTACATTGGTAATTTGAAAAACTTTACGCTTTAAATAAGCATTAATAAATTATTTTATAGTGCTTTTGAACGTATTTTGTTTTTTTTAAAGAACAAAAGCTTTCTAATAGTCCATGGTTGTGTTAATTCAATGCTAGTCCTATATTAACATTGACTTTATAACAAATAATGCGTTTGCTCCGTTTTCTTTCCGATCTCTTCATCTCTACAGTATATAGCTATATTTTGATCGAAATAAAAGTATCGTTAGAACTATGAATAATATTATTATCGTAATTTAAATTTACAAAATAAATATTTAAAATGGCGAATATGTTACCTAGTTTAATAGCAATGGATAAAAAGCCTTGGAAAAAACTAAAAAAACAGGCGGATTCAAAAGAAAACTGAATAAACTGAGTGCCTATACTGATTTTATAAATAATTGGAATAAACAAAAAAATAGCAAAATAATCGTTAGTTTAAGCATTATAACATATTTCTGAAGTGCTGTTATATGGGTGACCTTAATAAGTAAGTGTCTTGTATAGTGCAATACGAGCTTTAATTTTTGTAACGGGCCATATTAAAATTCACAGCACTATTATGCTATCGTCAAATGCCTAAAGCTTTAATTTTATTTGTCGCCATTTGCTTTCCTTTTCCTTTCTTACAAAAAGAATACAAGTCACTATTAGATCTGACTAGACAGGGAATGAAATCATTTGAATTTTGTACAACCTTTTTAAGCTACTTTATTTGTTAAACCTATTGCTAAAGGCTAATTTTTATATTTGTTGAAACTAGGTAATGTTTTCTAAAAATTGTATACTATAATAAAGTATTTTAGCGAGGGCGCGTGTATTCTTTACAAATAACATGTGTATTTCACCCAACAAACTGATGTGCGCAGCTAATTTCACTCAAAACAGTCAGAAATAAAGGCGGTATACTTAATTCCCATTCAATATATATTGATTGTAACATTTAATTATTTCAGGTCCACAACGTTGCACGATATCAACAGCAGAATAAATATATTTTTAAAATCAATAAGATTTTCTTTTTTACAAAGGAAGTAAAACAGTAAGCATTGTAATGAAATTTTAATAACTGATTGCAATTTTAAAAGCTATATATTAACTGTATTAAAGTCGCAAAAAATGTCATTTGTTTATTCCTATGCTCATAACTGACTTTTCAACACACTTGCTCAAAATGACGTTTTTATTCCACCGATTTTTGGCACATAATCATAGATATTAAACACGCGTGCTTTTTCTGTACATTATTGCACTAGTGCCTTTTGTTTATTAATCCAACCAATTTACATTTGTACCCTAGTACCAAGTAGTAAGTACGAAGATTTTTATTTTATTTTTTATTTTTTTTTATTTTTTATTAATTGGAAGAACACAAACGGTAATGTACAAAAGTGTAAAAAAAAAAACATAGTTACATAGTAAGTACACACCAACAACATGTTCCGTAGATGAGTAAGAAACAGAAGTCATAATAGCTTACATTTCAATTATGAGATAAGTTACGAAATTGGATTATTGATAAGTTAAATAAATTTAAGATGGCATTGGAAAATTATTCAAATATAATAAATTACGTTACATAGCACGATATTAAACAGAAAATCAACACAAAAAGAAATGGCTGAGTATTGGTAGAATTTGTCGTCTACAAATGCGGTTGTGACTACTTACACAACTATTATTGTAGCGACAGTACAGTACAACACTATTGTCTATTAGTTAACACAAACAAGTATGATACTATTGTAATTGTGTAGTTATATGATGGCGGTATCATCGCATTTGAGAATATTTATGACATGGTCCTTATATTTACGTGTATCATATTGAAAAGGGTCTACCTCGTGTGCAAACAGTTGATTATAACGTTTTAACATACGATACATTGGCGAGCGCTTTCCTGCATTGGTACGACAAGTGGGTATATGAAATAGGGTTTTGCTATTATTTCTAGTTCGGCGAACAGGAACTCTGTAGCTAATTTTATCCACGAATATTGTGCAATCAATGTGATTATTTAGAATTTTATAAAGAAAAACTGCTTCCAGTTGGATACGTCTCTGTCGCAAGCTAAGAAGACTAAACTTGTCTAGCAGATTGGCATAATTATCACAGTGACGGAAGCATCTATAACTTATCATTTTAAAGAATTTCTTTTGAATTTTTTCTATTTCAGAATCATAAGTCTTATAAAATGGATCCCATATGATCACTGCATATTCTAAAATAGGTCTTATTAAAGTGTGATATAAGTGTAAATATGTGTACGGCCTTGCAAACACCAAAGAGTTTCTAGAAACAAAACCAAACATTCTGTACGCCTTGCATTTAATTGATTCCACATGTAAACTGAACGTGAGCTTAGCGTCAAGAATTACTCCAAGATCCCTGATGCTGACCACTCTTTCGAGGTTAGTGCCGTTTATAGAAAATGTGTGCATTACAGGGTGTCTTTTCCGCGTGAAAGTCATAATTTTACATTTACTAAGATTTAAGTGAAGTTTATTTGCGATGCAGTAGTTATGGAGCGATGTCAAGTCCTCTTGCAAGAGTAAGCAGTCATCTACAGAGCGAATGAGTCTATATATTTTGAGATCGTCTGCGTAAAGTTCAAAATATGAGTGGTTAATACAGTTAACAATATCATTGATATACATTACAAAAAGAAATGGCCCCAGAATGGAGCCTTGAGGCACACCAGATGTGACATTAAACATATCAGATTCAAAGCTGTTCAATACAACTCTTTGCTTTCTGTTATGAACATAAGATGCAAACCATCTCAAAAGTGAACCCTTTATACCATTGTACGCTAGCTTCTCCATTAGTATCAGGTGGTCAACCTTATCAAAGGCTTTTTTAAAATCAGTATAGATGGAGTCGACTTGTTCATTATTGTCCAGGGCTTCATACAAAAAGGAAGTATACAAAGCAAGGTTGGTAGTGGTCGAACGATTACGAACAAACCCATGCTGATTTGGTAATATGTATCTCGATATCATTGGATACAAAGACTGGTGAACCAATTTTTCAAACACTTTCGGCATAACCGAGAGTATTGAAATGGGTCGGTAATTAGTTACATCCGCTTTGCTATGATCTTTGTGAATGGGAGTAATATTTGCTAGTTTCCACCTTTCTGGGAATTGACCGGAATGCAAGCTTTTGTTTAAGATTAGGTATATCGGAAGTGATATCGTCTTCGCAGTATATTTGAGAAAAAGTGGTGGTATTTGGTCTGGCCCAGCTCCTTTGGAGATGTCCAACAATGAAAGTTCTTTCTCGACAGTGCTAAGTAAAATGTGAAGATTGGAAATGTTGTCTCTCCCATCGGCAGTAGTAGTATTCTCCGCTACCAATTTTGCAAGGTCAAGTTGGGACGGTTCATACACTGACTGAAAGAAACGTGCAAACAATGTGCAGATTTCCACAGGATCACTAGATGAAGTATTATTGTATAACATCTTGTCTGGGTATGCACTTTTGTTGCCTTTTTTACTGGATACGTAGCGCCAAAAAGTTTTTACATTTTTTGAGATATCATTTTCTAAGTTGTTTATGTATTTACGAAAAGTAACTGTCGATAACGACTTAAAATTACGGCGGTATAAGGAAAAGAGTTCATAGTGTTCTTTGAGGTGAGAGCGCCGTTTATAGGCAACCCAAGCCTTATTTTTTAATCTATGGAGTCTAATGAGTTCTCTCGTGAACCACATTGGATAAGCAGAAGGTTTTAATATCTTGGAAGGCACATGTTTTTTAATTATATCATAGACATACTCATACAGAACATCCACACACACATTCACGTCATCGCTAGTCAACTCAGTCACCCAATCAATAGCAAGAATCTCCTTATTAATTAATTCATAATCGGCTTTGTGAAAGCAGTAAGCGGAGCGCACTGATTTTGACAAGTACTTATCAGCATTTACTTGTAGGTATGATATAAAAGCTCGATGGTTTTTAACAACAGGTACAAGCGGGATTAGATCATCGCTCATTCGAAGCGGCACACTGCATAATAGCAAGTCCAGCGTTCTGTTGTTTACGTTGCGATAAGAGTTATATTGATGTACATTCAAGATAGGCATGGTATTTAAAAGTGCGACCGAAGACTTAGCATAGTTGTTATTAGGAGCTGGTTTTAGATAGCAACAGTCATCGGTTTTTACCCAGTCAATATCAGGTAAATTGAAGTCTCCTATAATGTATATGAATTCTGGATTTTCACGTAAGTATAGGTCACGCAGCCGCTCAAAATAGGTAATATAAGTTGTTGCCGGCGATTGAGGAGGTATGTAGGTATTTACTAATAATACTTGGGCCGATTTCATAGATCCTACCCCAGCCGGGCCCGCCGCTCGGCGTAACTTTACAGACACCGCGATCGTTTCTGTGCCAGGCACGCAGTCAAACAGTAAACCTGCAGCGCGAAGATCACAGCTCACTGCTATCAGCGCGCCGCCCCCGCTCAGTTTAGATGTAGCATCAAGATCCCTATCGCATCGAAACACATCATATCTACCATCAATGAATTCACTGTTATTTATGCCGGGCGATAGGTTTGTTTCTGTGAAACACAAAATATCGTAATTATATTCTAAAATACTAAAGTGCAACGAGCTTAATTTGGTCCTAAGACCGTTACAGTTTTGGTAGTAAATTGATAGGTTGCTATCCATTTTGTATGTAATCAGTCAATAGAAGTATGTATAAAGAGTTGCTAAAACCCTCGCCATAAAAAATAACAAATAACACTTCATGTGTGCACACGATGTAGCCAACGAAGAATAAATCATGTATAGAGCTATATACAAATTGAATATTTTTATCTGTACTGATAAAAAAATAAGTACGGATTAAAGATCCACAGGCCATGAAACAGAGACTAAATAATCTTATCGAGGTCGCTTTCGGTCTTGATGAACAAAACGGGTGATGAATCTTCTTTTCTCGCCATAATAGTAGCATTTTTAACCCATACATATTTGTATTTCTTAGCGGCACATTTATCCTTTGTTTGACGAAATAACAACTTCCTCTTCAATGTAAGATGTTCATTGATGAATATCTTAGTGAGAGGACCTGTAAGTTGTAACTGCTCTGTGTTTATCCCGGCGCGTTGTTGTTTACTCGCAGCAATAATATTGTCACGAAGCGAGCGAGAATGAAACTTGACGATAACGTTCTTTGGAGCTTGTTTCTCGCCGTGTTCATACCTACGTGCATGTGGGACTCGATGCGCAGATACGATATCGGCTGGGGCAATAGTCAGTTTTAAAACCTTGCCAATGTTTACAATAATACCCTCCAAGTGTTCGTTTTTACGTTCTGGTAAATTACGTATTTCAATGTTTGTTTGTCTCGAATACTGCTCCATGTCATCCAATCGCGTAGATAAAGTACTGTTTTCTAACTTTAGATGGGAAATTTGACTTTGGTGATCGCTTTTTAAGGCTGTTATATCCGAAGGAATGGTGCTAAGATCTTGCATGTAGTTAGCATGTGTTTCAAGGTCAGACACTCTAGTTGTGAGATCAGAAAGTGACGTTTTTATTGTGAATAGATTTGATGACAAGTTCTGAACTTCATTTTGGAGGGTGGTCATGGACAGTTTTAGATCGGCAAGTTCTAAGCTTATTGTTTGCTGTAGGTACTGTTTGTTTAATAACGTCAACAATACTGGACTGAAACTGTACCTTCCACTCGTTGAGCGATTCTGTTAAATCCATGTATAGATCGCTGTCGCTGGAGACGCCAGGCCGCCGCTTTCTAGGATTTATGTATTCGAGTTCCTTATTTACAGTGCTGATATCCGGTGTTTCTGGAGGTGTCCGCTGTAGACTGAAGTTTGCCATAGTCGCTACTCGCTATGTATCACTGAGCACTTCAAAAACAGGACACTTATCAATTAAGTTCAATTTCAATTTCAGACGCTATAATTGTATACGCGATTCGGTTAAGGTTCGCAAGCGCGGGCGGGACACGACCGCGTCCGACAGTAGCCACGTCCGACCTTGAAATTGAAGATGAAGCGATATAATTTAGTCGGGTTATAACTTTTATTTTAGGAACAAAATGTATATATATTCGAAAAATTACAGTATGTATATATTTATTTCAATAAATGGTAAATACAGCTTTATTACTAAAAATAACTCAAATTCATTTAAAATTTTCTGTAATTTGTGTTTTAAACACGAATTGTTACATTTTTAATCTTGGCTGTTGGCCGATCTAGTTCGCGCATTAACCTTGCGCGCGCATCTGTTTCGCGGCAAGAAAAAAAGCAACGCGCCATTTTTCCACAGATTAGTAAGTGCATTTTTCGTAAATAATAGTCGGCTGTGGTGTGATGAAGTTTTGATTAATGGCAAGTGTGTTGAAAAACGTCGTATGAAACACGTGTGCCGTGACCTATTATATACGCGGCTTTCTTATGGCGCACTCGCTTTCGCTCGTGCGCACACAATATCGCCTTGTATATAATGGTCAACTTACAATGACGTAAAAGTATAGACACGTTCTACACCAACATTAAAGCATTTTAAAGTGGCGCAAGGATTACACTATATACGAACGTATAGTTGTGTATTACGACACTAAGCGCTAATAAAGACAACAAATGAGGCATGCCTGTTGATAGAAAGAGATAAATATATAACATCCGTTACGTATTGATTGCTACTGAGCGCTCATTGGCGCGAGCGCGTGACATCTCGCTCTTTAGCCTAATGTCAGCCATAGCTAAATTATGGTAAAGCATGAATAGGTGTTTTAAGTTTTAATACTTTTGAAATGAAAAAACTATACCAATGAATGTAATGACACGTTTTTCTTGTTTCTAACAGTTGCAGCGTAATTGGTACTACTCCTAAACACACAGGAAGGCATTTTTAACAGCAAACGAGAAATAATTTAAGGCGTTGTCGGGACGTATAGCCATAAAGAGAAAGCGTGCCCAACTGAATGCACTCCGGGCAATTACCTGACTTTCGTGTAGCCATTTTCGAGCGCGTAGGTCGTATCTATATAATTTAAAAACATCTTAGTCAACTTAGCACACTTGTATCATAATGTACTATTATTAATGAAGTAATATGATAATTTTAATGCTATCAAATAGTGTTTATATGACTCAACGCTGTCTAAAGGGGGGGCCCAAATTTTACTTAAAAGAGTCGTACAAAAGAAATACAGCCGATATACGATTTGGTTATAATGCTTTGTACATGAACTCGTGCTATCATAAGTTTGTTAAAATGGTGTTGTGTGCTTGCTGGGTAGTTTCTGAGATTAGCGCGTTCAAACAAACAAACAAACAAACTCTTCAGCTTTATAATATTAGTATAGATGTATTTACAAAAAAAAGTATTTAAGTATTATATCCGTTGTCTGGCACCCATAACACAAGCTTTGAGTAGCTTACTTTGGGACTAGATGGCGATGTGTGGGAATGTCAAAAGAATATTTATTTATTTATTATTATTTATTAATAGTAAAAATAAAAATTATATAATAAAACACGCTTTAATAGCAATCGAACTAAAGAGTAGTAAATATTTTTTGTTTAAGACAGTTTGTGTTACTGCAATATTAAATTCAACAATCAATTATCATAATTAATTCAGAATAAGATTAATATGAATATTAAGATATAAACAAAAATTCAAATAGAGTGAAAAAGCGTTGGGTGCTTGATATCGAATGTGAGGTTTATTTTATTTGTTACTGTTTGCAATATCAGAAATATTATAATAATAAGATTATGCACCCCACGCTTTTTCACTTTATTTGATTTTTTGTTAAAAACGTGTTAATAAATTAATAAGATCAAATATATTAAAGATATAATAGCCAATTCATTAAATTTCATAAACATTAAAATAATCATAGTCAAATAACATTATTTAAACAAAAAATAATAGACATAAAAATTAAGATTCATTGCTAACTTTTCCTATCAAAATAAACAATTTAAAACATCAGGAATCTGGATCTGGGTCTCTTAATTAATATACTTGTCAAAATTTTGAAATAAATGTCCCTAATACAATTATACCCATTCAAGAATGAAGCTTTATTACAGACACGCGGCTATCCGATCAGTGTCGTATATAGGGACAATCCGGCCTGCTGGCTATCATGGCCAGGACGGCATCGGAGCTGGCCCGCACCCGGCGCACCAGCGACGCGCACCGCTTGCGAACACACGCTTGGAAGCAGTCGGTGCGCGCCGCCGCGAACGTGCTCGACGCGCTGCAATGCCGGGGCAGCCAACATCGTCCTGAACGCATTGTTGAATTGAACGCGAATGGAGTTGTATACTCTCTTTGTATAGCACATCCACAGGCTTCACGTGTACAGCGATGTGTAGTACGCTCGGAAGAGTGTCTTCACTCCGTCAGAGCATCGCGCAAACCTGCGTGCTAGAAAATTAGCTCTTTTTGATAGAGCCCTCCGTTCGCGTTCAATATCATCATGATCCCTGAGATCCTCCGTGACCGAATGTCCCAAGTACTTAAAGCTGAGCGCCTTCATACATTATGGTTTTTTTGCCATATTGTGTTCTGGGTGATATAAGCTGAATATTGCTGGATCTTCGCAAGGATCGTTTCTGATATTGCGATTTTGTGATAAAAGATATTTGCGTTAGAATAGTTTTGGTTTTGATTTTACGTATAAGTAAACATGTATTATATTTATATATCTGAGATAATGTCATTAAGCCAGTTTTTTTGTAAACTTCGGATGTTGGAGTCAGGTAGTCAAAGTGGAACAAAAGCTTTATGATTTTATTTTGCGCTGTTTGCAGTTTTTTCAGGTTTGTTTTTGCTGCGCTACCATACAACTCAATTAGGTAATCTAGATGAGGTTTCACTAAGGCATTATATATTGTATAGCGAACTGATTTTGGAAAACAGCGTACGGTACCACGAAGAACATACATCAGGCTTACCAGTTTTGCACGAACTTTTTCGATATGAGGTTTCCAAGATAGACGGCTGTCAAGTATGAGACCGAGATATTTTTCGGACGTTACTTGGGTCAAGATTTCATTATGTATAGCGAGTGGCTCAAAATCAGATATACATTTGTTTTTAGCACTGAAAATAATGTAATTAGTCTTGGCTATGTTTAAAGTTAGCAGATTAGACTGAAACCATGTGTATAATGTATTCAGATCCTCTTGAGCCTCTTTGGCTATGGTTATTATGTTAGTGCCAAAGTAAAATAAGCATGTGTCGTCAGCATACAAAGAGACATCCCCTTTCAAACCCAACTCATCGATGTTATTTATATAGATTAAAAACAATAGCGGGCCAAGGATAGATCCCTGTGGGACTCCGTATGTAATTTTTTCTGCATCGCTGCTAGTGTCATTAATTTTTACAATTTGATGTCTGTTTGTAAGATATGACTGAATCATCTTGAGCACAGTGTCTCTGGTACCGATGGAGTGCAATTTTTGTATTAGCAATTTGTGGCTTATTGTATCGAATGCTTTCTTTAAATCGACAAAAACTCCATGGACTATTTGCTTTTCGTCAATTTTCAGCTTAATATTTGTGACAAGGTCTGTACACGCGGACAAAGTATTAGATTTGGGTCGGAAACCATATTGCTTGCTAGAAAAAAAATTTATGGAATTGAGGTACTGTTCCAACTGGTTGTAAATTACTCTTTCGTAAATTTTAGAAATGATTGGTAGAACAGATATAGGTCTGTAGTTGCTCACATCAGTTCGGCAACCTGACTTAAAAATGGGACTGACTTTTGCTACTTTAAGTGAGTTAGGAAAGCTGCCACTTTCCAAAGACTTGTTGATGCAATTAGTAAGTTCTTCTAGGATAAGAGTTTTGACAATTTTTATAGTTTTAGGACTGACACCATCCAGACCACAACTTGTGTTAGAATTTAGTTTATTAATGATTTTGTTTATTTCGCTAGTAGTAGCTGGAACAAAGTTAGAGAAAACATTTTCAGATTTGTTTGATTGATCAATTTGAGTATTTGATATTGAATTACTAGCGCGATGAATTTTATTGGCCAACACAGAACCTATGCTTGCAAAAAAAGAATTGAAACATTTGCAGATCTCATTAAGATTGGTGGTTTCACCTGCATTTGTTACAATTTTGGTAGGAGCTACGTTACCTTTAACTTTATTATTATTGAGATTGTTTATAAGTTTCCACATTTTAAGAGGCTTGTTTACATTATCTTTAAATAGTTTTAGGTAATAGTTTGACTATGTTGTTTGTATATAATTTTGAACTTTTTTTCTTTCCTTTAAGTACTGTTCTTTGGCTTCATCGTCATCGGGGTTTCTAATAGATTTATATCCTAGTTCGTTTCTTGTATTTATTGCTTTGATTATGTCGCTATTTATCCAGTCTTTGTTCAGTGGGTTTGTCATCTTAGTCTTTTTTACTTTATTTTTCTGAATAACTTCTAGTAGGGTTTCTTCTAATTTATCGTATTCACCATTACACTCACTAATTTTCGTGAGACCTAAATCTTGAATCAATTTGTTATAATCAATAGTTTGATATTCGATTTTTTTGTTATCTTCTGGTTTAAGTCTGTTGATTTCAAGAGTAATCAGTTTGTGATCAGACAATACAGATTCGATAATGCCAAAGTGGTATGTGTGATTTTTTATATTTGTACAGACATGGTCTACAATAGTTTTGGTAGTGGATGTCTCTCGCGTGCAATACGTATGGTCAATTTGATTGAGTATGGTAAATCCATTTTCCTTCAATGTTTGTTAGTAGGCTGTGATTGACTGCTCTCTATTAAGTAGATTATAATTAACGTCACCAAAAACTATTGCTCTATTTCTATTGCAAAGTTGCAAAGAATAGGTCTCGAGAAAGTTAGGGCTACTGGTCCTACCTGGTTTATAGATAGCACATACGTCTAGAGAGAATTTGTCAAGGTGGACCCATAAAAAGTGGTTGTCATTTTCATAAAGTTCACCGATGTAATTGTGCTTCAGACTGTTGTGTACAAATATCGAAACACCACCTCCTTTCATGTCACTTCGGAAATAATAGTAGTGGGGTATAGCTCGACAGTTGCAGATTTTGGGCTTCCAATCCAGATTTGATCCAGGTTTCCAAAAGCACTACGACGTGTATTTGATGCGTTGTAGATTTAATTATGCACTTAAGTTCATCTAGTTTTCCTGATTTCATAATGCTTTGCATGTTTCCATAAAAGAATTTCAGTGATTTACGATTGTGATCCAGGTCTGAGTAGTTAGTTACTATTTGATAAGTTATAATATCTTGCGGTCGAGTCTAAGATGACTGTGTTAGTGTTTTGGAGAATTTTTAATTATTTTTGGGATTCCTTTGATAAATTTTATAACAAGATCTTTTTCACCCGCATCCGTTCTTTGCTTTAATTCATATCTTAAGCTTTCCATCATTTTTCTCTGACATGGAGTCTCATCAGAAAATATTTTGAGCTTATTTGAGTTAGTATGAATTCTTTTTTTGTTTCGTAGAATCAGTTTCGGCGTTTCTGATGTATAAAAACAAGCTTTGATTGGTCGAGATTTTTTACAATCATACTTGCCAATTCTTATCACTTTAGTCGATTCTGCATAGTCGACGGATATCGATTTAATAAGGCTATTAACTTGGGTCATATCATGGTTGCGTCTTTCTTCTGGGTTTTTAGAAGTTATTTCGGCTATTCCAAGTATTAAGAGGTTTTTTTTCCCTCTGTAGGCGTTCGTGGATCTCGGAGATCACATTCTCACAAGTAGTTGGCATGTTCTGGTTGACACTACCGGTCTTCAATGTATTAAGTTGGCTTTCTATTGTTTGGATTCTTTTATTAGCGTCTATATTAAAAGCTGAGACGGTAATGAGCTGCTGTTTAAATCGGCACTTTTCTTCTGCTAGGCGATCTGTTGTTAGTTTCATTTCCTTAACTTGGTCTTTTATTGATGATATATCCTGCGATATAGTATTCAATTTTTCGCTTTGGGATTTAGACATACTAGTAAGTAATGCCATTATTCTAGCTGCGAAGGCATCGAATTTGGCATGCAGGTTTTCTTCTGAATGTTTTCTTTTGTGCCGGAAAGTCACTTGCTTTAAAATCTGAGTCCGTGTCGTAAGATACAACTTGTCTTAAATCTGGCTGCGACCCGCTGTTATTAGCAATATGGGACCGGCCCGCTATCAGGCGGTCGCTATTGCCACTCATAATTGGTACCTTTGGCGGCGAGTGACGTACGTTCATTCTTGATCGGAGTAAGTTGCACGATTGAGTGAGACGAATTATCGCAGCCCGTCTTGTTTACCCAAGGGGGTGAAGAGCAAGTCCCACGCAGTAAGGCGATCCAGTAACAGCTTATAACACTTTTTGTTTTCTGTCGATAATGGTCTTTAACTAGTGCACCGTTATGTTATCTTCACTTTGAATAAAAGTTTATTATTTCTGTAAATTTTGCGCTCACGTCCGCTCCGTACACTTTCTTAAGTAACACCATATCGTCCGCGTAATTCAAATTGTTTACACATACATCATCAATATGGCAGCCGACATGACGACTGCTCAGTTCAACGATTAGTGCATTAATATATAAATTAAACAGAGTTGGCGATGTCAAACCACCCTGTCTAACACAGCATTGGAGCTTATACGACTCCGATACCGCGTCCGCCCACCTGACATAGTTTGTCTGATGCCCATACCAGTACTTAAAAACATTAATCACTTCCTGTCGTAATCCAATACTATCAAGTTTTATCCATAGCAAGTTAAAGAGAAGAATAAGACACCAAGTCAAAGGCTTTGGACAGGTCGAGGAAACATGCATGGACTGGAGTTTTACGCTTTGTGTAGTACTTACTGGTGTGCTTAAGGCACAAAATTTCACTTTCCGTTGACAGTTAGGCATAAATCCGAACTGATTGTCATGCAGGTTTGAGTATTTACTCAATTGAGCGTTAAGCACATCGTCAAGCACCTTAGCAACAATAGTGGCTAAAGAGATCGGCTTATAATTATTTTTGTCAGCCAGATCACCCGTTTTATTTTTCATATATAAAAAGTTTTTTTTTATATAAAGTCGGTAAGTATCAAGACAAAATATTTCACGGTAACCGAAAATTCGACTAATTTTGTATGAGATGTATCTTTTAAAATATCTCAGGAGCGTACCTACTAGAACAGCGGAGCTTGCGCAGAACCTTCCAATGAGCTAATATGATCGAAAAGTATGCTAAAAGATGATCGATTTGAACAGAAACGACAAACTAAAACTTTTTAAACTGAGATTTAATACGACAAATATTCAATGTCTACTGTAGGTGAAAACGCAAAAATAATTGCAAACCGAATCCCTATTGCGAATTTTTTGAAGTGCAACAATTTCGGTCTACACAAACGAGGTGTCTACGCAACGGGTTCGATGCGACGGTCAATATAAAGTCGGTAAGTATCAAGACAAAATATTTCACTGTGACCGAAAAAGTGTAAAATTCGACTAACATTGTATGGGATGTATCTTTTAAAATATCTCAGGAGCGTACCTACTAGAACAGCGGAGCTTGCGCAGAACCTTCCAATGAGCTAACAGTAGGGGATTATTGGGCATTCTAAAACAGTTTTTTTACATCATCAATCTCACTGTCGTTCGATCAATAATGTAAAAAAACTTTTTTAGAATGCCCAATAACCACTTTGCGAATCGCGTACCTACTGTAATAATAGATACATAAATTTCACTGCTTAGTTTAAATCAAGGTTTTAATTTATTAACACTTCTGATTTTAAATCATTTCGTCAAAATCCGTCAACCAGGACGGTCGAGTAAATAATCAGATATGTGATTTCTGAAACAAAAAGAATCCCTAAAATTGGAATGCATTTGCCCTCTAACAACAAATGAGGAACGGCGTCATGGAAATTTATTGCCAAATACTATACGAAGCATTGTTTGCGGACCATCAAATTGTGGAAAGACTAATTTAGTAATAAGTCTATTGCTACATCGGGATGGACCACGTTTTCGCAACTTATATGTGTACTCGAAGTCTTTGTATCAACCTAAATATGTTTTTTTAGAGAAAGTTTTGGAGAAAGTTCCAGACACATCTTACAACAAATACAGCCACAATAGTGAAATTTTAAGTCCACACGAAGCTTTGCCTGATTCTATTATAATATTTGACGACGTAGCATGTGAAAATCAAAACAATATCCGTGATTATTTTGCAATGGGTCGTCATAAAAGCATTGATTGTTTTTATATTAAAAAATACCTAAGCAGTTAGTAAGAGATAATGCTAACCTCATCATATTATTTAAACAAGACGATATTAATCTAAGACATCTTTACGATGAACATGTAGGGTCTGACATACTTGGTCTCAGTTTCGAGAAATGTGTTCAACTGTATGGAGCAAACAGTACAGCTATCTCGTCATCAATAAGGATTGTGATCGAAACAAAGGCTGTTACAGACAAAAATTTGATACATTCATAGTATTGGATTGAAGTTATATATAGCTGTTACATACGTCCCTTCAGATCAGTTAACTTTGAGAAGTTAAGCAGTGTGGAATCACTACAAAGGAGCGGAACCTCAAGGAAGAAATCGTAAAGTCTGCGTCTGCTGTAAAGAGAAAGGTAGAAATTATAAAAGATTTAAGAAACAGAAATGATAAGGCACTAGTAACAATATTTAAACCTATTATGAACCCACTCAAATTATTAACCAGTAAAACTGGTGGCAAACGCTGCATCGGCGAAAACGAAGAGCAAAATAAATTAGTTAAAAGAAGTAGACAATCGGAAAGCGAGTCGTCAAATACTTCTGCAGAGGATTTTAATTACTTTAATTCAGCAGTTGACGATGAAAGGAATTCAGATAATGAAGAAAATGCAGATGTTTGTAAGACATCTAACGACACCCTCACCACATCATCTTGTGAGGGTCAGGATGATCATGAAAACTCATTTAAATCTCTTCAGTCTTCACCAAGCATTAACAATGATACTTTATCGTGGTCGATGTCATCTGAAGTAATGAAAGAAAATATACCTTATGTTGTAGGAAATGTAAAGGGAAAACTTATGCTCGGCAATACTCGTGTTTATGACGATGATCGTATTGTGAAAATTGGAAACCGAAGCTTGAAAAAAACTCCTGGCATCAAAGAATTGTTGTATTAAAAACACCGGACTTAGATGTAATAACAGACGAAGATTTGCAAAATTATAAATGTATACTCATGGATACTAATGCACACAAACGTAGTTGCGATCCATCCAAACCATTAAACAATAACAAAGGATTTAAATATATGCATTTAATCAAACCGTTGTTTAAGAAGAAGAATACAAGCAGTGTTGAAAGTCTATTGATATTTTAAAAGAAGTTAAGAAGGATACAGATTTGGTTTATTGGGATGATCCAAACGAGTTAGTGGAAAGATTAAAATTGCTACTTGGATCATGGGCAGCTGGTAACACTGGAGTGAATAATGAAATTTATGCAATAATCGAAGAACTGCATAAAGCGGGCATATTGAATGACATCAAATATATAAAGCTGCCGTCAGATAGAATGAGCAGTACAATTAAGCTACAGAAGCAAACAAGACGGCAATGAACATAGACAAATTTGGTCATCATGTTCATAAGCGTTTACGACTATCTGAATTCACTGATAAACTTACAGACGCATTAGTAAGGTCGGATGTAGGTGATTTTGATTTGAAATCATCCCGATTGAGAGAATTACAATTACCGGAAAAAGAAGATGAAGCTGTGAATAAAAATACGTAGACCATTGTGTCAAGGATCTGCAAAATGAATTGAAAACTATTCAAAGTCATATCAAGAATTACCTTGACAATTTAGAAAAATTAACTACTATTAATTTGAGGACATTGTATTACACAAAAAAAGAAATTGATCGCATGATAGCACCCAAACCTGCTAAGAATGAGTAAACAAGATATAGTGAACGAGCTTCACAAAGCAGCTAGAAGAATTTTTTCACGTCGTCATACCATCATCAAAGGAATAGATGATTTATGGCAAGCTGATCTTATAGATTTTCAAACATTTTCTTCGGTTAATAAAGGACATAAGTATGTTTTAGTAGTGATAGATACTTTATCAAAATATGTATGGGTTAGACCGTTAGAATCTAAATCTAAATCATGTGTTACGAATGCAATGCATAGTATATTATCTAAATCAAAAAGAAAGTCTAAAAATTTACAAACAGATTTAGGTACAGAATTTTACAATGATTCATTTAAACAGTTAATGAAAAGTAACAACATAAACCATTATTCAACATATTCTGTTAAAAAAGCATCCATAGTAGAAAGAGTTATAAGAACAATGAAATCCCACCCTTACAAAATATTTAGTCTACGCGGACAATATCAGTGGTTTCAAAATAATTTAGACTATGTTGTGCATCACTATAACAATACGTTGCACCGCATCACAAAGTTCAAACCAATCAATGTTAATCGATCAAATGAGAATCTAGTTAAGTCTAACATTATGAAAATCCAAAAGCCATATATGAAGGTTAGAAAAAGTTCAGCCTTTCAAGTTGGTGATTTTGTTCGTATTAGTAAATATAAAGGTGATTTTTATAAAGGTTATAGACCTAATTGGTCCACGGAAATATTTCGCATCGTAAAAATTAATCAAACATGTCCCTTAACATATTTAATAGAAGACAAACACAATCAAAATATTCTAGGCTCTTTTTACAGATACGAGCTTCAAAAAACAAATTTTCCAGACCTTTATCTAATTGAAAGAGTCAGAAAGAGAAAAGGAAACAAACTATTTGTAAAATGGTTAGGACTAAGTGATCAAGAGAATAGTTGGATAAAAAAAGTGAATTACTGGTGTAAATTGGTATATAAATAACATATAATAATGTTATGTTCACATTTTATGACTATCAATGAAAGAAGGCAGTGGTTATATTAATAACTTGATAGATCATTTACCGTTTGAGTTACATTTACCTGGATATCAATTTTGTGGTCCCGGAACCAAACTTCAAAAACGGATTCTAAAAGGCGTTCGAGGGGTTAACGAATTAGATAAAGCTTGCATGCACCACGATATCGCCTACACTAGTAAAGATTCCGGAGCTCGACGCAAAGCTGACTTAGAACTTTTAAGTATGGCTAAAAGAAGGTTGAAATCCAAAGATGCTGGTAAAGGAGAAAAAATTGCTTCATGGATAGTAAAGAATGCTATGAAGGCAAAAATTATGGCAGGCAGTGGTATGATATCGTTTAAGAAAGGTATAAAAAAAATACATTCCCAATTGAAAAATCTAAAATCAAAAGACCACAAATCTGCTATAAAGTACGCCTATGCAGCTGCAAAGAAACTATTTAATAACAAGAAAGGAATACCTTTGCCACGTTTTATTCCTCTTCCAAAGTGTGGAGGTCTACTACCACTTATTCCCATATTTGCGGGATTGTCTGCATTAGGTTCACTAGCAGGCGGTGCAGCAGGTATAGCCAAAGCTGTAAATGATTCCAAAGCTGCACAGAAAAGTCTTCAGGAATCTGAGAGACACAATAGAACGATGGAAGCGGTAGCTCTTGGAAAAGGGTTATATATCAAGCCTCATATAAATGGAGCAGGTTTATATCTCAACCCATCAAAAAACTGAATAAGCGGCTACCTAGACATGCGCTCACAAACCTTGATATATCAGAACATGCTAGTGATATTCCTTACTTTCGAGGCGTCTACATGAGAGATACATTACCTATGAAACCTAGAAAGATAGAGTGTGGAATATTGAATTTGGATAGCAATATAAATCCAGGTACACATTGGGTAGCCTTTGTAAAGCAAAACAATTACGTAGAATATTATGATAGTTTCGGTAATTTAAAACCACCTTAAGAGTTTATGAAATATATGCATAACTTGCCTATGAACTACAATTATGTGAGACACCAAGCTTACGGCAGTACTAACTGCGGTCATTTGTCTATAAGTTTTTCAAAAATTATTGGAAAAAGCAGTTGAAATTTATAAAATTATTTTGCTTTAAATTTCCGCGAAGCTACGCCGGCGCAGGCAACTAACTACACGAACCGTCACCGCGTTTAGTATTAGTTCAGGCAAATGCAGGATGCACCACCCGCCCTCCCTCAATACGCATGCGGCACAGCTGATGCAATTAATAGTACCCAACACCAACGTGCAAAAAACCTCGACGCGTTTCGCCACTACACGTGGCATCCTCAGGAGATGTTGTCGCCTCGGCGGAGCACGGACGACTGAACTGTGTCGACTGGCGAACAGGCCTTTTATACTTTCCGTCCACTAATGAGGTGACGTAATCGTTGTCACGGAAATTTGAAAATGAAGTTAATCCGTTGGTAGTTGACGGTTATTATTAATAGATTGTTGATTTGAAAATATATTTAGAAGTGGAGAGGCGGTATAACTGACCTGTTCGTTTAACAATGTAAGCGTATTATCTTTATTATGTTTTATTATTTCTAATTGTTCCAAAACGGATAGTTTCAAGCCTTTTTCACAAGTATGAAGGACAGAAAATGTATGATTATCAGGGATAATCATACATTTTCTGTCCCTGATAATCATACATTTTCTGTCCTTCATACTTGTGAAAAAGGCTTGAACTAATGAGGTGACGTAATCGTTGTCACGGAAATTTGAAAATGAAGTTAATCCGTTGGTAGTTGACGGTTATTATTAATAGATTGTTGATTTGAAAATATATTTAGAAGTGGAGAGGCGGTATAACTGACCTGTTCGTTTAACAATGTAAGCGTATTATCTTTATTATGTTTTACACGGATACAAAACGGATAGTTTCAAGCCTTTTTCACAAGTATGAAGGACAGTCCCTGATAATCATACATTTTCTGTCCTTCATACTTGTGAAAAAGGCTTGAAACTATCCGTTTTGGAACAATTAGAAATAATAAAACATAATAAAGATAATACGCTTACATTGTTGAACGAACAGGTCAGTTATACCGCCTCTCCACTTCTAAATATATTTTCAAATCAACAATCTATTAATAATAACCGTCAACTACCAACGGATTAACTTCATTTTCAAATTTCCGTGACAACGATTACGTCACCTCATTAGTGGACGGAAAGTATAAAAGGCCTGTTCGCCAGTCGACACAGTTCAGTCGTCCGTGCTCCGCCGAGGCGACAACATCTCCTGAGGATGCCACGTGTAGTGGCGAAACTCGTCGAGTTGTTGCGTGTAGTGGCGAAACGCGTTGAGTCGCGTTTTTTGCACGTTGGTGTTGGGTACTATTAATTGCATCAGCTGTGCCGCATGCGTATTGAGGGAGGGCGGGTGGTGCATCCTGCATTTGCCTGAACTAATACTAAACGCGGTGACGGTTCGTGTAGTTAGTTGCCTGCGCCGGCGTAGCTTCGCGGAAATTTAAAGCAAAATAATTTTATAAATTTCAACTTAATAATGGATTTCCGCAAAGTAACGCCTGATTCCATTAATTATTGGAAAAAGCATTTATATAATAAACGAAATGAATAAGTGTGTCAGTTGAAAAATGTCTTTCACTGTGTCTACGAGTATAACTGGGAGAGGAGCCTCTTTAACTACAAACCATTCTCCAACGTTGGAACTCTCAGTGTAAGATCACTTAGTTATAACTAAGTAAAGTTAGTTCCGAAATGTATCAATAGATGGCGCTATGCCTAGTTAACTTGCACTCACGAAGTTTTTGGTTACACTCGTATATAGTAAATTGGATGTAACTTATTTTGACTATCTGTCGAGACAATAAACCGTTGTCTGCGAAGTTGGCTTTTATTTAGCAAAGCAACCTAGCATTCCCTCGACTGTGACCTGTCAACCTGGCGGTTGTACATGGTCCTTCGAGTGCCGGGAAGGTGTGCCAGACCTATACCGGAGGCGGAAGTCGTTCTGACGGTGACGCATTTTTGGAGCACTAGGCGGTGTCGTGTGGTGATACCAGGAGTGGTACTCTGATCTGGTGGAGGAGTAGCATCCTGAGGAGTGGTGCCGCTGCAGAGGAGGTCCAGACTTGGTGGTGAATCCGGCTGGGGACTTCAGGCGGCGCAGAGCAGAGGTGAAGTCAGGATCAAGTTCCGGTGCGGCACGGCACGGGTGACGTCAGATCGAGTTCGGGTGACGTCGGGCGTCACGTCACGAGTGAGTGCAAAGGAGAAACTGTGAGTGCGTTTATATTTTTGTCAAAACAGAAATAACTTTTAAAAAATATATCTCAGTGGTTGGTGATTTTGAACAAGGAAATTGGACCATATGTCTTAGAAGAAATTAACTTTGAAGATTTAGTGATTATCGTTGTATTAAGATTTTGGACAGAATAATTTTAAGTTAGTTAAGGGACTTAGAATAATTAAGAAAATTTGGTTCATACGGGGAACCTATGCCCGATTTTAGTGAAAGTATTTTTAATGTCAAACACTTAGATTTTTTTAAAATAATTTTGCATGAACTTAGTTTATTTTTATTGAAATCGTTAGAGTAGTTTTTTTAATTGCACTTGTTAAAACGTTAAATTTTTAATTAGCTTTTTTTTATTAACTGTCCAGTCACTTTTTTATTGCCATAAGATTTACTATATTTTTCAAATATGGAGGCTGAATTATCGGTTCAAATGGACAATCAAGGAAGAATTGTTAAGGCTTTGGAAAACTTTAAAAATTATCCTTTCCATTGGACAATTATTTGGATTAACTGATCCAGATAAAATCCAGCCTAAACTGGTAGCTTGAGCAAGAAGCGATCCATCAGGTCCCTTTTTGATACCTTCTTGGATTATCTGGCTGAAAACCTCCGCACCTAATAACAAATCTATTTTATTAGGCCGGTTGTAATCAGGATCGGCAAGTTCCATTCCTTGGAAGTCTGAAAAATCAATTTGATCTATTTTCCTACTAGGGAGGAAAGTAGTTATCGACTTCAGAACATAGGCTTTTACTGTTACACTCCAGTTAGGGTTCACTCGTGACATGATTTTAATAGTCACCATGGCTTTGGATACCAGTCCTTTGTCTCCTCCCACTCCTAAAAACTCTCCTTGGATGGGAGTTTTTCTCAATTTCAAGTCACTCACTGCCGCTTCTGTGACAAAGTTTCCCTGAGAACCTTGATCTAAGAAGGCTCTCAACACATGATTGCTTCCATTTTTCGACTAAGCATTCATTAGCGCCGTCGCTAACAATACTTGTTTTATGTTACCTGTCGAAAAACTACAAGCAACCATTGTTGAATTACTCTTGGTAGAGCCACCTGCCTCACAATTAGGCCCTGTTTTTCCCAGTGGACTATCAGTTCCCTCTGACTCAACCTTGGCAACCTTAGAATGTGCGTTCTCTGCATTTTTGGGATCCAAAAGCGTGTGATGTTTCCGATGGCATAACTTGCATTTTATATTTAACTGACAAGTTTTCGCCCCATGGTTAGAACCTAGACATATGAAGCACAAATTGTTAGACTGAACGAAATTACGACGATAGTCAACAGCTTCACTAGCAAATTTCCTACAAGCACTCAATTTGTGTGCCTCTGAGCAAAATGCACATTGAATTTTATTTGTTGTGTGCATAGTTTTTTAGGTTAGTTTTTTTTTTTTTTTTTGAGACAGTAGTTGATGATTATAAAGAGTAGACATGGAGTTTTGAAACAATTTGCTATCGAACCAGTGGCGCTATTGGTTTACGCCTGCAAGTCCAAATATTTATACATATCATCATAAAATTAAGATATTCTTACATGAGACAATGAAGGAGTTTTTTATTTATTTATTTATTTATTTATTAAGAAAACCAACTGCGTAATGTACAATATTTCTTATCTAGTGCTTATGCTATGAGTAAAGCTAATTACAGGCTTCCCTTAATTTTACGTTCAGTATAGGACGTGAGACAAAAACTCAATAATACAGTGCACAAAAACACAATAGTACAGTGCGACATAAAGTGCACTTGTAGGTAAAGAAAAGAAAAGATCAATTTGTGACAAAACTTCCTCTCGCATGTCCAAATACGCGATAACATTGGCAAGCGTGTTGAAATTTTCATGTACATCTTCTTTAATTTTAAGTTTACATAGCGAAACGCTGATTTTATAAAAACAAAACCGAATCACATACACATTACATTCCTACATTTACACACACCTGCCACTTACAATATCAAATTAGTGTTACGAGCAAGTTTACATTTAGAATTAACAGAGATAGTATTTAATATGCATTGTTGACGATTCTAAACGCTTTTTGTTTCACTATATTTTTACTGTGAGTGAACATGTCAATATCTTGAAAGTTGTCATTATAAGTCTGCAGTAGTCGAGGGATGGGTGAGTTGCGTGCATAGTTAGTACTCGCGTCGGGTGCTATAAACAATGGAGGGGTCCGCCGACGGTTGCGCCAGGTTGGTACGTTATACCTTATACTTTCAACTAGTTCTGGGCAATCCACATTACTCTTTACTATATCGTAAAGTAAACACAGATCCAATATCTTTCGCCTGTCTTTGAGTGGAGTTAGGCCGTATTGATCACAACTTTCTTTATTCGTCATTGGCTCTGGTTTTGGAAAACGGTATTTTAAATGACGTATCAAAATTTTTTGCAGACGCTCCAGACGGTCCGTGTATGTAGCATATTGCGGATTCCATATAGGACTAGCGTATTCAATTAGGCTACGTACATAGGCGAAATATACAATTTTAATAGTTTCGACATTCTTAAAATGCTTGCAAGTTCTTATTACAAAACCTAGATTTTTGTAACCCTTGTCAACTATTTTATCAATATGATCTCCGAGAAGCATTTTATCGTCAAAATGCACACCCAGATCTCTAACCAGAGAAGTTCTGCGAATAGGTATGCCGTCGAAGTTATAGGGGTAAATGGTTGGAGATGGTTTACGAGTAAAAGTGATGCATTCACATTTATTTATGTTGACCGTGATATTATTTCTTTTGTAATAATCAGATAGCCTATCAAGGTCTGATTGTATCATTAGACAATCTTGGTTACTATTTATTTTCATAAATATTTTTTGTCATCCGCGTACATTAGGTGTCGCGCTGATGTGAAACACGACATAATGTCTGCTACATAGACATTGTAGAACAACGGGCCCAAATGGGATCCTTGTGGTATTCCCGTAGGGATACTAATAAAATCTGATTTATAACCCCCCATAACAACAGCTTGAGATCGATTGCTCAAGTAGGATTTAATCCACCTGAGCAAATCGCCATGTATACCCATCCTGTATAGTTTGTGGATTAGAGTGTCGTGATCCACACGGTCAAACGCTTTCTCGAAATCCGTGTAAATCACGTCAATCTGTCCTCCCCTGTCCATATTATGTAAAACATAATTCGAAAAGCATGCTAAATTGGTAATTGTGGATCGGCGCCTTAGAAAGCCGTGTTGTGTGTTGGGCAGTTCTTTACTTAAGACTGGGTATATAGCATAAAAAACTATTTTCTCAAAGACTTTACCAACTGTATTTAATACTAGCGGTCCCCCGCGACTTCGTCCGCGCGTTTTGAGTTTGCTCCCTCCCCTCCCGTCGCAGCGTGATGTTTTATATCCTAAAGCCTTTTTCAATAAATAAGCTATCTAACACAGAAATATTGTTTCAAATCGGTTCAGCAGTTCCTGAGATGAGCGCGTTCAAACCAACAAACTCTTCAGCTTTATAATATAATTAGCGCAAGCGCACGTTG
Source organism: Pyrausta purpuralis (assembly GCA_963924145.1). NCBI lineage: Eukaryota > Metazoa > Arthropoda > Insecta > Lepidoptera > Crambidae > Pyrausta > Pyrausta purpuralis. The sequence continues at coordinate 26,607,675 of OZ001657.1, forward strand.
TACTTGAGCTGCGAACATTATTTTGGTGCGGAGTTATGTTAAAACTGTGATAGCTCCTAAGATATTTATTGGAATCAAATGATATAAAGGGCAACTTTGTTCTAAATGAAATGCTCGTGGTGATGAATGTATTTATTTTGATAAGAATAAATAACTGTGTGTATAATACACCTCTAAAAATGATGCATTATTTTTTTACAAATTTATTAACATAAAAAAGGTTGTAGTAAGTCAACCATAAAAGATAGACTTATGCTGTCGCGGACTTTTTTATAGAACTCTTAATGTTGAACAATCTTGTCATACATGGTTTTTGTGTAACTTTAGCGGTTTCCGCAGCGTACGCAGCGGAAGCTCTCAAAAAGAATATCTTTCTCCCGTTTTCTTAACATTTTTTATTGTTGCTGTGGTCTTGTGAGTCGTATCTTTATGTTATATAGCTTAAAGCCTTCCTCGATAAATGGACTATCCAACGTAAAAATAATTTTTCAAATCGGGCCAGTAGTTTCTGAGATTAGCGCGTTCAAACAAACAAACAAACAAACAAACAAACAAACAAACAAACAAACAAACAAACAAACAAACTCTTCAGCTTTATAATATTAGTATAGATAGAAATTCCCCTATAGTTCTCAATATTGGATTTAGCTCCTTTTTTGTGTATCGGTACAATGTGGGCTTTCTTCCAGATATTAGGGAATATGCCACTATTCAGAGATCTTAAAAATTAAGGCCAACGGGAAGCTGAGCGATTTAGCACAGCTCCGCCAGAAAAACGGTGGTATGCCATCGCAACCCGCCCCCTTATGGAGATCTAAAAGTTTCAAAAGTTTCTCTACTGTAGTCGCAGAAATATTTATTTTAGATATATCATCATTGGTTATTCTGTGGAGGTTTGTATCGACAGGCTCTCGTGATGGTTCCCCGAAAACACTTTTAAAGAAGTCATTAAATGCATTACAAATAAGTAAGTTTAGACACTTGGTACTTTAAAGTAAACTTATAACTATAATTTTCTACACTGGCCCGGGTACTCTGGGCTCCGACCCGAGGTATTCAGAGCAGACTCCGGACGGGTCACTTTCAATATATATATATATATATATATATATATATATATTTCCTTTATATACTACCTTAACTACCTTCTTCTAAATAATAGCTAAAATTAAATAAACAATTTTAAAAAAAGGATAACAATAACAATTAAATAATACTTAACAATAAAATTAACAGTTAAACTAGTCATAGTAGTTTTAACAATTGAATAATATTTAACAATAAAATTAACAGTTATACTTGTTTTTTTAACATATATATATATTCTAACTTACTTAACTCTAACTACCTAATTCTAAATATGCTTGGGTAGGTCTTCTCCGGGGTAAATTATTGTAAGGATTTCATATGCTTGTATAGGTCATCTGCGCGTAGCGGTGCGGTGCAGTGCGGTGCGGTGCGGTGCATGCGATGCGGTGCGTTGTGTTGCGTTGCGGTGCGGTGCAGTGCGATGTATGCGTTGCGTTACGTAGGTTTCTATTCCAATTTGTACTTCAGCCTGAGTAATGAGACTCTGGGCCAAGGTCACTCAAAGGATTTTCATATGCTTGTATAGGTCATCTTCCAGTCCAGTTGGGACTCCAGCCCGGGCGAGCAGACTCCGGACCGCGGTCGCTTTCAGGTTTTCAGAGGCTTAGGAAGGTAAGTCTTCTTCGTGTGAATTAATTTTCGTCGAGGTGTCCAGTTCAGTTGGGACTCCAGCCCGGGTCAGCAGACTCCGGACCGGGGACTATTTCAGGTTTTTTCAGAGGCTTGGGTAGGTCTTCTTCGTGTGAGTTAATTTTCTTCGAGGTGTCTGGTCCAGTTGGGACTCCGGCCCGGGTGAAGAGGCTCCGGACCGGGGTCTTTTTTCGGGTTTTCAGAGGCTTGAGTAGGTAGGTAGACCCGGGGTGTACGGCCCAAGGTGTGCGGCCTCCGGCCCGGGGTGTGCGGCCTGAGGTGTGCAGTCTCTGGCCTCCGACCCGGGGTGTGCGGCCCGAGCTGTGCAGTCTCTGGGCTCCGGCGTGGTGTGTGCCGCACGAGCTGTGCAATCTCCGGGCTCCGGCCCGGGGTGTGCGGCCCGGGATATGCGGGCCGAAGTGTGCGGCCAAGGTGTGCGGGCCGAGGTGTGCAGTCTCCGGACTCCGGCCCGGGTTGTGCAGCCCGGGATGTTCAGTCTCCGGGCTCTGGCACGGGGTGTGCGGCCTCCGGCCCGAGTTGTGCGGGCAGTGACCTGGGTAGTTCGGTCTCCGGCCCGGGGTGTGCGGCCTGAGGTGTGCGGCCTCCGGCCCGGGGTGTGCGGCCTGAGGTGTACAGTTTCCGGCCTCCAGCCCGGGGTGTGCGGCCCGAGCTGTGCAGACTCTGGGCTCCGGCCCGGGGTGTGAATACGAGCTGTGCAGTCTCCGGGCTCCGGCCCGGGGGGTGTGCGGGCCGAAGTGTGCGGCCAAGGTGTGCTGGCCGAGGTGTGCAGTCTCTGGACTCCAGCCCGGGTTGTGCGGCCCGAGGTGTGCAGTCTCCGGACTCCGGCCCGAGGAGTGCGGGCTGCAGCCCTAGGTGTGCGGTCTCCAGGCTCGGGCCCGGAGTGCACGGCCCGAGCTGTGCAGTCTCCGGGCTCCGGCCCGGGGTATGCAGCCCGAGGTGTGCAGTCTCTGGACTCCGGCCCTGGTTGTGCGGCCCGAGATGGTCAGTCTGCGGGCAGTGGCCCAGGTAGTGCGGTCTCCGGCCCGGGGTGTGCGGGTCGAAGCGTGTGGCTAAGGTGCGCGGGCCGAGGTATGCAGTCTCTGGACTCCGGCCCGGTTTGTGCGGCCCGAGGTGTGCAGTCTCCGGACTCCGGTCCAGGTAGTGCGGCCCGAGATGTTCAGTCTCCGGGCTCCGGCACGGAGTGTGCGGCCTCCGGCCCGAGGTGTGCGGGCAGTGGCCTGGGTAGTGCGGTCTCAGGCCCGGGGTGTGCGGCCTGAGGTGTACAGTTTCCGGCCTCCAGCCCGGGGTGTGCGTCCCGAGTTGTGCAGAACTCTGGGCTCCGGCCCGGGGTGTTCCGCATGAGCTGTGCAGTCTCCGGTCTCCGGCCCGGGGTGTGCGGCCTCCGGCCCGAGGAGTGTGAGAAGTTAATAGTACTGGTCATAACGTGTTTTTTATTTTTTTTATTTTTTTATAATTATTATATATTACTACCTTATTCTAAATTAACAGCAACAATTAAATAATATTTAACAATAAAATTAACAGTTATACTGGTCATAGTAATTTTTAACAATTGAATAATATTTAACAATAAAATGAACAGTTTTACTGGTAACAACAATTAAATAAAATTTAACAATAAAATTAACAGTTATACTGGTCATTTTTTTTTCTCTTTCTTTCCTTTTTTTTTTAAATAATATTTAACAATAAAATTAACAGTTATACTGGTCATAGTAATTTTTAACAACTAACTAACTAAACTCTAACTACCTTATCCTAAATTAATAGTTAAAATTAAATAAACAGATTTAAAAAGAATAACAACATCAATTAAATAATATTTAACAATAATAATTAACAGTTGTACTGGTCATAGTAGTTTTTAACAATTGAATAATATTTAACATTAAAATTAACAGTTATACTTTTTTTTTTTTAAATTTATAGGAAGTGACAAAGAACTACTACTGTGCTAAAAGTTGGGCACTAAGCGTTAGTTTGTTATATGTTCTTTCCTCATTACGTGCCGTTGTATTGCTTTAGTGTATCAATGATTCTTTTTACGTAGTCAGTGAATGATCCTATAGTTTCCTCTCTCTTGACCAGCGCATCTAAATCATACGGGTCTATTCCAAAGTAGCGGCATAGCTCCTCATGACCTTCTCTATTGAGAGCGTATCTGGGGCATTGTTTGAGAAGGTGGTCCATGTCTTGTACAATCTCGGGGTCGCAATCACATCGATCTGAGTCAACTATGCCAAATCTTTTCAGGTATTTTCTATGAAAGGCATGTCCTGTGAGTAATTGTGTAAGATGGAAGGTATGTCCAAAGTTCCCTACGAATCTTTGCACTGTCTGTAGATCTGGTAGCCAAGTTCTTGTGTAGCTTCCAGCACTGGAGGATACATACCTTTCGCCGTGTATTGTTTTGTTGTTTTCTTTTAATAGTTTTTTGACATATGAAATTGGGAATTGTGCAAAGTCAGGTGTGCGGTGTAAGGTTGCCGCCTATTTAGCGGCGACATCTGCCATCTCGTTACCAGGGATGCCTACATGTGCTTTGACCCACACGAATTTAATCCTGCCCTGGAAGCTCCTTACCCCCCTGTGTATACTGACTGCCATGGTATTGGTGGTGTTAGGGTTTTGGAGCTCCATTAGGCTGGACTCGCTGTCTGTGAAAATAGTGATGGTTTCATTAGTAGAAGGTGGGTAGTGCGTTATGGTCCACTCGACTGCCCGCTCGATAGCCAGCATCTCCGCCTGAAATACTGTACAACTGTCGTGTAATTTAAGCTTACTTGTGAGCGGGGGCCGGTTAGGTCTCATAACTACAAAGGCTGCACCAACCTTACCGTCCTCGGACTTGTTCCCGTCAGTGTTGATGTGCGTGTCTGTGTCCGGAGATGCTAGACGGTTTACCTCCCCTACCGTAACCGCGTTTTGGAAGTGGATTCCCTTGCGCAGGGAAGGGTGGTCGAGGCTTTCAGGGGGGTTGGTCGGTGTAGGGGTGTGTCTTCCGGGAGGTAAGGTGAGGTACCGGTAAGTCTGGTGCGTTCGATTTCCCTTATCTCATTCACTTTGAGGTCTAGAGGTGTGTGTCCAGCCAGAGCTATCGCCGCATTGGCTGCGATTGTACGAAAGCCCTTTATAATATGGATAGCAAATCCCCTTTGTGCAGCGATCAGTTTGCGGCCAACCTTTTTAAATCTTGTTGCGTCACCCCAGATGCCTGCTGCGTATGTAATTATTGGCTCGATAACTTGTCTATATAGGGTTTCAATATTTCCGCTGTGTAGGCCCCAGGTAGGTCGTGTGAATTTACATAGTGTCTTGTAAATTGTATGTGCTTTGTTTAATGCATATTCGGTATGCTTAATAAAGGTGAGATTTTGATCGATGATGACACCTAGAATTTTCATGGTCGTTACGTAACCTAGTCTAACTCCCCTGTGCACTATTTTAGCCCTACGTGCTGTGGGGGTGAATCCCATGAGTTGGGTTTTTGTTGGACCAAATGAGAGTTTTGCCCTTTCTCCCCATATCGTTATAATTTCTAGCGCTTCATTAAGGTTGCGCTCCAGGATTCGGATGTCAGGGTTGGTACCGATTAAAAGGACATCGTCTGCATAGGCCTGTAAATGGCACCCTGATGGTAGGGCTTGACTGAGCAGATCATCTAGGATGATTTTCCAAAATGTTGGTCCACAAACTGACCCCTGCACACAGCCCTTGGACATTGTTTTGGTGGCACTTACGTCTGCAAAGTTTATTGTTACGGACCTATTCTCCAAGTAGTTTGCTATTAGGTTGTAGATGTTCCTTGGGCACCCGGCTTGTTGCAGCCTTACCATTAACATTGGCCACCATGCATTGTTGAATGCACTCTTTATGTCCAGGGATACAGCTATAACTGGTTTCCTAGCTTCTTTGTTATCCTGAATAATCCGGATGGCTTAACATTCTAACAATTTCATAAGTTTTACTATTCTAACACATTTAAAGTTAATACATGGTGCGGTATATTCAAAACAAGGGTTTATCTTAATTTCTATGGTGCCTTTTACAATTTAACAGACTATCTTATATCTAATACAAATTTTCTTTTATCTATTACAAATTCTTATCTTTTAGTGTGTAGCTTATTCTTATTTTATATCTATTTTACATTATTGCTATATTTCTTATTATCAATATAATAATATATAACAAAATTAGCCAACTAAGTTTTATTTTTATTGTTTACAGATAAACAAATTATTTCACAATAAGAGATAAATTTATCTCTTATGTCTTTAAAACTGATAAGTTCATGCAAGTTGGTATGATCAATTTTCACCCCCGTTTTTTGCTCAAATTCAAATCGTACTTTTTCATAGGCTGGGCAGGAGATAAGGAGGTGGGGTACAGTTTGGTCAGTGTTGGGGTCGCAAATGCACGATGGACTGTCCCTACATTTGAATCGGTGTAAGTAGTATGAGAAACCACCGTGCCCCGTAAGAATCTGCGTTAGTAACCCTGATGGCTGTATTTTTCTTACGATTTTGTGGGCGACGCTAGCGTCCGGGAAGAACAATTTTGTTGTTGACGCGGTGCTACCTGCTTTATACCTGTCGTCCCATTTCAAAATGGAACGGGCGCGTATGACTCTTTTCGCATAAGTGATCGGACACCGGTCGTAGTCTGGCTTCCGTTTTGACGCTAGAGCAGCTTCCTTAGCGAGATCGTCGGCGCATTTATGGCCCAGCAGACCTGCATGTGCTTTTATCCAGAATAAAGAAACATCTTTACCCTGGACAAAAGCTTCCCGCAGGTTCTCCCGCGTTTGCACGGCAAGGGGGTGGAGGGAGCCATGGTTAACGATCGTCTCCAAAGCGGCCATCGAATCGCTGTAAAGACCATAGCTCGTCTCCCTCCCCTTGAGGATCACGCCCGTTGCCTTGCATATTGCCAATAGTTCCGCCTGATAGACTGTGCAGTACGCGGACAGACAAAACTTTTGGTTCCGGATCTCGGCTTCGCCTTTCCACAAGGAAAGGGCGGCTCCGACCTTTTCCTCAATTTTGCTGCCGTCGGTGAAGATTCGCACCGCCTGCACGTTGTGCCTATCAACTTGACTTTGGTCTTCCAGGCGTTCGAACTCTATGGCCATACACGTAGCTGGGTGAGGAGTCTCCGCAAACCTGACCAGACTCTCGGTCCCTCTGTCTCCTAACTCCGGCAGGGGCGACCCTCTCTTCGTCTCATACAGGGCGGCTGCCTCCTGTATCCTGAGGTCGAGAGGAAGTATCCCAGCCATAGTCAGTGCCGAGTGTATAGAGACTGTCCGATATGATTTACAGAGCTTCTGGGCGAAACCCCTTTGTACCGCGTTTAGCAACTTTTGCGTCCCGATTTTCTCTGCTGCGGGGGCCCATACGGCTGCTGCATATAAGATGACAGGTTCTACACACGCTGTATATATAAGTCTGATTACTTCCGGGTGCAGACCCCAATTTACTTTTGCGGCTCGCGACAACTGCTTGAAAATTTCTAGAGCTTTTTTAGTTTGGTTAGCGACATGAGCATTAAACGTTAATTTGTCGTCTATGGTGAGCCCTAGAATTTTAATTTCCCTAGACATTTTTATTTCAATATTACCCATCCTAAGTCGAGGCGTGACAAATTTTAGTTTACGAGTCAGGATCATTCCGTTTGTCTTTTGTGGCGCAAATTTCAGTTTATTTTGTTCCCCCCATAGCGAAATAAAATCAAGGGCGTCGTTCGCCTCTCTGGCCACGTTTGTCGCGGTGTTGCCGTCAAAAACTAGTAATACGTCGTCGGCAAAAGCCTGGACGTAGTGTCCCCTACATTCCAGCTCCCGCAGTAGTGAGTCGAGTAAAAGGTTCCAAAGTATTGGACCACCAATGGACCCTTGCACACATCCTTTGTTTGTGCTCCGCTTTACTTCCTCCCCGGCGAATCTAACTCTGACCCCTCTGCGCTCCAGGTAACTGTCCAGTAGCCACCTTATATTTACCGGGCACTTTTCCTCTGCCAGACGGACTCTGATGGCTGGCCACCAGGCGCTATCGAAGGCCCCCTCTATATCCAATGACACTAGGGTTACCAGCTCCTTCAGCTCAATCTTACCCTTGATTCTGTGTATTAGAGTATAGAGGGCGTCCTCGGTGATACGCTGGGGCATGAAACCGTACTGGCGAGTACTAAACCGCGGTACTAAATGCCATTTCATTCGCGCTACCGTCATCTTTTCTAGGACCTTCCCCAAGACCGGCAGTAGACCGATTGGTCGTACGACTTGGGGTTCGTGTAGTCTTCCTTGCCCGGTTTTCTGAGTACCACGACTGTGGCCTCTTTCCAGATATCCGGGAAGTGTCCGATCTGGAGACAGTTGTTGACCAGGGCAAGGAATGCGTCCGGGTCCTGGTTTACAGCCTGGCTGCAGATGTCTGCCGTAAATCCGTCCGCCCCTGAGGCCTTTTTTGGGTTAAAGCTCTTCACCGCGATCTTCAGCTCCTGTTGTGTAAACGGTGGGTCATGTTGCTCATCATGCTTCCACTCGTTTACCTTTTCTGCCGATAGTCTGATCGAGCGGTGGTAATCAGTGTCAACCCTCTCCAGGTCCGGTGGGCAAAAGGTCTCCGCCAGTAAGGTTGCAGATGCTTTGGGGTCCAGGTGTGTTCCGTCCTTAATTAGGGTCAGGTCTTCTGTCCTTCTGGTGGTCCGGCCTATTACCCTATAAATACCCTCCCATAGGCCCTTTGGATCTTGTTTAGTACAAAACTCCTTCCAACTTTCCATCTGGGTTTTCTTGGCTTCGCACTCGTATTCACTTTTCTTTTCCAGGTACTTGGTTACCACTATGTCTCTACGGTGCGGTGCTGCATTTTTAATCTTGCGCCTGAACGTAGTGGTTACCTTTTTCAACCTTGCGAGCTCCTCGTTCCACCAAGGGATCTTGAGTATCTCTGTACTCTTTTTTGCGGGCATACTTCGTTCCCGCTTCGTACTTGTTAAACAGCGCCATCCAATAAACTGTCTATGAACTACTTACCTTATTATTGAATGGCTTGATTATCATCAGTTTAGCATGGTGCTTAGAGTTACTAATAAGTTCACAATAATGTAAGTAGATGTCGCTAGTGTTTATCACTTGTATAAAGCCATGGGCTCGCTCCTGTAATGACCCTTTTTCGATCTCGGTTTCAACGAATAAACACGGAATATCAGCAACTAAAATATACCGTTTTTAATTTCTCTGGGGACCACAAAATACAATGGTGACCCCCAGTTTAAGAATACGCGATTTGAAATTTTAAATAGTATCAAATACCCCGTACGTTAGATCTCCAGTACTTAAATCGAAGAAGACACGAAGAAATTCAGTCAGCGGACCACCACTGACCACGTGTCTACAAGTGGGCATATACGGGAAGTATTTGAAGATAGAAACTGCAGTGAAGAAAAACAAAGAGATTCACCACTGCGAAACGCGATTTAGCTGTTTTAGGTACCAGAGAAGTCACAAGAACCGAGAATCATGCAACCAAAGTACCCGGCTGCAGCCACAACCGCCATTTTGTGACCAGACACGAGGTTCAAGTAGCAAGTCGAACATCGTGGAATCACCAAGAGGGACCTTGGCGGAGGAAGAAGACGCGGAAACTGGAGCAGGCTGGAGAAAAAATTTTAGAAGAAAACGACGTGTCACCATCATCTCGAATATCATAACTAATCTACCGATCGAGTGTATTAATTAATTGTAAGAATACACAATAATATAAAACACAAAATACCAGTAATCCATTTATTTCATCATAAGATTATTCATTGCTACATTTTACCCTTTTTTTGTAATTACAGATAAGAATCACATACAGATGAATAAAACTATTGTAATGTATAAAGGTATTACTTATCTCAATCACGGTAGTCCACTTTTTTGTTTTCTTAACAATAACACAATTTATCACGTACAACTTGTAATTAGTAGCAGAACTAATAGCTATTAGAGTTTAGCCAGAGCTGTCGCACTTTCCGATGACCAGTGAATAACTGACTTATCGTCTTGGGTCTGACGTTTATATAGGGAGTGGAGGGGCAAGCACAGCGGAAGAGGAAGTGCATTTTATTTGATTAAAATAGAACTATGATTTTTAATAATTATATTTTTTATGTCATAACTGTTTCAAGAATAGAAAGTTATTTTAGATATAACATTTAATGATTTATTCGACTTCGGAAAATTATTGTAAATTAAGTTGCTCAAACATCAAAATGTATGTGGAGGGGCAAACATACCGGAATAGGAAGTCCGTTTTCTATAGTTAATTTGATTTATTATATTGGAATATGAATTACAATAAAGGCGTTTCATAAACCATTATTATTTTAAAATAGCGAACTAATAAAAACATAAAATTCATAATTTACATTCCACTTAGAAATTTATTATAAATTGTGGCTAAGGACTAAAACGTATTATTTTTTAATTTGCTATTAATAATACTTATAAATTAGTAAACAATTTGAAATTTATTTATGTATACTTTATTTTATTTATTTATGATGTTTGGTAATTACTATAAACTGGCCGGAAGTTGTGTTTTTATGAAATGCCTTACTATAATTTCGCCATGACAATAGATTAATTCTTGTTTTGTTTATATTGAGACCATAAGTGCAGATGAAAATAGTATTGTTCCGACACATATTCATAGAAATGTAATGCCAAAATCTATCACGGCCATACTGACAAGTACTTCGTCCTCGAAGTACATTCATTATTTAACTTTATCTTACAATAGCGTCTACCCTTTACATACCAAACCTATCACTCTGCTGGATGTGCATTACGGTGAGGTATAGGGGGCCGCCCAGCAGCGATTCACCAAAGCGTCTACCCTGTGTATACCAAACCCATCACGCTGCTTTACCGTGATTTTGGTAAGGTATAGGGGCCCGCAAAGCAGTACTCCATTTATGTTATATATATTTTTAAGTTACATTTCCTAAACATGTGTCACAACAAACCACTTTAAATAAAATACAACTTTGAATTAATTATTTCGTTGTTGTATTGTTTAATAATATTTGCATAGAGAGTATAAATGTAATCATTTAATACTTATGTGATAAACAAAACATATTCTTAGAGAAAAAAAAAGTTTCCTTATTATAACTATAATCAATACAATATCTTATTTCTTGTAACAATTTCACCTTACTCAATAGTAATTTGCTCAATAGTAATGTACTGACGTTTTAATTACTATACATAACAATTTTAATTATAAGTATAATATCATCTTAATTATAATCATATTTGTATTCTTAACATGTAAGATCACTCAAAAACCATTGCTATTCTTTATATAACTATACATATTTTTTGTAATAAATTTATATTTCCTATCGATTGATGTTTAATTCTAATCTAGCAAAGGCGATATAAACATCAGATGATTATTATGAAAACAAATCATTATGATTTTAATCTATCACGGACATTTCATCAACAAGTTATAAAGATTCCTCGAAAGAAGCGTTTTGATCTATCCATTCACCAGGATAAAGTCGTAATTTATCTTTTGCGACAGTGATATTTCTTAAGTTATTGTGACCTCTTAGTGAATATCTGTCGTTTGGCAAAGATTCTAATATTTCGTAAGGACCCTAGAATTTGGGACTGAGTTTGTCATGACGCCTGTGGTCTTGGTTCACGTAAACTATGTCGCCAACACTGTATGTTTTATTGGTTCGTCTGGTAGTATCAAAACGCTCCTTAAATTGTTCAGAAACATCTTTTAGACGTTGTTCTGCTAACTGACGATCTGCTTGTAAGTCAATAATTGGTTGGATTGATTCATCAATAATGTTAGCTAGTCGAGCCTGAATGGAGGGTATATTTCCGTCTATACCTACTAATAATCTAAGTGGGGAGAATCCAGTAGACTTCTGAATGGTCGTGTTCAAGGTAAGTTGTACTTTCCAGATTACGTTTGGCCATTCTGATAAATCGTTAATACTAGTAGTGAGCATGTTTGTTATTGTAGCCACATACCTTTCAACTTGGCCATTGCCACGTGGGGTGCCAGTGGATATCATATGATGTTCGATTTCCATTTCCCTAAACAGAGATTGAACCAGATTGGACGTGAAATTTGTGCCTCGATCGGTAATTACAAGGGTCGGGGAGCCAAATAATGTAACCGTTTCACGAATCACACTTACCAACTCTTGACCGTTTAAAGTCTTCAGTGGTTTTAATATACAGAATTTGGTAAAGCCATCTACTATCATTAAGACGTATTTAAATCCTTCAGCTGATTGCCTAAAGGGTCCTGTGCAGTCCAAATGCAGGGTGTGAAAGGGAATAGACTTTTGTATAGGGTGTAAAAGGCCTTGCTTAGGTCCAGAGTGACTTTTTCGAGATACACAAATTAAACAATGAGAAATATACTTTTTAGTAAATGTCGCTATGCCCGGAAACCAAAAATATTCTTTAATTTTGCTAAGGGTCTTATCATAGCCAACATGACAATTATCGTCATGGTATAGATGCAGCAGACTAAGTCTATAGCCTCTTGGGACGTATAGTTTTGGTGTTGCTTCTGGGTCAGTCTTATAATGAAGCAAGTTATTGATGACGACATACTGATTAGAGTCTAAATCGCCAGTTAAGACTTGATCCATTAGGCTTTGGGTTTCAGCATCATTCCCTTGAGCCGTTTCCAACCATGACGGGGGATTATTCGCATCATCAATTAAATTTATTACTGGCACTGATGCTACAACTTTAACTGGGTTGCGACTAAGAAAGTCTACATGCCCTATAAATTTCCCTTTTTTGTAGACGATTTCAAATTGGAAATCTTGCATAAATGTCCACCATCTAGCAACGCGGGGTGATAAGTCTCGTTGGGTCATAGCAGATTTTATGGCATTACAGTCAGTGACAATAACAAACGGAATATTCAGCAGGTAAACTCTAAAATGTTTAAGAGCATTAAATATGGCAAGTGTCTCAAGATCGTAGGAACAGTATTTTGATTCTGCCGGTGATGTCCGTTTGCTATAGTATGCCACTACTCTACGTTGGTTATCGACTTTTTGCATTAGAATGGCACCGTACCCTATAGAACTCGCATCGGTATGCAGTTCAGTAGGCAAATTTGGATCAAATATTGAAAGCAAGGGCTTTGATATAAGATGTTTTAAGACATAATCTCTGGCACGATCCTGCTCCTGACCCCATTCCCATTTTTGGTTATTTTTGGTCAATTTTGTAATACTTGCAGTGCGGGAGGCAAAATCAGGGATAAATTTTCTAAAATAGCTAGCCAGTCCCATAAATTGGCGTACTTCCTTTACATTAGTGGGAGGAGGTGAATCAAGAAGAGCCGCCACTTTACTATCACTGGGCCTAACGCCGTCCTCTGAAACTTTACGACCAAGGTATTCTATTTCTGACACGAAAAATTTGCACTTTTTTAAATTTATAGTAAATCCCGCCTGACTTAGAACCTCAAGAGTTTGATTAAGGTAGTTTAAACCCTCTTCTTCAGTTCGGAAAGGAATCAATAAGTCATCCATATACACCAACAAGAAATTTAAATGCTGTATCGCCTTGCTAATGGCTCTTTGGAAGACAGAAGGTCCGTTACAAATACCAAAGGGCATTTTCAAATATTCATAGTGCCCATCCGGGGTCACAAAGGCCGTATATTTAATTGAGTTTTCGGCCACAGGTATCTGATGGAACCCGTTTTTCATGTCTATGGAAATGAAATATTTAGCCTTCCCTAGCTTATCGATTTGGTCCTCAATGAGAGGGAGAGGATACCTCTCTTTTTCTATGATTTTGTTCAACGCCCTGTAATCAACACACATTCGGTCACTACCATCCTTTTTTTTTACAAGCAAAACAGGACTAGCAAAGGATGATTCACTTTCCCTAATAATATTTTTTTGTACCAGATCTTTTACCATCTCATTTATCTTCTCTCTCTCAACGGGGGCCAATCGATAAGGTCTATAATGTACAATTTCACCTTTTTTTAATCGTAATGTCATTTCTCCAGTTTTGACGGTACCTATATTTGTATCAGACGGCAATATACGAGGATACTTTTTAAAAATCTCGGAAATTTTATGTTGCAGAGCTGTATCTAGATGACTTATCATTTCCGCCAATTGTCTGAAGTCAGGGTCACAATCGAGCAAATTTTGTTTATTATCTGTGTTACTGGGCTTTGAGATATTGAAGGGGGTACGTGTAACTTTGCACCCTGATGTATCCATCACTATGGCAACATCTGGATGTTGAATCGCATTTCTACCTATAAGACAATCGTAAAAGAAGTCCCTGTCTCTGGCTACGTTAAATTCTATTTCTAGGCAGATTTCGTCAAACTGAACAGGGACAGTCATTTTAGAAAATATATGCACCTTGCCATTTTCTATACCTTCGAGAAACAATGAACATGGGATCAGTTGGCAACCTAACCGTTTTGCGATAGAATCTTTTATTATGCTACAGCTAGCCCCAGTGTCTATCAGAGCTTCAATTATGATATCTCTGATCTTCACTTTTGTGAGTGGAAGATGAGATTTCGTGAAACAGTTAACATCACTGCCTTTCGAAGATGGGGGGATTGGTGGCTGGGAAGCGACATCACGCGGCTTAAAGTAACAAACGGAATCGGTGTGTCCAATCTTTTTACAGTAAGTACATTGAACTTTATTCACATGGGTTGGAAGGGCGTTATTCTGATTTCGCGAAATTCTATTTTGAAAAAAACAATTACGGCTGATATGGCCTATCTTATTACACGAAAAACAACGTTTTTCTTGAGATTCATCAGATTTAAATCGTTTGTTGGACGTACTAGGTAATTGAGGGTCTGGTTTATCCACGACTTTGTGACTGGAATCAAGAGGACGCTTTCTAGGATTTTTTACGTACGTTGTAAATAGAGCAATCAATTCAGATGTTGTTTTTACCCGACTGTTATACGAAGCCATTCTTACATTTACATCTTGTATACCCCCACAAACAAGCTCGACTAACTGTTCTTCAGTAAAAGCTATTTTAGTGTTCCTGAGCAACCTCAATTTCTCTCTAGCAAATTCACAGTATGATTCGTATGAATCGGACGTTAAAAGTACTGCTTTGGATAGTTTTTCAGACAGGTTTCGCTTTTCTGGGTACAAATCAAAAAAAATCAAAAAAAGTAGTTAAAAAATTCTCCCACGTTCTACCGTCTTCTAGATCCCAAGTTTCATACCATAATAAAGCAGAGCCTTTTAAGGCCTTACCTGCTTTTGCCACGGTTGTGATGCTGCTCCATCCAAGATCTTTTGCGATTGCATCGACGCTGTTGCACCAACTCTCAGCTCCGTTGTCATTTTTCTCGGGATCAAATGTGGGCAGCACCACATCATCTCCTCGCTGTTTGCCAGATACTGCATCACGGATAGCCTTGAGCAGGCTTTCCAGGAATGCTGGGTCCATTGGAACCCGCGCCCACACGGCCTGAAAACAGAGATAAAATTAGTCCATTAACACGTCATTTAAGGTTTCGTGTCCCACTTCTGATATTAATTAATTGTAAGAATACACAATAATATAAAACACAAAATACCAGTAATCCATTTATTTCATCATAAGATTATTCATTGCTACATTTTACCCTTTTTTTTGTAATTACAGATAAGAATCACATACAGATGAATAAAACTATTGTAATGTATAAAGGTATTACTTATCTCAATCACGGTAGTCCACTTTTTTGTTTTCTTAACAATAACACAATTTATCACGTACAACTTGTAATTAGTAGCAGAACTAATAGCTATTAGAGTTTAGCCAGAGCTGTCGCACTTTCCGATGACCAGTGAATAACTGACTTATCGTCTTGGGTCTGACGTTTATATAGGGAGTGGAGGGGCAAGCACAGCGGAAGAGGAAGTGCATTTTATTTGATTAAAATAGAACTATGATGTTTAATAATTATATTTTTTATGTCATAACTGTTTCAAGAATAGAAAGTTATTTTAGATATAACATTTAATGATTTATTCGACTTCGGAAAATTATTGTAAATTAAGTTGCTCAAACATCAAAATGTATGTGGAGGGGCAAACATACCGGAATAGGAAGTCCGTTTTCTATAGTTAATTTGATTTATTATATTGGAATATGAATTACAATAAAGGCGTTTCATAAACCATTATTATTTTAAAATAGCGAACTAATAAAAACATAAAATTCATAATTTACATTCCACTTAGAAATTTATTATAAATTGTGGCTAAGGACTAAAACGTATTATTTTTTAATTTGCTATTAATAATACTTATAAATTAGTAAACAATTTGAAATTTATTTATGTATACTTTATTTTATTTATTTATGATGTTTGGTAATTACTATAAACTGGCCGGAAGTTGTGTTTTTATGAAATGCCTTACTATAATTTCGCCATGACAATAGATTAATTCTTGTTTTGTTTATATTGAGACCATAAGTGCAGATGAAAATAGTATTGTTCCGACACATATTCATAGAAATGTAATGCCAAAATCTATCAAGTGAGTTGGTACATTCATTTCATTCTTATAAAACTGATAAGTTTAATATCCCTATTTTTTCTCCTTTCGTACTATTTTTCTGTATCGAGGAGGCATTACTCAATAGAATGTCGTCCACCGACGAGGAAAGCGATAGATCTCAATACTTACAAAGTAACACTTTGAAGGAATTGAAAAAGAAACGTGGTGTATTCACCACTTGTCTTGACCACTTGTTCCAGATGTATTGGATTTGAAATGGCATTTATTGTTCCGGTGTTAAGATTGTCCTGCTGTTTAGCCTTATGTAGTGTGGTTTTGAATAGATCCCAATTAGCCTTCTTCGTGTTGTACAGCCTTGTTTTCCTTTGAACTTGTAACCCTTTACTCTTACGAAGGCTAATTTCAAAGACTATGGCATTATGGTCGGAGCTCGTCATCTCTTTGTCTACTCGCCAGTTGTCGATCAGGTCTAGCAGATCCTCAGTGCAGGCTGTTATGTCGACATGGCTTTGATACAACCTCGTACCCCTCACTGTGTCGAAAGTGGGTGTATCGCCTCTGTTAAGTACCTGTAATTGAGACTCTTCCAAGATCCCGGACATCTCTTCACCTCTGTGATCTTCAACGGTGCTGCCCCACCAGGTACTCTTGGCGTTGCTGTCTCCACCAATAAGCAGTTTTCTTGGGCCCAGCTCCTCTACGACCTCACTCAGCCGCTCCAGGTATGGCCCAATGGGTTGTTCTGGTTCAAAGTAGAAGGACACCACCGCGATTTCCCAGGGGCTTGTTCGGATCCTCACTGCGACTATGTTGTCGTAAGTGAGTTTCGGGCACGGTATGACATCGAGATCGCCATTAAAGACGACTATCGCTGCCTTTACCGTCCCATCTCCTACTATGGCGTTCTGGTAGACTCGCCCCACGGTAGTCCTTCATACTCTTTACCCGGCCCACGTACGGCTCCTGGATCAGCGCAAACGCCAATTTGCGTTTGCTGGCCTCCACCATAAGCTCGGTCGTTGCAAGTTGTTTTCGCTGGAGGTTCGCCTGGACCACTGCATAACTTCTGATTGGAGCGCCTGCCCGTGAACGCGTTGGAACCACCTTAGCACTGATATTGCACGCCCCTCCGTTCCCCGACGGAGAGGTACGGTGCGTAATTGCATTTCCTGACGTTAAAAAAAAAGAAAAAAGGTTGGGGGTGGGGTTCCCAGCAGTGTTGGCTTCCTCGCAGCGATCCCCGGGCAACGTCTCGTCTGACCACCGTAACGGAGTGGCAGACAGGCGGCTAACGAACACTGTGCGATCGCATACTTTCAAGGCGTTTAAGTGCGATCATTGTCGTTCGACGAAATGTCGAAACCTTTGAGGGACGCCTCCGGGCGTTTCATTAAAAAAGGCCCTTCTCAGGGCCAACCCCAAACGGCCCTTTTCAGGGCCACCCCTGACGACGCTTCGACGTCGAAGGCTAGCCGCACACCATCTGCGGCGAGCGTGGTCTGCAGGGAGGACGATCTGTCGGAGTCCGACAGTGACGCCTTTGTAGCGGAGCTGCCTGACCGTCAGGCGAAAAAGCGGGCCTACTTGAGGCAGAGTTCGGAGGGCTCTTCGGATTCAGCCAAAAGTGGCCCGAAAAAGAAGAGCAAGGCTGTAAAGCCTGCTAACTCTACGCTGGCTTGTACTAACCACGACGTAGGTCTGCTGGACGCCCAACGTCAGCTAAACGTGGCGAACAGGGCACGAGTCCAACAGGAGTTGGAAGAGGAGGTTGCCGCTAAGGAGGCACAGGCACGCGTACGCAGAGCCAAGGCGGACTATGGTGCGTCAAGCGTCTCGTACACGGATCACTCCATAGCGGAGTTAGAAAGGATGGCTGAAGAGGACCAAGAGGAGATCATCAGGGTCGCCTCAAAGTCCTCGAATTTGAAGGGGACCTTCCAAAAGGCCCTCAAGTGCCGGGCTGCCAGTCTTCGTGGCATCATCGGTGAGTTGGTGCAGCGCACAACCACTGACGAGGTGAGGCAGCTCCAAAAGAGGGTGGACTGCCTTACAAAGGAGGTCAGCGAGCTTCACACGAAGCTCGCTGAAGCTATTGGGCAGCCCGTCCAGGCCCCGCCTGCCGCAGTGACAGTGGATCTCTCCTCCTCCAACCTTGAGGAAACCATCCGCAAGGTTGTGATGGAGGAGAGAGCTTTCACACGGGCCTGCATCGCGGGCATTGAGGACAGGCTCTTGCCTGAAAGGCGCGTCAGGCCGCCGTTAGCAGCAGACAGGGCTGCTTCTGCCTCTGCCCCTGCCCCGGCCGCGATGGCTCCTCCCCCGACCCCTAAGCCCGCAAAGGGCAAAGGGAAGGGGAAAAAGACGGTGGCTTCGCCGGCTACGACTGAGGTGGCGGCAGCCTCATCCCAGAGGGAAAACGCCTTTCTTCCCTCCAGCACTCCGTCCAACGAGTGGACTGAGGTGGTTAGGAGGAAGAAGAGAGGCGCCAAAAAGGTAGTGCTATCTGCTGCTCCCGCCAATGTACCCTCCGGTTCGTCCAAAGGGACGAGCAAAGGAGGGGAAAATAGCAAGCGGAAAACAGCCCCCAAGCCGAGTGGGAGGAAACTGGTTCCTCCCAAAACCGCCGCCGTCGCAGTGACGCTCACTACGGAGGCCATGGAGAAGGGCGAGACGTACGAATCCGTCCTGAAACGGGCTCGTACCAACGCCAACCCAGCCACTTTGGGTATTGGCCTGATGACATGCCGCCGGACCCAAACCGGAGCTCGACTCTTCGAGTTTCCGGGGGCCCAGGGTGGCGCCAATGCGGACCTCTTCGCAACTAAGCTGCAAGAGGTCATAGCGGATGCGGCCAAAGTTGCCAGGCCAACAAAGACCGCGACATTGGAAGTGACCGATCTTGAAGACTCGGTCACAAAAGATGAGGTGGTGGCGGCAGTTGCCGCTACAGGAGGCTGCGACGCGGCAGCTATACGGGGCGGGGCCATCAAGCCTGGTCGCGGTGGTCTGGGCGCTATTCGCCTGGAGTGCCCGGTCGTCGCGGCAAAGGCTGTACTGGCCAAAAGACGGCTACCCGTAGGGTTTTGTGTGGCTGTGGTCCGGGCACTTGAGGACCGGCCTTTCCGGTGTTTCAGGTGCTTCGGAGTAGGACACACCAGAGCTCTTTGCCCATCCCGAGTGGACAGGTCGGAACTCTGCTATCGCTGCGGGGAAGCGGGGCACAAGGCGTCAGAGTGCGGTGTTGCCACACCGCACTGCGCGGTGTGCTCTGCCAGTGGCCGTCCAGCTGGCCACGTAATGGGAGGAAGGCAATGCAATCCTCCCCCAAAGAAGGGACAAGCGCAGGCGCCAACTCGACCTGCTGCAGCTGTTGAGGCTGTCGAGGCCTCGCAACAGGCTGAAGAGGGCAATGCGATGGACCAATAATGACAGTGGTCCATCGCATTTTACAGGCTAGCACCAACCACTGCAGAGTGGCCCAGGACCTGCTAGTGCAAACCATGGCTGAGTGGTTGGTGGATGTTGCGGTTGTCGCTGAGCCATACTCTGTCCCTGGCCGCTGGCTAGGGGATCGAGACGGCTTAGTAGCACTTGTGGCGCGGTCTTCCACAGACTCCCCCCCCTCTCGCTCTTAGAGAGGGGACCGGGATACGTGGCCGCCGCGTGGGGAGACATAGTCTTTGTGGGGGTATATTTCTCCCCAAACCGACCACTGTCAGACGTTGAGGACTTCCTTGGAGTCCTCACCGCAGTGATCTCAAGGGTGGCGCTACATCAGGTCTCCGTTCTGGGAGATCTGAACGCCAAGTCAGTGGTTTGGGGTAACCCAGCCACCGATGCACGCGGGCGGGCCCTCGAGCTGTGGGCGGCCTCCTCCGGGCTCTCCCTTCTCAATAGAGGGGAGGTCCAAACGTGCGTGCGGCGGTGGGGTGGGTCAATTGTGGACGTCACTTTTGCCTCACCCACGCTAGCCGCGCGTGTGAAAAACTGGCGGGTGGACACGATGGAGACTTTCTCGGACCACCGCTACGTGCGGTTCGAGATCTCCACCCAAGGTCCCCAGAGAACGACTCCTCCGGGCCAATCGCCTTTCCCTCGGTGGGCCTTAGTTCACCTGGACAGGGAGGCAGCGAGGGAGGCGGCGTTCGTCCAGGACTGGCTTTCACCTGACGTAAATGTCGTGGACGTAGACGCTGCCGCGGCAGAGCTGAGGGAGTCGTTGACCGAGGTATGCAACTCTAGTATGCCTCGGTCTCGTCGACCACCTCCCCGACGCGCCGTCTATTGGTGGTCGGAGGAGTTGGCGGCGCTTCGTACTGCCTGCGTGGCGGCTCGAAGAGAGTACGCTCGAAGCCGGCGGCGGCGAATTTGCGACCGCGAGAACGAGGATCGCCTTCACGACCTGTACGTGGAGGCGAAGCGGGTCCTCAAAAAGGAAATGCTCGCCGCCCAGGACTCGGCGCAGGCTGAGCTACTGGAGGGCCTTGACGGAGACCCTTTTGGGAGGCCATATAAGGCGGCGCGGAACAAACTGCGTCCCTTCGGCCCCCCAGTATCGGAGGACCTTGAGCCGGCAGTGCTGGATGGGGTCGTACGGTCCCTGTTTCCAGGCAGGGCCGAAGCTTTCACCCCACCAGCAATGGACCCTCCGCAGGGTGCGGTTCCGGAAGAGGAGGACCAGGTGGCTCCTCTTACTGGGGTCGAAGTTCGCACGGCGGTTCTTCGCCTTCGTGCGAAAAAGACGGCCCCAGGGCCAGACGGCAATAGCCTCCACCGAAATGGAAGAAAGGTTTCGGGACCTCTTTGACGCGTGCTTCGCGTCAAGAAGGTTTCCGAAACCTTGGAAGGAGGGGCGTTTATGCCTCCTCCGAAAAGAAGGACGCCCGGCGGACTCTCCCTCGGCATACCGACCCATCGTTCTCCTCGATGAGGTCGGAAAGATGTTCGAGGGGATCATCGCCGCTCGCCTCAAAGACCACCTGAGGATGGTTGGGCCGGATCTGTCGGACGCTCAGTTTGGTTTTCGACCTGAGCGTTCGACAATAGACGCCCTCGCCCTATTAAAGGGTGTGGTAAAGGAGGCGACGAATGCTGGGGACGGAGTGTTGGCTGTGTCGTTCGACATAGCTAACGCCTTCAACACCCTTCCCCATGCGACCGTCCTCGAGGCACTCCGGTTTCTCGGAGTGTCTCAATATATGAGGGAGCTCCTGGCCAGTTACTTGGCGGACAGAGCGGTCCTCGTAGTCGACAAAGCTGGCCAGGTCCGGCGATACCCGGTGGAGTCCGGTGTTCCGCAGGGGTCAGTCCTAGGACCACTCCTGTGGGACATCGGGTTCGACTGGCTATTGCGCGGGACCCTCCTCCGGGGCACGAGTGTCATCTGTTATGCAGATGACACTCTCCTCACTGCCCGAGGAGGGAATTTCGGTGAGGCGGCCAGTCTGGCCTCGGCGGGCGGATCGCTAGTCGCTCATAGGATCCGCCGGCTTGGACTGAGGGTGGCGTTGAATAAGACCGAGGCCGTTTTCTTCCACGGGCCTCGGCAGCGCCGCCCACCTGGCGCCCACATCTTTGTGGAGGGCGTCAGAATCTAGGTTAAGACCCAGATGAAATATCTGGGTCTAACGCTCGACAGCAGGTGGCGCTTCAGCCCGCATTTCAGCGGACTGTCGTCGCGCCTGCTGAAGGCAGCGGGGGCCCTCTCATGGCTGATGCCTAACTTGGGAGGGCCAGGCGGGCGATGCCGGCGGCTGTACGCCGGCATCCTGAAGAGCATAGCCCTGTACGGGGCACCTATCTGGGCAGACTTCCTTCAAAGAAGGGAGAATGCCACAGCCTTGCGGGTGCCCCAGAGGGCCATTGCGCAACGGGTGGCGCGGGCTTACCGCTCGGTAAGCTTCGCAGCAGTGTGTGCTCTGGCTGGCACTCCTCCTTGGGAGCTCGAGGCGTGGGTGCTAGCCAGAGTCTACGAATGGACGGCGGGGCGAAGGGCACTCGGTGAGCGCCCTACCCCTGAAGAACGCGAGGCTGTTCGGCAGGAGGCGAGGGATGCCGTCGTCCATCACTGGATGGCGGACCTTGCCTCCGCAGTTTTCGGCCGTCGCACCCTCGACGCGCTTGGGCCGGTCCTAAAGGACTGGCTTGACAGACCGCACGGATTCCTCACCTTCCGATTGGTGCAGGTGCTGTCCGGGCACGGCTGTTTCGGGTCGTACCTTCACCGAATCTGGAGGGAGGAGAGCCCGTCGTGCCATGACTGTGGCGCGGCGGAGGACACGGCCCAGCACACCCTTGAGGTGTGCCCGTCGTGGACCGAGCTGCGCCGCAGTCTTGTGGCGGCGATCGGGCCGGACCTCTCGCTTCCCGCCGTGGTAATTGCCATGTTGGGGAGCGAGGAGGCGTGGGTGGCGGTAGCCTCCTTCTGTGAAGACGTCATGTCACAGAAGGAGGAGGCGGAGCGCGCGCGGGAGGACGATCCTCTCGCGCCAATACTCCGCCGAAGGAGAGGCAGGAGATGGCGGGTGGTCAACCACCCTCTCCTCCCCCGGTGATAAGCAGCGGGCGACAGGCGCGGGGGCGCCTTCGTCCGCATTGCACCGCTTATCACCCAGCCGAACGAGGATGACCGAGCACTGACAGTCATCCTCGAGCCCCTTCCCATGTGCGGGAGGGGCGTGACGGGCCCGCCACTGTAAGGCGGGCAAACGCCGGCGGGGAACTGGACGCAAAGGCTATGCCGATTCCCAGAACCCCGCCACCAAAGGCGATGCGGGAGTGCCGCTGGGTCGTTTAGTGGGTATACCGGGAGTCCCCGGGAGTCCCACATACCCCATCCGTCCCCCGACGGGTGGGGATGCGTAATGCATTTTTCCCAGCGAAAAAAAAAAAAAAAAAAGGTTAGGTTGGGGGTCCCGTTGCTTTGAGGTAGGGAGGTTCCCGAAAGCGTGGAAGGAGGGCCTTCTGGTACTCCTTAGGAAGGAGGGGCGGCCGGCGGATTTCCCGTCCGGTTACCGCCCCATAGTCCTCCTGGACGAGGCGGGCAAGCTGTTTGAGAAGCTGATAGCTGCCCGCCTCAACGAGCACCTGGCAGGGACCGGCCCAAACCTATCCGACGCCCAGTATGGGTTTCGGGCGGGCCGGTCTACAATCGACGCCCTGACAAAGCTCAGGGCGACGACAAGCGAGGCCGCAGAGAGGGGGGAGGGCGTGCTGGCTATATCATTTGATATAGCCAACGCATTTAACACCATCCCCCACTCAACAATTCTGGAGGCACTCCGCTATCATGGAGTGCCTCTTTATTTGCGGGCCCTGTTGGCGAACTACCTCTCGGACAGAGAGGTGCTTTACGTCAACAGGGACGGCCGTCTTCAGCGGCGTAAAGTCGAAGCCGGGGTTCCTCAGGGGTCGGTGCTCGGCCCCTTACTGTGGAATCTCGGATACAATTGGCTGCTCCGAGGTGCCCTGCTCCGTGGCATGAGTGTCATATGCTACGCGGATGACACTCTTGTCACGGCTCGGGGTCGGACTTACGGAGCGGCTGCGTGTCTGGCCTCGGCTGGCGGCACCCTTGTCGCTGAGAGGATCCGCCGGCTGGGACTCGAGGTGGCGCTGCACAAGACCGAGGCTATCTTCTTTCCGGGGCCTCGGCAGCAAGCACCTCACGACGCTCACATCATTGTAGGCGGCGTGAGGGTCAAAGTGAAGGCTCAGATGAAATATCTGGGCCTAATCTAAGATGGCCGTTGGCACTTCGGCCCTCATTTCGCAGGCTTATCGGAACGCCTGCTGAGGGCCGCCAACGCCTTCAGCTGGCTCCTCCCTAATCTGGGGGGACCGAGAACAGGATGCCGGCGATTGTATGCCGGTGTCTTAAGGAGTATGGCGCTCTATGGCGCCCCCGTGTGGGTAGAGTCCCTCAACAAGAGGGAGAACGCCGCCCTCCTCCGCAGGCCCCAACGGGCCATTGCACAGCGGGTGGGGAGGGCATACCGCACGGTTGGGGGTGCTGCGGCCTGTGCTCTTGCGGGCACGCCACCGTGGGAGCTGGAAGCCCGGGTCCTCGCCACCGTCTACAAATGGACGGCGGAGCAGAGGGCCCGCGAACTGCGACCGGCTCCCGAAGAGCGAGGAGCGGTGCGGCGCGAGGCGCACGAGGCCATGGTCCGTCTGTGGAAGGAGGACCTAGCGAGTGCGCCGTTCGGGCGTTGCACGTTGGATCCCATCGGTCCGAATCTGGACCGGTGGCTGGAGAGGCCCCACGGGTTCCTCACTTACCGTCTGGTGCAGGTGCTTACCGGGCATGGTTGCTTCGGTGACTACCTGCATCGGATTGGGAGAGAGGAATCCCCGTCGTGCCATGAGTGTGGTGCGACGGAGGACTCGGCGCAGCATACCCTCGCAGTCTGCCCAGGCTGGGAGGAGCAGCGCCGGGTTCTAGTGGCGGCAGTCGGCCAGGACCTGTCATTGCCTAGTATGGTGAACGCCATGCTAGACGATGAGAGGTCTTGGAAGGCGGTAGCCACCTTCTGCGAGACTGTCATTTCGCAGAAGGAGGCGGCGGAGCGGGAGAGGGAGGACGATCCCTCAGCGCCCCCGCTCCGTAGACGGAGGGTGGGCAGGAGACGGCGGTTGTACGATCGCTCTCTTGTCTCCCAAGGTGGCATGCAGGCTGGAGGCAAGGCACAGGGAAGGGAAGCCGCAGGTTTTTGGTGGGTAGTCTCCGCTCTTCGTTGAGCGGTGGGAGTCCCACACACGGCTGAGGCCCCCCGGTCTCGGTTACGGCTCATAAATGGGTTTTCCTGCGATAAAAAAAAAAAAAAAAAAAAAAAAATTGGGGGTCCCGTGTCGGGTTACTGGTCCCGCATCGGGCGCGTCCCCAGGTGGTGGATAGGGGAACGCCTCCCAGATATGGGGGCTACCGGCTTCGGCCAGCGCGAACCAAAACCAGAGCGCGGCAGGTTTTGTCAACTCGGCGGACCTGTCGGGCCGGAAGGGAAGGCCTTATGGCTCAAGTCCTCTTGTATTCGCCGCTCTGCCTGCTCCTCCTCGAAGGAATGGACCAGAGGGTCCTGGACGTTGAGCCTGAGGCAGACCACCCAGGCAACACGCTGTCTTTGGCCTCGGATTCCGGGCACACGGGGGGCCCGTGGAGTAGCCGGTCCACGGGTTATTCGGCTGAGGGCGAGCGGCTTAACCCTCGTCCAACGGTGACGCGGGGGGTACGGGGGGCAGGGCAGGCGGCGGGCTCGGTGATGTTGCGCGTTCTGGTCGACGCGTGCTCACCTTGCCCCAACCGTCTCGTCAAAGATCCCGTGCCAGTCTGCCCGAAAGGGAAGTGGCGTCCTCGCTATAGTCGGTGGGAAACCCTGGGGTGCCAGTGGCACATCCCCAGATGGGGCTCCGTGGTGGGTGGGGTCACCACTGACCGAATATAGATAGACAACGGAAATGGCTTGCAATAACAAGGAAAACTCTAATTTAGCGACCAACACCCGAGCGCGAGGCGCTCCCAAAGAGGAAAAAAGAGAGGGTGACGGTGACGTCCTTTTCAGGATGCCAGTCGTTCGGCTCGAACGGTGTATCACACCACAGGCGGGACAATCGGGTAGCCAGTTCTTTAGGCTCGGGGATTTCTCCGAGTCTGAGGACGAGGTCACCCTTACCGGAAAAAACAAACAAGAATTGGACAACAGCCTGGAGATTGCGGATTCTTACGAGTCTGCATCTTCGGGTATTCTGTCGAGATCGCTGTCAGTTTCACGCATCGGCGGCAGGTCTACGAGAGCCGGCAAACGGCGGGCAGATGAGGTCTCTTCAGATCTCTCCCCTGCCAAAGTCCCGGCAGACAAAAGCACAGCGGCCCGCAGAGGCCGGGGCCGTCCACCTACCCATTGGGAGTGCGTAGGAGTAGGCAGAGCCCGCGAGCAGCTGCTCGACGAGAAGCGTCGTGCGGCAATCGTGGAGGCTGAAGAGGAGGCTTCGCGCCTCGCAGAAAGGCTTTTGCAAGGACGGAATAGGAGCGAGTTCTCGGTGAGAGATGCCACCGCGGAAGAGCTGAGTGGCCAGATCCGGGCTGCCACGGACACAGTATTGTTCTGCGTGGCGAAGTCCGGAAACCTGAAGGGCAGCTTCCAGCGTGCCCTGAAGGAGGCCGCCACCTCTATAACACGAGCGGTCGAAATCGATGCTATCCTGCGGGTAAAATCGCTCGCCAGCGAAGCGGTGTAGAGCGGCGGTGTGCTGTTGGCCGTGTCTATCGATATTGCCAACGCGTTCAACACGCTGCCGTGGACCACGATAAAGCAGGCGCTCCGATTCCACGGAGTGCCTGTTTACCTGCAGGACACCATCGCATCGTATCTGGAAGGACGAGAGGTTGCGTGTGATTCGGTGGACGGTCGTTTGCGGCACTTGGCCGGATGCGGCGTCCCACAGGGGTCGGTCTTAGGGCCACTCTTGTGGAACATCGGGTTCGATTGTGCTCTCCGCGGCCAGTTCGTCGCAGGGGTTGGCGTGACTTGTTACGCCGACGATACCCTGCTGACAGCTCGCGGTGACTCTTTTGCCGATGCTGCACGTCGTGCGACTGCTGGGGTCGCTGTGATGGTACACCGAATCCGCCTTTTGGGGCTGCGGGTGGCGCTGGAGAAGTCTGAGGCGCTGTGTTTTCACGGCCGACGACGTGCGCCGCCTGCGGGCACTGGGTTGATGGTGGATGGGGTTCTGATCCAGATCCAGATCCAGATAATTTGAAACTTTCTAAAGTAGTCCCATTACACAAGAAACATGATAAAAAAGATATAAATAATTATCGTCCCATCTCGTTGATTCCGATACTCTCCAAAATCTTTGAAAAGGCCATGTTGAATAGAATAACAAGTTTTTTTGATAAACACAAAGTAATCTCAAAAGAACAAAATGGATTTCAAAAAAAACAAATCTACTGATAAAAAATATTGTGGAGAATGTCGATGCTAAAAGACCCGTGGTATCGGTGTTTTTTGACATGAGTCGTGCATTTGATTGTGTAAATCACTGTAAACTTTTAGAAAAATGTAAGAATTATGGTATTAGGGGACAAGCTCTGGATTGGCTAAAAGGTTATCTCTCAAACCGCTTACAATATGTAGAAATAAAAAAAAGGAATCCTCAGAGTAATGAAGTTGAAACACACAAATCGTCATTTCTACAGAATACATGTGGCGTGCCCCAGGGTAGTGTCCTGGGTCCTTTCCTGTTCCTTATATATATTAATGACTTGCCTAAACAGATCAATTATCAAACTGTACTGTTTGCTGATGACATTTCACTTATTATACCGAATCGTGACCAAAAATCAAATTTTAACCAGATTGTAAATGAAACTATAGCAGATGTTGTTTCCTGGCTAACGCGAAATGACTTAAGTGTTAACCTATTAAAAACCAAATTAGTACAGTTCTCAAACTACAAAGCAAATTGTCCACAGTTAAACGTCACTTGTCAGAACGTAGTAATCGATAAAGTTAGTGAGGCAAAGTTTTTAGGTATCATCCTTGACCAACACTGTAACTGGAAACCCCACATTGAAGACCTGTGTAAAAGGTTGAGTAGTTTTGTACACGCTCTCGAAAAATTACGATTTGTAGCAGGAGAAGAAACTGCACTGACCGCATATCATGGATATGTATCCTCAATTTTAAGGTACGGTCTGATTATGTGGGGTAACTCAACTGATATGAATAAAGTATTTTTGATGCAAAAAAAGTGTATTAGGGCAATTTGTGGTGCAGGACCAATGGAAACTTGTCGACCTTTATTCAAAAGGCTGAAACTTATAACTTTGGTTGGGCTTTACATTTTGGAGACTGGAATATTTGTTAGAAAAAATCCTGAGCTATTTGAAAAATATGTTCAGCTAGATCTAAGGTTACGCCAGAGAGATATCTATAGATTGCAAGTTCCTATGAGCAAGAGTGCATTTTTCCAAAGAAACTGCCAGGCCATGGCTGTTAAAATATATAATAGAATACCTTATGACATTAGACAGCTTCCTTATAATATGTTTGTGACACGATTGCGTAAATTTGTTAAAGAAGAATGTTTTTATAGTCTGACTGAATACTTGACATAAATATTTTATAATTATAATGACATGAATAAATAGATATAGTATATTAAATATAAATGTATAGTATAAATTAGCAATGAATCAATGTAACCTTAAATATTGTGTGTAGTGTATAATGAAATAATGTATTTAATTAATTGTTTTAACTTTCATGTTTAAATTTGCATGCCGCCTGTGGCAAAACATGATGGTCATACATGAAAATTATGTTATCAAACTTACCATGTTTTAAGCAAATAAAGAAATATTCTATTCTATTCTATTCTATTGATCCCGGTTTCATCCACCATCCGGTACCTTGGGCTTGTGCTTGATGGAAGGTGGCGGTTCAAGGCCCATTTCCGTCAGCTCGCTACCAAACTCAATGCGTCCGCGGGTGCTTTGAGCCGGTTACTGCCAAACCTGGGTGGTCCGTCGACGGCTCCTCGACGACTGTACCTAGGGGTGGTCCGCTCGATGGCACTTTACGGTGCCCCGGTGTGGCATGACGCCCTCTCGTCCGAGAACGTGACAGTCTTGCGGAAGGCTCAAAGGGTGTTAGCCCTGCGTTTAGCGCGAGCCTACCGCACCACCTCCACCGATGCTGCGCTGGTCCTGGCCGGCAGCCTCCCCTGGGATTTCGACTCCCTGGTCCTCGCCGCGTTATACCAGTGGCGGGGAGACCAAAGATCTCAGGGCAATAGGCCCGCACCGACGGAGGTGGAATCGGAAAGGACACAGCTCACAGAGCTAGCCCACGAGCAGTGGCGCCGTAGATTGGCCAGTAGCCACTTTGGCGTCCGGGTCATTGAAGCCGTACTCCCCGTTCTCAAAGAATGGGTCGAGCGACCACACGGCCAAGTGACATACCGGATGTCGCAGGTGTTTACAGGCCACGCGTGCCTTGGGTCATACCTCTGCCGCATTGGCAGGGAACCCACAACCCGATGCTGGCATTGCGATGCTCCGGAGGATACGGCACAGCACACCCTCGAGGTTTGCCCGGCGTGGGTCGCTGACCGCCGTGCCCTCCGAGCACACGAGGGGACCGACCTCAGCCTGGGCTCTATAGTCCGGCGTATGGTCGACGACAGGGAGGCATGGCGAGCCATGGCCGCATTTTGCGAGCGGGTGATCGCCGAAAAGGAGAGCGCGGAGCGAGAGCGAGAGGCTGCAGCTGACGCACTCCTTATGCGCCGAAGGCGTACTGGGCGCAGAAGGAACCTCCACCACCTGCACATGCCCCTCCCTGTGCCTCGGGTCGTGGACGCGGGGGCGTCCGCTTTCCACTAAGAGGCGCGATGGTGTGTAATGCGTTCTACGCATCGTCGGGACATCAAGCCGGAGGATAACCTCCTTCGGCGCTGAAGGCAGGGGCACTTGCCCTCTTCAGATCGGGTGAGACCGTGTGTCGGTCTAGTCAGTGAGGGGCCGCGGATGTGTGCTTATGGCGCTGACTCGTGGCCCCGAACTCATGGCTCCCGAGAACGCCGCTGGTTTTTAGTGGGTATGCCCCAATCGGGGAAAGTCCCACATAACCTGCTGCCTTCCCCCGAGGGCGGCAGGTATGCGAAAAGCATTTTCCAGCGAAAAAAAAAAAAAAGGTTAGGTTCCCCCTCGAATGGAGCACGCCTTGTCGTGGCGAGGGGGCTCAGTAGCCTGTCGCAATCCAGCGGCAGGTGAAGCCAAGATGCTCCGTGGAGAGTGCCGCTGCGTCTGTTCCCATATCGGGCGGCAGTGGCCATAGTGAGTCGCGTCTGTCTCGCATCGAGCGGCGGCTCACTAACAGTCGTTGGACTCCCGGCACCCCTCTGGTTTATCAGAGGAGGCAGGGGATGTCCTGAGGACTTTGGTCCTCTGGGCGAGCTCGGCGTGCATTTGCCGTCGGGCATGGCTCGCCTCGTCGGGAGGGTCTCGGACAGACGGTGTGGGGACACCTCTGTCCAATTACAAGGGACCCTCCTGAGGCGCCAGTGTGCCGTCGGGAGTGGGATCGCCCCACTCCGTGGAGATCCGCCCTCCTGATAGAGGGTGGAGGTTGCGCTGGCAAGGGTCGCGGGACTGTTGAGACACCGCGGCCCCTGCTGTCACAGCCAACAAACGCGGCGGGCGTCGTCAGGTTTTAGTGGGTATACCCGAATTCGGGGGAGTCCCACACACGCCCCTCCGTTCCCCGACGGAGAGGTACGGTGCATAAACTGCATTTCCTGACGGTAAAAAAAAAAGGTTAGGTTAGGTTAGGTTAGGTTTTTTTTTTTTTTTATTGCAGCAGCTCTGTTCCCCGAATATTTCGTCCAGGATTGGATCGCATTTCAAGGGTTACATAACAACAGGGATAGGGTGGTTTACTTTATTTTTAAAACTATGCTGCTTTCCTTATTAATTCTTATCTTTTACATATTTCTTATTACTAAACATTTCAATTTGTGGTCTTTATAATTCTTAATCTAATACATATTTTAATACAATTTTATCTGTTATGGTTTTACATTTATTTTGCTTTAAAAATACACAGTTTTAATACACTTTTGCTTCAAATTATGGTCTTTTACACTTTCTTTGCTTATTCTAATACACCTTAAGTCTAAACAATTTTTATTTTAAATCTATTACTTTTATTGTTACATTTTGATTCTTAAAACTAGTAAACAATTGAGACTTAATATTAACATTTTGATATATGACAGTTCTTATTCATCTAGTTTCTTATTTGCTAAGGTTTTATAATTACATATTATAATATTAGCAAATATTATTTAGCATTTCTTTTATTTGCTTCAATACAGATTTTTTCGCAGAAGGCAATGAACTCGTCACGTGTACTTTTGTTACAAATAAGGTCACTCAAGGTGCTTAGTTCAACTTTAGCCCCCGTCCTTTGCTCAAAGTCAAAGCGGGTTTTATCAAATTTGGGACATGTGGTGAGAAGGTGGGGGACTTTCTCTTCTACATTAGGATCACAGGCGCACGATGGGTTGTCCCTACATCTGAAACGGTGCAGATATTGGGAGAAACCACCATGTCCTGTTAAGATTTGGGTTAATTTTCCAGCTGGATTTATTTTCCGGACTAGCCTGTGCGCGTCTCTAGCATTTGGGAAAAATAATTTCGTGACCGATGCTGTATCGCCGGTATTATACCTACGGCTCCATTCTAAGATGGACCTTTCGCGTATAACGCGCTTTGCGTACGAGACTGGACACCGGTCGTAGTCCGGTTTCCTTTTTGAAGCTAAGGCAGCCTCCTTGGCCAGGTCGTCAGCGCGTTCGTTGCCAGAAAGACCTGCATGTGCTTTAATACAGAACAAAGATACATCTTTGCCCTGGATAAAAGCCTCCCGCAAGTTCTCTCTCGCCTCTACAGCAAGTGGGTGGAGAGAGCCATGGTTAACGATCGTCTCCAAAGCGGCCATCGAATCGATATACAGACCATAGCTCGTCTCCCTCCCCTTCAGGATCACGCCCGTTGCCTTGCATATGGCCAATAGCTCCGCCTGATAGACTGTGCAGTACGCGGACAGACAAAACTTTTGGTTCCGGATCTCGGCTTCGCCTTTCCACAAGGTAAGTGCGGCTCCGACCTTCCCCTCAATTTTGCTGCCGTCGGTGAAGATGCGCACCGCCTGCACATTGTGTCTATCGACTAGACTTTGGTCCTCCAGGCGTTCGAACTCTATGGCCATATGCGTAGCTGGGTGAGGAGTCTCTGCAAACCCAACCAGACTCTCGGTCTCTCTGTATCCTAACTCTAGCAGGGGCGACCCTCTCCTAGTCTCATACAGGGCGGCTGCCTCCTGTATCCTGAGGTCGAGAGGAAGTATCCCAGCTAGGGTCAGCGCCGAGTGTAGAGACTGTCCGATATGATTTACAGAGCTTCTGGGCGAAACCTCTCTGCACTGCGTTCAATAGTTTTTGCACACCTATCTTTTTAGCCGAGGGGGCCCATGCTGCCGCGGCGTACATGATGACTGGTTCGACGCACGCTGTATAGATCAACCTTATAACCTCGGTGTGAAGGCCCCAGTTTACCTTCGCGGCACGCGATAATCGCTTGTAAATTTCGAGCGCTTTTTTGGTTTGGGAGACAATGTGCGAATTAAACGTAAGTTTGTCGTCGATAATTAAACCTAAAATTTTAATTTCTCGCGAATATTTATGTGTGTATTCCTCCCATTGTAAGGCGCAGGTTGTCATATTTTAATTTGCGCGTGAGAACCATAGCACAGGTCTTGTGTGCTGCGAATTTCAATTTGTTTTGGTTCCCCCACTGCTGTATAAATTTAAGTGCCGCGTTAGCTCTACCTGTCACCTCATCCGAAGTATCCCCGTCAAAAACAAGGACCACGTCGTCGGCAAAAGCCTGGACGTAATGTCCTTCACGTCCCAGTCCCCGCAGTAGAGGGTCAAGAAGAAGGTTCCACAAGATCGGACCACCGATTGACCCTTGCACACATCCTTTGCTCGTCTCCTTCTTCACTTCTTCCCCGGCGAATCTTACTCTGACACTTCTGCGCTCCAGATAGCTATCCAGTAGCCTCCTGATATTTACCGGGCACTTTTCCTCAGCCAGTCGGACTCTAATGGCTGGCCACCGCGCGCTATCGAAGGCCCCCTGTATATCCAATGACACTAGGGTTACCAGCTTCTTCAGCTCAATCTTACCCTTGATGTGGTGTATTAAGTATAGAGGGCGTCCTCGGTGCTCCTCTGGGGCATGAATACTGGCGAGTACTAATCCGCGGTACAAGATGCCATTTGTATATACTGTCATCTTCTCCAGGACCTTACCCAAGACCGGCAAAAGACCAATCGGCCGGTAAGCCTTGGGGTTCGTGTAGTCATCTTTGCCCGATTTTCTCAATACCACAACTGTGGCCTCCTTCCAGATGTCCGGGAAGTGTCCGATCAGTAAACACTTGTTGAACAGGGCAAGGAAAGCGTCCGGGTCCTGGTTGATAGCCCGGCTGCAGATATCTGCTGTGAAGCCATCCGCACCTGGGGCCTTCTTTGGGTTGAAACTCCCTATTGCGGTCTGTAGCTCTAGCTGAGTAAACGGCGGGTCATGGTGTTCATCATGGTTCCACTTGTTTACTCTCTTCGCTGCCTCTCTGGTCCAGCGATGGTGTTCATTGTCAGTAGCCTCCAGGTCTTGTGGGTAGAAAGTCTCCGCTAGTAAGTTCGCCGATTCTATTAGGTTAAGGTGTGCTCCATCTTTGGTTAGGGTCACGTCTTCTGTTCTCTTGGTGGTCTGGCCTATTACCCTGTAAATTCCCTCCCATAGGCCTCTCGATCTTGTTTGCTGCAGAACTCTTTCCAACTATTCATTTGGGCTTTCTTGGCTTCGCACTCGTATTTTTCTTTCTTTTTCAAATACTCGGTTACCACTACTTCTCTGCGGTGCGGTGCCGCATTCCTGATCTTACGCCTGAAGGTAGTGGTAACTTTTTTCAGCCTAGTGAGCTCGTCATTCCACCATGGGATCTTTAGTACTTCGGTATTTTTCTTAGTCGGCATGCTGATCTTGCACGCTTCGGTTATGATGTTTGAGTAGTCTCGCGCCAGCTGTTCAAGTTGTGTACGATTTGTGATTTCATTTATTCGTGGCTGGTTGATGTTGTTCTGAGACTTCAATTGTGTCAGGGTGGAGTCGAAGTGATCCCAGTCCGCCTTTTTGGTGTTGTAGCGGCGAGTCGTTCGTTGGACCTTAAGCCCTTTCGATTTGCGGAGATTTATGTCGAACGTAATGGGACCCTCCTGAGGCGCCAGTGTGCCGTCGGGAGTGGGATCGCCCCACTCCGTGGAGATCCGCCCTTCTGATGGAGGGTGGAGGTTGCGCTGGCAAGGGTCGCGGGACTGTTGAGACACCGCGGCCCCTGCTGTCAAAGCCACCAAACGCGGCTGGCGTCGTCAGGTTTTAGTGGGTATACCCGGGGGCGAATCCGGGGGAGTCCCACACACGCCCCTCCGTTCCCCGACGGAGAGGTACGGTGCGTAATTGACATTTCCTGACGTTAAAAAAAAAAAAAAGGTTAGGTTAGGTCCCCCTCGAATCCCCCTCGAATGGAGCACGCCTTGTCGTGGCGAGGGGGCTCAGTAGCCTGTCGCAATCCAGCGGCAGGTGAAGCCAAGATGCTCCGTGGAGAGTGCCGCTGCGTCTGTTCCCGTATCGGGCGGCAGTGGCCATAGTGAGTCGCGTCTGTCTCGCATCGAGCGGCGGCTCACTAAAAGTCGTTGGACTCCCGTCGATGCGAGACAGACGCGACTCACTATGGCCACTGCCGCCCGATACGGGAACAGACGCAGCGGCACTCTCCACGGAGCATCTTGGCTTCACCCGCCGCTGGATTGCGACAGGCTACTGAGCCCCCTCGCCACGACAAGGCGTGCTCCATTCGAGGGGGGGGAATCCCACCCTTTTTTTTTTTTTTTTTTTTAACGTCAGGAAATGCAATTACGCACCGTACCTCTCCGTCGGGGAACGGAGGGGCGTGTGTGGGACTCCCCCGGATTCGCCCCCGGGTATACCCACTAAAACCTGACGACGCCCGCCGCGTTTGGTGGCTTTGACAGCAGGGGCCGCGGTGTCTCAACAGTCCCGCGACCCTTGCCAGCGCAACCTCCACCCTCAGTAGACAGTCCGACTATCTTAGAGTGTGTCAGTATTCAAGTCCCAAGAAATATTCGTCGGGATGCGTGAGGGTTACAAACCGCCCCGCGCCGCCCTCCACGTCTTCTTGCGCGCCCCGAGACGCGCACGCAGCGGGGCGCGAACGCGCCTACCGCCCGCGCACTGTTACTCATCGGGGACTTGCTCGCTCAGCGCACTGACATTGATATATTTGCGGACCAAATTGGACATATATTTATACAATTCTGTAAAATTTTAAATGACATTTAATTTG
This sequence comes from Pyrausta purpuralis, assembly GCA_963924145.1. Classification (NCBI taxonomy): domain Eukaryota; kingdom Metazoa; phylum Arthropoda; class Insecta; order Lepidoptera; family Crambidae; genus Pyrausta; species Pyrausta purpuralis. The sequence goes on from OZ001657.1 coordinate 26,642,972, forward strand.
ATTGACTACTGTATTTTGATTATTTTTTATTTTTCTTTTTTCTTTGTATTTTACATTTTTGACATTTTTTTTACTGCAGCTGAATTGATGATTGCATGCTTCTTTAAATTTTGTATGTTGTGTGGTCTATCATTTTATTTAATATTCTTTGTATGGATAACATTGACCAGATTTGTTGACATTTGAATTCGATGACAATTATATTATTATTGTAATTTTAGCTTGTAAGTGTGTTGGACTAGCTCCGTAAACTTGCAAGTGTTTTGATTTAAATAAACAAATAAACCCTGATGGAGGGTGGATTTTGCGCTGGCAAGGGTCGCGGGACTGTTGAGACACCGCGGCCCCTGCTGTCAAAGCCACCAAACGCGGCGGGCGTCGTGAGGTTTTAGTGGGTATACCCGGGGGCGAATCCGGGGGAGTCCCACACACGCCCCTCCGTTCCCCGACGGAGAGGTACGGTGCGTAATTGCATTTCCTGACGTTAAAAAAAAAAAAAAAAAAAGGGTGGGGTTCCCACCCCCTCGAATGGAGCACGCCTTGTCGTGGCGAGGGGGCTCAGTAGCCTGTCGCAATCTAGCGGCAGGTGAAGCCAAGATGCTCCGTGGAGAGTGCCGCTGCGTCTGTTCCCGTATCGGGCGGCAGTGGCCATAGTGAGTCGCGTCTGTCTCGCATCGAGCGGCGGCTCACTAAAAGTCGTTGGACTCCCGGCACCCCTCTGATTTAACAGAGGAGGCAGGGGATGTCCTGAGGACTTTGGTCCACTGGGCGAGCTCGGCGTGCATTTGCCGTCGGGCGTGGCTCGCCTCGTCGGGAGGGTCTCGGACAGACGGTGTGGGGACACCTCTGTCCAATCACCAGGGACCCTCCTGAGGCGCCAGGGTGCCGTCGGGAGTGGGATGGCCCCACTCCGTGGAGATCCGCCCTCCTGATGGAGGGTGGAGGTTGCGCTGGCAAGGGTCGCGGGACTGTTGAGACACCGCGGCCCCTGCTGTCAAAGCCACCAAACGCGGCGGGCGTCGTCAGGTTTTAGTGGGTATACCCGGGGGCGTATCCGGGGGAGTCCCACACACGCCCCTCCGTTCCCCGACGGAGAGGTACGGTGCGTAAACTGCATTTCCTGACGTTAAAAAAAAAAAAAAAAAAAAGGGTGGGGTTCCCAGCAGTGTTGGCTTCCTCGCAGCGATCCCCGGGCAACGTCTCGTCTGACCACCGTAACGGAGTGGCAGACAGGCGGCTAACGAACACTGTGCGATCGTATACTTTCAGAGCGGATAAGTGCGATCTTTGTGGTTCGACAACATGTCGAAACCTTTGCGGGACGCCTCCGGGCGTTTCATTAAAAAAGGCCCTTCTCAGGGCCAACCTCAAACGGCCCTTCTCAGGGCCACCCCCGACGACGCTTCGACGTCGAAGGCGAGCCGTACACCATCTGCGGCGAGCGTAGTCTGCAGGGAGGACGATCTGTCGGAGTCCGACAGTGACACCTTTGTAGCGGAGCTGCCTGACCGTCAGGCGAAAAAGCGGGCCTACTTGAGGCAGAGTTCGGAGGGCTCTTCGGATTCAGCCAAAAGTGGCCCAAAAAAGAAGAGCAAGGCTGTAAAGCCTGCTAACCCTACCCTGGCTAGCACTAGCCACGACGTAGGTCTGATGGATGCCCAACGTCAGCTGAACGTGGCGAACAGGGCACGAGTCCAACAGGAGTTGGAAGAGGAGGTTGCCGCTAAGGAGGCACAGGCACGCGCACGTAGAGCCAAGGCGGACTATGGAACGTCAAGCGTCATGTACGCGGATCACTCCATAGCGGAGTTAGAAAAGATGGCTGAAGAGGGACCAAGAGGAGATTGTCAGAGTCGCCTCTAAGTCCTCGAATTTGAAGGGGACCTTCCAAAAGGCCCTCAAGTGCCGGGCTGCCAGTCTTCGTGGCATCATCGGTGAGTTGGTGCAGCGCACAACCACCGACGAGGTAAGGCAGCTCCAAAAGAGGGTAGACTGCCTCACAAAGGAGGTCAGCGAGCTTCACACGAAGCTGGCTGAGGCTATTGGGCGGCCTGTACAGGCCCCACCTGCTGCAGTGACGATGGATCTCTCCTCCTCCAACCTTGAGGAAACCATCCGCAAGGTTGTGATGGAGGAGAGGGCCTTCACGAGGGCCTGCATCGCTGGCATTGAAGACAGGCTCCTGCCTGAAAGGCGTGTCAGGCCACCGTTGGCGGCGGACAGGGCTTCTCTTGCCCCTGCCCCTGCCCTGGCCGTGATGGCCCCTCCCCCGACCCCTAAGCCTGCGAAGGGCAAAGGGAAAGGGAAAAAGAAGGTGGCTCCGCCGGCTACAACTGAGGTGGCGGCAGCCTCATCCCAGAGGGAAGACGCCTTTCTTCCCTCCAGCACTCCGTCCAACGAATGGACTGAGGTGGTTGGAAGGAAAAAGAGAGGTGCCAAAAAGGCGGTGCTGCCTGTTACCACTGCCAATGTCCCCTCCGGTTCGTCCAAAGGGACGAGCAAAGGAGTGGGGAAGAGCAAGGGGGAGAAAGCAGCCTCCAAGCCGAGTGGGTAGAAACTGGTTCCTCCCAAAACCGCGGCCGTCGTAGTGACGCTTACTCCGGAGGCCATGAAGAAGGGCGGGACGTACGAATCCGTCCTGAAACGGGCTCGTACCAACGCCAACCCAGCCACACTGGGTATTGGCCTGGTGACGTGCCGCCGGACCCAAACTGGAGCTCGACTCTTCGAGTTTTCGGGGGCCCAGGGCGGCGCCAATGCAGACCTCTTCGCAAGTAAGCTGCAAGAGGTCATAGCGGACGCGGCCAAAGTTGCTAGGCCAACGAAGACCGCGGCACTGACCGATCTCGACGACTCGGTCACAAAAGACGAGGTGGTGGCGGCAGTTGCCGCTACAGGAGGCTGCGATGCGGTAGCGATTCGGGGCGGGGCCATCAAGCCTGGTCGCGGTGGTCTGGGTGCTATTCGCCTGGAGTGCCCGGTCGTCGCGGCAAAGGCCGTACTGGCCAAGAGACGGCTCCCCGTAGGGTTTTGTGTGGCCTTGGTCCGGGCACTTGAGGACCGGCCTTTCCGGTGTTTCAGGTGCTTCGGCGTAGGACACACCAGAGCTCTGTGCCCATCCCGAGTGGACAGGTCGGAGCTCTGCTACCGCTGCGGGGAAGCGGGGCACAAGGCGTCAGAGTGCGGTGTTGCCACACCGCGCTGCGCGGTGTGCTCTGCCAGTGGCCGTCCAGCTGGCCACGTGATGGGAGGAAGGCAATGCAATCCTCCCCCAAAGAAGGGACAAGCGCAGGCTCCAACTCGACCTGCTGCAGCTGCCGCCACTGTTGAGGCTGTCGAGGCCTCGCAACAGGCTGAAGAGGGCAATGCGATGGACCAATAATGACAGTGGTCCATCGCATTTTACAGGCTAACACCAACCACTGCAAAGCGGCCCAGGACCTGCTGGTGCAGACCATGGCTGAGTGGTTGGTGGATGTTGCGGTTGTCGCTGAGCCATACTCTGTCCCTGGCCGCTGGCTAGGGGATCGAGACGGCTTAGTAGCACTTGTGGCGCGGTCTTCCACAGACTCCCCCCCCTCTCGCTCTTAGAGAAGGGACCGGGATACGTGGCCGCCGCGTGGGGAGACATAGTCTTTGTTGGGGTATATTTCTCCCCAAACCGACCACTGTCAGACTTTGAGGACTTCCTTAGAGTCCTCACCGCCGTGGTATCAAGGGTGGGGCAACGTCAGGTCTCCGTTCTGGGAGATCTGAACGCCAAGTCGGTGGTTTGGGGTAACCCAGCAACCGATGCACGCGGGCGGGCCCTCGAGCTCTGGGCAGCCTCCTCCGGGCTCTCCCTTCTCAATAGAGGGGAGGTCCAAACGTGCGTGCGGTGGTGGGGTGGGTCAATTGTGGACGTCACTTTTGCCTCACCCACCCTAGCCACGCGTGTTACAAACTGGCGGGTGGACACGATGGAGACTTTCTCGGACCACCGCTATGTGCGGTTCGAGATCTCCACCCAAGGTCCCCAGAGAACGACTCCTCCGGGCCAATCTCCGTTCCCTCGGTGGGCCTTAGTTCACCTGGACAGGGAGGCAGCGAGGGAGGCAGCGTTCGTCCAGGACTGGCTTTCGCCAGACGTAAATGTCGTGGACGTAGACGCTGCAACGGCAGAGCTGAGGGAGTCGTTGACCGAGGTATGCAACTCTAGTATGCCTCGGTCTCGTCGACCACCTCCCCGACGCGCCGTCTATTGGTGGTCGGAGGAGTTGGCGGCACTTCGTACTGCCTGCGTGGCGGCTCGAAGGGAGTACGCTCGAAGCCGGCGGCGTCGAATGCGCGACCGGGAGAATGAGGACCGCCTTCACGACTTGTATGTGGAGGCAAAGCGGGTCCTCAGAAAGGAGATGTTCGCCGCCCAGGACTCGGCGCAGGCTGAGCTGCTGGAGGGCCTCGACAGAGATCCTTTTGGGAGGCCATATAAGGCGGCGCGGAACAAACTGCGTCCCTTCGGCCCCCCCGTATCGGAGACCCTTGAGCCGGCAGTGCTGGATGGGGTCGTACGGTCCCTGTTTCCAGGCAGGGCCAACGCTTTCACCCCACCAGCAATGGACCCTCCACAGGGTGCGATTCTGGTGGAAGAGGAGAACCAGGTGGCTCCTCCTCTCACTGGGGCCGAGGTTCGCACGGCGGTTACCTGCCTTCGTGCAAAAAAGACGGCCCCAGGGCCAGACGGCGTCCCAGCAAGGGTGGTGGCAATAGCCGCCACCGAAATGGAGGAAAGGTTTCGGGACCTCTTCGACGCGTGCTTCGCGTCGAGAAGGTTTCCGAAACCGTGGAAGGAGGGGCGTTTATGTCTCCTTCGAAAAGAAGGACGCCCGGCGGACTCTCCCTCGGCATACCGACCCATCGTTCTGCTCGATGAGGTCGGTAAGATGTTCGAGGGAATCATCGCCGCCCGCCTGAAAGACCACCTGAGGGTGGTTGGGCCGGACCTGTCGGACGCTCAGTTTGGTTTTCGACCTGAGCGTTCGACAATAGACGCCCTCGTCCTATTAAAGGGTACAGTGAAGGAGGCGATGGATGCTGGGGACGGAGTGTTGGCTGTGTCGTTCGATATAGCCAATGCCTTCAACACCCTTCCCCATGCGACCGTCCTCGAGGCACTCCGGTTTCACGGAGTGCCCCGATATATGAGGGACCTCCTGGCCAGTTACTTCGAGGACAGAGCGGTCCTCTTAGTAGACAAAGCTGGCCAGGTCCGGCGATATCCGGTTGAGTCCGGTGTTCCGCAGGGGTCAGTCCTAGGACCACTCCTGTGGGACATCGGGTTCGACTGGCTTTTGCGCGGGACCCTCCTCCGGGGCACGAGTGTCATTTGTTATGCAGATGACACTCTCCTCACTGCCCGAGGGGGGAATTTTGGTGAGGCGGCCAGTCTGGCCTCGGCAGGCGGATCGCTAGTCGCTGATAGGATCCGCCGCCTTGGATTGACGGTGGCGTTACATAAGACCGAGGCCGTTTTCTTCCACGGGCCTCGGCAGCGCCGTCCACCTGACGCCCACATATATGTGGAGGGCGTCAGAATCGAGGTAAAGACCCAGATGAAATATCTGGGTCTAACGCTCGACAGCAGGTGGCGCTTCAGCCCGCATTTCAGCGGACTGTCGTCGCGCCTGCTGAAGGCAGCGGGGGCCCTCTCATGGCTGATGCCTAACTTGAGAGGGCCAGGCGGGCGATGCCGGCGGCTGTACGCCGGCATCCTGAAAAGCATAGCCCTGTACGGGGCGCCTATCGGGGCAGACTCCCTTCAAAGAAGGGAGAATGCCACAGCCTTGCGGGTGCCCCAGAGGGCCATTGCGCAAAGGGTGGCGCGGGCTTACCGCTCGGTAAGCTTCGCAGCGGCGTGCGCTCTGGCTGGCACCCCTCCTTGGGAACTCGAGGCATGGGTGCTAGCCAGAGTCTATGAATGGACGGCGGGGCGAAGGGCACTCGGTGAGCGCCCTGCCCCTGAAGAACGCGAGGCTGTTTGACGGGAGGCGAGGGATGCCGTCGTCCATCATTGGATGGCGGACCTTGCCTCCGCAGTTTTCGGCCGTCGCACCCTCGACGCGCTTGGGCCAGTCCTGCAAGATTGGCTTGACAGGCCGCACGGTTTTCTCACCTTCCGGTTGGTGCAGGTACTGTCCGGGCACGGCTGCTTTGGCTCGTACCTTCACCGGATCGGGAGGGAGGAGAGCCCGTCGTGCCAAGACTGTGGCGCGGCGGAGGACACGGCACAGCACACCCTTGAGGTGTGCCCGTCGTGGACCGAGCAGCGCCACAGTCTTGTTGCGGCGATCGGGCCGGACCTCTCGCTTCCCGCCGTGGTCATTGCCATGTTGGGAAGCGAGGAGGCGTGGGTGGCGGTAGCTTCCTTCTGTGAAGACGTCATGTCACAGAAGGAGGAGGCGGAGCGCGTGCGGGAGGACGATCCGCTCGCGCCACTTCTTCGCCGAAGAAGAGGCAGGAGAAGGAGGGTGGTCGACCACCCTCTTCTCCCCCGGTGATAAGCAGCGGGCGACAGGCGCGGGGGCGCCCTCGTCCGCATTGCACTGCTCATCACCCAGCCGAACGAGGATGACCGAGCACCGCGAGTCATCCTCGAGCCCCTTCCCATATGCGGGAGGGGCGTGAAGGGCCCGCCGCTGCAAGGCGGGCAAACGCCGGCGGGGAAATGGAAGCAAAGGCTATGCCGATTCCCAGAACCCCGCCACCAAAGGCGATGCGGGAGTGCCGCTGGGTCGTTTAGTGGGTATACCGGGAGTCCCCGGGAGTCCCACATACCCCATCCGTCCCCCGACGGGTGGGGATGCGTAATGCATTTTCCCAGCGAAAAAAAAAAAAAAAAAGGTTAGGTTAGGGTCGTACCTTCACCCCGTGTCGGGTTACTGGTCCCGCATCGGGCGCGTCCCCAGGTGGTGGATAGGGGAACGCCTCCCAGATATGGGGGGTACCGGCTTCGGCCGGCGCGAACCAAAACCAGAGCGCGGCAGGTTTTGTCAACTCGGCGGACCTGTCGGGCCAGAAGGGAAGGCCTTATGGCTCAAGTCCTCTTGTATTCGCTGTTCCGCCTGCTCCTCCTCGAAGGAATGGACCGGAGCGTTTGAGTACCTGAGGCATAGATAGGGGTGCCTAGACCGGCGGGGCGTTTGCCCGGGTCGTAGGGCTTTGGGGTCGTCGGGGCATTTGCCCGGATCCGTGGGGTTTTCCCGGGTTGTGGCCTGTCATCACGACAACCCGGGCAGCGCATTTGTGCCGTGCGCTGGGTCCCGTAATCCTGGGAGAAGAGGGTCCTGGACGTTGAGCCTGAGGCAGACCACCCAGGCAACACGCTGTCTTTGGCCTCGGATTCCGGGCACACGGGGGGCCCGTGGAGTAGCCGGTCCACGGGTTATTCGGCTGCGGGCGAGCGGCTTAACCCTCGTCCAACGGTGACGCGGGGGGTACGGGGGGCAGGGCAGGCGGCGGGCTCGGTGATGTTGCGCGTTCTGGTCGACGCGTGCTCACCTTGCCCCAACCGTCTCGTCAAAGATCCCGTGCTAGTCTGCCCGAAAGGGAAGTGGCGTCCCTGCTATGGTCGGTGGGAAACCCTGAGGTGTCAGTGGCACCTCCCCAGATGGGGCTCCGTGGTGGGTGGGGTCACCGCCGACTGAATGGATACAAATAACGGACATGGCTTGCTCTAATAAGGATATATCGAAAATTGCGACCAACCCAGGAGCGCGAGGCGCTCAAACAGAGAATAAGGCAGAGGGCGACGCTGCCGTCCTTTTCAGGACGCCCGTTGTCCTCCTGCAAAGGTGTAAAACACCACTAAATGGACCGACGGGTAGCCGGTTCTTTAGGCCCGGAGATTTTTCCGAGTCTGAGGACGAGGCAACCCTTACAGGACGTGACAAAGAGGGGACGTCACTTTGTGTTTCCCCCTCCCCCGGACTAGACAACAGCCTGGAGATCGCGGACTCCTACGAGTCCGCGTCTTCGGGAATCACATCCCGATCGCCGTCTGGGACTCGCACCAGCGGCAGAATAACGAGAGCCGGCAAACGGCGGGCGGATGAGGCCTCTTCAGACCTCTTCCCTGCCAAAGTCCCGGCAGACAAGGTCACCGCTGCCCGCAGAGGCCGGAGACGCCCACCTACCCGTGGGGAGTGCGTAGGTGTAGGCAAAGCCCGCGAGCAGTTAGTGGACGAGAAGCGCCGTGCCGCGATTGTAGAAGCCGAGGAGGAGGCTTCTCGCCTAGCGGAGCGGCTTGTGCACAGGCGAAACCAAAACGAGTTCTCCGTGAGGGATGCCACCGCGGAAGAGCTAAGCGGTCAGATCCGGGCTGCCACGGACACAGTTCTGTTCTGCGTGGCCAAGTCCGGAAACCTGAAGGGCAGCTTTCAGCGCGCCCTGAAGGAGGCTGCCACCTCAATAACGCGGGCGGTTGAGATCCTCAGCTCGAGGACCATCGATGAAGAGACGCGGCGGCTGCAAGCCGCAAACAAGCGCCTGGAGCAGGACGTCGCGGACCTGAAGCGCGTCGTCCAGGAGCTGCGGGCTGAAAAGCTCGCAGACATGCGTCCAGCAACCTCCGCCCCCTTTGGGGAGGAGTTCGAGCAGCGCCTCATGCGCCAGTTCGGAGGCATGATGGACGCCAAAATGGCGTCCATCCAAGATCGGCTGCTCCCTGAGCCTCGCCTGCGCCCGCCACTTGCTGCGGACGCCCGCAAGGCTCAGGTTGAGCGCCCTTCTGCCGCCGCCGACAGGACTAAAAAGCAGCCGCCGACCGCAGCGCCGACAAAGTCGCCCAAGACTGCTGCTTCTTCCCAGACGGGCAAAGTGCCGTCCGAGGTGTCCGCCCCTGTGGCCACAACCTCGACTGCCGGCGCAGTCCCCGTAGGGGAGAAGAAGAAGAGAAAGCGGAGTAAGAAGAAGAAGGTCCATAACCAGGGCCAGGAGTCCGCTCCTGCATGTGCCTCTCGAGCTGGGAATTCCCGCCCGACAACCGAGCCCACAGCTGGCCCTAGGGCCGAGTCGTGGACACAGGTAGTCCGGCGTGGGAAAAAGGCGAGCCCAAATTCTGCTCCACAGCAGGCGCCTACGGCCCAGTCCAGGAAGCCGACTGCCCCGAGGACGACTCCAAACCTCCGCCCGCCGAGGACCGCCGCCATCTTGGTGGCGATGCAACCGGGAGTGCTGGAGGGAAAGGAGCATTCCTATGAATCCGTATTGGGCCGGGCCAAACAGGCTATTGACATCGGTGCACTGGGGATCTCCGGGGTCCGCTTCAGGGTCGCCAAAACTGGTGGCAAGGTCCTGGAGATCACCGGCGCCGATAGCGAGACAAAGGCTGACACCCTGGCAGCCAAAATGCGGGAGGTCATCCCCGACGCGATAGCGAAAGTGACCAGGCCGACCAAGAGCGTCGATGTCCGGATTTCAGGACTCGATGACTCTGCGACCAAGGTCGAAGTCGCCGAAGCTGTCGCCAAGGCGGGAGGCTGCGATCCGAAGTCGATGGCCCAGAAGGTCGTCAAAGGGAGAGTTTTAGTGGGATGGGTCTCCGCCCAGACCAGGCTAATGGACCGGAAGCCGCTTCAGTGTTTCCGGTGCCTGGAGGTGGGACACGCCCGCGAGAACTGATAAAACAAATATTTTATCTAAGAATAAAGAGACACGTAGAGTGGTGACAGCATAACAAAACATAATTTATTAATCAACAAAAACGTTGCTATGGATACAGAAACATGTGTCAAAAGGTTATCAAAACAATCAGAGGTTTATATCATAAAATAGTCTTCAACATCCTCCCTTTTTGGTAACCCTTAACGGACCATACCAACTTTCATTGTTATTGCTTCTAACCGTGGCTTATGCAATGCCTTGGTCAGAAAATCTGCCAATTGGAACTCGCTGGGAACGTATTCTACACGTATTTCATCAGCAGCAACGAGTTCTCTGACATAAAAATGTCTAATAGAAATATGCTTCGTTCTTCTGTGGAGTTCTGGGTTATGTGAGATCTTTATTGCTGCGTCATTATCGACCTTCAGTTTAGGTACCTCCTTTAACTTTGATATCTCATCAAAAAGTCTTTTAATCCAGACAATTTCTCTTGCTGCTTCACTGGCTGCAACCAGTTCGGCTTCAGTACTGGATATGGCAACACATGTTTGTCGTCGACTTGTCCAAGATATTGCTCCTCCAGAGTATAAACATAGTATACCTGACGTCGATCGTCTGGTACTTCGGTCTCCACCATGATCGGAATCACTGTAACATTCCAAAATTCCGGTATTGCATCTCTTCTTATAGGTTATTCCATAGTCTGAAGTTCCCTTGATGTATCTTAGGATACGTTTCAGCTTTTGAATGTCATCTTTAGAAGGGTTTTCTAGAGTTCGGGAAACAACACTTACAGCGAATGCTAGATCAGGTCTTGTTCCTACGGTTAAGTATGCCAGTGCTCCCACAGCTTCTCTATATGGAAATGAGGTAGGCTCTGTCACATCTTTTTCAAAATCTGACGATCCATCTTTTAATATAGGAGTTGTGACAGGTTTGCAATCACTCATGCCAAAGCGGGCTAGAACTTTCTGGGCATAGTGCGTCTGGGATACTTTCACATCACCATTCTGCTCCTTTATTTCTAAACCTAGAAAATAGGATGCATCTTTTATAGTTATTTTAAATCTTCTTTTCAACTCTCTCAGGAATTTTTCAGAATCTTCCTGATTTGTTGCAGCTACCAGACCATCGTCTACATAGAGAGCAAGAATGATCTTGTTGCTTCCACGATTTCGGATAAATAGGCAGGGATCAGTATCACTTTGGTTAAATCCAATAGTCTTTAAATAATCCACCATGCATTTATTCCAACACCGGGGTGCTTGTTTGAGGCCATACAGACTTCTCTTGAGTTTGCACACCTTCTTCGATCCATCAGAGTAACCATCAGGTTGACTCATATAGAATTCCTCATTTAGTGAACCATACAAGAAAGCGGTTGATACATCGAACTGTGTGAGTTTCAAACCTTCATTTGCAGCAATGCTTAAGACGGATCTGATTGTTGTCATCTTGGCGACTGGACTGAAAGTCTCATCATAGTCGATGCCGTTTTTCTGTGTATATCCTCGAGCAACTAGTCTTGCCTTGAATTTATCTAGAGAGCCATCTGCATTGGTTTTTACCTTGTATACCCATTTACAAGATATAGGCTTTCTGTCTTTTGGAAGATCAACCAGTATCCAGGTTTTGTTCTCCTTTAAGGACTTCACCTCATTTTCCATTGCTTTGACCCACTGATCTTTATGAGGACTAGAAATTGCTTCTTTGTAGGTTTTTGGTTCATTGATTCCATTAACAACATCAGCTGACATCATGACATAGTCTTCAAATCGATTTGGTGGTCTAATCTGACTTCTGTCTCGTAGAGTCATTCCTGTAGCTGTCTCAGCTATATCATCCAAATCCCTTGGTCTCTCAAGATCATCATTATCAACCTCATCTTCATCTAAAGCATCTTCATAGAGAGGTGATCCTGGCGGCGATGCTTCTGAAGACGGTTCAAAAGATTGTGCTTGGCTTCCTGCTTCCTGACTATCAACACGATCTGGCAATGTGGGAGGCACACTCGAACTAGGCTCATCATGAGTGCATCTAGTAGTGCGATCAGAGATGTTTTCTGTGCGATCATCCCCCCTTGCATCACACATCAGTGGTTCTGACAGTGGAAAATAGGTTTCAGCTGAGTGCTCTTCTTCCGAATCAACTGGACCAGACGGTGTAAGTACTGACTCATTAAAAGTAACGTCTCTTGACCTTATGAGTTTTCCGTTTTTACTAAGTAAACGGTAGCCTTCATCGCCGTCATAACCAATTAGAATGCATTTCTCAGCCTTTTTAGATAGCTTCACTCTCTTTGGTTGAGGAATGTGAGCGTAACATTCACTACCAATTATTTTAAGATGACTGATTGCTGGCTTTTTCTTAAACCACAACTCAAACGGTGATTTACCATGTTCTGGCGTTGGACCGGTTCGGTTTAAAACATAAGCCGCAGTATTTATCAACTCTGCCCAAGTAGCGCGAGGTAATTCTTCATGAGCATACATCATTGTGCGAGCGGCTTCGACTAAGGTTCTATTTTCACGTTCACTAAGACCATTTTTTTGTGGCGTATACGGCATCGTCAGCCTTTGTCTTATACCTGCTTCTCGTAGAATGCACCTTACGTTCTCATTATCAAATTCGCCACCGTTGTCACTCAAGAATTCTTTGACAGAGTGACCAGCCACTTTACATTCTTGTAACATCTGTCGGAGCTTTAGGTGAACTTCCGATTTCTGTCGCATGAAATAAACGTGACGGTATTTGCTGAAGTCATCTTTAAACAGAACAAAGTAGCGATATTTATTGAAGGAAGGAGGGAATGGGCCGCAAACATCAGCGTGTATGATTTCTGCAGCTTCCTTAGCTCGTTCTCTTGTTCCAAACGATCTCCGGTGAGATTTTCCGTAAATACAACCGGTACATAGTTCAGAATCTAGACGAACTTTGATTCCGAGTTCCCGATCAATAACTTCTTTGACATGCTTCTTATTTTGATGGGCTAATCGTTCGTGGTAAAGTTGTAGTAGATTATCTGCTGACAAGACGTTAAGGTCAGGAGTTGTCATTGTAATAGTCTCTACATTAAGCTTGTACAAGCCTCCATTCTTGGCTCTTGTGCCAGTCAGTACATCAACTTTCAGCAAACAGTGTTCCCTTTCTGACATAAAAACACTATTGTTTAGTCTGTCTTGAGTAGCCAGTACAGAAAATAGGTTTCGCATAATACCAGGTACGTACCATACATCTGGTCTCCTTGCGATTAATAGTAAAAGTCAAGTCAACAGTACCTTTGCCAACAGCTTTGACAGTAGCTCCATTTGCAGTTGTCACTGTACGGTTATCTTTAAAATCCTCGAAACTAGAGAAGAAATCTTTTCGACATGTGACATGGGTTGTTGCGCCATTATCTGCATACCACGACTCTGTATCATAGTTCGTGTGCATTGAGTATACATCCGTAGTGACTGGCAACAGCATAAGGTTCAAATTGCTTGATCTCTCATTATCTTTTGGCTTGGCTGGTTTCCCATCAGCTTTCCATTTATGACATTGTCTGACTTTATGACCGACTTTTCCACAGTATCCACATTTCTTCTTTGCTTTATTACTATTCTGCAACGCTAGAGCTTCGGCAGGACCTTCATTCGTCGATGAGACTGAACGCTCGTAGGCACAAAGTTGCGTAGTCAGATTGTCTATAGTTTTGTCTGTCTTCGACATCAACATCCAGCTCGATTTGAAAGAAAAATAGACTTCAGGTAATGTATCGAGAATTTTGCAAATTAACAAGATATCTGGTAATTCCGATTTGTTACTGTCTATTTTCATCAGTTCGGTGTTTAAATCTGACCAAATGGTTTTGATTTTAGAGATGTGAGTCGTGATGTCATGTGACGGATCTTTACAATAGCCGAAAAACTCTATACAAAGTGCGTAACTCTTATCTTCAGACTTGCCATCAAATAAACGATGTAATTCGTCCCAAACTTCTTTAGATGAGTTAAAGCGCATGATCTTTAGAAGGGTTTCGTCTGACATATTTGCAGTAAGCAACAGTAATGCGGAACTATCAGTTTTGTTGTAATAATCGAGAGCTTTATTATATACAGAAATTTCTTCGGCATTGCTAGTATCAGGTTTCACGGGTTTTTGGAGAGTACCGTTTACCGCATCTAATCCACCGGACATACCTCGTAACAGTAATGTAGCCTTGAACTTCCACGTAGACCAGTTCTTTGCACCTTCCAGGTGACCGATGTCAACTTTACAACTTGGTGATTGCATATTGAATCTTTGTCTTCCCGGATTGTTTCGAAAACTTGGTTTATTTGCAATTACTCGATTTATTTAAGCTATCACTCGATTCCTCACGCTTCTGCTACCATGATAAAACAAATATTTTATCTAAGAATAAAGAGACACGTAGAGTGGTGACAGCATAACAAAACATAATTTATTAATCAACAAAAACGTTGCTATGGATACAGAAACATGTGTCAAAAGGTTATCAAAACAATCAGAGGTTTATATCATAAAATAGTCTTCAACAAGAACTGCCCTTCGACAGCCGATCGCAGCAACCTGTGCTACCGCTGTGGTAAGCCGGGACATGCAGCCAGGGGATGCACTGCCTCGCCGCACTGCCCTCTGTGCGCGGACGCAGGGTTGCCAGCGAACCACCGGGTGGGTAGCAAGAGCTGCAAACCGCCCAAGCGTGGCAATCGAGCGGCAAAGACAGTGGTCAGGACCACTGTCTTTGCCACACCGCCACACCGTCCGCGGCCGAAAGGCCCACAAACATGGAGGCAGAAGTTACAGTGCGCTAAGATGGCCTTCAGCGTTCTGCAGGCGAATGTGAACCACTCTGCCGCTGCGCAGGATATTCTCTTGCAGCATGCGGCGGAGTGGTCCATAGACGCCGTCCTCGTCTCCGAACCCTACTTCATACCGGCTGACCGGGAGAACTGGGTCGGGGACGGGAGCGGCCTGTCGGCCATCATGGTGTCAGGGGCACATTCCATCGACGTTGTAGCCCGGCAGAGCGGCTTCGTCGCCGCCAAGTGCAAGGAGTTTCTGCTGGTGGGGGTCTATTGCCCCCCCAGCCGAACCAGGAGCGAGTTCGAGACCGATCTGGACCGTTTCGGGTCGGTTCTCCGTCAGTCCACCTTGCCGGTGATCGTTGGCGGCGACTTTAACGCCAAGAATATAGCCTGGGGCTCACGTCACACTGACCCCAAAGGGGAGAGTCTGCTGGACTGGGCGGTGTCCAACGGACTTGTTATAGTCAATGTGGGGACCGAACCCACTTGCGTGCGACCGCAGGGGGAGTCCGTCGTGGACATAACGTTCGCGACCCCCGCGGTTGCAGCTCGAATAAGTGGCTGGAGAGTGGTCACAGAGGCGGAAGAACTGTCGGATCACCGGTACATCCGGTTTGACATCTCCGCCTCCGGTCCCGTAATCCCTCCGAGCGGTACACCCCACCCGACATACCCCCGTTGGAGGCTCAGTTGCCTGGACAGAGACACAGCGCGGGAAGCTGCGATCGTCAAGGCCTGTCTGCCTGTAGGTCCCGAGCCCGTCCAAGTGGATGCGGAAGCGGAATGGTTCCGGGAGGCCGTTACGGACGTGTGTGACGCGTCCATGCCTCGGTCCGGACCGTCCCTTCCCCGGCGAAACGTCTATTGGTGGACGGATGAGGTTGCGGAGCTGCGCCGCGTGTGTATCGCGGCGCGTCGCGCCTCAGCCAGACACCGAAGACGCAGACGCCGTCATCCGGCGCTGGACGAGCCGCTTTATCAGGCCTACAGAGAGGCGAAGCAGGCGCTCAAGATCGCCATCCTGGAGGCGAAACTCAAGGCGAGGGAGGAGCTCCTTGCATCGCTCGATGCCGATCCGTGGGGACGCCCGTACCGCACGGTGCGGGGGAAACTCCGCCCATGGGCACCCCCGGTCACGGAAAGGCTAGAGCCCGAGTTCCTCCGAAGAGTCGTGTCCACCTTGTTCCCAGCTCAGGTGGAACACACCCCGCCTTCGATGTTGCCACACCCCGTGGCCTCCAGAGAGCCCCCTGACCCCGTGTCCGAGGGCGAGTTCGGCGCGGCATTAGAGCGGTTGAAGGCCAAGAACGTGGCCCCGGGTCCTGACGGGATCCCAGGTAAAATCTGGGTTCTCGTATCGGATATACTGGGTGACCGCCTTCGTAGGCTCCTTACCGCTTGCCTAGAACAGGGGCGCTTCCCGGCGCTATGGAAGGAAGGGAGGCTCGTGCTTCTGAAGAAAGACGGACGTCCGACCGACTCCCCTTCGGCATACCGACCGATCGTGTTGCTGGATGAGGTGGGCAAGCTCTTTGAAAGAGTCGTTGCAAACCGCCTCGTTCGGCACCTGGATACGGATGGGCCGAATTTGTCGGATGTACAGTATGGCTTCAGGAGAGAGCGCTCTACGATCGATGCTATCCTGCGGGTAAAATCGCTCGCCAGCGAAGCGGTGGAGAGCGGCGGTGTGCTGTTGGCCGTGTCTATCGACATTGCCAACGCGTTCAACACGCTGCCGTGGACCACGATAAAGCAGGCGCTCCAATTCCACGGAGTGCCTGTTTACCTGCAGGACACCATCGCATCGTACCTGGAAGGACGAGAGGTTGCGTGTGATTCGGTGGACCGTCGTTTGCGGCACTTGGCCGGATGCGGCGTTCCACAGGGGTCGGTCTTAGGACCACTCTTGTGGAACATCGGATTCGATTGGGCTCTCCGCGGTCAGTTCGTCGCGGGGGTTGGCGTGACTTGTTACGCCGACGATACCCTGCTGACAGCTCGCGGTGACTCTTTTGCCGATGCTGCACGTCGTGCGACTGCTGGGGTCGCTGTAATGGTACACCGAATCCGCCTTTTGGGGCTACGGGTGGCGCTGGATAAGTCTGAGGCGCTGTGTTTTCACGGCCGACGACGTGCGCCGCCTGCGGGCACTGGGTTGATGGTGGATGGGGTTCTGATCCCGGTTTCATCCACCATCCGGTACCTTGGGCTTGTGCTTGATGGAAGGTGGCGGTTCAAGGCCCATTTCCGTCAGCTCGCTACCAAACTCAACGCGACCGCGGGTGCTTTGAGCCGGTTACTGCCAAACCTGGGTGGTCCGTCGACGGCTCCTCGACGACTGTACCTAGGGGTGGTCCGCTCGATGGCACTTTACGGTGCTCCGGTGTGGCATGACGCCCTCTCGTCCGAGAACGTGACAGTCTTGCGGAAGGCTCAAAGGGTGTTAGCCCTGCGTTTAGCGCGAGCCTACTGCACCACCTCCACCGATGCTGCGCTGGTCCTGGCCGGCAGCCTCCCCTGGGATCTCGACTCCCTGGTCCTCGCCGCGTTATACCAGTGGCGGGGAGACCAAAGATCTCAGGGCAATAGGCCTGCACCGACGGAGGTGGAATCGGAAAGGACACAGCTCACAGAGCTAGCCCACGAGCAGTGGCGCCGTAGATTGGCCAGTAGCCACTTTGGCGTCCGGGTCATTGAAGCCGTACTCCCCGTTCTTCGAGAATGGGTCGAGCGACCACACGGCCAAATGACATACCGGATGTCGCAGGTGTTTACAGGCCACGGGTGCTTTGGGTCATACCTCTGCCGCATAGGCAGGGAACCCACAACCCGATGCTGGCACTGCGATGCTCCGGAGGATACGGCACAGCACACCCTCGAGGTGTGCCCGGCGTGGGTCGCTGACCGCCGTGCCCTCCGAGCACACGTGGGGACCGACCTCAGCCTGGGCTCTATAGTCCGGTGTATGGTCGAAGACAGGGAGGCTTGGCGAGCCATGGCCGCATTTTGCGAGCGGTTGATCGCCGAAAAGGAGAGCGCGGAGCGAGAGCGAGAGGCTGCGGCTGACGCACTCCTTATGCGCCGAAGGCGTACTGGGCGCAGGAGGAACCTCCACCACCTGCACATGCCCCTCCCTGTGCCTCGGGTCGTGGACGCGGGGGCGTCCGCTTCCCACTAAGAGGCGCGATGGTGTGTAATGCGTTCTACGCATCGTCGGGACATCAAGCCGGAGGATAACCTCCTCTGGCGCTGAAGGCAGGGGCACTTGCCCTCTTCAGATCGGGTGAGACCGTGTGTCGGTCTAGTCAGTGAGGGGCCGCGGATGTGTGCTTATGGCGTTGACTCGTGGCCCCGAACTCATGGCTCCCGAGAACGCCGCTGGTTTTTAGTGCAGTAGAGCTTGTAGAAAAATAAGATGATATAGAAATAGTATCCGCTGTGTTTTCAGTAAACAATTTTCTTTTTATAACAGATAGTTTTACTGGTGAAGTTCCTATATTTTGTGTTACAAAAGTTAATGGTGACAGTGCTACATTTTGTTTTTTAGTAGTTATATTTACATTGACAGCTTTACTTCTATAGTTTGGTTTAATATTAACTTGCACAGCTTTGTCACAATGCAATTTCTTCTCAATATGAGAAGTGGGAAGATCTACCTGAAGATCATCACATCCAATACGGGAAGTACTGCATCCTGGTTGATCACAGACATTTGTGTGGGAAGTACTTGGACTCACTTCGTGATCACTTCTTTGTGAAGGTTCGCTAACACTACTTTTGATAGCTATCTCTGATGAAAGGGCTTCATTGACCAGTGTCAATCTTTGCATTTTAACCACAGCCATTCTCTCCTTTGGTAATGGCATCCTCCGTTTTTGACACAAAAATATATGCGGCAAAACTCGTTTCTTCAACCGTAGAGTACATTTTTCTCCTTGCTCTTTCATTAAATTGTATCGAATATAATTTTCTGTATCTTCCTTAACCTGGAATAAAACAATGTTCATTAAAATTTCGTAAAAGCACAACAAGAATAGTTTTTTTAAGAAAGTTAGTTTTTATAACTGAGTACTGAACTTTCCTTAAAGGTTAAGTAATTTTAAACCGAATTTTCTACTGTTCAATAACTAATTCAAAACTTACTTTTTACTAATTCACAATAAGCTGTATATAAATAAAGTACACTTACGTTAAAATGATCTTCACAACAATATAAACACGATTTAGGAGATATATTATCCCTTCTCATCACCTTACACCACTGTTTTCGTATTTTCGCATCACTTGAAATACGAAAGAACACTTTGTCGGGTGTTTTTCGAGTAGTATTTGTGCACTCCGGTACTATACAGTACTTATAAGATATTTTTTGACTTCTTCCATGATTTTAAAGTTAATAAAACTGTAAATATTACGAAGTAACTGAAAAGTTCACAAACAAACACCCACTGGACGTGTCATGTGACGTCACGCAAAGCGCGCGCAAAATGGCGGCGTTTGAACTGCTTAATTTTTTTAAAAGTTTAAATTTCATTTTTAAAAATATCTAGAGTATTTTGAAGCCCAAAAATATTTTTTTCTACGTTATAAAATAGTAAACTATTAATTTAAGACAAAAAAGAAAAACATGAATATTCCCTATTAGTCTACCACTTCTCCACTTTATTCCCCCCGAGGCGTCAATTTGAGGACTTCCAGGGGGGACTGGGGGATAGAACATAAAAGCAATAAGGGAAAGAAAGGAAGGAAGGTCAGTAAGGAGGACAGAGTGTGGAAAGGAAAGTAGAATATATACAATTTATATTATACTTATTACTATGACATAGATTTGGTTAAAGTTAATAATGACTGAGACGTTCTTTATATTATTAATAATGACTGAGACTTCTTAACTCTTATTATTCGTCTTCGGATCTAAGTTCTTTATCTTGGTCTGGTTCTGTTCTTCTTTATTGAATATCTTGTTCTGGTTCTATTCTTCTTTATTGGGTTGTATCAGTTTCCAGCGTAAGCAGGATTCTACCCGACTCAGGTGCAGAAACTCCACCATTCGGCCCGTTAGGTTAGGTTAGGTTAGGTTAGGTTAGCTTCGGTTGGGGTTCCCAGCAGTGTTGGCTTCCTCGCAGCGATCCCCGGGCAACGTCTCGTCTGACCACCGTAACGGAGTGGCAGACAGGCGGCTAACGAACACTGTGCGATCGTATACTTTCAGAGCGGATAAGTGCGATCTTTGTGGTTCGACAACATGTCGAAACCTTTGCGGGACGCCTCCGGGCGTTTCATTAAAAAAGGCCCTTCTCAGGGCCAACCTCAAACGGCCCTTCTCAGGGCCACCCCCGACGACGCTTCGACGTCGAAGGCGAGCCGTACACCATCTGCGGCGAGCGTAGTCTGCAGGGAGGACGATCTGTCGGAGTCCGACAGTGACACCTTTGTAGCGGAGCTGCCTGACCGTCAGGCGAAAAAGCGGGCCTACTTGAGGCAGAGTTCGGAGGGCTCTTCGGATTCAGCCAAAAGTGGCCCGAAAAAGAAGAGCAAGGCTGTAAAGCCTGCTAACCCTACCCTGGCTAGCACTAGCCACGACGTAGGTCTGATGGATGCCCAACGTCAGCTGAACGTGGCGAACAGGGCACGAGTCCAACAGGAGTTGGAAGAGGAGGTTGCCGCTAAGGAGGCACAGGCACGCGCACGTAGAGCCAAGGCGGACTATGGAACGTCAAGCGTCATGTACGCGGATCACTCCATAGCGGAGTTAGAAAAGATGGCTGAAGAGGACCAAGAGGAGATTGTCAGAGTCGCCTCTAAGTCCTCGAATTTGAAGGGGACCTTCCAAAAGGCCCTCAAGTGCCGGGCTGCCAGTCTTCGTGGCATCATCGGTGAGTTGGTGCAGCGCACAACCACCGACGAGGTAAGGCAGCTCCAAAAGAGGGTGGACTGCCTCACAAAGGAGGTCAGCGAGCTTCACACGAAGCTGGCTGAGGCTATTGGGCGGCCTGTACAGGCCCCACCTGCTGCAGTGACGGTGGATCTCTCCTCCTCCAACCTTGAGGAAACCATCCGCAAGGTTGTGATGGAGGAGAGGGCCTTCACGAGGGCCTGCATCGCTGGCATTGAAGACAGGCTCCTGCCTGAAAGGCGTGTCAGGCCACCGTTGGCGGCGGACAGGGCTTCTCTTGCCCCTGCCCCTGCCCTGGCCGTGATGGCCCCTCCCTCGACCCCTAAGCCTGCGAAGGGCAAAGGGAAAGGGAAAAAGAAGGTGGCTCCGCCGGCTACAACTGAGGTGGCGGCAGCCTCATCCCAGAGGGAAGACGCCTTTCTTCCCTCAGGCACTCCGTCCAACGAATGGACTGAGGTGGTTGGAAGGAAAAAGAGAGGTGCCAAAAAGGCGGTGCTGCCTGTTACCCCTGCCAATGTCCCCTCCGGTTCGTCCAAAGGGACGAGCAAAGGAGTGGGGAAGAGCAAGGGGGAGAAAGCAGCCTCCAAGCCGAGTGGGAAGAAACTGGTTCCTCCCAAAACCGCGGCCGTCGTAGTGACGCTTACTCCGGAGGCCATGAAGAAGGGCGAGACGTACGAATCCGTCCTGAAACGGGCTCGTACCAACGCCAACCCAGCCACACTGGGTATTGGCCTGGTGACGTGCCGCCGGACCCAAACTGGAGCTCGACTCTTCGAGTTTCCGGGGGCTCAGGGCGGCGCCAATGCAGACCTCTTCGCAAGTAAGCTGCAAGAGGTCATAGCGGACGCGGCCAAAGTTGCTAGGCCAACGAAGACCGCGGCACTGGAAGTGACCGATCTCGACGACTCGGTCACAAAAGACGAGGTGGTGGCGGCAGTTGCCGCTACAGGAGGCTGCGATGCGGTAGCGATTCGGGGCGGGGCCATCAAGCCTGGTCGCGGTGGTCTGGGTGCTATTCGCCTGGAGTGCCCGGTCGTCGCGGCAAAGGCCGTACTGGCCAAGAGACGGCTCCCCGTAGGGTTTTGTGTGGCCTTGGTCCGGGCACTTGAGGACCGGCCTTTCCGGTGTTTCAGGTGCTTCGGCGTAGGACACACCAGAGCTCTGTGCCCATCCCGAGTGGACAGGTCGGAGCTCTGCTACCGCTGCGGGGAAGCGGGGCACAAGGCGTCAGAGTGCGGTGTTGCCACACCGCGCTGCGCGGTGTGCTCTGCCAGTGGCCGTCCAGCTGGCCACGTGATGGGAGGAAGGCAATGCAATCCTCCCCCAAAGAAGGGACAAGCGCAGGCTCCAACTCGACCTGCTGCAGCTGCCGCCACTGTTGAGGCTGTCGAGGCCTCGCAACAGGCTGAAGAGGGCAATGCGATGGACCAATAATGACAGTGGTCCATCGCATTTTACAGGCTAACACCAACCACTGCAGAGCGGCCCAGGACCTGCTGGTGCAGACCATGGCTGAGTGGTTGGTGGATGTTGCGGTTGTCGCTGAGCCATACTCTGTCCCTGGCCGCTGGCTAGGGGATCGAGACGGCTTAGTAGCACTTGTGGCGCGGTCTTCCACAGACTCCCCCCCCCTCTCGCTCTTAGAGAAGGGACCGGGATACGTGGCCACCGCGTGGGGAGACATAGTCTTTGTTGGGGTATATTTCTCCCCAAACCGACCACTGTCAGACTTTGAGGACTTCCTTGGAGTCCTCACCGCCGTGGTATCAAGGGTGGGGCAACGTCAGGTCTCCGTTCTGGGAGATCTGAACGCCAAGTCGGTGGTTTGGGGTAACCCAGCAACCGATGCACGCGGGCGGGCCCTCGAGCTCTGGGCAGCCTCCTCCGGGCTCTCCCTTCTCAATAGAGGGGAGGTCCAAACGTGCGTGCGGCGGTGGGGTGGGTCAATTGTGGACGTCACTTTTGCCTCACCCACCCTAGCCACGCGTGTTACAAACTGGCGGGTGGACACGATGGAGACTTTCTCGGACCACCGCTATGTGCGGTTCGAGATCTCCACCCAAGGTCCCCAGAGAACGACTCCTCCGGGCCAATCTCCGTTCCCTCGGTGGGCCTTAGTTCACCTGGACAGGGAGGCAGCGAGGGAGGCAGCGTTCGTCCAGGACTGGCTTTCGCCAGACGTAAATGTCGTGGACGTAGACGCTGCCGCGGCAGAGCTGAGGGAGTCATTGACCGAGGTATGCAACTCTAGTATGCCTCGGTCTCGTCGACCACCTCCCCGACGCGCCGTCTATTGGTGGTCGGAGGAGTTGGCGGCACTTCGTACTGCCTGCGTGGCGGCTCGAAGGGAGTACGCTCGAAGCCGGCGGCGTCGAATGCGCGACCGGGAGAATGAGAACCGCCTTCACGACTTGTATGTGGAGGCAAAGCGGGTCCTCAGAAAGGAGATGTTCGCCGCCCAGGACTCGGCGCAGGCTGAGCTGCTGGAGGGCCTCGACAGAGATCCTTTTGGGAGGCCATATAAGGCGGCGCGGAACAAACTGCGTCCCTTCGGCCCCCCCGTATCGGAGACCCTTGAGCCGGCAGTGCTGGATGGGGTCGTACGGTCCCTGTTTCCAGGCAGGGCCAACGCTTTCACCCCACCAGCAATGGACCCTCCACAGGGTGCGATTCTGGTGGAAGAGGAGTACCAGGTGGCTCCTCCTCTCACTGGGGCCGAGGTTCGCACGGCGGTTACCTGCCTTCGTGCAAAAAAGACGGCCCCAGGGCCAGACGGCGTCCCAGCAAGGGTGGTGGCAATAGCCGCCACCGAAATGGAGGAAAGGTTTCGGGACCTCTTCGACGCGTGCTTCGCGTCGAGAAGGTTTCCGAAACCGTGGAAGGAGGGGCGTTTATGTCTCCTTCGAAAAGAAGGACGCCCGGCGGACTCTCCCTCGGCATACCGACCCATCGTTCTGCTCGATGAGGTCGGTAAGATGTTCGAGGGAATCATCGCCGCCCGCCTGAAAGACCACCTGAGGGTGGTTGGGCCGGACCTGTCGGACGCTCAGTTTGGTTTTCGACCTGAGCGTTCGACAATAGACGCCCTCGTCCTATTAAAGGGTACAGTGAAGGAGGCGATGGATGCTGGGGACGGAGTGTTGGCTGTGTCGTTCGATATAGCCAATGCCTTCAACACCCTTCCCCATGCGACCGTCCTCGAGGCACTCCGGTTTCACGGAGTGCCCCGATATATGAGGGACCTCCTGGCCAGTTACTTGGAGGACAGAGCGGTCCTCTTAGTAGACAAAGCTGGCCAGGTCCGGCGATATCCGGTTGAGTCCGGTGTTCCGCAGGGGTCAGTCCTAGGACCACTCCTGTGGGACATCGGGTTCGACTGGCTTTTGCGCGGGACCCTCCTCCGGGGCACGAGTGTCATTTGTTATGCAGATGACACTCTCCTCACTGCCCGAGGGGGGAATTTTGGTGAGGCGGCCAGTCTGGCCTCGGCAGGCGGATCGCTAGTCGCTGATAGGATCCGCCGCCTTGGATTGACGGTGGCGTTACATAAGACCGAGGCCGTTTTTTTCCACGGGCCTCGGCAGCGCCGTCCACCTGACGCCCACATATATGTGGAGGGCGTCAGAATCGAGGTAAAGACCCAGATGAAATATCTGGGTCTAACGCTCGACAGCAGGTGGCGCTTCAGCCCGCATTTCAGCGGACTGTCGTCGCGCCTGCTGAAGGCAGCGGGGGCCCTCTCATGGCTGATGCCTAACTTGAGAGGGCCAGGCGGGCGATGCCGGCGGCTGTACGCCGGCATCCTGAAAAGCATAGCCCTGTACGGGGCGCCTATCTGGGCAGACTCCCTTCAAAGAAGGGAGAATGCCACAGCCTTGCGGGTGCCCCAGAGGGCCATTGCGCAAAGGGTGGCGCGGGCTTACCGCTCGGTAAGCTTCGCAGCGGCGTGCGCTCTGGCTGGCACCCCTCCTTGGGAACTCGAGGCATGGGTGCTAGCCAGAGTCTATGAATGGACGGCGGGGCGAAGGGCACTCGGTGAGCGCCCTGCCCCTGAAGAACGCGAGGCTGTTCGACGGGAGGCGAGGGATGCCGTCGTCCATCATTGGATGGCGGACCTTGCCTCCGCAGTTTTCGGCCGTCGCACCCTCGACGCGCTTGGGCCAGTCCTGCAAGATTGGCTTGACAGGCCGCACGGTTTTCTCACCTTCCGGTTGGTGCAGGTACTGTCCGGGCACGGCTGCTTTGGGTCGTACCTTCACCGGATCGGGAGGGAGGAGAGCCCGTCGTGCCAAGACTGTGGCGCGGCGGAGGACACGGCACAGCACACCCTTGAGGTGTGCCCGTCGTGGACCGAGCAGCGCCACAGTCTTGTTGCGGCGATCGGGCCGGACCTCTCGCTTCCCGCCGTGGCCATTGCCATGTTGGGAAGCGAGGAGGCGTGGGTGGCGGTAGCCTCCTTCTGTGAAGACGTCATGTCACAGAAGGAGGAGGCGGAGCGCGCGCGGGAGGACGATCCTCTCGCGCCACTTCTTCGCCGAAGAAGAGGCAGGAGAAGGAGGGTGGTCGACCACCCTCTTCTCCCCCGGTGATAAGCAGCGGGCGACAGGCGCGGGGGCGCCCTCGTCCGCATTGCACTGCTTATCACCCAGCCGAACGAGGATGACCGAGCACCGCGAGTCATCCTCGAGCCCCTTTCCATATGCGGGAGGGGCGTGACGGGCCCGCCGCTGCAAGGCGGGCAAACGCCGGCGGGGAAATGGAAGCAAAGGCTATGCCGATTCCCAGAACCCCGCCACCAAAGGCGATGCGGGAGTGCCGCTGGGTCGTTTAGTGGGTATACCGGGAGTCCCCGGGAGTCCCACATACCCCATCCGTCCCCCGTCGGGTGGGGATGCGTAATGCATTTTTCCCAGCGAAAAAAAAAAAAAAAAAAAAAAAAAAAAAAGGTTAGCTTCGGTTCCCCCTCGAACCCCCTCGAATGGAGCTCGCCTTGTCGTGGCGAGGGGGCTCAGTAGCCTGTCGCAATCCAGCGGCAGGTGAAGCCAAGATGCTCCGTGGAGAGTGCCGCTGCGTCTGTTCCCGTATCGGGCGGCAGTGGCCATAGTGAGTCGCGTCTGTCTCGCATCGAGCGGCGGCTCACTAAAAGTCGTTGGACTCCCGGCACCCCTCTGGTTTATCAGAGGAGGCAGGGGATGTCCTGAGGACTTTGGTCCTCAGGGCGAGCTCGGCGTGCATTTGCCGTCGGGCGTGGCTCGCCTCGTCGGGAGGGTCTCGGACAGACGGTGTGGGGACACCTCTGTCCAATCACAAGGGACCCTCCTGAGGCGCCAGGGTGCCGTCGGGGGTGGGATCGCCCCACTCCGTGGAGATCCGCCCTCCTGATGGAGGGTGGAGGTTGCGCTGGCAAGGGTCGCGGGACTGTTGAGACACCGCGGCCCCTGCTGTCAAAGCCACCAAACGCGGCGGGCGTCGTCAGGTTTTAGTGGGTATACCCGGGGGCGTATCCGGGGGAGTCCCACACACGCCCCTCCGTTCCCCAACGGAGAGGTACGGTGCGTAATTGCATTTCCTGACGTTAAAAAAAAAAAAAAAAAAAAAAAAAAGGTTCCCCCTCGAATGGAGCACGCCTTGTCGTGGCGAGGGGGCTCAGTAGCCTGTCGCAATCCAGCGGCGGGTGAAGCCAAGATGCTCCGTGGAGAGTGCCGCTGCATCTGTACCCGTATCGGGCGGCAGTGGCCATAGTGAGTCGCGTCTGTCTCGCATCGAGCGGCGGCTCACTAAAAGTCGTTGGACTCCCGGCACCCCTCTGGTTTATCAGAGGAGGCAGGGGATGTCCTGAGGACTTTGGTCCTCTGGGCGAGCTCGGCGTGCATCTGCCGTCGGGCGTGGCTCGCCTCGTCGGGAGGGTCTCGGACAGACGGTGTGGGGACACCTCTGTCCAATCACAAGGGACCCTCCTGAGGCGCCAGTGTGCCGTCGGGAGTGGGATCGCCCCACTCCGTGGAGATCCGCCCTCCTGATGGAGGGTGGAGGTTGCGCTGGCAAGGGTCGCGGGACTGTTGAGACACCGCGGCCCCTGCTGTCAAAGCCACCAAACGCGGCGGGCGTCGTCAGGTTTTAGTGGGTATACCCGGGGGCGAATCCGGGGGAGTCCCACACACGCCTCTCCGTTCCCCGACGGAGAGGTACGGTGCGTAAACTGCATTTCCTGACGTTAAAAAAAAAAAAAAAAAAAAAAGGGTTAGCTTAGGTTCCCCCTCGAACCCCCTCGAATGGAGCTCGCCTTGTCGTGGCGAGGGGGCTCAGTAGCCTGTCGCAATCCAGCGGCAGGTGAAGCCAAGATGCTCCGTGGAGAGTGCCGCTGCGTCTGTTCCCGTATCGGGCGGCAGTGGCCATAGTGAGTCGCGTCTGTCTCGCATCGAGCGGCGGCTCACTAAAAGTCGTTGGACTCCCGGCACCCCTCTGGTTTATCAGAGGAGGCAGGGGATGTCCTGAGGACTTTGGTCCTCAGGGCGAGCTCGGCGTGCATTTGCCGTCGGGCGTGGCTCGCCTCGTCGGGAGGGTCTCGGACAGACGGTGTGGGGACACCTCTGTCCAATCACCAGGGACCCTCCTGAGGCGCCAGTGTGCCGTCGGGAGTGGGATCGCCCCACTCCGTGGAGATCCGCCCTCCTCATGGAGGGTGGAGGTTGCGCTGGCAAGGGTCGCGGGACTGTTGAGTCACCGCGGCCCCTGCTGTCAAAGCCACCAAACGCGGCGGGCGTCGTCAGGTTTTAGTGGGTATACCCGGGGGCGTATCCGGGGGAGTCCCACGCACGCCCCTCCGTTCCCCGACGGAGAGGTACGGTGCGTAATTGCATTTCCTGACGTTAAAAAAAAAAAAAAAAAAAGGTTCCCCCTCGAATGGAGCACGCCTTGTCGTGGCGAGGGGGCTCAGTAGCCTGTCGCGAACTAGCGGCAGGTGAAGCCAAGATGCTCCGTGGAGAGTGCCGCTGCGTCTGTTCCCGTATCGGGCGGCAGTGGCCATAGTGAGTCGCGTCTGTCTCGCATCGAGCGGCGGCTCACTAAAAGTCGTTGGACTCCCGGCACCCCTCTGGTGTATCAGAGGAGGCAGGGGATGTCCTGAGGACGTGGAACGAGGGTCTTGGCTTAACCGCCCGGACCGCGAGGAAGAAAACCTCTATAAAAAATTACCCCAATCCCAAGCGTGGTAGCTCCGCGAGGGGATGCATGGCTGATGGGTGATCAGTCGCTAGAGCTTACTCCAGCGGGATACCTGCCGACCTCCCGTTGGGTTATCAACCCCAAGGCTTTGTCGGGTGCAGGGGGCACCGCCCGGCAAGGACTCTTATTTCCCCCATACTCGTGGGATCAATATGGATAAATTGGATAAAATTCTCAAACCCGACCGTGAGCCCGGTCGTGAAAATGGCTCAAAACCGGAGAAGAGAGAAGAAACAGCCATCAAGAGCTGTGACAGTGCTTGGTCGCCTGTCGTGCGCCTGTCGCGTAATCTGAAGGAGGTCCGAGTAGCAGTCGCGAGGCTGCCCGAGGACGGAGCACGCTCCCGAGAATTTTTGTTGGCGCCTCCGAGAAAAAAGCGCGCCGTGAGTGTGACGGGGAGTTGCACCTCTCTGGAGGCCATTGGCCTTGACGAGGAGCGCTCCCGCAGTAGCCTGGAGGAGTACTCTGACGCCTCCACTTTGTCGGAGGGCTCCTGCCGGTCGACGTGCCTGCAGTTTTTGCGGACGCCTCGCCCGGAAGTCGAGCCCGGAAAGAAAGAAAAGAGGAGGAAGAAAGGAAAGGGAAAGGTCGGACAATCGACCCCGGCAGAGACTGGTCTTGGTGACCTGGCCCTATCCTTGGCCACAGAAGCGCTGCAACCGGAGGAGGAAGAACGTATAGCGGCGCTTTCAAAAGAAGCGTGCGCCGCCAGTACGGCTGTTGGTGCTGCTCCGGTGCCGGAAGGCCCGAAAATGACGGCGGAAGGCCTCCAGTTAGCGGCAAACAAGCACCTGGAGGTGATCCTGGAGGTGGCCAAGAGGTCAAAAAACCTCAAAGGCACCTTCCGAAAGGCTTTAAAAGACGCGGCCAATGCCCTGCAAAATTTGACGGCTCTTGCCGTGAGCCACTCCGTCTCTGATGAGACGAGGTTGCTCCAGCAGGAGAACTCAGCCATCCGGCATGAGCTGGCGCAAATGCGACAGCAGATGGCTGAATTTCGACGGGACATAGAGGCGGAGAAACGTGGTCCGGCACCTATGGACGCGACTCCGTTTTCACCCACCAGGGTGGCCCCCTCACAACAGAGGGGCCATAATGGGGAAGACCCAGCCCTGACGGAGTACCGACGCTCCATAGTGTTGGAGGTGGGTGCAATTTTGAACGCCCGCCTTGAGGGCCTCGAAGATCGCCTCCTGCCAGCCAAGTCTCTGCGGCCACCTCTGGCCGCCGACAAGAAGCTGACCACACCAGCGCCTGTCGCGGCTTCCAAACCCAGCAAGGGAAAGGGGAAGGGGAAGAAGTCTGCCCCTCCTTCTGCCGCCGCCGCGGCAGCGCCCATCGCTGGGCCGTCTTCGGCACCAACGCCGCCACAACCAAGCCAGAAGGGAGAGCCCCCGTCAAAGGCGCTGGCCAAGGAAACTTGGGTGACGGTGGCAAGACGAAGGAAAAAGAAAACGGCCGTTCCTACGGCCGCTCCTCCTTCGAAACCAACAGCGCCTGCGCACAACGTGGTATCGAAGAAGCCGCGTAAGCTGGTGGCCCCTAAAACATCGGCGGTGGTGCTCACTCTCTCCACGGAGTCCGTGAAGAAGGGTGTCACATATGGGTCTCTCATAGAGAGGGCCCGTGCGGTCATCAACCCCGCCGAGCTCGGCATCCCGTCGGTGCGGTCACGGCAGACGGCAGCGGGGGCCCGCATGTTTGAATTTTAGGGCCCCCAAAACAGCGAAAAGGCCGACCTCTTTGCGGCCAAACTGAAGGAGGTGGTAGCAGAAGAGGCGATAGTCGTCCGCCCTGTCAAAAAATCCGAACTTCGGATAACAGGGCTGGATGACTCCATCACGCCGCAGGAAGTCGCCGCCGCCGTTGCCGCGAAGGGAGGGTGCAGCGCCGAACAGGTCGGCGCCGGTGCCATTCGCCCCGGCCCTGGTGGTACGGGGTGCATCGTACTGCCCCGTCGCCGCGGCGAAGGCTTTGGCGAATGCCGGGCGCATCACCGTCGGGTGGAGCTCCTGCCACGTTCGCGTGCTCGAGCCCCGCCCGATGAGGTGCTTCCGGTGCCTCGGAATCGGCCACACCAAGCCGCTTTGCCCGTCTCAGGTGAGCCGCGAGGACCTGTGCTTCCGCTGCGGCAGGAAAGGCCACGACCGCGCCTCCTGCTCAGCGGAACCGAGATGCGCTGTCTGCTCGTCGAGACCACGCTGGGCGCTGGCCCGGCTCGACCGAGACATGGCTCACGAATCCGCGCTGGTCCAGGACTGGTTTTGTCCTCCTTTGACCGGCGTGGACGTAGACGGCTCCGCCTCCCAGCTCCGCCAAGTTCTGACAGAGGTGTGCGACGCGTCAATGCCGAGATCTCTTCCCCCTCCTCGTCGCAACTCCGTCTTTTGGTGGTCGGCAGATATTGCCGACCTGCGGTCCGCCTGCACTGCTGCACGGCGGGCGTATACCAGGAGCCGGAGGCGCCGAATCCGCGACGAGGAGAGGGAAGACGTCCTGTACGCCGTGTACCTGGAGGCGAAGAAGCGCCTCAAGGCAGCGATCGCCGCCGCGAAGGACGAAGCCCGGGCGACGATGCTGGAGAGTCTGGACAGGGACCCGTGGGGGAGACCATATTGGGCTGCGCGCAACAAGCTGCGCGCCCATGGTCCTCCACTCACCCAGACTCTCGAGCCGGCGATGGTGGAAGCGGTGGTCGGTGCGTTGTTCCCCGGTTCTGACCCGGACTTCGCACCGCCATCGATGACTCAACCGGATCCTGTTGGGGACCCGGTTGACTCCTTTCCGCCAGTCTCGGGGGCGGAGGTGCAAGCCGCCGCGCTCCGCCTCCGGGGTAAAAAGACGGCACCAGGACCGGACGGTGTGCCCGCTCGTGTCCTGTTCATCGCGGCGGGCTACCTGGAGGACAAACTTCGGGAACTTTTCGACAGTTGTCTTGCTGTCGGAAAGTTCCCGAAGGTGTGGAAGGAAGGCGCCCTCTGCCTCCTCGCCAAGCCGGGCCGGCCGCTGGACTCTCCTTCGGCCTATCGGCCAATTGTGTTGCTGGACGAGGTGGGGAAACTTTTCGAGAGGATTCTCGTAACCCGCATCGTCCGGCACTTGGCGATTACTGGCCCTGATCTGGCGGAGGCTCAGTTTGGCTTCCGAGCCGGCCGCTCGACCATCGACGCGCTGAGCTTTTTGGGGGACATGGTGAAGGGTGCTGCTGAGAGTGGGGAAAGGCTGATGGCAATATCTCTAGATATCGCCAACGCTTTTAACAGCATTCCCCACACCACCATAGTCGAGGCCCTGCGCGCCCACGGTGTGCCGCCCTACTTGGTCCGCCTCCTGTCCGATTACCTCCAGGACCGGACGGTCACGTACGTGGACCAGAGCGGCTCGCTGAGGAGTCACCGCGTGCAGTCCGGTGTTCCACAGGGATCAGTCCTCGGACCATGCCTGTGGAATATCGGATTCGACTGGCTGTTGAGGGGCGCACTCCCCCCGGGCGTGAAGGTCGTCTGCTACGCGGACGACACTCTCGCACTGGCCCGGGCCTGGGATGTAGCGCGAGTCCTCCAGTTGGCCACCGCGGCGTGCGACCTTGTGGTCCAACGGATTCGCCTGTTGGGCCTCAGGGTCGCTCTGGAGAAGTCGGAGGCCGTCTTGTTCGACGGCCCGAGACAACGCCACCCACCGAACATCAGCCTGATGGTCGGCGGCGTGGCCATCGACGTTAAGCCCCAGATGAAATATCTGGGACTTATCATCGACAGCCGGTGGCGGTTCGGCCGTCACTTCGCCGAACTGTCACCCCGGCTATTAAAGACGGCGGACTCGCTGGGGTGGCTGCTGCCTAACTTGGGTGGGCCAAGCGCTCATTGCCGACGTCTATACGCCGGCATTTTGAAGAGCATGGCGCTATACGGTGCCCCCATCTGGGCGGACCGTCTGAGTCGGAACAACGTGTCTCAGCTCAGGCGGCCCCAGCGAGTCATCGCGCAGAGGGCGGCCCGCTGCTACTCCACAGTGGCGGGTGCAGTGGCGTGTGTCCTGGCTGGGACCCCGCCTTGGGAGCTCGAGGCCCGAGTCCTAGCCTGGACATACGCACGACGGTCGGAGCAGCGTTCTCGGGGAGAGCGCGGCTCCCTAGAGGAGGAGCGCGCCTTTGAGCGCCAGACCCGAGAGCTGCTGATTCGGGCCTGGACCGGGGTCCTAAACTCTTCGGAGTCGGGTCGAGCCACCCTCGACGCCCTGACCCCGGTCTTGACCCGATGGATAGAGAGACGGCACGGCTCCCTCACCTACCGTCTGGTGCAGGTCCTTACCGGACACGGATGCTTCGGCGCCTATCTGCACCGGATCGGCCGGGAGGAGACCGCCGCGTGTCACGAGTGCGGTGCTGCGGAGGACACAGCTCAGCACACCCTTGTGTCGTGCCCAGCGTGGGAGTCGCAGCGCCGCACTCTGGTCGCGGAGATCGGCCAGGACCTCTCCCTCCCCAGCGTGGTGGAGGCCATGCTCGGGAGTGACAGAGCCTGGAAGGCCATCACCTCCTTCTGCGAGGACGTTATCTCACAGAAGGAGGCAGCGGAGAGGGTGCGCGAGGAGGATCCTCTTGCCGCCCCGATCCGAAGGCGACGAACGGGGCGGAGACGGCGGCGTTACAACCGCCTAATCCCCCCTGGTGGAGGCCAGCCAACGTCGGGTACGGGGGTATCCACGCTGGCATTGCACGCGCTTCCACCGCCGCCTGACGGGAATGACCGCACACTCCGGGCCATTCCCGTTGCCCCCCCTCATGGGGTGGGCTTGCCGGGCCTGCTACGGCGGGCAATCACCGACGGGGCAGCGGTAGTATCCGACCGGCTTCCCGCAGCTCCGTCCGCCACTCACGAGTCGTCGAGCGAGTCGTCGCCGTCCGATTTCTCGGACGACGACGACTGGCTTGAGACGACTTTTGAGCGGCCAGGTGACTGACGGAGTGTCGTTGGTTTTTAGTGGGTATGGGCGTTAGAGCTCGAGTCCCACATAACTCGCCGTCTCCCCCGGGCGGCGAGTATGCGTAATGCATTTTCCAACGTTAAAAAAAAAAAAAGGTTAGGTTAGGTTGGGGTTCCCAGCAGTGTTGGCTTCCTCGCAGCGATCCCCGGGCAACGTCTCGTCTGACCACCGTAACGGAGTGGCAGACAGGCGGCTAACGAACACTGTGCGATCGTATATCAATATCTGTTTCCAGGCAGGGCCGAAGCTTTCACCCCACCAGCAATGGACCCTCCGCAGGGTGCGGTTCCGGAAGAGGAGGACCAGGTGGCTCCTCTTACTGGGGTCGAAGTTCGCACGGCGGTTCTTCGCCTTCGTGCGAAAAAGACGGCCCCAGGGCCAGACGGCGTCCCAGCAAGGGTGGTGGCAATAGCCTCCACCGAAATGGAAGAAAGGTTTCGGGACCTCTTTGACGCGTGCTTCGCGTCAAGAAGGTTTCCGAAACCTTGGAAGGAGGGGCGTTTATACCTCCTTCGAAAAGAAGGACGCCCGGCGGACTCTCCCTCGGCATACCGACCCATCGTTCTCCTCGATGAGGTCGGAAAGATGTTCGAGGGGATCATCGCCGCTCGCCTCAAAGACCACCTGAGGATGGTTGGGCCGGATCTGTCGGACGCTCAGTTTGGTTTTCGACCTGAGCGTTCGACAATAGACGCCCTCGCCCTATTAAAGGGTGTGGTAAAGGAGGCGACGGATGCTGGGGACGGAGTGTTGGCTGTGTCGTTCGACATAGCCATCGCCTTCAACACCCTTCCCCATGCGACCGTCCTCGAGGCACTGCGGTTTCACGGAGTGCCTCAATATATGAGGGAGCTCCTGGCCAGTTACTTGGAGGACAGAGCGGTCCTCGTAGTCGACAAAGCTGGCCAGGTCCGGCGATACCCGGTGGAGTCCGGTGTTCCGCAGGGGTCAGTCCTAGGACCACTCCTGTGGGACATCGGGTTCGACTGGCTATTGCGCGGGACCCTCCTCCGGGGCACGAGTGTCATCTGTTATGCAGATGACACTCTCGTTACTGCCCAAGGAGGGAATTTCGCTGAGGCGGCCAGTCTGGCCTCGGCGGGCGGATCGCTAGTCGCTCATAGGATCCGCCGGCTTGGACTGAGGGTGGCGTTGAATAAGACCGAGGCCGTTTTCTTCCACGGGCCTCGGCAGCGCCGCCCACCTGGCGCCCACATCTTTTTGGAGGGCGTCAGAATCGAGGTTAAGACCCAGATGAAATATCTGGGTCTAACGCTCGACAGCAGGTGGCGCTTCAGCCCGCATTTCAGCGGACTGTCGTCGCGCCTGCTGAAGGCAGCGGGGGCCCTCTCATGGCTGATGCCTAACTTTGGAGGGCCAGGCGGGCGATGCCGGCGGCTGTACGCCGGCATCCTGAAGAGCATAGCCCTGTACGGGGCACCTATCTGGGCAGACTCCCTTCAAAGAAGGGAGAATGCCACAGCCTTGCGGGTGCCCCAGAGGGCCATTGCGCAACGGGTGGCGCGGGCTTACCGCTCGGTAAGCTTCGCAGCAGCGTGTGCTCTGGCTGGCACTCCTCCTTGGGAGCTCGAGGCGTGGGTGCTAGCCAGAGTCTACGAATGGACGGCGGGGCGAAGGGCACCCGGTGAGCGCCCTGCCCCTGAAGAACGCGAGGCTGTTCGGCAGGAGGCGAGGGATGCCGTCGTCCATCACTGGATGGCGGACCTTGCCTCCGCAGTTTTCGGCCGTCGCACCCTCGACGCGCTTGGGCCGGTCCTAAAGGACTGGCTTGACAGACCGCACGGATTCCTCACCTTCCGATTGGTGCAGGTGCTGTCCGGGCACGGCTGTTTCGGGTCGTACCTTCACCGAATCGGGAGGGAGGAGAGCCCGTCGTGCCATGACTGTGGCGCGGCGGAGGACACGGCCCAGCACACCCTTGAGGTGTGCCCGTCGTGGACCGAGCTGCGCCGCAGTCTTGTGGCGGCGATCGGGCCGGACCTCTCGCTTCCCGCCGTGGTAATTGCCATGTTGGGGAGCGAGGAGGCGTGAGTGGCGGTAGCCTCCTTCTGTGAAGACGTCATGTCACAGAAGGAGGAGGCGGAGCGCGCGCGGGAGGACGATCCTCTCGCGCCAATACTCCGCCGAAGGAGAGGCAGGAGAAGGCGGGTGGTCAACCACTCTCTCCTCCCCCGGTGATAAGCGGCGGGCGACAGGCGCGGGGGCGCCCTCGTCCACATTGCACCGCTTATCACCCAGCCGAACGAGGATGACCGAGCACTGACAGTCATCCTCGAGCCCCTTCCCATGTGCGGGAGGGGCGTGACGGGCCCGCCACTGCAAGGCGGGCAAACGCCGGCGGGGAACTGGACGCAAAGGCTATGCCGATTCCCAGAACCCCGCCACCAAAGGCGATGCGGGAGTGCCGCTGGGTCGTTTAGTGGGTATACCGGGAGTCCCCGGGAGTCCCACATACCCCATCCGTCCCCCGACGGGTGGGGATGCGTAATGCATTTTTCCCAGCGAAAAAAAAAAAAAAAAAAAGGTTAGGTTAGGTCCCCCCTCGAATGGAGCACGCCTTGTCGTGGCGAGGGGGCTCAGTAGCCTGTCGCAATCCAGCGGCGGGTGAAGCCAAGATGCTCCGTGGAGAGTGTCGCTGCGACTGTTCCCGTATCGGGCGGCAGTGGCCATAGTGAGTCGCGTCTGTCTCGCATCGAGCGGCGGCTCACTAAAAGTCGTTGGACTCCCGGCACCCCTCTGGTTTATCAGAGGAGGCAGGGGATGTCCTGAGGACTTTGGTCCTCTGGGCGAGCTCGGCGTGCATCTGCCGTCGGGCGTGGCTCGCCTCGTCGGGAGGGTCTCGGACAGACGGTGTGGGGACACCTCTGTCCAATCACAAGGGACCCTCCTGAGGCGCCAGTGTGCCGTCGGGAGTGGGATCGCCCCACTCCGTGGAGATCCGCCCTCCTGATGGAGGGTGGAGGTTGCGCTGGCAAGGGTCGCGGGACTGTTGAGACACCGCGGCCCCTGCTGTCAAAGCCACCAAACGCGGCTGGCGTCGTCAGGTTTTAGTGGGTATACCCGGGGGCGAATCCGGGGGAGTCCCACACACGCCCCTCCGTTCCCCGACGGAGAGGTACGGTGCGTAATTGACATTTCCTGACGTTAAAAAAAAAAAAAAAAAAGGTTAGGTTAGGTCCCCCTCGAATATCCCTCGAATGGAGCACGCCTTGTCGTGGCGAGGGGGCTCAGTAGCCTATCGCAATCCAGCGGCAGGTGAAGCCAAGATGCTCCGTGGAGAGTGCCGCTGCGTCTGTTCCCGTATCGGGCGGCAGTGGCCATAGTGAGTCGCGTCTGTCTCGCATCGAGCGGCGGCTCACTAAAAGTCGTTGGACTCCCGGCACCCCTCTGGTTTATCAGAGGAGGCAGGGGATGTCCTGAGGACTTTGGTCCTCTGGGCGAGCTCGGCGTGCATTTGCCGTCGGGCGTGGCTCGCCTCGCCGGGAGGGTCTCGGACAGACGGTGTGGGGACACCTCTGTCCAATCACCAGGGACCCTCCTGAGGCGCCAGTGTGCCGTCGGGAGTGGGATCGCCCCACTCGGGGCGGAGGGAACGGAGGGGCGTGTGTGGGACTCCCCCGGATTCGCCCCCGGGTATACCCACTAAAACCTGACGACGCCCGCCGCGTTTGGTGGCTTTGATAGCAGGGGCCGCGGTGTCTCAACAGTCCCGCGACCCTTGCCAGCGACCGAGCGACCGAGCGTCCGACACCTATGGACGCGACTTCTTCTACATCTGCCAGGGTAGCCCCCTTTCAACAAAGGGACCAAAATGGGGAGGACCCAGCCTTGGCAGAGTTTCGGCGCTCCATAGTGATGGAGGTGGGCGCAATTCTGAACGCCCGCCTGGAGGGCCTAGAGGACCGCCTTCTGCCGGCCAAGTCTCTGCGGCCACCTCTGGCCGCTGACAAGAAGCCGACCACACCAGCACCTGTCGCGGCTGCCAAACCCAGCAAGGGAAAAGGGAAGGGGAAGAAGTCCGCCCCTCCTTCTGCCGCCGCCGTGGCACCACCCATCGCTGGGCCGTCTTCGGCACCGATGCCACTACAACCAAGCCGGGGGGGAGAGCCCCTGTCAACAGCGCCGGCCGAGGAAACTTGGGTGACGGTGGCGAAACCGCGCAAACAGCAAAAGCGCCACCGCGCAAAGCCGTGGTGAAGAAGCCGCGTAAGTTGGTGGCCCCGAAAACATCGGCGGTGGTCCTCACCCTCTCCACGGAGTCCGTGAAGAAGGGTGTCATCTATGGGTCAATCATAGAAAGAGCCTGTGGTGTCATCAACCCCGTCGAGCTCGGGATCCCGTCGGTGCGCTCACGGCAGACGGCAGCGGGGGCTCGCATGTTTGAATTTGAGGGCCCCCAAAACAGCGAAAAGGCCGACCTCTTTGCGGCCAAACTGAAGGAGGTGGTGGCGGAAGAAGCGACAGTCGTCCGCCCTGTCAAAAAATCCGAACTTCGGATAACAGGGCTGGATGACTCCATCACGCCACAGGAAGTCGCCGCCGCCGTTGCCGCGAAGGGAGGGTGCAGCGCCGAACAGGTCCGCCAAGGCACTGGCGAATGCCGGGCGCATCACCGTCGGGTGGAGCTCTTGCCACGTTCGCGTGCTCGAGCCCCGCCCGATGAGGTGCTTCCGGTGTCTCGGAATCGGCCACACCAAGCCGCTTTGCCCCTCTCAGGTGAGCCGCGAGGACCTGTGCTTCCGCTGCGGCAGGAAAGGCCATGACCGCGCCTCCTGCTCAGCGGAACCGAGATGCGCCGTCTGTTCGTCAGCTGGTAGACCCGCCAGCCATGTGATGGGAGGGAAAAAATGTAACCCTCCCCCGACGAAGGGCAAGGCGGCACCGAAGCCAACGCCTGGAGCGCCCAAAACTGGTCAGGGAGCTGGTACGCCGGAGGAAGTTATGTCGGAGTGATGGCTTTGGGTCCCAAGTCATTGCTCCAGGCGAACCTTATGAGGTCTGCCAGAGCCCAGGATCTTTTTTCCCAGGCTCTGGCGGAGTATCATATCGACGTGGCCGTTGTCTCGGAGCCGTACCTGATACCAGACCGACCAAACTGGTTGGGGAGTCGGGACGGCCTCGCGGCGATAACCTCCTCCGGTGGCCTACCCCTCTCACTTCTCGAGAGGGGTGCCGAGTTTGTAGGGGCCTCGTGGGGTGGATTAGCGATTTTTGGAGTTTATTTCTCCCCTAATCGCCCACTCCACGAGTTCGAGGCCTTTCTACAGGCGTTGTCGGCCGCGTTACGGCGTGTTGCTCCCCGTCAAATCATCCTGATGGGGGACTTCAACGCCAAGTCCGTCGCATGGGGTGGCCGTGTGACGGACTGCCGCGGCCGAGCCATGGAGGCCATGGCTATGGCGACAGGCCTGACCCTACTGAATAGGGGCAGGACGCACACGTGCGTGCGACGGCGGGGCGGGTCAGTGGTGGACCTCACGTTCGCCTCTCCTGTCGTCGCAGCTCGCGCGAACAACTGGCGAGTCCTGTCGGTGGAGACTGGGTCCGACCACCGTTACATCCGGTTCGAGTTGGACTCAGTTTCCACCCAACGCCCCACGTCGGCCGCCGTGTCTCGGTCGAGACCACGCTGGGCGCTGGCCCGGCTCGACCGAGACATGGCTCACGAATCCGCGCTGGTCCAGGACTGGTTTTGTCCTCCTTTGACCGGCGTGGCGGTGGTAGAGGGTGCCCTCTGCCTCCTCGCCAAGCCGGGCCGGCCGATGGATTCTCCATCGGCCTATCGGCCAATTGTGTTGCTGGACGAGGCGGGGAAACTCTTCGAGAGGATTCTCGTAACCCGCATCGTCCGGCACTTGGAGACTGCCGGCCCTGATCTGGCGGAGGCCCAGTTTGGCTTCCGAGCTGGCCGCTCGACCATCGACGCGCTGGGCTTCTTGGGGGAAATGGTGAAGAGTGCTGCCGAGAGTGGGGAAAGGCTGTTGGCGATATCCCTCGATATCGCCAACGCATTCAACAGCATTCCTCACACCACCATTGTAGAGTCCCTGCGCGCCCACAGTGTGCCGCCCTACTTGGTCCGCCCCTTGTCCGATTACCTCCAGGACCGGACGGTCACGTACGTGGACCAGAGCGGCTCGCTGAGGAGTCACCGCGTGCAGTCCGGTGTTCCACAGGGATCAGTCCTCGGACCATGCCTGTGGAATATCGGATTTGACTGGCTGTTGAGGGGCGCACTCCCCCCGGGCGTGAGGGTCGTTTGCTACGCGGACGACACTCTCGTGATTGCCCGGGCCTGGGATGTCGCGCGGGTCCTCCAGCTGGCTTCCGCGGCGTGCGACCTTGTGGTCCAACGGATTCGCCTGTTGGGCCTCAGGGTCGCTCTGGAGAAGTCGGAGGCCGTCTTGTTCGACGGCCCGAGACAACGCCACCCACCGAACATCAGCCTGATGGTCGGCGGCGTGGCCATCGACGTTAAGCCCCAGATGAAATATCTGGGACTTATCATCGACAGCCGGTGGCGGTTCGGCCGTCACTTCGCCGAACTGTCACCCCGGCTGCTAAAGACGGCGGACTCGCTGGGGTGGCTGCTGCCGAACTTGGGTGGGCCAAGCGCTCATTGCCGACGTCTTTACGCCGGCATTTTAAAGAGCATGGCGCTTTACGGTGCCCCCATCTGGGCGGTCCGCCTGAGTCGGGACTACGTGTCTCAGCTCAGGCGGCCCCAGCGAGTCATCGCGCAGAGGGCGGCGCGCTGCTACTCCACAGTGGCGGGTGCAGTGGCGTGTGTCCTGGCTGGGACCCCGCCTTGGGAGCTCGAGGCCCGAGTCCTAGCCTGGACATACGCACGACGGTCGGAGCAGCGTTCTCGGGGAGAGCACGGCTCCCTAGAGGAGGAGCGCGCCTTCGAGCGCCAGACCCGAGAGCTGCTGATTCGGGCCTGGACCGGGGTCCTAAACTCTTCGGAGTCGGGTCGAGCCACCCTCGACGCCCTGACCCCGGTCCTGACCCGATGGCTAGAGAGACGGCACGGCTCCCTCACCTACCGTCTGGTGCAGGTCCTTACCGGACACGGATGCTTCGGCGCCTATCTGCACCGGATCGGACGGGAGGAGACCGCCGCGTGTCACGAGTGTGGTGCTGCGGAGGACACGGCTCAGCACACCCTTGTGTCGTGCCCAGCGTGGGAGTCGCAGCGCCGCACTCTGGTCGCGGAGATCGGCCAGGACCTCTCCCTCCCCAGCGTGGTGGAGGCCATGCTCGGGAGTGACAGGGCCTGGAAGGCCGTCACCTCCTTCTGCGAGGACGTAATCTCACAGAAGGAGGCAGCGGAGAGGGTGCGGGAGGAGGACCCTCTTGCCGCCCCGATCCGAAGGCGACGAACGGGGCGGAGACGGCGGCGTTATAACCGCCTGATCCCCCCCGGTGGAGGCCAGCCGGCGTCGGGTACGGGGGTACCCGCGCCGGCATTGCACGCGCTTCCACCGCCGCCTGACGGGAATGACCGCACACTCCGGGCCATTCCCGTTACCCCCCCTCATGGGGTGGGCTTGCCGGGCCTGCTACGGCGGGCAGTCATTGACGGGGCAGCGGTAGTATCCGACCGGCTTCCCGCAGCCCCGTCCGCCGCTCACGAGTCATCGAGCGAGTCGTCGCCGTCCGATTTTTCGGACGACGACGACTGGCTTGAGACGACTTATGAGCGGCCAGGTGACTGACGGAGTGTCGTTGGTTTTTAGTGGGTATGGGCGTTGGAGCTCGAGTCCCACATAACTCGCCGTCTCCCCCGGGCGGCGAGTATGCGTAATGCATTTTCCAACGTAAAAAAAAAAAAAAAAAAAGAAAAAAAAAGGTTAGGTTAGGTTAGGTTAGGTTTTTTTTTTTTTTTTTGTAGCCGCTCTGTACCCGAATATGGAGTTCCAGGATTGGATGCTCGTAATTTAGGATTCATTGCAACTGGGGATTGGGTTTCTCTGCTTCATCGAAAGTCGCTACTTTCTTTATTTGCATAAAAACTAATCTACTTTGCTTACAACTAATACACTTTTCTTAACTAATACAATATATTTATATTAACATACATTTTGGTCCTTAATTAAACTTCTAAGTGCTAACATTTCTTTGAGTTATATACTTATTTCATCTATAACATATATATCTTATAATTAGGTTTGTGCTGTCGTCTTATTATCAACATAATAAGTTACAGCAACGGTTTTAAATCTATTTCTTATTCCTATTATTTACTTTAGTGCATATCATTTCACAATATTCAATGAATGCGTCTCTTGTTTCTTTACCGGCTAATAAGTCGCTTAGATTCTTAGGACCAATCTTCATGCCTATTTTCTGTTCAAAATCATATCTGAGTCTGTCATACATGGGGCATTGGGTAAGGACATGAGGGACTGTTTCTTCGACGGCGGGGTCACACGCGCATGATGGACTGTCCCGACACTTAAAGCGGTGTAAGTATTGGGAGAATCCACCATGCCCCGTGAGAATTTTGGTAAGTTTTCCGGCGGGTTTTATTTTGTGCACAAGTCGGTAAGCCTCTACTGCGTTTGGTAAAAACATTTTCGTGACAGATGCCGTTTCCCCTACCATATACCTGTCGTTCCATTCCATAATGGATCTTTCCCGCAGTATACGTTTTGTGTACGAAACTGGACACCTATCGTAGTCCGGCTTCTTTTTGGATCCTAGAGCGGCTTCTTTCGCCAATTCGTCAGCCCGCTCGTTGCC
The DNA here is from genome assembly GCA_963924145.1 of Pyrausta purpuralis. Lineage (NCBI taxonomy): Eukaryota > Metazoa > Arthropoda > Insecta > Lepidoptera > Crambidae > Pyrausta > Pyrausta purpuralis. The sequence continues at coordinate 26,684,294 of OZ001657.1, forward strand.
GGGGAGACCTGCATGTGCTTTTATCCAGAACAAAGAAACATCTTTGCCCTGGATAAAGGCCTTCTGCAGATTTTCCCTCGTCTCTACGGCGAGAGGGTGGAGAGAGCTATGGTTAACGATCGTCTCCAAAGCGGCCATCGAATCGCTATATAGACCATAACTCTTCTCCTTCCCTTTGAGGATCTCACCAGTAGCCCGGTCTAAAGTCAGTAAAGTGCTCCTTTCTATTCCAGGCTATTACCTGAAAACCTTGTCCTGATCTGTTGACTGGTTTCTAAGTTACAGAATTTAAACTGTTTTTTGTAAATTTTGTTGGAGCTGGACTTGGAATAATTCTTCAGAAGTGAAAATTTTGAAAATGAGGAATTTCTAAATCTTTTTTTGGAAGTCGGCGTAAAAGGCTGTTTTAGTTCAGATTCTGCTGGCAGAATGAAATTTTTTAAGGTTTTTCCCCTGTTTCCGCGGCACTTTTCCCGCGAAAATGCAAAATCTCTACCTCTCTAGCTAGAGCTTCGGCGTTTTGATTTTCAGATAGGTCTTGTCTAGACTAGTATTTAGAAGAAAACCGCTTTTCGATCTATCAAGTATTTTCCGAGTTATGGATTTTAAGGAGTTTTTCCTACTTTTGTTTCAGGGACTTAGAAAAATTTTGGTTGGGTCTGATTTTATTGGACTGTTTGGTTTCTATATAGATTTTTGTGTTGCTATTAACTTTAAATTTTTTTTCTCACAAGTAAATACTATTAACTAATAACTAAGCTGTGTTTAAATGGTTTTTCGGTATTTTAAACTTTATTTATTTACTTATTATTTAGGATTTTATGTACAATTTTGTGTTTTTCTGCTACCTTACTACGGGGAAACACGAATAACTCTAAAACTATTAAATGCGCGTGGGATATGAATGTATATTATTGTTATCTATTAAATTTCCTAACTATTGACTATAATTTTAAATTTGTTATGTAGTTTAATATATTTTTAAGACGTATATATATGTACTAGTGTTACGCCGGCGGATTTTACGCGGTTTTTCGGGCAGGTTCAGGGGTGTTCTCGAAACTACCCTTTACAAGTCGCGTGGATTTTATTAATACTTTCGGAAAGCGTGTTAAACAGGCTATCTAGTGACACAAAGATCAAAATTTTTGGACACTGGGTTCGGATTTGGGGGTGGTTTTTATCCCGATAATCGGTTTAAGACACGAATTTAGGTTATAAACTTAGATAATATAAAAACCAAATGTCCAAAAAACTCAAAATTTAATATAAATAAGGGATTTAGATAGGAGTAACTTATTAGTAACTTAAAATAGATAAGGGTTAATGTTAGGGGTTGAAATGAGGGGTTTGAAATATGCCCAGATTTTGGTAAGTGTTTTTATATGGCTTATTTATAATAAATGAGATATATTAAAAATCTAAGTTTACCGAAAATAGATTGCCTATTAACTACACTTCTAAAATAAGCTATAACAACACACTACTATAAAGAAAATTTTGAATGAAAATAGGTCCAGAAGTCCGAGTGACAATTGAAATACACAATCTTAGACTAAATTTTGTTTTGTTTACACTTTTTCGGGGCTAAATAAAACTTATATTTATGTGTGCGCGTGGATTTGACTTATTTATCCAGAAAGGGTGTAAAGGGACCTTTCTGGTGGTATAATCAAAATAATTTTAGCGCAACCCCTTGGTGGTGTAATTTAACTTATAAAATAAAGAAGCTTAAATTTAACGAGTTTTTACACGTTCAAATTAACTTATTAAATACTGTTTATAAATTTAAAAATCTAAATTACACGAAATATGCTAGGCCCTTATAAGATCAACTAAATATATTTTTTCCGACTGAATAAGGGTTGAAATTTTCAACCCCCAAATTTTTGAATATTTAAAAGTTGAATAAAAAATTAATTTATGAATGGATTTTAATGAAATTTAAAACACAAGTAGAACTAATAACAAGCTATTTTTTACAATTGAGGAAAACTAGGGTTGTCGATCTTAATTTTAAGTTAGGGCTGTCGCAAACTATACCAAATTTTAAAATTAAAAATTGTCCACTTAACGTGATCCGATTTTTGTTCCGAAAACGCCTAGGGGCTCCTCGTCTGTAATACTGTTGATCGCCGCTTCCGTATTCGGCCGCACTCTACTGGAACTGGGACCACGTGCCACGTGGTCACTTGTTTTTTTTGATGTTTTCTCAGGAATGCGTGGTCCGAATTATGAAAATGAGGTGTCGCCTTGTAGGTCTCGTCAAAATGATCCCGGCTGCACTTGAAGAATGGTGGGTCACCGCTCAAAATCGAGCAGCGTTTCACTTTGAAGGTGCAAAAAATCACTTTTTTTTGGGTATAACTCCCACACCGATTATGATATCAAGATGGCACTTTCACTGTAAGATGCGCCTCGTTAGCGCGAATGCAACAATGTATCACACTTGGTGTTTTTTTTTTGCGAAAAAACCCACTTTTTCGATTTTTCGTGCGCGGAGCGGTCAGTTATCGTGACGCTTGGGACGGCGGACGGCGTGCGAATGGTTAGGTTAGGTTAGGTTAGGTTAGGTTAGGTAGGAAGAAAGGTCCCCCTCGAATGGAGCACGCCTTGTCGTGGCGAGGGGGCTCAGTAGCCTGTCGCAATCCAGCGGCAGGTGAAGCCAAGATGCTCCGTGGAGAGTGCCGCTGCGTCTGTTCCCGTATCGGGCGGCAGTGGCCATAGTGAGTCGCGTCTGTCTCGTATCGAGCGGCGGCTCACTATAAGTCGTTGGACTCCCAGCACCCCTCTGGTTAAGCAGAGGAGGCAGGGGATGTCCTGAGGACTTTGGTCCTCTAGGCGAGCTCGGCGTGCATTTGCCGTCGGGCGTGGCTCGCCTCGTCGGGAGGGTCTCGGACAGACGGTGTGGGGACACCTCTGTCCAATTACAAGGGACCCTCCTGAGGCGCCAGTGTGCCGTCGGGAGTGGGATCGCCCCACTCCGTGGAGATCCGCCCTCCTCATGGAGGGTGGAGGTTGCGCTGGCAAGGGTCGCGGGACTGTTGAGACACCGCGGCCCCTGCTGTCAAAGCCACCAAACGCGGCGGGCGTCGTCAGGTTTTAGTGGGTATACCCGGGGGCGTATCCGGGGGAGTCCCACACACGCCCCTCCGTTCCCCGACGGAGAGGTACGGTGCGTAATTGCATTTCCTGACGTTAAAAAAAAAAAAAAAAAAAAAAAAAAAAAAAAAGGTAGGAAGAAAGGTCCCCCTCGAATGGAGCACGCCTTGTCGTGGCGAGGGGGCTCAGTAGCCTGTCGCAATCCAGCGGCGGGTGAAGCCAAGATGCTCCGTGGAGAGTGCCGCTGCGTCTGTTCCCGTATCGGGCGGCAGTGGCCATAGTGAGTCGCGTCTGTCTCGCATCGAGCGGCGGCTCACTAAAAGTCGTTGGACTCCCGGCACCCCTCTGGTTTATCAGAGGAGGCAGGGGATGTCCTGAGGACTTTGGTCCTCTGGGCGAGCTCGGCGTGCATCTGCCGTCGGGCGTGGCTCGCCTCGTCGGGAGGGTCTCGGACAGACGGTGTGGGGACACCTCTGTCCAATCACCAGGGACCCTCCTGAGGCGCCAGTGTGCCGTCGGGAGTGGGATCGCCCCACTCCGTGGAGATCCGCCCTCCTCATGGAGGGTGGAGGTTGCGCTGGCAAGGGTCGCGGGACTGTTGAGACACCGCGGCCCCTGCTATCAAAGCCACCAAACGCGGCGGGCGTCGTCAGGTTTTAGTGGGTATACCCGGGGGCGTATCCGGGGGAGTCCCACACACGCCCCTCCGTTCCCCGACGGAGAGGTACGGTGCGTAATTGCATTTCCTGACGTTAAAAAAAAAAAAAAAAAAAGGTAGGAAGAAAGGTCCCGTGTCGGGTTACTGGTCCCGCATCGGGCGCGTCCCCAGGTGGTGGATAGGGGAACGCCTCCCAGATATGGGGGGTACCGGCTTCGGCCGGCGCGAACCAAAACCAGAGCGCGGCAGGTCTTGTCAACTCGACGGGCCTGTCGGGCCAGAGGGGAAGGCCTTATGGCTCAAGACCTCTCGTATTCGCTGTTCCGCCTGCTCCTCCTCGAAGGAATGGACCGGAGCGGCTTGAGTACCTGAGGCGTAGATAGGGGTGCCTAGACCGGCGGGGCGTTTGCCCGGGTCGTAGGGCTTTGGGGTCGTCGGGGCATTTGCCCGGATCCGTGGGTTTTTCCCGGGTTGTGGCCTGTCATCACGACAACCCGGGCAGCGCATTTGTGCCGTGCGCTGGGTCCCGTAATCCTGGGAGAAGAGGGTCCTGGACGTTGAGCCTGAGGCAGACCACCCAGGCAACACGCTGTCTTTGGCCTCGGATTCCGGGCACACGGGGGGCCCGTGGAGTAGCCGGTCCACGGGTTATTCGGCTGCGGGCGAGCGGCTTAACCCTCGTCCAACGGTGACGCGGGGGGTACGGGGGGCAGGGCAGGCGGCGGGCTCGGTGATGTTGCGCGTTCTGGTCGACGCGTGCTCACCTTGCCCCAACCGTCTCGTCAAAGATCCCGTACCAGTCTGCCCGAAAGGGAAGTGGCGTCCTCGCTATAGTCGGTGGGAAACCCTGGGGTGTCAGTGGCACCTCCCCAGATGGGGCTCCGTGGTGGGTGGGGTCACCACCGACTGAATTTGGAAGACAAACGGACATGGCTTGCAACAAGGAATCCTCTTACTTAGCGACCAACCCCCGAGCGCGAGGCGCTCAAACAGAGAAAAAGGCAGAGGGTGATGGTGACGTCCTTTTCAGGACGCCCGTTGTCCTCTTGCAAAGGTGTAAAACACCATTGGATGGACCGACGGGTAGCCGGTTCTTCAGGCGCGGGGATTTCTCCGAGTCTGAGGACGAGGTAACCCTTACAGGACGTGACAAAGAGGGGATGTCACCTTGTGTTTCCCCCTCTACCGGATTTGACAAAAAAAACCAGGACGACAGTCTGGAGATCGTGGACTCCTACGAGTCCGCGTCTTCAGGAATAACATCTCGTTCGCCGTCTGGGACTCGCACCAGCGGCAGAACGACAAGAGCCGGCAAACGACGGGCGGATGAGGCCTCCACAGACCTCTCCCCTGCGAAAGTCCCGGCGGACAAAGTTACTGCTGCCCGCAGAGGCCGGGGCCGCCCACCTACCCATGGGGAGTACGTAGGTGTAGGCAGAGCCCGCGAGCAACTTTGCGACGAGAAGCGCCGTGCGGCGATCGTGGAGGCCGAGGAGGAGGCATCCCGTCTTGCTGAACGGCTAGTTCAGGGAAGGAGTAGGAGCGAGTTCTCTGCAAAGGATCCCACCGCGGAAGAGCTGCGCGGCCAGATCCGGGCTGCCACGGACACAGTTATGTTCTGCGTGGCAAAGTCCGGAAACCTGAAGGGTAGCTTCCAGCGTGCCCTGAAGGAGGCCGCCACCTCGATTACGCGGGCGGTTGATATACTCAGCACGAGGACGATCGATGACGAGACGCGGCGGCTGCAAGCCGCGAACAAGCGCCTGGAGCAGGACGTCGCGGACCTGAAGCGCGTCGTCCAGGAGTTGAAGGCTGAGAGGCTTGCGGATATGCGCTCTGCTGTCCCAAGCGGATCGCAGTCTAACTCTGCCATGGAGGAGCTTGAACAGCGCCTTATGTGCCAATTCGGAGGCATGATGGACGCAAAATTGGCGTCTATCACTGACCGGCTGCTCCCAGAGCCTCGCTTGCGCCCACCACTTGCAGCGGACGCCCGCAAGGCTCAGGTTGAGCGCCCGTCTGCCGCCGCAGGCAAGGCGAAGAAGCAGCCGCCGACCGCAGCACCGCCCAAGAGTGCCGCCTCTCCCCAGACGGGCATAGCGCCGTCCGAGGTGTCCGCCCCTGTGGCCACGACCTCGACTGCCGGCGCAGTCCCCGCCGGGGAGAAGAAGAGAAAGCGGAACAGGCGGAAGAAGGCCCGTAACCAGGGCCAGGAGTCCGCGCCCGCTTCTGCCTCCCAAGCAGGGAGTTCCCGCCCGACAGCCCAGTCCGCAGCTGGCCCAGCAGCCGAGTCGTGGACGGAGGTAGTACGGCGTGGGAAAAAGGCGGCCTCTAATTCCGCCCCTAAGCAGCAGCCTACGGTCCAGCCCAAGAGGCCAACTGCCCCAACGACGAAGAAGACTCCGAACCTCCGCCCACCGAGGACCGCCGCCATCTTGGTGGCGATGCAACCGGGAGTGCTGGAGGCCAAGGAGCATTCGTACGAATCCGTGTTGGGCAATGCCAAGCAGGCCATAGACATCGGGGCGTTGGGTATCCCCGGAATCCGCTTCAGGGTCGCCAAGACTGGCGGCAAGGTCCTGGAGATCACCGGCCCTGATAGCGAGAAAAAGGCTGACATCCTGGCAGCCAAGATGCGGGAGGTCATCCCCGAGGCGATCGCGAAAGTGACTCGGCCGACCAAGAGCGTCGATGTCCGGATATCGGGACTTGACGACTCGGTCACAAAGGTAGAAGTCGCCGAAGCTGTCGCCAAAGCAGGGGGCTGTGACCCAAAAGCTGTCCAAGTGGGGTCTATTGGTCGCTCTTTTCAGGGCACAGGCGCCTGTATTGTTAAGGTGCCAATAGCTGCAGCTCAGAAGGTTGTGAAAGGGAGGGTTTTAGTGGGATGGGTCTCCGCCCAGACCAGGCTCATGGAACGGTTGCCACTTAAGTGCTTCCGGTGCCTGGAGGTGGGACACGCCCGCGAGAGCTGCCCCTCAACAACCGATCGCAGTACCCTCTGCTACCGCTGTGGTAAACCGGGACATGCAGCCAGGGGATGCACTGCCTCTCCACACTGCCCTCTGTGCGCGGACGCAGGATTGCCAGCGAACCACCGGGTGGGCAGCAAGAGCTGCAAACCGCCCAAGCGTGGCAATCGAGCGGGAAGGACAGTGGCCAGGACTCCAGCCGTACCGTCCGGGGCCGTAAGGCCCACTTCCATGGAGGCAGAAAATACACCAGCGTAGGATGGCCTTTAGCGTTCTGCAGGCGAATGTGAACCACTCTGCCGCTGCGCAGGATATCCTCTTGCAGCACGCGGCGGAGTGGTCCATAGACGCGGTCCTCGTCTCCGAACCCTATTTCATACCGGCTGACCGGGAGAACTGGGTCGGGGACGTGAGCGGACTGTCGGCCATCATGGTGTCAGGGGCGCATTCCATAGATGTCGTTGCCAGGCAGAGCGGTTTTGTCGCCGCCAAGTGCAGGGAGGTTCTGCTGGTGGGGGTTTATTGCCCCCCCAGCCGAACCAGGAGCGAGTTCGAGGCCGACCTGGACCGTTTCGGGTCGGTTCTCCGTCAGTCCACCTTGCCGGTGATAGTTGGCGGCGACTTTAACGCCAAGAATATAGCCTGGGGCTCACGACATACTGACCCCAAAGGGGAGAGTCTGCTGGACTGGGCGGTGTCCAACGGACTGGTTATTGTCAATGTGGGGACCGAACCCACTTGCGTGCGACCGCAGGGGGAGTCCGTCGTGGACATAACGTTCGCGACCCCCGCGGTTGCAGCTCGGATCAGTGGCTGGAGAGTGGTCACAGAGGCGGAAGAATTGTCGGATCACCGGTACATCCGGTTTGACATCTCCGCCTCCGGTCACGTGATCCCTCCGAGCGGCACACCCCACGTGACATACCCCCGATGGAGGCTCAGTTGCCTGGACAAAGACACAGCGCGGGAAGCTGCGGTCGTTAAGGCCTGGCTGCCTGTAGGTCCCGAGCCCGTCCAAGTGGATGCGGAAGCGGAATGGTTCCGGGAGGCCGTTACGGACGTGTGTGACGCGTCCATGCCTCGGTCCGGACCTTCCCTTCCCCGGCGGAACGTCTATTGGTGGACGGATGAGGTTGCGGAGCTGCGCCGCGTGTGTATCGCGGCGCGTCGCGCCTCAGCCAGACACCGAAGACGCAGACGCCGTGATCCGATGCTGGACGAGCCGCTTTATCAGGCCTACAGAGAAGCGAAGCAGGCGCTCAAGATCGCCATCCTGGAGGCGAAACTCAAGGCGAGGGAGGAGCTCCTTGCATCGCTCGATGCCGATCCGTGGGGACGCCCGTACCGCACGGTGCGGGGGAAACTCCGCCCATGGGCACCCCCGGTCTCGGAAAGGCTAGAGCCCGAGTTCCTCCGAAGAGTCGTGTCCACCTTGTTCCCAGCTCAGGTGGAACACACCCCGCCTTCGATGTTGCCACATCCTGTGGCCTCCAGAGAGCCCCCTGACCCCGTGTCCGAGGGCGAGTTCGGCGCGGCAATAGAGCGGTTGAAGGCCAAGAACGTGGCCCCGGGTCCTGACGGGATTCCAGGTAAAATCTGGGCTCTCGTATCGGATATACTGGGTGACCGCCTTCGTAGGCTCCTTACCGCTTGCTTAGAACAGGGGCGCTTCCCGGCGCTATGGAAGGAAGGGAGGCTCGTGCTTCTGAAGAAAGACGGACGTCCGACCGACTCCCCTTCGGCATACCGTCCGATCGTGTTGCTGGATGAGGTGGGCAAGCTCTTTGAAAGAGTCGTTGCAAACCGCCTCGTTCGGCACCTGGATACGGATGGGCCGAATTTGTCGGATGTTCAGTATGGCTTCAGGAGAGAGCGCTCTACGATCGATGCTATCCTGCGGGTAAAATCGCTCGCCAGCGAAGCGGTGGAGAGCGGCGGTGTGCTGTTGGCCGTGTCTATCGACATTGCCAACGCGTTCAACACGCTGCCGTGGACCACGATAAAGCAGGCGCTCCGATTCCACGGAGTGCCTGTTTACCTGCAGGACACCATCGCATCGTACCTGGAAGGACGAGAGGTTGCGTGTGATTCGGTGGACGGTCGTTTGCGGCACTTGGCCGGATGCGGCGTTCCACAGGGGTCGGTCTTAGGGCCACTCTTGTGGAACATCGGGTTCGATTGGGCTCTCCGCGGCCAGTTCGTCGCGGGGGTTGGCGTGACTTGTTACGCCGACGATACCCTGCTGACAGCTCGCGGTGACTCTTTTGCCGATGCTGCACGTCGTGCGACTGCTGGGGTCGCTGTGATGGTACACCGAATCCGCCTTTTGGGGCTGCGGGTGGCGCTGGATAAGTCTGAGGCGCTGTGTTTTCACGGCCGACGACGTGCGCCGCCTGCGGGCACTGGGTTGATGGTGGATGGGGTTCTGATCCCGGTTTCATCCACCATCCGGTACCTTGGGCTTGTGCTTGACGGAAGGTGGCGGTTTAAGGCCCATTTCTGTCAGCTCGCTACCAAGCTCAATGCGACCGCGGGTGCTTTGAGCCGGTTACTGCCAAACCTGGGTGGTCCGTCGACGGCTCCTCGACGACTGTACCTAGGGGTGGTCCGCTCGATGGCACTTTACGGTGCCCCGGTGTGGCATGACGCCCTCTCGTCCGAGAACGTGACAGTCTTGCGGAAGGCTCAAAGGGTGCTAGCCCTGCGTTTAGCGCGAGCCTACCGCACCACCTCCACCGATGCTGCGCTGGTCCTGGCCGGCAGCCTTCCCTGGGATCTCGACTCCCTGGTCCTCGCCGCATTGTACCAGTGGCGGGGAGACCAAAGATCTCAGGGCAATAGGCCCGCACCGACGGAGGTGGAATCGGAAAGGACACAGCTCACAGAGCTAGCCCACGAGCAGTGGCGCCGTAGATTGGCCAGTAGCCACTTTGGCGTCCGGGTCATTGAAGCCGTACTCCCCGTTCTCAAGGAATGGGTCGAGCGACCACACGGCCAAGTGACATACCGGATGTCGCAGGTGTTTACAGGCCACGGGTGCTTTGGGTCATACCTCTGCCGCATTGGCAGGGAACCCACAACCCGATGCTGGCACTGCGATGCTCCGGAGGATACGGCACAGCACACCCTCGAGGTGTGCCCGGCGTGGGTTGCTGACCGCCGTGCCCTCCGAGCACACGTGGGAACCGACCTCAGCCTGGGCTCTATCGTCCGGCGTATGGTCGAAGACAGGGAGGCATGGCGAGCCATGGCCGCATTTTGCGAGCGGGTGATCGCCGAAAAGGAGAGCGCGGAGCGAGAGCGAGAGGCTGCGGCTGACGCACTCCTTATGCGCCGAAGGCGTACTGGGCGCAGGAGGAACCTCCACCACCTGCACATGCCCCTCCCTGTGCCTCGGGTCGTGGACGCGGGGGCGTCCGCTTCCCACTGAGAGGCGCGATGGTGTGTAATGCGTTCTACGCATCGTCGGGACATCAAGCCGGAGAATAACCTCCTCTGGCGCTGAAGGCAGGGGCACTTGCCCTCTTCAGATCGGGTGAGACCGTGTGTCGGTCTAGTCAGTGAGGGGCCGCGGATGTGTGCTTATGGCGCTGACTCGTGGCCCCGAACTCATGGCTCCCGAGAACGCCGCTGGTTTTTAGTGGGTATGCCCCAATCGGGGAGAGTCCCACATAACCTGCTGCCTTCCCCCGAGGGCGGCAGGTATGCGTAAAGCATTTTCCAGCGAAACCAAAAAAAAAAAAAAAAAAAAAAAAGGTAGGAAGAAAGGTTTCGGGACCTCTTCGACGCGTGCTTCGCGTCGAGAAGGTTTCCGAAACCTTGGAAGGAGGGGCGTTTATGCCTCCTCCGAAAAGAAGGACGCCCGGCGGACTCTCCCTCGGCATACCGACCCATCGTTCTCCTCGATGAGGTCGGAAAGATGTTCGAGGGGATCATCGCCGCTCGCCTCAAAGACCACCTGAGGATAGTTGGGCCGGATATGTCGGACGCTCAGTTTGGTTTTCGACCTTAGCGTTCGACAATAGACGCCCTCGCCCTATTAAAAGGTGTGGTAAAGGAGGCGACGGATGCTGGGGACGGAGTGTTGGCTGTGTCGTTCGACATAGCCAACGCCTTTAACACCCTTCCCCATGCGACCGTCCTCGAGGCACTCCGGTTTCACGGAGTGCCTCAATATATGAGGGAGCTCCTGGCCAGTTACTTGGAGGACAGAGCGGTCCTCGTAGTCGACAAAGCTGGCCAGGTCCGGCGATATCCGGTTGAGTCCGGTGTACCACAGGGGTCAGTCCTAGGACCACTCCTGTGGGACATCGGGTTCGACTGGCTTCTGCGCGGAACCCTCCTCCGGGGCACGAGTGTCATCTGTTATGCGGATGACACTCTCCTCACTGCCCGAGGGGGGAATTTTGGTGAGGCGGCCAGTCTGGCCTCGGCGGGCGGATCGCTTGTCGCTCATAGGATCCGCCGGCTTGGACTGAGGGTGGCGTTGCATAAGACCGAGGCCGTTTTCTTCCACGGGCCTCGGCAGCGCCGCCCACCTGGCGCCCACATATTTGTGGAGGGCGTCAGAATTGAGGTTAAGACCCAGATGAAATATCTGGGTCTAACGCTCGATAGCAGGTGGCGCTTCAGCCCGCATTTCAGCGGACTGTCGTCGCGCCTGCTGAAGGCAGCGGGGGCCCTCTCATGGCTGATGCCTAACTTGGGAGGGCCAGGCGGGCGATGCCGGCGGCTGTACGCCGGCATCCTGAAGAGCATAGCCCTGTACGGGGCGCCTATCTGGGCAGACGCCCTTCATAGAAGGGAAAATGTCACAGCCTTGCGGGTGCCCCAAAGGGCTATTGCGCAAAGGGTGGCGCGGGCTTACCGCTCGGTAAGCTTCGCAGCAGCGTGCGCTCTGGCTGGCACCCCTCCTTGGGAGCTCGAAGCATGGGTGCTAGCCAGAGTCTACGAATGGACGGCGGGGCGAAGGGCACTCGGTGAGCGCCCTGCCCCTGAAGAACGAGAGGCTGTTCGGCAGGAGGCGAGGGATGCCGTCGTCCATCATTGGATGGCGGACCTTTCCTCAGCAGTTTTCGGCCGTCGCACCCTCGACGCGCTTGGGCCGGTTCTAAAGGACTGGCTTGAAAGACCGCACGGCTTCCTCACCTTCCGGTTGGTGCAGGTACTGTCCGGACACGGCTGTTTCGGGTCTTACCTGCACCGAATCGGGAGGGAGGAGAGTCCGTCGTGCCATGACTGTGTCGCGGCGGAGGACACGGCACAGCACACCCTTGAGGTGTGCCCGTCGTGGACCGAGCAGCGCCGCAGTCTTGTTGCGGCAATCGGGCCGGACCTCTCGCTTCCCGCCGTGGTAATTGCCATGTTGGGGAGCGAGGAGGCATGGGTGGCGGCAGCCTCCTTTTGTGAAGACGTCATGTCACAGAAGGAGGAGGCGGAGCGCGCGCGGGAGGACGATCCTCTCGCGCCAATACTCCGCCGAAGGAGAGGCAGGAGAAGGCGGGTGGTCAACCACCCTCTTCTCCCCCGGTGATAAGCAGCGGGCGACAGGCGCGGGGGCGCCCTCGTCCGCATTGCACTGCTTAGCACCCAGCCGGACGAGGATGACCGAGCACTGACAGTCATCCTCGAGCCCCTTCCCATATGCGGGAGGGGCGTGACGGGCCCGCCGCTGCAAGGCGGGCAAACGCCGGCGGGGAACTGGACGCAAAGGCTATGCCGATTCCCAGAACCCCGCCACCAAAGGCGATGCGGGAGTGCCGCTGGGTCGTTTAGTGGGTATACCGGGAGTCCCCGGGAGTCCCACATACCCCATCCGTCGGGGGACGGATGGGGATGCGTAATGCATTTTTCCCAGCGAAAAAAAAAAAAAAAAAAAAAAAAAAAAAAAAAAAAAAAAAAGGTAGGTCCCTTCGGCCCCCCCGTATCGGAGACCCTTGAGCCGGCAGTGCTGGATGGGGTCGTACGGTCCCTGTTTCCAGGCAGGGCCAACGCTTTCACCCCACCAGCAATGGACCCTCCACAGGGTGCGATTCTGGTGGAAGAGGAGAACCAGGTGGCTCCTCCTCTCACTGGGGCCGAGGTTCGCACGGCGGTTACCTGCCTTCGTGCAAAAAAGACGGCCCCAGGGCCAGACGGCGTCCCAGCAAGGGTGGTGGCAATAGCCGCCACCGAAATGGAGGAAAGGTTTCGGGACCTCTTCGACGCGTGCTTCGCGTCGAGAAGGTTCCCGAAACCGTGGAAGGAGGGGCGTTTATGTCTCCTTCGAAAAGAAGGACGCCCGGCGGACTCTCCCTCGGCATACCGACCCATCGTTCTGCTCGATGAGGTCGGTAAGATGTTCGAGGGAATCATCGCCGCCCGCCTGAAAGACCACCTGAGGGTGGTTGGGCCGGACCTGTCGGACGCTCAGTTTGGTTTTCGACCTGAGCGTTCGACAATAGACGCCCTCGTCCTATTAAAGGGTACAGTGAAGGAGGCGATGGATGCTGGGGACGGAATGTTGGCTGTGTCGTTCGATATAGCCAATGCCTTCAACACCCTTCCCCATGCGACCGTCCTCGAGGCACTCCGGTTTCACGGAGTGCCCCGATATATGAGGGACCTCCTGGCCAGTTTACAGAGCACGGAGGACAGAGCGGTCCTCACCGCGAGTCATCCTCGAGCCCCTTCCCATATGCGGGAGGGGCGTGAAGGGCCCGCCGCTGCAAGGCGGGCAAACGCCGGCGGGGAAATGGAAGCAAAGGCTATGCCGATTCCCAGAACCCCGCCACCAAAGGCGATGCGGGAGTGCCGCTGGGTCGTTTAGTGGGTATACCGGGAGTCCCCGGGAGTCCCACATACCCCATCCGTCCCCCGACGGGTGGGGATGCGTAATGCATTTTTCCCAGCGAAAAAAAAAAAAAAAAAAGGTTAGGTTGGGGTTCCCGTTCCCCCTCGAATGGAGCACGCCTTGTCGTGGCGAGGGGGCTCAGTAGCCTGTCGCAATCCAGCGGCGGGTGAAGCCAAGATGCTCCGTGGAGAGTGTCGCTGCGACTGTTCCCGTATCGGGCGGCAGTGGCCATAGTGAGTCGCGTCTGTCTCGCATCGAGCGGCGGCTCACTAAAAGTCGTTGGACTCCCGGCACCCCTCTGGTTTATCAGAGGAGGCAGGGGATGTCCTGAGGACTTAGGTCCTCTGGGCGAGCTCGGCGTGCATCTGCCGTCGGGCGTGGCTCGCCTCTTCGGGAGGGTCTCGGACAGACGGTGTGGGGACACCTCTGTCCAATCACCAGGGACCCCTCCTGAGGCGCCAGTGTGCCGTCGGGAGTGGGATCGCCCCACTCCGTGGAGATCTGCCCTCCTTATAGAGGGTAGAGGTTGCGCTGGCAAGGGTCGCGGGACTGTTGAGACACCGCGGCCCCTGCTGTCAAAGCCACCAAATGCGGCGGGCGTCGTCAGGTTTTAGTGGGTATACCCGGGGGCGTATCCGGGGGAGTCCCACACACGCCTCTCCGTTCCCCGACGGGGAGGTACGGTGCGTAAACTGCATTTCCTGACGTAAAAAAAAAAAAAAAAAAAGGTTGGGGTTCCCAGCAGTGTTGGCTTCCTCGCAGCGATCCCCGGGCAACGTCTCGTCTGACCACCGTAACGGAGTGGCAGACAGGCGGCTAACGAACACTGTGCGATCGTATACTTTCAAGGCGTTTAAGTGCGATCATTGTCGTTCGACGAAATGTCGAAACCTTTGAGGGACGCCTCCGGGCGTTTCATTAAAAAAGGCCCTTCTCAGGGCCAACCCCAAACGGCCCTTTTCAGGGCCACCCCCGACGACGCTTCGACGTCGAAGACTAGCCGCACACCATCTGCGGCGAGCGTGGTCTGCAGGGAGGACGATCTGTCGGAGTCCGACAGTGACGCCTTTGTAGCGGAGCTGCCTGACCGTCAGGCGAAAAAGCGGGCCTACTTGAGGCAGAGTTCGGAGGGCTCTTCGGATTCAGCAAAGAGTGGCCCGAAAAAGAAGAGCAAGGCTGTCAAGCCTGCTAACCCTACCCTGGCTTGCACAAGCCACGACGTAGGTCTGCTGGACGCCCAACGTCAGCTAAATGTGGCGAACAGGGCACGAGTCCAACAGGAGTTGGAAGAGGAGGTTGCCACTAAGGAGGCACAGGCACGTGTACGCAGAGCCAAGGCCGACTACGGCGCGTCAAGCGTATCGTACACGGATCACTCCATAGCGGAGTTAGAAAGGATGGCTGAAGAGGACCAAGAGGAGATCGTCAGGGTCGCCTCAAAGTCCTCGAATTTGAAGGGGACCTTCCAAAAGGCCCTCAAGTGCCGGGCTGCCAGTCTTCGTGGCATCATCGGTGAGTTGGTGCAGCGCACAACTACTGACGAGGTAAGGCAGCTCCAAAAGAGAGTGGACTGCCTTACAAAGGAGGTCAGCGAGCTTCACACGAAGCTCGCTGAAGCTATTGGGCAGCCCGTCCAGGCCCCGCCTGCTGCAGTGACGGTGGATCTCTCCTCTTCCAACCTTGAGGAAACCATCCGCAAGGTTGTGATGGAGGAGAGAGCTTTCACTCGGGCCTGCATCGCGGGCATTGAGGACAGGCTCTTGCCCGAAAGGCGCGTCAGGCCGCCGTTAGCGGCAGACAGGGCTGCTCCTTCTTCTGCCCCTGCCCCGGCCGCGATGGCTCCTCCCCCGACCCCTAAGCCCGCAAAGGGCAAAGGGAAGGGGAAAAAGACGGTAGCTCCGCCGGCTACGACTGAGGTGGCGGCAGCTTCATCCCAGAGGGAAGACGCCTTTCTTCCCTCCAGCACTCCATCCAACGAATGGACCGAGGTGGTTAGGAGGAAAAAGAAAGGCGCCAAAAAGGCAGTGCCGCCTGCTGCCCCTGCCAATGTCCCCTCCGGCTCGTCCAAAAGGACGAGCAAAGGAGGGGAGAAGAGCAAGGGGAAAACAGCCCCCAAGCCGAGTGGGAGGAAACTGGTTCCTCCCAAAACCGCGGCCGTCGTAGTGACGCTCACTCCGGAGGCCATGAAGAACGGCGAGACGTACGAATCCGTCCTTAAACGGGCTCGTACCAACGCCAACCCAGCCACATTGGGTATTGGCCTAGTGACATGCCGCCGGACCCAAACCGGAGCTCGACTCTTCGAGTTTCCGGGGGCCCAGGGTGGCGCCAATGCGGACCTCTTCGCAAGTAAGTTGCAAGAGGTCATAGCGGACGCGGCTAAAGTTGCCAGGCCAACCAAGACCGCGACATTAGAAGTGACCGATCTTGAAGACTCGGTCACAACAGATGAAGTGGTGGCGGCTGTTGCCGCTGCAGGGGGCTGCGACCCAGCAGCAATACGGGGCGGGGCTATCAAGCCTGGTCGCGGCGGTCTGGGTGCTATTCGCCTGGAGTGCCCGGTCGTTGCGGCAAAGGCCGTACTGGCCAAGAGACGGCTCCCCGTAGGGTTTTGTGTGGCTGTGGTCCGGGCACTTGAGGACCGGCCTTTCCGGTGTTTCAGGTGCTTCGGAGTAGGACACACCAGAGCTCTGTGCCCATCCCGAGTGGACAGGTCGGAGCTCTGCTACCGGTGCGGGGAAGCGGGGCACAAGGCGTCAGAGTGCGGTGTTGCCACACCGCGCTGCGCGGTGTGCTCTGCCAGTGGCCGTCCAGCTGGCCACGTAATGGGAGGAAGGCAATGCAATCCTCCCCCAAAGAAGGGGCAAGCGCAGGCGCCAACTCGACCTGCTGCAGCTGCCGCCACTGTTGAGGTTGTCGAGGCCTCACAACAGACTGAAGAAGGCAATGCGATGGACCAATAATGACAGTGGTCCATCGCATTTTACAGGCTAACACCAACCACTGCAGAGCGGCCCAGGATCTGCTAGTGCAAACCATGGCTGAGTGGTTGGTGGACGTTGCGGTTGTCGCTGAGCCATACTCTGTCCCTGGCCGCTGGCTAGGGGATCAAGACGGCTTAGTGGCACTTGTGGCGCGGTCTTCCACGGACTCCCCCCCCCTCTCGCTCTTAGAGAGGGGACCGGGATACGTGGCCGCCGCGTGGGGGGACATTGCTTTTGTGGGGATCTATTTCTCCCCTAACAGACCACTTTCCGAATTTGAGGACTTCCTTGGAGTCCTCACCGCAGTGGTTTCAAGGGTGGCGCAACGTCAGGTCTCCGTTCTTGGAGATCTGAACGCCAAGTCGGTGGTTTGGGGTAACCCAGCCACCGACGCACGCGGGCGGGCGCTCGAGCTGTGGGCGGCCTCCTCCGGGCTCTCCCTTCTAAATAGAGGGGAGGTCCATACGTGCGTGCGGCGGTGGGGTGGGTCAATTGTGGACATCACTTTTGCCTCACCTGCGCTAGCCGCGCGTATTACAAACTGGCGGGTGGACATGGCGGAGACTTTCTCGGACCACCGCTACGTGCGGTTCGAGATCTCCACCCAAGGTCCCCAGAGAACGGCTCCTCCGGGACAATCTCCGTTCCCTCGGTGGGCCCTCGTTCACTTGGACAGGGAGGCAGCGAGGGAGGCGGCGTTCGTCCAGGACTGGCTTTCGCCTGATATAAATGTCGTGGACGTAGACGCCGCCGCGGCAAAGCTGAGGGAGTCGTTGACCGAGGTATGCAATTCTAGTATGCCTCGGTCTCGTCAACCACCTCCCCGACGCGCCGTCTATTGGTGGTCAGAGGAGCTAGCGGAGCTTCGAACTGCCTGCGTGGCGGCTCGAAGGGAGTACGCTCGAAGCCGACGGCGGCGAATACGCGACCGGGAGATGGAGGACCGCCTTCACGACCTGTACGTGGAGGCGAAGCGGGTCCTGAGAACGGCGATGCTCGCCGCCCAGGACTCGGCGCAGGCTGAGCTGCTGGAGGGCCTCGACGGAGACCCTTTTGGGAGGCCATATAAGGCGGCGCGGAACAAACTGCGTCCCTTCGGCCCCCCCGTATCGGAGACCCTTGAGCCGGCAGTACTGGATGGGGTCGTACGGTCCCTGTTTCCAGGCAGGGCCGACGCTTTTACCCCACCAGTAATGGACCCTCCGCAGGGTGTGGTTCAGGAGGACCAGGAGGCTCCTTCTCTCACTGGGGCTGAGGTTTGCACGGCGTTTCTTCGCCTTCGTGCGAAAAAGACGGCCCCAGGGCCAGACGGCGTCCCAGCAAGGGTGGTGGCAATAGCCGCCACCGAAATGGAAGAAAGGTTTCGGGACCTCTTCGACGCGTGCTTCGCGTCGAGAAGGCTTCCGAAACCTTGGAAGGAGGGGCGTTTATGCCTCCTCCGAAAAGAAGGACGCCCGGCGGACTCTCCCTCGGCATACCGACCCATCGTTCTCCTCGATGAGGTCGGAAAGATGTTCGAGGGAATCATCGCCGCTCGCCTCAAAGACCACCTGAGGATGGTTGGGCCGGATCTGTCGGACGCTCAGTTTGGTTTTCGACCTGAGCGTTCGACAATAGACGCCCTCGCCCTATTAAAAGGTGTGGTAAAGGAGGCGACGGATGCTGGGGACGGAGTGTTGGCTGTGTCGTTCGACATAGCCAACGCCTTTAACACCTTTCCCCATGCGACCGTCCTCGAGGCACTCCGGTTTCACGGAGTGCCTCAATATATGAAGGAGCTCCTGGCCAGTTACTTGGAGGACAGAGCGGTCCTCGTAATCGACAAAGCTGGCCAGGTCCGGCGATACCCGGTGGAGTCCGGTGTTCCGCAGGGGTCAGTCCTAGGACCACTCCTGTGGGACATCGGGTTCGACTGGCTTCTGCGCGGAACCCTCCTCCGAGGCACGAGTGTCATCTGTTATGCGGATGACACTCTTCTCACTGCCCGAGGGGGGAATTTTGGGGAGGCGGCCAGTCTGGCCTCGGCGGGCGGATCGCTAGTCGCTCATAGGATCCGCCGGCTTGGACTGAGGGTGGCGTTGCATAAGACCGAGGCTGTTTTCTTCCACGGGCCTCGGCAGCGCCGCCCACCTGGCGCCCACATATTTGTGGAGGGTGTCAAAATTGAGGTTAAGACCCAGATGAAATATCTGGGTCTAACGCTCGAAAGCAGGTGGCGCTTCAGCCCGCATTTCAGCGGACTGTCGTCGCGCCTGCTGAAGGCAGCGGGGGCCCTCTCATGGCTGATACCTAACTTGGGAGGGCCAGGCGGGCGATGCCGGCGGCTGTACGCCGGCATCCTGAAGAGCATAGCCCTGTACGGGGCGCCTATCTGGGCAGACGCCCTTCATAGAAGGGAAAATGTCACAGCCTTGCGGGTGCCCCAAAGGGCTATTGCGCAAAGGGTGGCGCGGGCTTACCGCTCGGTAAGCTTCGCAGCGGCGTGCGCTCTGGCTGGCACCCCTCCTTGGGAGCTCGAAGCATGGGTGCTAGCCAGAGTCTACGAATGGACGGCGGGGCGAAGGGCACTCGGTGAGCGCCCTGCCCCTGAAGAACGAGAGGCTGTTCGGCAGGAGGCGAGGTATGCCGTCGTCCATCATTGGATGGCGGACCTTTCCTCAGCAGTTTTCGGCCGTCGCACCCTCGACGCGCTTGGGCCGGTCCTAAAGGACTGGCTTGAAAGACCGCACGGCTTCCTCACCTTCCGGTTGGTGCAGGTACTGTCCGGACCCCCCTCGAATGGAGCACGCCTTGTCGTGGCGAGGGGGCTCAGTAGCCTGTCGCAATCCAGCGGCAGGTGAAGCCAAGATGCTCCGTGGAGAGTGCCGCTGCGTCTGTTCCCGTATCGGGCGGCAGTGGCCATAGTGAGTCGCGTCTGTCTCGCATCGAGCGGCGGCTCACTAAAAGTCGTTGGACTCCCGGCACCCCTCTGATTTAACAGAGGAGGCAGGGGATGTCCTGAGGACTTTGGTCTCTGGGCGAGCTCGGCGTGCATTTGCCGTCGGGCGTGGCTCGCCTCGTCGGGAGGGTCTCGGACAGACGGTGTGGGGACACCTCTGTCCAATCACCAGGGACCCTCCTGAGGCGCCAGTGTGCCGTCGGGAGTGGGATCGCCCCACTCCGTGGAGATCCGCCCTCCTCATGGAGGGTGGAGGTTGCGCTGGCAAGGGTCGCGGGACTGTTGAGACACCGCGGCCCCTGCTGTCAAAGCCACCAAACGCGGCGGGCGTCGTCAGGTTTTAGTAGGTATACCCGGGGGCGTATCCGGGGGAGTCCCACACACGCCCCTCCGTTCCCCGACGGAGAGGTACGGTGCGTAATTGCATTTCCTGACGTTAAAAAAAAAAAAAAAAAAAAAGGTACTGTCCGGACACGGCTGTTTCGGGTCTTACCTGCACCGAATCGGGAGGGAGGAGAGTCCGTCGTGCCATGACTGTGGCGCGGCGGAGGACACGGCACAGCACACCCTCGAGGTGTGCCCGTCGTGGACCGAGCAGCGCCGCAGTCTTGTTGCGGCAATCGGGCCGGACCTCTCGCTTCCCGCTGTGGTAATTGCCATGTTGGGGAGCGAGGAGGCATGGGTGGCGGCAGCCTCCTTCTGTGAAGACGTCATGGCACAGAAGGAGGAGGCGGAGCGCGCGCGGGAGGACGATCCTCTCGCGCCAATACTCCGCCGAAGGAGAGGCAGGAGAAGGCGGGTGGTCAACCACCCTCTTCTCCCCCGGTGATAAGCAGCGGGCGACAGGCGCGGGGGCGCCCTTGTCCGCATTGCACTGCTTAGCACCAAGCCGAACGAGGATGACCGAGCACTGACAGTCATCCTCGAGCCCCTTCCCATATGCGGGAGGGGCGTGACGGGCCCGCCGCTGCAAGGCGGGCAAACGCCGGCGGGGAACTGGACGCAAAGGCTATGCCGATTCCCAGAACCCCGCCACCAAAGGCGATGCGGGAGTGCCGCTGGGTCGTTTAGTGGGTATACCGGGAGTCCCCGGGAGTCCCACATACCCCATCCGTCCCCCGACGGGTGGGGATGCGTAATGCATTTTTCCCAGCGAAAAAAAAAAAAAAAAAAAAGGTTAGGTTAGGTTAGGTCCCCGTGTCGGGTTACTGGTCCCGCATCGGGCGCGTCCCCAGGTGGTGGATAGGGGAACGCCTCCCAGATATGGGGGGTACCGGCTTCGGCCGGCGCGAACCAAAACCAGAGCGCGGCAGGTCTTGTTAACTCGGCAGGCCTGTCGGGCAACCCGTAAACGGAGGGGGGCCGGGGGTCTTGGCTACTGCAGTCGGGGCCAAGACAAGGAAAAGTCTATAACACCAAACCTGGCTGTCGGGGCATATTGCCCGGGTCTGGGCGGCGTTGGGGCACAGCAAGGAGCGAGTGGCGCCGGGAAACTGGTGCCTGGGGGGAAAGACCTGGCGGTGAGTGTCGTGGATCACGTCTCGCGGCTCGCTGCTGGGCCGGTCTTGCCTTAATTGGCCGGGCCGAGAGGGAGGAAACCTCTATAAAAAGTTACCCAATCCCAAGTTTGGTGCCGTGGCGAGGGGATGCGTGGCTGACGGGTGGTCAGTCGCGAACGGCACACCTCTAGAGAACCGGCGGACTCTCTAGAGTATGTACGCTTACCCGGGCACAGGGGGCACTGCCTGGGTGGACCTTTATTTCCCCCACACTCGTGGGAACAATTATGCAAAAAAATTCAAATTTAAACAAATGTGGGAATATGGGGGGTGATTTTCTGCGCGAGCAGAAAGTCGAGGATGAGAAAGACGTGCAAAGTGGTGTACGGTGCGACGAACGTGAGACGATGTCAATAGAGCCCGAGAAGGGCGTAGTGATAGAGACTAGTGGCTCGCTTTGCTCTTCACAGAGTTGCGAGGCTGCCGAAAAGTCAGGAGACGGGAACGTGTGTTTTAAGACGCCCGTGATAGTGCTGGAGCGGTGTGACACGCCAGCGTCCGGTCGGTCGGGGAGCCTTTTCTTTAGGCCTGGGGACTTCTCCGGGTCTGAGGACGGGTCTACCCTGACAGACGCTTCGGTCATATCAGCAGATCGTCCCGCACAGACCACGCGGGAGCGCAAGCGGCTGCGCAAGTCAGCCAACAAAGCAGATGGGGGGTCAAGCTCTGACACCCCGTCTGTTAAACAATTTAAGAAGGGGACGTCGGGCAAGGGCGGGCGCAATCTATCAACGAGCCATTATGCCGGCCTGGCAGAGGCTCAGCGCAAGCTTCAAGCCCTTAGAAGGGAAGAGCTCCAATCGGAGCTAGAAGAAAAGGTGGCCGCCAAGGAGCGGCAAACCCGCACTGCCCGGGCGAAGTTCGGGTACGGCTCTGCCCTCTTTGACTATGAGGGCAAGACGTTACCCGAGCTTGAAAAGCTGATATTGGAGGACGTCGCGGAGATTACCGAAATCGCCGCGAAGTCCTCCAACCTGAAGGGCACTTTGCAGAAGGCCCTGAAATGTCGGGCGGCCAGCGTGCGCGGCATAATGGAGGAGGTCCTGAAGAGGACTGCCTCCGAAGAGCTACAGTGCAGGCCACTATTGACCGCCTGTCGGCCGAGGTTGCCCGTCTCCGGGAAAAGGCTTGACAAGCCACGCCTGTATTGCCTGCGGTGCCTGCCACGGAGCCGGCACCTCCGTCAGCTATGGAGGTCGTTCCGCACTCCCTCTCCAGTGACTTCAAGGATGCCATCCGAAAGGTCGTTAGGGAGGAGAGGGCCTTCGTAAGGTCCTGCCTGGCTGGTATTGAGGATCGCCTCTTGCCGGCAAAGACCGTACGTCCGCCCCTGGCGGTGGACCGCAAGAAAGCGGCAACATCTGCGGCTGGTGCTGAGTCGCCCCCGTCTGTGGCCCCAAAGCCCTCCAAAGGGAAGGGCAAGGGGAAACGGACCAAGCAGGTGACTGAGGTGGCAGCTCCAACTGCCCCAGTGGCCAAGGAGGCTGCGCCACCCGCACCCTCCGCCTCCCCGAAACCCGGCCCGTCCTCGGCCCCGGTAGTACCGACGACTGAGGACGGAAATCTTCTTCTTCCCTCCACCACTCCCGCCAACGAGTGGAAAAAGGTGGAGAAGAAGAAAAAGAAGACGAAGGCTAAATCAGCTAAGCTCAGCGTTGGTCCGGACCCTGGAGCAGTTGCCAATGCGCTGTTTTAGGTGCTACGGGACGGGCCACGTAAAGGCTGCCTGTCCGTCTGCAGACCGCACACAACTGTGCCTACGCTGCGGGTCAGCCGATCATAAGATCAGCTCCTGCAAGGCACAGCCAAAATGCGCGGTCTGCACGGCCAGTAAAGTGTCCGCTGGTCACGTGATGGGGGGTCCTAAGTGCAATCCCCCACCAAAGAAGGGCAAGCTGCAGGCGTCGGTCCCGCCCGCGGCCGCGGCGGCTGAGGTCAGTCCTGAGCCGGCAGAAGGGAATGGTGCGATGTCCGAGTGATGCAAGAAGCAAGACATCGCACCATCCTCCAGGGCAATCTAAATCATTGCCGGGCGGCTCAGGACCTGATGACTCAGGCCATGGCCGACTGGACGGCGGGATTGGCGGTGGTCGCCGAACCGTACTCTGTGCCTCCCAATTGGGTAGCGGATAGGGATGGATTGGTGGCGATCGCATCGCGGCCCTCCACGGATTCCCCTCCCCTCTCACTCATAGAGAGGGGGTCCGGATACGTGGCCGCCGCGTGGGGGGATATCACCGTTATTGGTGTTTATTTCTCCCCCAACCGCCCCCTAGCTGAGTTGGACCAGCTGCTCACCAACCTGGCGGCAGCGGTCGCTCGAATGTTGCCGAGGCAGATTGCTGTGCTCGGCGACTTGAACGCCAAATCGGTGTCTTGGGGGAACCCAACCACTAATCCTCGTGGGAGGTTGGTAGAGTTGTGGGCAACGTCGGTCGGCCTGTCCCTCTTGAATAGAGGTACAACCCATACATGCGTGCGGCAGCAGGGAGGGTCGGTGGTGGACATATCGTTCGCCACCCCTGCACTTGCCGCACGCGTGCAAAGGTGGGAAGTCGATTTGACGGAGACTCTATCCGATCATCGCCATATTCGGATAGAGTTCTCAGTCCACAACTCCCGAGCGGTGTCGAGTCGTGATCCGGTGAAGTTCCCTAGATGGGCGCTCACCAAGCTGGACCGTGACATGGCGAAGGAGGCGGCCTTCGTCCAGGATTGGTTCGGGGCACCAACCGATCCGGACGTGGATGTAGCCGCTGGGCACCTGCGGAGCGCGCTGACCGAGGTGTGCAATGCAAGCATGCCTCGGTCTAGTCGGCCCCCTCCAAGGCGGACGGTTTACTGGTGGTCGGCGGATCTTGCCGACCTGCGGGCCACCTGTGTCGCGGCCCGAAGGGCTTACACCCGGAAGCGCCGCCGCAGCCACCGGGATGAGGAAGAGGAGAGCCGTCTGTACGCTGTCTATAAGGAGGCGAAGCGCACATTCAAGGCGGCCATAGGTGCCGCTAAGGACTTGGCGCGGGAGGAGATGCTGGAGAGTCTGAATGACGATCCGTGGGGAAGACCGTATAAGGCGGTGCGCAACAAGCTGCGCCCCTTAGGTCCCCCTCTTACTGAGACTCTCCAGCCAGATCTTTTGGAGGGAGTCGTCCGGATTCTGTTCCCGGACAATACTTCGTTTACCCCTCCGAAGATGGATCCTCCCTTTGGGAGCGGCCCCCCGGCCGCGGGTTTTGACCCCATTGCCGCGGAGGAGTTCGACACAGCGTCTGACTACCTCCGCAGCAAGAAGACGGTGCCGGATCCAGACGGGGTCCCGGCCAGGGTCGTGGCCATCGCCGTCAACGAGATGGCTGGTCGCTTTCGGGACCTCTTCAACCGATGCTTTGAGGTACGGAGGTTCCCGAAAGCGTGGAAGGAGGGCCTTCTGGTCCTCCTTAGGAAGGAAGGCCGGCCGGCGGATTCCCCGTCCGGTTACCGCCCCATAGTCCTCCTGGACGAGGCGGGCAAGCTGTTTGAGAAGCTGATAGCTGCCCGCCTCAACGAGCACCTGGCAGGGACCGGCCCAAACCTATCCGACGCCCAGTATGGGTTTCGGGCGGGCCGGTCTACAATCGACGCCCTGACAAATCTCAGGGCGACGACAAGCGAGGCCGCAGAGAGGGGGGAGGGCGTGCTGGCTATATCATTTGATATAGCCAACGCATTTAACACCATCCCCCACTCAACAATTCTGGAGGCACTCCGCTATCATGGAGTGCCTCTTTATTTGCGGGCCCTGTTGGCGGACTACCTCTTGGACAGAGAGGTGCTTTACGTCAACAGGGGCGGCCGTCTTCAGCGGCGGAAAGTCGAAGCCGGGGTTCCTCAGGGGTCGGTGCTCGGCCCCTTACTGTGGAACCTCGGATACAATTGGCTGCTCCGAGGTGCCCTGCTCCGTGGCATGAGTGTCATATGCTACGCGGATGACACTCTAGTCACGGCTCGGGGTCGAACTTACAGAGCGGCTGCGTGTCTGGCCTCGGCTGGCGGCACCCTTGTCGCTGAGAGGATCCGCCGACTGGGACTCGAGGTGGCGCTGCACAAGACCGAGGCTATCTTCTTTCCGGGGCCTCGGCAGCAAGCACCCCACGACGCTCACATCATTGTGGGCGGCGTGAGGGTCAAAGTGAAGGCTCAGATGAAATATCTGGGCCTAATCTTAGATGGCCGTTGGCACTTCGGCCCTCATTTTGCAGGCTTATCGGAACGCCTGCTGAGGGCCGCCAACGCCTTCAGCTGGCTCCTCCCTAATCTGGGGGGACCAAGAACGAGATGCCGGCGATTGTGTGCCAGCGTCTTAAGGAGTATGGCACTCTATGGCGCCCCCGTGTGGGTAGACTCCCTCAACAAGAGGGAGAACGCCGCCCTCCTCCGCAGGCCCCAACGGGCCATTGCACAGCGGGTGGGGAGGGCATACCGCACGGTTGGGGGTGCTGCGGCCTGTGCTCTTGCGGGCACGCCACCGTGGGAGCTGGAAGCCCGGGTCCTCGCCACCGTGTACAAATGGACGGCGGAGCAGAGGGCCCGCGAACTGCGACCGGCTCCCGAAGAGCGAGGAGCGGTGCGGCGCGAGGCGCACGAGGCCATGGTCCGTCTGTGGAAGGAGGACCTGGCGAGTGCGCCGTTCGGGCGTCGCACGTTGGATGCCATCGGTCCGAATCTGGACCGGTGGCTGGAGAGGCCCCACGGGTTCCTCACTTACCGTCTGGTGCAGGTGCTTACCGGGCATGGTTGCTTCGGTGACTACCTGCATCGGGAGAGAGGAATCCCCGTCGTGCCATGAGTGTGGTGCAACGGAGGACTCGGCGCAGCATACCCTCGCAGTCTGCCCAGGCTGGGAGGAGCAGCGCCGGGTTCTAGTGGCGGCAGTCGGCCAGGACCTGTCATTGCCTAGTATGGTGAACGCCATGCTAGACAATGAGAGGTCTTGGAAGGCGGTAGCCACCTTCTGCGAGACTGTCATTTCGCAGAAGGAGGCGGCGGAGCGGGAGAGGGAGGACGATCCCTCAGCGCCCCCGCTCCGTAGACGGAGGGTGGGCAGGAGACGGCGGTTGTACGATCGCTCTCTTGTCCCCCAAGGTGGCATGCAGGCTGGAGGCACGGGGGTGCCTCCTCCTGCATTGCACGCGCCACCAACGTCGAGAGGGAATAGTGCCGCGTCCCCGGCTATTCCCTCTGTCCCCCCGCAAGGGGGGCGCGCTGGGCCCGCCGTGTAGGCGGGCAGCTGTCCGGGGTGTTCATGGATGTCAAGGCTTTTGCTAGACTCCCATGTCGCCCTGTAGACAGGGAAGGGAAGCCGCAGGTTTTTGGTGGGTAGTCTCCGCTCTTTGTTGAGCGGTGGGAGTCCCACACACGGCTGAGGCCCCCCGGTCTCGGCTACGGCTCATAAATGGATTTTCCTGCGATAAAAAAAAAAAAAAAAAAGGTTAGGTTAGGTTCCCCCTCGAATGGAGCACGCCTTGTCGTGGCGAGGGGGCTCAGTAGCCTGTCGCAATCCAGCGGCAGGTGAAGCCAAGATGCTCCGTGGAGAGTGCCGCTGCGTCTGTTCCCGTATCGGGCGGCAGTGGCCATAGTGAGCCGCGTCTGTCTCGTATCGAGCGGCGGCTCACTATAAGTCGTTGGACTCCCAGCACCCCTCTGGTTAAGCAGAGGAGGCAGGGGATGTCCTGAGGACTTTGGTCCTTTAGGTGAGCTCGGCGTGCATTTGCCGTCGGGCGTGGCTCGCCTCGTCGGGAGGGTCTCGGACAGACGGTGTGGGGACACCTCTGTCCAATTACAAGGGACCCTCCTGAGGCGCCAGTGTGCCGTCGGGAGTGGGATCGCCCCACTCCGTGGAGATCCGCCCTCCTGATGGAGGGTGGAGGTTGCGCTGGCAAGGGTCGCGGGACTGTTGAGACACCGCGGCCCCTGCTGTCAAAGCCACCAAACGCGGCGGGCGTCGTCAGGTTTTAGTGGGTATGTAATTAAATTTAATAGTTAAGACTCATTAATTAGGTCTAAAAGCAATATAATTCAATAGTGCTAACACGAAATAATAAATACAAGTGCAGGCAACGTACCAAATTGACGAAATACCATACGAAAAACTGCCAACGGTCGCCGGTCAAAGTGCAACGGATAACTACTTAAACCAGGGGAGTACTGTTTCTAATTAATTTGTAAACCTATTTGTCGCATTTTAAACGCTAATTAATACTTGAAGTGCAATTAAAGTTCGCAAATTGTAACAATATTTGACACTTTGAGGTTATATGTTTTACGCAAGTCATCTGACCAACCTGGGGTCGAGTGAGTGCTGTTTGCTGTTGCTTACTGCTGTAAATACAACATCATAAACTGCACAAGCCTCACTACGGTGAGATACGTCAAACCTCATAACACTTCGGTTCTGTTGTGCCTCTCTTTACTTGACGTATATGTGGAAGTAAAGTTGAAGATAACAACCTTATGCCGCATACAAATCACTCGTATACACTAATCAGGCATACTCTTCACTAACTACACCCACATACATTGCAGTAGTAAGCATACAAGCATAGCAGTGATAGTCTAGACCTAGGTAGTTAGTTGGCTATTTGTGTTTGTTCCTAAAATTGTTTATTTATTGGTAAACATAGTTATATTTAAACTCAATGAATCATATTAAATAGCCTGAAACTATATAAAAATTCAAATATTTCTTTAACTTAGAGATTAATATAATAATTCCCATTGCTGTAACTTATGTAACTTATTTACATACATGTATGTTTAATTTAAATGTTTTTTTAACTCAAATAGCTCAGTACTGACCCAAACATCATAACATCTGTTGTACACTCTGTTTATAAAAATTCCAGGTGACCCTCAACCTATCTAATCAATAAAAATGACCACCCGGACTGGAGCCATTACCCGCAAAATGACTGCCCGAGAAACTGAACTAAAACTCAGAAGGGCACTTGATGAATTAAAGGAGTCAAGGACTTCCTGTGAGGAATTGCTCAGAGAAAGAGATGAGTATGAGGAGGTAATAAAGACCAACATCGAACACACCTCTCAACTCAGAAAAGAAATGGCTGAACTGCATGTCCGCCTGCTGGAGGTCACCGAGCATCGAGACCAGCTTCTCAACACAGTCAGCACCTTCGACCAGTGCAGCAGCATTTTTGAGCAGACACTTATGCGCAATAATGACCTGGAAAGTGAGCTACGGGATGCCAATAGAACTATTCTGCACTTGGAAGAAGAGAAGAAAGATCAAGCTCATATCCAAACCTTGAACCTGTATGAGGAGCTGATTGGTACCCCCGGTGGTCGGTCTGTGGTCACCAATC
Source organism: Pyrausta purpuralis (assembly GCA_963924145.1). Taxonomy (NCBI): domain Eukaryota; kingdom Metazoa; phylum Arthropoda; class Insecta; order Lepidoptera; family Crambidae; genus Pyrausta; species Pyrausta purpuralis. The sequence continues at coordinate 26,712,697 of OZ001657.1, forward strand.
CAGACTTAAATTGTAGTTTACACCAAACTCTAAACAAAACTGCTCATATTAAATTGTCAGGTAGAAATAGGGTTAAAAAATATATAAAACTTAGTAAATTTATAAAGAAAACTAAAATTCTTGTTAAGAAAAATAAACGTTTTTTCAAAAATATTGAACTTAGAAAGGAAAAGTTAGATTTATTAGACAGTCTGGAAATATATCAAAATAAGTTACATGAAAGTAGGTCACAATGTGAACAAACTGTTGAGCGATTGCAGACTGACATCTCCAGGTTGCAGGAGTCATTGCATTCCATGACAATTAAATATAACTCTTCCCAGGAACAAATATCAGAACATATCCTGGCTGCAAATAAACTTCTGAAATTAAACACACCTAACTCTGATTTTAATTCACTCCCAAACATAAATCTAAACTCCGTACAAGACCTCGATCAGCAAGGGGATGACAGTTTACAGTTGCAATCACAAAATCTTAATTATAATTGTTCATCAAAAAAAAACAATAATGAATGCAGCAATGTTATTGTTTTTTCAGACAGATTAGGAATTGGTTATGGTTCCTTATTGAATAAAAACCTTAAATGTAATATTGTAAACAATTGTATGCCTGATGCATCACTAGATCAAATAGTCATTAATTTTCAAAATAGTAATTTAAATTCAAGTTCAATACTTGTGTTAATGTTAGGAAATAGTAAAAATTTAAGTAAAAAAAATCTGTTAAAAAATTATTCAATATTGTTAAATTTAAATGTACATAAAATAATCATTTGTGCAATTCCATTCTCAAAAAATCATACGGCACAGGAAAATAACTGTATTCATGTATTGAATACTTTATTATTTAATTTAATCCAACGTCATAGTGACAAATTTGTGTTTTTTGACACAAATAAATTTACTAATAACTCATTTTTGCTGACTGGCGGCTCTATACACCTGCCATATAGAATCAAAAAACTAATTGCTAATTTGTTAGCATATAACATTAATTGCATAATTAACAAAACCATATCACATGGTTATCAACTTGTAAGTAATAATAGTAATGTTGATGTTATCAACCAGACAACCTCTGAGGCTTTAAACTAAGAGGGCAGACAAAGGCCAGGTCTAGTTTTAATGTTGTTCACCAAAATATACAAGGCCTGGCTGGCAAAGAGCTTGAACTATCATTAGTTCTACACGATTTAAGTGTTCATGTAATGTGTGTAACAGAGCATTGGTATAGAAAATGTGAAATAATGATTAGTATTGAAAACTATACAGTCGGTAGTTCGTTTTCAAGAGAGACTACAACTAGAGGGGGGTCACTCATACTTATAAATAATGAATTAAATTGTAAAGATCGCAGGGACATTGTGTCACTCTCTTTAGAACGTACTATCGAATTAGCGTGTATTGAGCTCGAACATTATATAATTTTATCTGTGTATAGCCCCCCCGACGCTACTTACCAACTTTTTGAACCAATTATGGAATCAGCGCTAGAAAAGGTTTCAAAATCTAATAAGAAAATAATAGTATGTGGAGATTTTAACTTCGATATTTTAAAGGAATGGAATAGCGCCATTCGATTTCTTAATCTTTTCAAATCTTTTAATTTAAAAAATCTCTTTTGTGAACCCACAAGGGTAACTCCCACCACGGCCACTTGCTTAGATAATATTTTTTGTGACAAAAACGCAAGTGTCATTGATAAAGGTATTTTAATTGGCCTCAGTTCTGATCATAGAGGTCAAAAAGTTTTATTTGAACACAATCATACCGCAAGTTTACCTGTGGAAACTATGTATAGGCCTGTCACAGAAAATAGGTTAGATAGATTTAGGGATACAATTAACGATACACTATATTCAGTGAAACAAAATACTAGTGATAGTGTAGATAAACAATATGAAGACCTTTTTAACTTAATTAAAAACGAATTTAATGAAATATTTCCCATAAAAAAGACTAAATCAAATAAGGTCCAATGTCAATTTAATAATTGGGCCACGCCGGGAATTCATAAAAGTAGGATTAAATTATATGAATTATATAGTCTACGAGAAAACTCTCAAGACCAAAACTTTATTGAATACGTTAGAAATTATTCAAAAATATTTAAAAAAGTTTGTGCTACAGCAAAATCCCATTACCTTCGTAGAATAGTCTCTAGCTCCAAAAATAAAGCAAAAGCTACATGGAGCATCATAAATAAAGAAACTTGTAAAAATAAATTGAGAGATGGTAAATTTGCATTAAAAATCAATGATAAAACAATAAATTCAAATTTAGAGGTTGCAACTGCTTTTGAATCGTTTTTTTCACATGTTGCACCAACAACAACGAAAGAACTTGCTTCTTCTTCAGTAATAGCCGAATCTATTCTAAAACTTAATGTCAGTGAATGTAATTCTCAACTGCACTTTAGGCATGTAGGACCTGAAGTAATAATAAAAACATTTCGAGAGTTAAATATGAAAAAAACGGAGGATCTTTGGGGACTATCTGTGCATATTATTAAGTCAATTATTAACATAATAGCCCCTCAACTAGCATTAATTTTTAACAAGTGTATTGATGACGGCCAGTTTCCTTGTTTAATGAAGATTAGTAAAATAATACCGCTTTTCAAAGCGGGTGACAAAAGTGACCCCTCAAACTTCCGGCCAATATCGATTCTGCCAGTCTTGAGTAAAATATATGAAAAGATTATATTCAATCAAATTTTAGCACACTTTTCATCGAACAAGTTATTACATAACAAACAATTCGGTTTTACTAAAGGAAGAAGCACCACGGATGCAGGAGTTGCTCTTTTAACACATATATTTGATGCTTATGATAATAGGCATGATGCTTTAGGGATTTTCTGTGATCTATCGAAAGCGTTTGATTGTGTGGATCATGAAACATTACTTAAAAAAATATGTCACTATGGGGCATCATTGAACTCGTTAAATTTAATTAATTCATATCTTTCAGGTAGAATGCAAAAAGTATGTATAAACGGAACTGAGTCTTCTGGAGCACCTCTAACAATGGGTGTGCCCCAAGGATCTATATTAGGACCTCTTTTATTTTTAATATATATAAATGACCTCCCGCATTTTGTGGGGAATCTTTGTGATATAGTTTTGTTTGCAGATGATACTTCACTTATATTTAAAATTCCAAGAGGTGAAGGAAATTTTGACGATGTAAATAATACTCTTTCACAAGTATTACATTGGTTTACTGTTAACAATCTTCTTCTTAATGGAAGTAAAACTAAATGTGTAAAGTTTACAATGCCTAATGTCCGACAGGCATCAACTCAGGTTAAGATAAAAGACAAACCGCTTGATACTATTGATTCCACAACATTCTTGGGAATCACTTTAGACTCCAAACTACAATGGGGTCCTCATATAGAGGCCTTGTCAGGGAGACTAAGCTCAGCTGCTTTTGCTGTAAGGAAGATAAGACGTTTGACTGATGTAGAAACAGCTAGGTTAGTTTATTTTAGTTATTTCCATAGCTTGATGTCCTACGGCATTTTACTGTGGGGCGCGGCTGCTGATGTAGAGACAATTTTTGTGTTACAAAAAAGAGCCGTGCGAGCTATTTATAATCTTAAACCTCAAGATTCCTTACGAGAGGTGTTTAAAAAAATTAGAATATTAACTCTAGCCTCTCAGTATATTTACGAAAATTTAATGTATGTACGGAAAAATTTTCATTTATTCACGAAAAATAGTGACATACACAAATATAATACTAGAAATAAGGATAAGCTTGCTATTCCACAATTTAGGCTTCGAAAGGTTGGTAACTCTTTCATGGGGAAAGGTATAAAATTTTTCAATAAACTACCAGAACACATTATTAACTTACCGGTTAATAAATTTAAAACTGTTATTAAAGAAACCCTTATGACGAAAGGGTATTATAAAGTAGATGATTATTTAAATGATAATAATGTATGGACTTGCATGATCACTACAAACATTGTAAACCTTTTGAAAAGAGGCATTGACAATAGTGACTGAGTTTGTTGCGCAGCTTCTTCTCAGCACTAGCCCACAATTGTCCCGAAGCTGTGGTAGGGTTTATATTGGGACGTGTAAAAGTGCCCCCAGAGGGCCTATTTGCATAAATAAATGACTTTTATGACTTTTATGACTTTTATACCCGGGGGCGTATCCGGGGGAGTCCCACACACGCCCCTCCGTTCCCCGACGGAGAGGTACGGTGCGTAAACTGCATTTCCTGACGTTAAAAAACAAAAAAAAAAAAAAAGGGGTAGGGCCTGGAAGGCCGTCACCTCCTTCTGCGAGGACGTAATCTCACAGAAGGAGGCAGCGGAGAGGGTGCGGGAGGAGGACCCTCTTGCCGCCCCGATCCGAAGGCGACGAACGGGGCGGAGACGGCGGCGTTATAACCGCCTGATCCCCCCCGGTGGAGGCCAGCCGGCGTCGGGTACGGGGGTACCCGCGCCGGCATTGCACGCGCTTCCACCGCCGCCTGACGGGAATGACCGCACACTCCGGGCCATTCCCGTTACCCCCCCCTCATGGGGTGGGCTTGCCGGGCCTGCTACGGCGGGCAGTCATCGACGGGGCAGCGGTAGTATCCGACCGGCTTCCCGCAGCCCCGTCCGCCGCTCACGAGTCATCGAGCGAGTCGTCGCCGTCCGATTTTTCGGACGACGACGACTGGCTTGAGACGACTTATGAGCGGCCAGGTGACTGACAAAGTGTCGTTGGTTTTTAGTGGGTATGGGCGTTGGAGCTCGAGTCCCACATAACTCGCCGTCTCCCCCGGGCGGCGAGTATGCGTAATGCATTTTCCAACGTAAAAAAAAAAAAAGGTTAGGTTGGGGTTCTGACAGTCATCCTCGAGCCCCTTCCCATTAGCGGGAGGGGCGTGACGGGCCCGCCGCTGTAAGGCGGGCAAATGCCGGCGGGGAACTGGACGCAAAGGCTATGCCGATTCCCAGAACCCCGCCACCAAAGGCGATGCGGGAGTGCCGCTGGGTCGTTTAGTGGGTATACCGGGAGTCCCCGGGAGTCCCACATACCCCATCCGTCCCCCGACGGGTGGGGATGCGTAATGCATTTTTCCCAGCGAAAAAAAAAAAAAAAAAAGGTTAGGTTGGGGTTCGAGCGACCACACGGCCAATTGACATACCGGATGTCGCAGGTGTTTACAGGCCACGGGTGCTTTGGGTCATACCTCTGCCGCATTGGCAGGGAACCCACAACCCGATGCTGGCACTGCGATGCTCCGGAGGATACGGCACAGCACACCCTCGAGGTGTGCCCGGCGTGGGTCGCTGACCGCCGTGCCCGTGCCCTCCGAGCACACCTGGGGGCTCTATAGTCCGGCGTATGGTCGACGACAGGGAGGCATGGCGAGCCATGGCCGCATTTTGCGAGCGGGTGATCGCCGAAAAGGAGAGCGCGGAGCGAGAGCGAGAGGCTGCGGCTGACGCACTCCTTATGCGCCGAAGGCGTACTGGGCGCAGGAGAAACCTCCACCACCTGCACATGCCCCTCCCTGTGCCTCGGGTCGTGGACGCGGGGACGTCCGCTTCCCACTAAGAGGCGCGATGGTGTGTAATGCGTTCTACGCATCGTCGGGACATCAAGCCGGAGGATAACCTCCTTCGGCGCTAGAGGCAGGGGCACTTGCCCTCTTCAGATCGGGTGAGACCGTGTGTCGGTCTAGTCAGTGAGGGGCCGCGGATGTGTGCTTATGGCGCTGACTCGTGGCCCCGAACTCATGGCTCCCGAGAACGCCGCTGGTTTTTAGTAGGTATGCCCCGATCGGGGAGAGTCCCACATAACCCGCTGCCTTCCCCCGAGGGCGGCAGGTATGCGTAAAGCATTTTCCAGCGAAACCACAAAAAAAAAAGGTTAGGTTGGGGTTCCCAGCAGTGTTGGCTTCCTCGCAGCGATACCCGGGCAACGTCTCTTCTGATCACCGTAACGGAGTGGCAGACAGGCGGCTAACGAACACTGTGCGATCGTATACTTTCAAGGCGTTTAAGTGCGATCATTGTCGTTCGACGAAATGTCGAAACCTTTGAGGGACGCCTCCGGGCGTTTCATTAAAAAAGGCCCTTCTCAGGGCCAACCCCAAACGGCCCTTTTCAGGGCCACCCCCGACGACGCTTCGACGTCGAAGACTAGCCGCACACCATCTGCGGCGAGCGTGGTCTGCAGGGAGAACGATCTGTCGGAGTCCGACAGTGACGCCTTTGTAGCGGAGCTGCCTGACCGTCAGGCGAAAAAGCGGGCCTACTTGAGGCAGAGTTCGGAGGGCTCTTCGGATTCAGCAAAGAGTGGCCCGAAAAAGAAGAGCAAGGCTGTCAAGCCTGCTAACCCTACGCTGGCTTGCACTAACCACGACGTAGGTCTGCTAGACGCCCAACGTCAGCTTAACGTGGCGAACAGGGCACGAGTCCAACAGGAGTTGGAAGAGGAGGTTGCCACTAAGGAGGCACAGGCACGTGTACGCAGAGCCAAGGCCGACTACGGCGCGTCAAGCGTATCGTACACGGATCACTCCATAGCGGAGTTAGAAAGGATGGCTGAAGAGGACCAAGAGGAGATCGTCAGGGTCGCCTCAAAGTCCTCGAATTTGAAGGGGACCTTCCAAAAGGCCCTCAAGTGCCGGGCTGCCAGTCTTCGTGGCATCATCGGTGAGTTGGTGCAGCGCACAACTACTGACGAGGTAAGGCAGCTCCAAAAGAGAGTGGACTGCCTTACAAAGGAGGTCAGCGAGCTTCACACGAAGCTCGCTGAAGCTATTGGGCAGCCCGTCCAGGCCCCGCCTGCTGCAGTGACGGTGGATCTCTCCTCTTCCAACCTTGAGGAAACCATCCGCAAGGTTGTGATGGAGGAGAGAGCTTTCACACGGGCCTGCATCGCGGGCATTGAGGACAGGCTCTTGCCCGAAAGGCGCGTCAGGCCGCCGTTAGCGGCAGACAGGGCTGCTCCTTCTTCTGCCCCTGCCCCGGCCGCGATGGCTCCTCCCCCGACCCCTAAGCCCGCAAAGGGCAAAGGGAAGGGGAAAAAGACGGTGGCTCCGCCGGCTACGACTGAGGTGGCGGCAGCTTCATCCCAGAGGGAAGACGCCTTTCTTCCCTCCAGCACTCCATCCAACGAATGGACCGAGGTGGTTAGGAGGAAAAAGAAAGGCGCCAAAAAGGCAGTGCCGCCTGCTGCCCCTGCCAATGTCCCCTCCGGCTCGTCCAAAAGGACGAGCAAAGGAGGGGAGAAGAGCAAGGGGAAAACAGCCCCCAAGCCGAGTGGGAGGAAACTGGTTCCTCCCAAAACCGCGGCCGTCGTAGTGACGCTCACTCCGGAGGCCATGAAGAACGGCGAAACGTACGAATCCGTCCTTAAACGGGCTCGTACCAACGCCAACCCAGCCACATTGGGTATTGGCCTAGTGACATGCCGCCGGACCCAAACTGGAGCTCGACTCTTCGAGTTTCCGGGGGCCCAGGGCGGCGCCAATGCGGACCTCTTCGCAAGTAAGTTGCAAGAGGTCATAGCGGACGCGGCCAAAGTTGCCAGGCCAACCAAGACCGCGACATTAGAAGTGACCGATCTTGAAGACTCGGTCACAACAGATGAAGTGGTGGCGGCTGTTGCCGCTGCAGGGGGCTGCGACCCAGCAGCAATACGGGGCGGGGCTATCAAGCCTGGTCGCGGCGGTCTAGGTGCTATTCGCCTGGAGTGCCCGGTCGTTGCGGCAAAGGCCGTACTGGCTAAGAGACGGCTCCCCGTAGGGTTTTGTGTGGCTGTGGTCCGGGCACTTGAGGACCGGCCTTTCCGGTGTTTCAGGTGCTTCGGAGTAGGACACACCAGAGCTCTGTGCCCATCCCGAGTGGACAGGTCGGAGCTCTGCTACCGGTGCGGGGAAGCGGGGCACAAGGCGTCAGAGTGCGGTGTTGCCACACCGCGCTGCGCGGTGTGCTCTGCCAGTGGCCGTCCTACTGGCCACGTAATGGGAGGAAGGCAATGCAATCCTCCCCCAAAGAAGGGGCAAGCGCAGGCGCCAACTCGACCTGCTGCAGCTGCCGCCACTGTTGAGGTTGTCGAGGCCTCACAACAGACTGAAGAAGGCAATGCGATGGACCAATAATGACAGTGGTCCATCGCATTTTACAGGCTAACACCAACCACTGCAGAGCGGCCCAGGATCTGCTAGTGCAAACCATGGCTGAGTGGTTGGTGGACGTTGCGGTTGTCGCTGAGCCATACTCTGTCCCTGGCCGCTGGCTAGGGGATCAAGACGGCTTAGTGGCACTTGTGGCGCGGTCTTCCACGGACTCCCCCCCCCTCTCGCTCTTAGAGAGGGGACCGGGATACGTGGCCGCCGCGTGGGGAGACATTGCTTTTGTGGGGATCTATTTCTCCCCTAACAGACCACTTTCCGAATTTGAGGACTTCCTTGGAGTCCTCACCGCAGTGGTTTCAAGGGTGGCGCAACGTCAGGTCTCCGTTCTTGGAGATCTGAACGCCAAGTCGGTGGTTTGGGGTAACCCAGCCACCGACGCACGCGGGCGGGCGCTCGAGCTGTGGGCGGCCTCCTCCGGCTCTCCCTTCTAAATAGAGGGGAGGTCCATACGTGCGTGCGGCGGTGGGGTGGGTCAATTGTGGACATCACTTTTGCCTCACCTGCGCTAGCCGCGCGTATTACAAACTGGCGGGTGGACATGGCGGAGACTTTCTCGGACCACCGCTACGTGCGGTTCGAGATCTCCACCCAAGGTCCCCTGAGAACGGCTCCTCCGGGACAATCTCCGTTCCCTCGGTGGGCCCTCGTTCACTTGGACAGGGAGGCAGCGAGGGAGGCGGCGTTCGTCCAGGACTGGCTTTCGCCTGATATAAATGTCGTGGACGTAGACGCCGCCGCGGCAAAGCTGAGGGAGTCGTTGACCGAGGTATGCAATTCTAGTATGCCTCGGTCTCGTCGACCACCTCCCCGACGCGCCGTCTATTGGTGGTCAGAGGAGCTAGCGGAGCTTCGAACTGCCTGCGTGGCGGCTCGAAGGGAGTACGCTCGAAGCCGACGGCGGCGAATACGCGACCTGGAGATGGAGGACCGCCTTCACAACCTGTACGTGGAGGCGAAGCGGGTCCTGAGAACGGCGATGCTCGCCGCCCAGGACTCGGCGCAGGCTGAGCTGCTGGAGGGCCTCGACGGAGACCCTTTTGGGAGGCCATATAAGGCGGCGCGGAACAAACTGCGTCCCTTCGGCCCCCCCGTATCGGAGACCCTTGAGCCGGCAGTACTGGATGGGGTCGTACGGTTCCTGTTTCCAGGCAGGGCCGACGCTTTTACCCCACCAGTAATGGACCCTCCGCAGGGTGTGGTTCAGGAGGACCAGGAGGCTCCTTCTCTCACTGGGGCTGAGGTTCGCACGGCGGTTCTTCGCCTTCGTGCGAAAAAGACGGCCCCAGGGCCAGACGGCGTCCCAGCAAGGGTGGTGGCAATAGCCGCCACCGAAATGGAAGAAAGGTTTCGGGACCTCTTCGACGCGTGCTTCGCGTCGAGAAGGTTTCCGAAACCTTGGAAGGAGGGGCGTTTATGCCTCCTCCGAAAAGAAGGACGCCCGGCGGACTCTCCCTCGGCATACCGACCCATCGTTCTCCTCGATGAGGTCGGAAAGATGTTCGAGGGGATCATCGCCGCTCGCCTCAAAGACCACCTGAGGATAGTTGGGCCGGATCTGTCGGACGCTCAGTTTGGTTTTCGACCTTAGCGTTCGACAATAGACGCCCTCGCCCTATTAAAAGGTGTGGTAAAGGAGGCGACGGATGCTGGGGACGGAGTGTTGGCTGTGTCGTTCGACATAGCCAACGCCTTTAACACCCTTCCCCATGCGACCGTCCTCGAGGCACTCCGGTTTCACGGAGTGCCTCAATATATGAGGGAGCTCCTGGCCAGTTACTTGGAGGACAGAGCGGTCCTCGTAGTCGACAAAGCTGGCCAGGTCCGGCGATACCCGGTGGAGTCCGGTGTTCCGCAGGGGTCAGTCCTAGGACCACTCCTGTGGGACATCGGGTTCGACTGGCTTCTGCGCGGAACCCTCCTCCGAGGCACGAGTGTCATCTGTTATGCGGATGACACTCTTCTCACTGCCCGAGGGGGGAATTTTGGTGAGGCGGCCAGTCTGGCCTCGGCGGGCGGATCGCTAGTCGCTCATAGGATCCGCCGGCTTGGACTGAGGGTGGCGTTGCATAAGACCGAGGCCGTTTTCTTCCACGGGCCTCGGCAGCGCCGCCCACCTGGCGCCCACATATTTGTGGAGGGTGTCAGAATTGAGGTTAAGACCCAGATGAAATATCTGGGTCTAACGCTCGATAGCAGGTGGCGCTTCAGCCCGCATTTCAGCGGACTGTCGTCGCGCCTGCTGAAGGCAGCGGGGGCCCTCTCATGGCTGATGCCTAACTTGGGAGGGCCAGGCGGGCGATGCCGGCGGCTGTACGCCGGCATCCTGAAGAGCATAGCCCTGTACGGGGCGCCTATCTGGGCAGACGCCCTTCATAGAAGGGAAAATGTCACAGCCTTGCGGGTGCCCCAAAGGGCTATTGCGCAAAGGGTGGTGCGGGCTTACCGCTCGGTAAGCTTCGCAGCAGCGTGCGCTCTGGCTGGCACCCCTCCGTGGGAGCTCGAAGCATGGGTGCTAGCCAGAGTCTACGAATGGACGGCGGGGCGAAGGGCACTCGGTGAGCGCCCTGCCCCTGAAGAACGAGAGGCTGTTCGGCAGGAGGCGAGGGATGCCGTCGTCCATCATTGGATGGCGGACCTTTCCTCAGCAGTTTTCGGCCGTCGCACCCTCGACGCGCTTGGGCCGGTCCTAAAGGACTGGCTTGAAAGACCGCACGGCTTCCTCACCTTCCGGTTGGTGCAGGTACTGTCCGGACACGGCTGTTTCGGGTCTTACCTGCACCGAATCGGGAGGGAGGAGAGTCCGTCGTGCCATGACTGTGGCGCGGCGGAGGACACGGCACAGCACACCCTCGAGGTGTGCCCGTCGTGGACCGAGCAGCGCCGCAGTCTTGTTGCGGCAATCGGGCCGGACCTCTCGCTTCCCGCTGTGGTAATTGCCATGTTGGGGAGCGAGGAGGCATGGGTGGCGGCAGCCTCCTTCTGTGAAGACGTCATGGCACAGAAGGAGGAGGCGGAGCGCGCGCGGGAGGACGATCCTCTCGCGCCAATACTCCGCCGAAGGAGAGGCAGGAGAAGGCGGGTGGTCAACCACCCTCTTCTCCCCCGGTGATAAGCAGCGGGCGACAGGCGCGGGGGCGCCCTCGTCCGCATTGCACTGCTTAGCACCAAGCCGAACGAGGATGACCGAGCACTGACAGTCATCCTCGAGCCCCTTCCCATATGCGGGAGGGGCGTGACGGGCCCGCCGCTGCAAGGCGGGCAAACGCCGGCGGGGAACTGGACGCATAGGCTATGCCGATTCCCAGAACCCCGCCACCAAAGGCGATGCGGGAGTGCCGCTGGGTCGTTTAGTGGGTATACCGGGAGTCCCCGGGAGTCCCACATACCCCATCCGTCCCCCGACGGGTGGGGATGCGTAATGCATTTTTCCCAGCGAAAAAAAAAAAGAAAAAAAAAAAAAAGGTTAGGTTAGGTTCCCGTGTCGGGTTACTGGTCCCGCATCGGGCGCGTCCCGGCTTCGGCCGGCGCGAACCAAAACCAGAGCGCGGCAGGTCTTGTCAACTCGACGGGCCTGTCGGGCCAGAGGGGAAGGCCTTATGGCTCAAGACCTCTCGTATTCGCTGTTCCGCCTGCTCCTCCTCGAAGGAATGGACCGGAGCGGCTTGAGTACCTGAAGCGTAGATAGGGGTGCCTAGACCGGCGGGGCGTTTGCCCGGGTCGTAGGGCTTTGGGGTCGTCGGGGCATTTGCCCGGATCCGTGGGTTTTTCCCGGGTTGTGGCCTGTCATCACGACAACCCGGGCAGCGCATTTGTGCCGTGCGCTGGGTCCCGTAATCCTGGGAGAAGAGGGTCCTGGACGTTGAGCCTGAGGCAGACCACCCAGGCAACACGCTGTCTTTGGCCTCGGATTCCGGGCACACGGGGGGCCCGTGGAGTAGCCGGTCCACGGGTTATTCGGCTGCGGGCGAGCGGCTTAACCCTCGTCCAACGGTGACGCGGGGGGTACGGGGGGCAGGGCAGGCGGCGGGCTCGGTGATGTTGCGCGTTCTGGTCGACGCGTGCTCACCTTGCCCCAACCGTCTCGTCAAAGATCCCGTACTAGTCTGCCCGAAAGGGAAGTGGCGTCCTCGCTATAGTCGGTCGGAAACCCTGGGGTGCCAGTGGCACCTCCCCAGATGGGGCTAACAAGCGCCTGGAGCAGGACGTCGCGGACCTGAAGCGCGTCGTCCAGGAGCTCCGGGCTGAAAGGCTCGCGGACATGCGTCCTGCAACTTCCACCCCCTTTGGGGAGGAGTTCGAGCAGCGCCTCATGCGCCAGTTCGGAGGCATGATGGATGCCAAATTGGCGTCCATCCAAGATCGGCTGCTCCCTGAGCCTCGCCTGCGCCCGCCACTTGCCGCGGACGCCCGCGAGGCTCAGGTTGAGCGCCCTTCTGCCGCCGCAGCCAAGGCGAAGAAGCAGCCGCCAACCGCAGCACCGCCCAAGAAAGCCGACTCTCCCCAGACGGGAAAAGCGCCGTCCGAGGTGTCCGCCCCTGTGGCCACAACCTCGACTGCCGGTGCAGTCCCCGCCGGGAAGAAGAAGAGGCGAAAGCGGAACAAGCGGAAGAAGGCCCGTCAAGCCCCCGAGTCCGCGCCCGCTTACGTCTCCCAAGCCGGGAGTTCCCGCCCAACAACCCAGTCCGCAGCTGGCCCTGGAGCCGATTCGTGGACAGAGGTAGTTAGGCGTAAGAAAAAGCCATCATTGATTTCCACCCCGCAGCAGCAGCCTTCGGTCCAACCCAAGAGGCCTACTGCCCCCGTGAAGAAGACTCCGAACCTCCGCCCGCCGAGGACCGCCGCCATCCTGGTGGCGATGCAACCGGGAGTGCTGGAGGCCAAGGAGCACTCTTACGAGTCAGTGATGGGCCGTGCCATGCAGGCAATCGACATCGGTGCGTTGGGGATCTCCGGGATCCGCTTCAGGGTCGCCAAAACTGGCGGCAAGGTCCTGGAGATCACCGGTGCCGATAGTGAAGCGAAGGCTGACACCCTGGCAGCCAAGATGCGGGAGGTCATCCCCGAGACGATAGCGAAGGTGACCAGGCTGACTAAGAGCGTCGATGTCCGGATCTCGGGACTCGACGACTCTGTGACCAAGGTCGAAGTCGCCGAAGCTGTCGCCAAGGCAGGGGGCTGTGATCCCAAATCGATCCAGGTGGGGTCGATTGGTCGATCATTTCAGGGCACAGGGGCCTGTATTGTGAAAGTGCCGATTGCTGCAGCCCAGAAGGTGATAAAGGGGCGAGTTTTGGTGGGCTGGGTCTCCGCCCAGACCAGGCTTATGGACCCGAAGCCACTTAAGTGCTTCCGGTGCCTGGAGGTGGGACACGCCCGCGAGAGCTGCCCTTCGACCACCGATCGCAGTACCCTTTGTTACCGCTGTGGTGTTCCGGGACATGCAGCCAGGGGATGCACTGCCTCGCCGCACTGCCCTCTGTGCGCGGACGCAGGATTGCCAGCGAACCACCGGGTGGGCAGCAAGAGCTGCAAACCGCCCAAGCGTGGCAATCGAGCGGGAAGGACAGTGGCCAGGACTCCAGCTGCACCGTCCGAGGCCGAAAGGCCCACTTCCATGGAGGCAGAAATAACAGCGGGATAAGATGGCCTTCAGTGTTCTGCAGGCGAATGTGAACCACTCTGCCGCTGCGCAGGATATCCTCTTGCAGCACGCGGCGGAGTGGTCCATAGACGCCGTCCTCGTCTCCGAACCCTACTTCATACCGGCTGACCGGGAGAACTGGGTCGGGGATGTGAGCGGCCTGTCGGCCATTATGGTGTCCGGGGCGCATCCCATCGACGTTGTAGCCCGGCAGAGCGGTTTTGTCGCCGCCAAGTGCAGGGAGTTTCTGCTGGTGGGGGTCTATTGCCCCCCCAGCCGAACCAGGAGCGAGTTCGAGGCCGACCTGGACCGTTTCGGGTCAGTCCTCCGTCAGTCCACCTTGCCGGTGATCGTTGGCGGCGACTTCAACGCCAAGAATATAGCCTGGGGCTCACGTCAAACTGACCCCAAAGGGGAGAGTCTGCTGGACTGGGCGGTGTCCAACGGACTAGTTATTGTCAATGTGGGGACCGAACCCACTTGCGTGCGACCGCAGGGGGAGTCCGTCGTGGACATAACGTTCGCGACCCCCGCGGTTGCAGCTCGAATAAGTGGCTGGAGAGTGGTCACAGAGGCGGAAGAATTGTCGGATCACCGGTACATCCGGTTTGACATCTCCGCCTCCGGTCCCGTGATCCCTCCGAGCGGTACACCCCACCCGACATACCCCCGATGGAGGCTCAGTTGCCTGGACAGAGACACAGCGCGGGAAGCTGCGGTCGTCAAGGCCTGGCTGCCTGTAGGTCCCGAGCCCGTCCAAGTGGATGCGGAAGCGGAATGGTTCCGGGAGGCCGTTACGGACGTGTGTGACGCGTCCATGCCTCGGTCCGGACCTTCCCTTCCCCGGCGGAACGTCTATTGGTGGACGGATGAGGTTGCGGAGCTGCGCCGCGTGTGTATCGCGGCGTGTCGCGCCTCAGCCAGACATCGAAGACGCAGACGCCGTGATCCGGCGCTGGACGAGCCGCTTTACCAGGCCTACAGAGAGGCGAAGCAGGCGCTCAAGATCGCCATCCTGGAGGCGAAACTCAAGGCGAGGGAGGAGCTCCTTGCATCGCTCGATGCCGATCCGTGGGGACGCCCGTACCGCACGGTGCGGGGGAAACTCCGCCCATGGGCGCCCCCGGTCACGGAAAGGCTAGAGCCCGAGTTCCTCCGAAGAGTCGTGTCCACCTTGTTCCCAGCTCAGGTGGAACACACCCCGCCTTCGATGTTGCCACACCCCGTGGCCTCCAGAGAGTCCCCTGACCCCGTGTCCGAGGGCGAGTTCGGCGCGGCATTAGAGCGGTTGAAGGCCAAGAACGTGGCCCCGGGTCCTGACGGGATCCCAGGTAAAATCTGGGTCCTCGTATCGGATATACTGGGTGACCGCCTTCGTAGGCTCCTTACCTCTTGCCTAGAACAGGGGCGCTTCCCGGCGCTATGGAAGGAAGGGAGGCTCGTGCTTCTGAAGAAAGACGGACGTCCGACCGACTCCCCTTCGGCATACCGTCCGATCGTGTTGCTGGATGAGGTGGGCAAGCTCTTTGAAAGAGTCGTTGCAAACCGCCTCGTTCGGCACCTGGATACGGATGGGCCGAATTTGTCGGATGTACAGTATGGCTTCAGGAGAGAGCGCTCTACGATCGATGCTATCCTGCGGGTAAAATCGCTCGCCAGCGAAGCGGTGGAGAGCGGCGGTGTGCTGTTGGCCGTGTCTATCGACATTGCCAACGCGTTCAACACGCTGCCGTGGACCACGATAAAGCAGGCGCTCCGATTCCACGGAGTGCCTGTTTACCTGCAGGATACCATCGCATCGTACCTAGAAGGACGAGAGGTTGCGTGTGATTCGGTGGACGGTCGTTTGCGGCACTTGGCCGGATGCGGCGTTCCGCAGGGGTCGGTCTAAGGGCCACTCTTGTGGAACATCGGATTCGATTGGGCTCTCCGCGGCCAGTTCGTCGCGGGGGTTGGCGTGACTTGTTACGCCGACGATACCCTGCTGACAGCTCGCGGTGACTCTTTTGCCGATGCTGCACGTCGTGCGACTGCTGGGTTCGCTGTAATGGTACACCGAATCCGCCTTTTGGGGCTGCGGGTGGCGCTGGAGAAGTCTGAGGCGCTGTGTTTTCACGGCCGACGACGTGCGCCGCCTGCGGGCACTGGGTTGATGGTGGATGGGGTTCTGATCCCGGTTTCATCCACCATCCGGTACCTTGGGCTTGTGCTTGACGGAAGGTGGCGGTTCAAGGCCCATTTCCGTCAGCTCGCTACCAAACTCAATGCGACCGCGGGTGCTTTGAGCCGGTTACTGCCAAACCTGGGTGGTCCGTCGACGGCTCCTCGACGACTGTACCTAGGGGTGGTCCGCTCGATGGCACTTTACGGTGCCCCAGTGTGGCATGACGCCCTCTCGTCTGAGAACGTGACAGTCTTGCGGAAGGCTCAAAGGGTGTTAGCCCTGCGTTTAGCGCGAGCCTACCGCACCACCTCCACCGATGCTGCGCTGGTCCTGGCCGGCAGCCTCCCCTGGGATCTCTACTCCCTGGTCCTCGCCGCGTTATACCAGTGGCGGGGAGACCAAAGATCTCATGGCAATAGGCCCGCACCGACGGAGGTGGAATCGGAAAGGACACAGCTCACAGAGCTAGCCCACGAGCAGTGGCGCCGTAGATTGGCCAGTAGCCACTTTGGCGTCCGGGTCATTGAAGCCGTACTCCCCGTTCTCAAAGAATGAGTCGAGCGACCACACGGCCAAGTGACATACCGGATGTCGCAGGTGTTTACAGGCCACGGGTGCTTTGGGTCATACCTCTGCCGCATTGGCAGGGAACCCACAACCCGATGCTGGCACTGCGATGCTCCGGAGGATACGGCACAGCACACCCTCGAGGTGTGCCCGGCGTGGGTCGCTGACCGCCGTGCCCTCCGAGCACACGTGGGGACCGACCTCAGCCTGGGCTCTATAGTCCGGCGTATGGTCAACGACAGGGAGGCATGGCGAGCCATGGCCGCATTTTGCGAGCGGGTGATCGCCGAAAAGGAGAGCGCGGAGCGAGAGCGAGAGGCTGCGGCTGACGCACTCCTTATGCGCCGAAGGCGTACTGGGCGCAGGAGGAACCTCCACCACCTGCACATGCCCCTCCCTGTGCCTCGGGTCGTGGACGCGGGGACGTCCGCTTCCCACTAAGAGGCGCGATGGTGTGTAATGCGTTCTACGCATCGTCGGGACACCAAGCCGGAGGATAACCTCCTTCGGCGCTGGAGGCAGGGGCACTTGCCCTCTTCAGATCGGGTGAGACCGTGTGTCGGTCTAGTCAGTGAGGGGCCGCGGATGTGTGCTTATGGCGCTGACTCGTGGCCCCGAACTCATGGCTCCCGAGAACGCCGCTGGTTTTTAGTGGGTATGCCCCGATCGGGGAGAGTCCCACATAACCTGCTGCCTTCCCCCGAGGGCGGCAGGTATGCGTAAAGCATTTTCCAGCGAAACCAAAAAAAAAAAAGGTTAGGTTTTTTTTTTTTTTTTTTATTATTATTATTTTTTATTATTCTAGTTCCCACTGGCATGGGGGGACCAGTGACCTTTGTTTTGTAATTATTTGTGTTGTGTATATTTTTGTAATCAACTGATCGTACTTGATGTTTAAAGTTATGATATCTAATATTAGTATTTCTCGTTTAATTGTGTAACTTATCTCTATGCGCCGTTTTCATGTTGCCTTTGTTCTTGCTTACTTATTTTTATTTTTGCTTTTAACTTTATCCTACCTTATTTTATTCTACTATGGCTATATGATTTTTATTTACTTTTATGAATCTGTGAACTTGTAGTATATACTTCATTATATACACTTGTTACACTATTTATTTGCTGTTTTGTTTTTACTAACTACTTCTTTTGCTACTCTTCTACAGTATTCTATGAACTTAGGACGTATTTCCTTATTACTTATTATATATGCGAAATTTTTTACTTTGATATCTACCTTTATGTTATTCTCTGTTTCGTATCTTGCTTTTCCGAAAATGGGGCATTCTGACAAAATATGCTCAACACTTTCTTCTTTTGCAGGGTCGCAGACGCACGACGGACTCTCCTTGCATCTGAAGCGGTTCAGGTACCCGGAGAATCCGCCATGCCCCGTCAACACCTGCACCAGCAGTGGATCCAGGTCAATCTTTTTGACGAGCTTGTAGGCCCCTAAAGCAGTCGGGAAAAATAACTTTGTGACTCCCGCTGTTTGCTCGCTCGTATAGCGCCGTTCCCATTTGTCAAGCGTATCTTGGCGTATGATACGCCTGACAAATGACACCGGGCACCGATCGTAGTCCGGTCTCGTCTTTAGCCTCAGCGCAGCCTCCTTCGCCAGAACGTCAGCTCGTTCGTTTCCCTCCAAACCTGCATGGGCCTTGATCCAATGGAGTTTTATGGTCTTACCATTAAGAGCCATATTGTGGATGATTTGCCTGCTCTTTACAGCTAGGGGATGGAGGGAATCACTGCTTGTTAGCGTTTCGAGCGCGGCTCGGGAGTCGCTGTAAATACTGAAGACGAGCCCGGTCTTACTTTTTTCCGCGATCTCAACTGCCTTTGCGAGAGCCAAAAGTTCAGCCTGATAGACAGTGCAGAACTGCTCCAACCTGAGTTTCTTGGTTTTGGTCTCCGCCCCATTATCCCACATGGATACTGCGGCGCCGACCTTTCCTTCTATCTTACTACCGTCAGTGTAGATTTTCGGCCCACCATGCTCAGTCTGGAGCAGCTCTGCACTGCATGTTACGAAATCAAACTCAAGCTTCGCCTGCATCGCCGGGTGTGGCGTATCCGTGTATTGCGTTGGAGCCTCAACGCTTCGGTCTTCTACTACTCTCCGGGAGTGTCCTCGCTTTACCTCATAAAGGGAGGCTGCTTCCTGGATTCTTAGGTCCAGAGGAAGCAGTCCGGAGAGTAGTAGAACCGAGTTGAGAGAAGTGGTTCGGTAAGCTTTTACCAACTTTTGCGCGAAACCCCGTTGCACCTCATTGAGGTACTTTTTGACACTTATCTTTTCAGACGCCGGAGCCCACGCGCTTGCTGCGTACATGACGATCGGCTCTATGACAGCTACATAGATCGTCCTAACGATCTCCGGGGACAGACCCCACTGCACTTTTGCCACTCTGGCCAGCTGTTTATATATGTTCAGGGCCTTCCGACAGACATTGGCTACGTGGGTGTTAAAAGTGAGCTTGTTGTCTATCGTCAGGCCCAGAATTTTTATGTCTCTTGACATGGCAATGTCCTCCCCCCCCATCCGCAATTGTGGTGTGTCGTGTTTTAGCTTGTTTGTTATTATCATAGCCTTGGTCTTTTGCGGCGCAAACTTGAGTTTGTTCACGACACCCCACTCCCGGACATGGGCGAGGGCTCCATTTGCCTGTATTTGGACGTCCAGAGCGGTCTCCCCGGAGAAAATCAAGACAACGTCGTCTGCGAAGGCTTGACAGTAGTTTCCTCTGCGTTCCAGTTCCTTTAGTAGAGGGTCCAACAGGAGGTTCCAGAACGTAGGGCCTCCCACTGACCCCTGGACACAGCCTTTGCTAGTTTCCGCGGCGTATTCGGCTCCTGCATACCTTACCCTTACCCGTCGATCGGTCAGATAGCTATCTACAACCCTGCGGATGTTTTTAGGACATCTTGTTTCCGCTAATCGGCATCGGATAGCAGGCCACCACGCGCTGTCAAAGGCTCCCTCTATGTCCAGTGACACCATGACCAGCAGTTTCTTTTTCTTTAGCTGGGTTTTTATGTAGGTCATCATATCATAGAGGGAGTCTTCGGTACTGCGCTGTGGTGTGAAACCGTACTGCCTTTTGCTTTGGCTGACGAGGGTGTACCATCTGATCCGGCGGACGAGCATCTTCTCCCAAACCTTACCCAATATTGGCAAAAGGCCAATCGGTCTGTACGATTTGGGATGAGTGTAGTCCTCCTTACCGGGTTTGGGCAAGATAACGACCACCGCTTCTTTCCATGCTGAGGGGAAATAAGAAAGGTCTAAGCACTTATTCAGGATGGCTAGAAATAGCTCTGGGTTTTTATTTATAGCAGCTACACATATGTCCGCCGTTAATCCGTCTACCCCAGGCGCCTTCTTTGGGTTGAAGCTACAAGCAGCCCACCGCAGCTCTTCTAGGGTGAACGGGGGGTCAGATGATTCATCATCTCTACCACCGTTCACTTCTTCAGCTCTCTGCCTTATGAGTTTGTGGGCTTCACTATCGGCTTGTGCTTCGTCTCTGGGGTAGAAGGTTTCCGACAAGACTTTGGCAGACTCCTCTCCTCCCAGAGCTATTCCATCTCGGACTAGCGGCACATCCTCGTGGCGTTTGGTCGTTCTACCAATGACCCGGTAGATCCCATCCCACATTGATTCCCTCTCTTGCTTTGTGCAAAACTCCTTCCAGCTCTGGGTTTTAGTGTTTTTCAGGAGCTGCACGTATTCGTCCTTGATTTGAAGCTACTCCTGCAGGACTCTCTCACGGCGAGCAGGTGCTGCGCCTGATATACGTCGTCTAAACTTTTTCACATCAGCTTTCTTGACTGACAGCTCCTCCGTCCACCAAGGCAATCCTTTTCTCTTTTTGTCAACTATTTTAGGTATCGTATTTTCGCATGCTATTTTTATTCCTTTTGTAAGAGTGTGTATTATCTGATCTAATTTTTCTATTGTTTCTATTTTACTTATTTCTTCTATTTCTAAATTTTCCCTCTCCCAATTTTGACCTAATTTTTCCGTAAATTCTACCCAATTCGCTTTCTTTGTGTTATACTTTCTGGTTGATCTCTTGATGTCAATACCTTGTGATTTTTCTAAGTTGATTTCGAAAAGGATTGCCTTGTGATCGGAAACTGTCAAGTTCGCGTCCAGTCTCCAGTTCTCGATTTTGGCGAGCATATCCGCACTGCATGCCGTGATGTCTACGCAGCTCCTGAACCTCCTGCCTCCTCTGTGATAGTCAAACGTGGGGTCCGTGCCTTGGTTCAGTAGATGTAAGCCCATCTCGTCCAAAGCTGCTCCCAAACTCTCACCCCTCCTATTTGTTTCCGCGCTCCCCCACCAGATGTTCCAGGCGTTCACATCGCCGCCAAATACCACGCGCCTATTTCCTGTACTGTCCAGGATCTTTTGGATGGTCTCGATGTCGTCATCTATATTTCCTTCACCCTCCAGGTACACCGACACGGCTATTATTTCCCAGGCTTCGGTCCTCAGCTTTGCCACGACTATGTTTTCGGTAGTCAAAGTGGGACATTGGGTGATGTCGATTGTGTCATCGAACAGCACAATGGCGGATTTGATGGTTTTGTCCGTTTGGGACTCGCATTGTACTGTTCGGGTGCCCTGGTAGGTCTTCATCCTTTTGATGGATCCGGTGTAAGGCTCCTGAACCAGCGCAAACGAGACACGGCGCTTCAGGCCCTCCAAGATAAGTTCGTCTGTTGCGTGGCTGCACCTTTGTAGGTTTGCCTGCAGCGCGCGGTACTGGTTTAACGGGGCGGATGTGTTTCCTGTGCACTGTGGGTTACTGCCCGGGGCAACTTTAGCAATACGCTACAGCGGAACGAGCTATGCTGTCCCACTTCCGTCGCACCGGGCAATCTGCGCTAAAGGCGTTGTGCTCAGTATCCCCAAGCTTAGCCTTAAGGCAGTTTCGGCAAGTCGGGGCCTCGGCCGCGACCAAGTCAGCGCACTGTGTTCGGAGGTGTGGACCTCCACAGTGCGAACACGAGTCCTCAGTCTCCCGGCAGGTTTTCTTGCTGTGTCCATATCCCAAGCAGCGCGAGCATTGTACCAGTGGAGACTGGTCCTCTGCCCTTAAGCGCTGCATGTCGATATGTACACAGTTTGCCTCGATGAGCCTGCCCCAAGCTCGCGGCGAGACACTCAGCACCACATGCATCTGGTGGGGGTTCCTGGCCGTCTTTTTATATCTTATGACCGCCCTGCAGTCGTCTTTTTGTAAGTCCTTGAATATATTTTTGTTTTGTGTGTGGAGGGCCTTGAGAATATCGTCTTCTGAATTGTACTTATTGACATTTCTGATGATAATAAGTGGGTCTTTATTCTTTATTTCCTCTACTTTCAAGCTGTTTCCATCTTTTCTTATCTTTTCCTTGACCCTGTCTACTTCCGCTTTCGTCTTACAGCCGAGAATTATTTTGCTGTCTCTTGCTTTTCGAATTCTGTGAATTTGAAACCTTCTTCTCTGGCGCTCACTACACCTCTCACTTTTTCCATAATTTGGTCACCGGTATCGGTCTCGTCCGTTGATTGAATAACGACCGAGTGCACCGCGGCATGCTTCGGCGATTGCCTCATCGGTGAAGCCGCGGCTACACTCGCGTACGTCCCTTTGATCTCCCTTTCGTAGCTCTTTACCAGCTCCTCTTTAAGAATTTGCATCTCCTTTCTGTTTTCTTCTATCTGCCTACCGTGTTCCGTTATTTGTTCTAAAAGCTTCTTGTCTAAGCATTTTCTCTCCCTTTCCATTTGTACATCTAAGCTGTCCTCTTTTTCCGGTTTCGTAGACTTGGTGACTTGTTCTGTTTCTTTCCCTTCAATTTTGCTTTCTGACTCCGCTTCTTTCACCAGATGGTAAAGTCTTTCAAGGGCATGTGTGACTTCGACTTTTATGTCAGTCTTTATGTTTTTGGAGTTTCTGAGGTGCAGTTTGGCTTTTGTAAGCATGGCTTTGGCCTCGCTGGTCCGATTAATGTATTTTGGCTCGACCCGTGGGGAGACACTAAGTGCCTCTGTTGACGCCCTGCGGGCGGCCGTCGGCTGTGACAGGGCCTTAGCTTTGACCGGCCGGGCTGCAGGGACCACCTTCTTTGGTGAGTTTGGGGATTTGAGTGGTCCGTCCACCTTCCCTGCCTCCCATTCGCCGGTCAGCCGTCGGACTATCGAGTCCTGCGTCCTAGTCGCCGCCTGTGTTTTCGAGGGGCCAGCCCTCTGTGCATCGTCAAGCGGGCTGCTGGAGCCCGCCGTCCTCTGTCCCCCAGTCATCTTTTTTATAGGCGTGTGAATGCCAAACATTTTGTGGGAACGCGTTAGTAGTCAAAAAGATATAAAATGTTTTGAAAGGTGATCAAAAGTGTAGATTAAGCGTACAAAAGTACACGCTTCTTATCCTTAAACTATAAAAGTAGAATTACCGAAGTAAAATCAAGCAAGTCAAAAGTAAATCCTAATAAAGTTAATCAATGTGTAACTGATAGTTTCAACTTTTATTTTACAGGTCCCGCTGTGGCGATCGCACGTCAAAAGACACTGCGCTCCAGCCTCTACCCTATGTGCCAGTCAAATATATAATAAAAATGATAAGATTTCTACTGAAAACACACCGAGACAAGGTGGTAAATGAAATATGGGAGGGCGGGCGGGCGAATTTTTGCGTTCCTTTGATGTTAGCGGCGCAAACGGGGTGTCCGCGGATAGGTCTCGGCTAGGCGCACAATATCTACGAAGAAAGCACACAGGGTTGTCAAACAAAAATTTTCAGTACGGCTGAAAAACTGAAAATGCACTATGAAATGTACTTTTGAAAATTTATTTCTCGAAAAGTTTAAGTCGCAGCGCGCTGAAAACAATTTTGGCGTGCTCTAAATAACGGACACTACGATTTAGAAACAAAAAATTTTGAAAAAGTTACCACGCGAAAACAGAAAAATTTCGATCCAAATTTGTATGAAGAATTCGAAAATATGTAAAAAATGTCAAAATTAAATATAAATATATGCTTTTAATCGCTTCTTTCAACGTAAATAAATAGAAACCGGCGAATAAAATTTTATAGAAGCGCAAAAAGTGCTAATATTTCAGCTTTCAGTATTGAAAATGTATGGGTTAGGTTAGGTTAGGTTAGGTTTTTTTTTTTTTTTTTTTTTGTCCCTCCTCCACCCGCGTTTTATTGGGGCTTTCTTTTTTGCTCCAATTTATTCTTTTTTTTTGTTTATATTCTTTTAGTTTTATTCTTTTTTGTTATCTTTTCTTTTCTTTTATCTTTCTTTCTTATTTTTTTTTTTTTTTTTACTTTCGCTCTTTTATATTTTCTTTTTGCAATAATTTTACTTTCTTTTCATTAGGCTTTATTTTCTTAACTGTAAGGTTATGACTATATAAGTTGCGCGCTGTAATTTATCCTAACAAACTTAGCTATCTTAATTTAGAGACAATAATAATTGATTGGTTTTGGTTAGGTTAGGTTAGGTTAGGTTAGGTTAGGTTCCCCCTCGAATGGAGCACGCCTTGTCGTGGCGAGGGGGCTCAGTAGCCTGTCGCAATCCAGCGGCAGGTGAAGCCAAGATGCTCCGTGGAGAGTGCCGCTGCGTCTGTTCCCGTATCGGGCGGCAGTGGCCATAGTGAGTCGCGTCTGTCTCGTATCGAGCGGCGGCTCACTATAAGTCGTTGGACTCCCAGCACCCCTCTGGTTAAGCAGAGGAGGCAGGGGATGTCCTGAGGACTTTGGTCCTCTAGGCGAGCTCGGCGTGCATTTGCCGTCGGGCGTGGCTCGCCTCGTCGGGAGGGTCTCGGACAGACGGTGTGGGGACACCTCTGTCCAATTACAAGGGACCCTCCTGAGGCGCCAGTGTGCCGTCGGGAGTGGGATCGCCCCACTCCGTGGAGATCCGCCCTCCTCATGGAGGGTGGAGGTTGCGCTGGCAAGGGTCGCGGGACTGTTGAGACACCGCGGCCCCTGCTGTCAAAGCCACCAAACGCGGCGGGCGTCGTCAGGTTTTAGTGGGTATACCCGGGGGCGTATCCGGGGGAGTCCCACACACGCCCCTCCGTTCCCCGACGGAGAGGTACGGTGCGTAATTGCATTTCCTGACGTTAAAAAAAAAAAAAAAAAAAAAAAAAAAAGGTTCCCGTGTCGGGTCCCGTGTCGGGTTACTGGTCCCGCATCGGGCGCGTCCCCAGGTGGTGGATAGGGGAACGCCTCCCAGATATGGGGGGTACCGGCTTCGGCCGGCGCGAACCAAAACCAGAGCGCGGCAGGTCTTGTCAACTCGACGGGCCTGTCGGGCCAGAGGGGAAGGCCTTATGGCTCAAGACCTCTCGTATTCGCTGTTCCGCCTGCTCCTCCTCGAAGGAATGGACCGGAGCGGCTTGAGTACCTGAGGCGTAGATAGGGGTGCCTAGACCGGCGGGGCGTTTGCCCGGGTCGTAGGGCTTTGGGGTCGTCGGGGCATTTGCCCGGATCCGTGGGTTTTTCCCGGGTTGTGGCCTGTCATCACGACAACCCGGGCAGCGCATTTGTGCCGTGCGCTGGGTCCCGTAATCCTGGGAGAAGAGGGTCCTGGACGTTGAGCCTGAGGCAGACCACCCAGGCAACACGCTGTCTTTGGCCTCGGATTCCGGGCACACGGGGGGCCCGTGGAGTAGCCGGTCCACGGGTTATTCGGCTGCGGGCGAGCGGCTTAACCCTCGTCCAACGGTGACGCGGGGGGTACGGGGGGCAGGGCAGGCGGCGGGCTCGGTGATGTTGCGCGTTCTGGTCGACGCGTGCTCACCTTGCCCCAACCGTCTCGTCAAAGATCCCGTACCAGTCTGCCCGAAAGGGAAGTGGCGTCCTCGCTATAGTCGGTGGGAAACCCTGGGGTGTCAGTGGCACCTCCCCAGATGGGGCTCCGTGGTGGGTGGGGTCACCACCGACTGAATTTGGAAGACAAACGGACATGGCTTGCAACAAGGAATCCTCTTACTTAGCGACCAACCCCCGAGCGCGAGGCGCTCAAACAGAGAAAAAGGCAGAGGGTGATGGTGACGTCCTTTTCAGGACGCCCGTTGTCCTCTTGCAAAGGTGTAAAACACCATTGGATGGACCGACGGGTAGCCGGTTCTTCAGGCGCGGGGATTTCTCCGAGTCTGAGGACGAGGTAACCCTTACAGGACGTGACAAAGAGGGGATGTCACCTTGTGTTTCCCCCTCTACCGGATTTGACAAAAAAAACCAGGACGACAGTCTGGAGATCGTGGACTCCTACGAGTCCGCGTCTTCAGGAATAACATCTCGTTCGCCGTCTGGGACTCGCACCAGCGGCAGAACGACAAGAGCCGGCAAACGACGGGCGGATGAGGCCTCCACAGACCTCTCCCCTGCGAAAGTCCCGGCGGACAAAGTTACTGCTGCCCGCAGAGGCCGGGGCCGCCCACCTACCCATGGGGAGTACCTAGGTGTAGGCAGAGCCCGCGAGCAACTTTGCGACGAGAAGCGCCGTGCGGCGATCGTGGAGGCCGAGGAGGAGGCATCCCGTCTTGCTGAACGGCTAGTTCAGGGAAGGAGTAGGAGCGAGTTCTCTGCAAAGGATCCCACCGCGGAAGAGCTGCGCGGCCAGATCCGGGCTGCCACGGACACAGTTATGTTCTGCGTGGCAAAGTCCGGAAACCTGAAGGGTAGCTTCCAGCGTGCCCTGAAGGAGGCCGCCACCTCGATTACGCGGGCGGTTGATATACTCAGCACGAGGACGATCGATGACGAGACGCGGCGGCTGCAAGCCGCGAACAAGCGCCTGGAGCAGGACGTCGCGGACCTGAAGCGCGTCGTCCAGGAGTTGAAGGCTGAGAGGCTTGCGGATATGCGCTCTGCTGTCCCAAGCGAATCGCAGTCTAACTCTGCCATGGAGGAGCTTGAACAGCGCCTTATGCGCCAATTCGGAGGCATGATGGACGCAAAATTGGCGTCTATCACTGACCGGCTGCTCCCAGAGCCTCGCTTGCGCCCGCCACTTGCAGCGGACGCCCGCAAGGCTCAGGTTGAGCGCCCGTCTGCCGCCGCAGGCAAGGCGAAGAAGCAGCCGCCGACCGCAGCACCGCCCAAGAGTGCCGCCTCTCCCCAGACGGGCATAGCGCCGTCCGAGGTGTCCGCCCCTGTGGCCACGACCTCGACTGCCGGCGCAGTCCCCGCCGGGGAGAAGAAGAGAAAGCGGAACAGGCGGAAGAAGGCCCGTAACCAGGGCCAGGAGTCCGCGCCCGCTTCTGCCTCCCAAGCAGGGAGTTCCCGCCCGACAGCCCAGTCCGCAGCTGGCCCAGCAGCCGAGTCGTGGACGGAGGTAGTACGGCGTGGGAAAAAGGCGGCCTCTAATTCCGCCCCTAAGCAGCAGCCTACGGTCCAGCCCAAGAGGCCAACTGCCCCAACGACGAAGAAGACTCCGAACCTCGGCCCACCGAGGACCGCCGCCATCTTGGTGGCGATGCAACCGGGAGTGCTGGAGGCCAAGGAGCATTCGTACGAATCCATGTTGGGCAATGCCAAGCAGGCCATAGACATCGGGGCGTTGGGTATCCCCGGAATCCGCTTCAGGGTCGCCAAGACTGGCGGCAAGGTCCTGGAGATCACCGGCCCTGATAGCGAGAAAAAGGCTGACATCCTGGCAGCCAAGATGCGGGAGGTCATCCCCGAGGCGATCGCGAAAGTGACTCGGCCGACCAAGAGCGTCGATGTCCGGATATCGGGACTTGACGACTCGGTCACAAAGGTAGAAGTCGCCGAAGCTGTCGCCAAAGCGGGGGGCTGTGACCCAAAAGCTGTCCAAGTGGGGTCTATTGGTCGCTCTTTTCAGGGCACAGGCGCCTGCATTGTTAAGGTGCCAATAGCTGCAGCCCAGAAGGTTGTGAAAGGGAGGGTTTTAGTGGGATGGGTCTCCGCCCAGACCAGGCTCATGGAACGGTTGCCACTTAAGTGCTTCCGGTGCCTGGAGGTGGGACACGCCCGCGAGAGCTGCCCCTCAACAACCGATCGCAGTACCCTCTGCTACCGCTGTGGTAAACCGGGACATGCAGCCAGGGGATGCACTGCCCCTCCGCACTGCCCTCTGTGCGCGGACGCAGGATTGCCAGCGAACCAGGGAAGACAGTGGCCAGGACTCCAGCCGCACCGTCCGCGGCCGAAAGGCCCACATCCATGGAGGCAGAAGTAACAGCGGGCTAAGATGGCCTTCAGTGTTCTGCAGGCGAATGTGAACCACTCTGCCGCTGCGCAGGATATCCTCTTGCAGCACGCGGCGGAGTGGTCCATAGACGCCGTCCTCGTCTGCGAACCCTACTTCATACCGGCTGACCGGGAGAACTGGGTCGGGGACGTGAGCGGCCTGTCGGCCATCATGGTATCAGGAGTGCATCCAATCGACGTGGTAGTCAGGCAGAGCGGATTCGTCGCCGCCAAGTGCAGGGAGTTTCTGCTGGTGGGGGTCTATTGCCCCCCCAGCCGAACCAGGAGCGAGTTCGAGGCCGATCTGGACCGTTTCGGGTCGGTTCTCCGTCAGTCCACCTTGCCGGTGATCGTTGGCGGCGACTTCAACGCCAAGAATATAGCCTGGGGGTCACGTCACACTGACCCCAAAGGGGAAAGTCTGCTGGACTGGGCGGTGTCCAACGGACTTGTTATCGTCAACGTGGGGACCGAACCCACTTGCGTGCGACCGCAGGGGGAGTCCGTCGTGGACATAACGTTCGCGACCCCCGCGGTTGCAGCTCGAATAAGTGGCTGGAGAGTGGTCACAGAGGCGGAAGAGTTGTCGGATCACCGGTACATCCGGTTTGACATCTCCGCCTCCGGTCCCGTGATCCCTCCGAGCGGTACACCCCACCCGACATACCCCCGATGGAGGCTCAGTTGCCTGGACAGAGACACAGCGCGGGAAGCTGCGGTCGTCAAGGCCTGGCTGCCTGTAGGTCCCGAGCCCGTCCAAGTGGATGCGGAAGCGGAATGGTTCCGGGAGGCCGTTACGGACGTGACTGACGCGTCCATGCCTCGGTCCGGACCTTCTCTTCCCCGGCGAAACGTCTATTGGTGGACGGATGAGGTTGCGGAGCTGCGCCGCGTGTGTATCGCAGCGCGTCGCGCCTCAGCCAGACACCGAAGACGCAGACGCCGTGATCCGGCGCTGGACGAGCCGCTTTATCAGGCCTACAGAGAGGCGAAGCAGGCGCTCAAGATCGCCATCCTGGAGGCGAAACTCAAGGCGAGGGAGGAGCTCCTTGCATCGCTCGAAGCCGATCCGTGGGGACGCCCGTACCGCACGGTGCGGGGGAAACTCCGCCCATGGGCACCCCCGGTCACGGAAAGGCTAGAGCCCGAGTTCCTCCGAAGAGTCGTGTCCACCTTGTTCCCAGCTCAGGTGGAACACACCCCGCCTTCGATGTTGCCACACCCCGTGGCCTCCAGAGAGCCCCCTGACCCCGTGTCCGAGGGCGAGTTCGGCGCGGCATTAGAGCGGTTGAAGGCCAAGAACGTGGCCCTGGGTCCTGACGGGATCCCAGGTAAAATCTGGGTCCTCGTATCGGATATACTGGGTGACCGCCTTCGTAGGCTCCTTACCGCTTGCCTAGAGCAGGGGCGCTTCCCGGCGCTATGGATAGAAGGGAGGCTCGTGCTTCTGAAGAAGGACGGACGTCCGACTGACTCCCCTTCGGCATACCGTCCGATCGTGTTGCTGGATGAGGTGGGCAAGCTCTTTGAAAGAGTCGTTGCAAACCGCCTCGTTCGGCACCTGGATACGGATGGGCCGAATTTGTCGGATGTTCAGTATGGCTTCAGGAGAGAGCGCTCTACGATCGATGCTATCCTGCGGGTAAAATCGCTCGCCAGCGAAGCGGTGGAGAACGGCGGTGTGCTGTTGGCCGTGTCTATCGACATTGCCAACGCGTTCAACACGCTGCCGTGGACCACGATAAAGCAGGCGCTCCGATTCCACGGAGTGCCTGTTTACCTGCAGGACACCATCGCATCGTACCTGGAAGGACGAGAGGTTGCGTGTGATTCGGTGGACGGTCGTTTGCGGCACTTGGCCGGATGCGGCGTTCCACAGGGGTCGGTCTTAGGGCCACTCTTGTGGAACATCGGGTTCGATTGGGCTCTCCGCGGCCAGTTCGTCGCGGGGGTTGGCGTGACTTGTTACGCCGACGATACCCTGCTGACAGCTCGCGGTGACTCTTTTGCCGATGCTGCACGTCGTGCGACTGCTGGGGTCGCTGTGATGGTACACCGAATCCGCCTTTTGGGGCTGCGGGTGGCGCTGGAGAAGTCTGAGGCTCTGTGTTTTCACGGCCGACGACGTGCGCCGCCTGCGGGCACTGGGTTGATGGTGGATGGGGTTCTGATCCCGGTTTCATCCACCATCCGGTACCTTGGGCTTGTGCTTGACGGAAGGTGGCGGTTCAAGGCCCATTTCCGTCAGCTCGCTACCAAGCTCAATGCGACCGCGGGTGCTTTGAGCCGGTTACTGCCAAACCTGGGTGGTCCGTCGACGGCTCCTCGACGACTGTACCTAGGGGTGGTCCGCTCTATGGCACTTTACGGTGCCCCGGTGTGGCATGACGCCCTCTCGTCCGAGAACGTGACTGTCTTGCGGAAGGCTCAAAGGGTGTTAGCCCTGCGTTTAGCGCGAGCCTACCGCACCACCTCCACCGATGCTGCGCTGGTCCTGGCCGGCAGCCTGCCCTGGGATCTCGACTCCCTGGTCCTCGCCGCGTTATACCAGTGGCGGGGAGACCAAAGATCTCAGGGCAATAGGCCCGCACCGACGGAGGTGGAATCGGAAAGGACACAGCTCACAGAGCTAGCCCACGAGCAGTGGCGCCGTAGATTGGCCAGTAGCCACTTTGGCGTCCGGGTCATTGAAGCCGTACTCCCCGTTCTCAAAGAATGGGTCGAGCGACCACACGGCCAAGTGACATACCGGATGTCGCAGGTGTTTACAGGCCACGGGTGCTTTGGGTCATACCTCTGCCGCATAGGCAGGGAACCCACAACCCGATGCTGGCACTGCGATGCTCCGGAGGATACGGCACAGCACACCCTTGAGGTGTGCCCGGCGTGGGTCGCTGACCGCCGTGCCCTCCGAGCACACGTTGGGACCGACCTCAGTCTGGGCTCTATAGTCCGGCGTATGGTCGAAGACAGGGAGGCATGGCGAGCCATGGCCGCATTTTGCGAGCGGGTGATCGCCGAAAAGGAGAGCGCTGAGCGAGAGCGAGAGGCTGCGGCTGACGCACTCCTTATGCGCCGAAGGCGTACTGGGCGCAGGAGGAACCTCCACCACCTGCACATGCCCCTCCCTGTGCCTCGAGTCGTGGACGCGGGGGCGTCCGCTTCCCACTAAGAGGCGCGATGGTGTGTAATGCGTTCTACGCATCGTCGGGACATCAAGCCGGAGGATAACCTCCTTCGGCGCTGAAGGCAGGGGCACTTGCCCTCTTCAGATCGGGTGAGACCGTGTGTCGGTCTAGTCAGTGAGGGGCCGCGGATGTGTGCTTATGGCGCTGACTCGTGGCCCCGAACTCATGGCTCCCGAGAACGCCGCTGGTTTTTAGTGGGTATGCCCCAATCGGGGAGAGTCCCACATAACCTGCTGCCTTCCCCCGAGGGCGGCAGGTATGCGTAAAGCATTTTCCAGCGAAACCAAAAAAAAAAAAAAAAAAGGTTAGGTTAGGTTAGGTTAGGTTTTTTTTTTTTTTTTAATATATGGTAGAGCTTTTATCGATATTTTGAAGTTTTTATCATAATAATATACATTATTATTTTATTTACTTATGGGTGCATTATTAGAATATTATGTTTCTTTGTTGTTTTCAGGTTCGGTCCTGCTAATGGATACAGGTTCCGGACGAGAAAGTTTATAATATTGCGCGTATATTTAGTTTGTTACACAAACATGGTAGATTATATTAAATATTAATGGCATGTAGGCTAAATGGTGAGCACTTTTATAGGGTTAGGGTGTACGATGAAGTTTTCATGAGTGATGGGGTATATTACAGAGTGAGCGCGATTTTTTTTTTTTTTTTTTTTTTTTTTTTTTTTTTGCGTTTTTCATGAAAATTTTTAACTTTTACTTGTACCTTAAGGCCTATGTCACAAAATTATGTACAAGAAGATAAAGACAACAAAATTATGTACAAGAAGAAACGAGTAATGTACAGTATTACACAATAAAATTAGAAATATTTTATGTGTTGTTTATACTCTTAAGACTATGAATTATTTTATTTACAAGATTTTTGAACGATTTAGTGGGTTCTTCTTTACTTAATAATTGATTCATTTTATACGGCTCGATTCTAAGGTTCCTGCAAGTTTGTTCGTGCTCATATCTATGCGAGTTAAAGATTGGGCAATTCTGGATGATGTGTTCAATGGTTTGAGCGCTGGTGTCATCACATGGGCACAGGTCGTCGTTTGTGATCTTAAATCGACAGAGGTAACTCTTGTGGTACCCGTGCCCAGTGAAGACCTGTGTTAGCTCGAACGAAATTGGGACCTGTTTTTGAAACTCCCTTATCTCCTTTACAGAGCCGAACCACCTGGCAATCTCTGAGTTTTGGGTCTCGGCTGCGTATTCCTCCTGCCATTTATCCAGTGATCGCTGTCGTAGGGTGTATTTAGCGAAGGAAATCGGGAACTCGTTGACGCATGTCGCGGTTCGTTGGACTGCGGCTTCCTTGGCGGCTTGGTCTGCCAGTTCATTTCCTTCAATCCCGACATGCGCCTTGACCCAGGTGAAGCTCACGCGGAAGCCGTGGTTCTTCCTTATTTCAAGGAGCATGCCATGGATTGAAACGATAGTGGGGTCTGAATTATTTCGATCCTGCAGAGCTTTTAATGCCGATAGGCTGTCCGTAATGATGATTGCGTTTGATTTCCAGCCAGAGTTCAGAAGCCACTTGAGTCCAGCTTCGATGGCTGTCAGCTCAGCCACGAAGACAGAGGTGGTTCTCCCGAGTTTCTTCTTTACTTTTGGTTTGGACCCATTTGGGAGGTATATGACTACAGCTGAGCCGACCTCTCCGCTCTCCAATTTACTGCCATCCGTGTACATTTTGATAGGTGTTTCGGATGTGATGCGATCGATTTCTTCTTGCGTATTTGCCTCGTCATAATTTATGGAAATCCTGTCAGCGGGGTGGAGTTGGTCTTTTACCGGCACCTTGTGGCGGAGGGTGATGTCTGCTGGGATGTCCTTAAGAGTTCCAGTTTCTTTGACCTCGTGGATTTCTCTCGCTTCATCGATGGCCAGATGAAGCGGCATAAATTGTGCTAGGGCTATTGCTGCGGCTGCTGACACTGTGCGGAATGCTCTAGTAGCTTTAATTGCGAATTGTCTTTGAAAAGTTCGGAGGGATTTTCGAACACAGTAATACTTGGTCGCTCCTCCCCAGATGCCAGCTGCGTATGTAATCATGGGCTGTATTACTTGACGATATATAATAGAAATATTTTCAGGATGTGCTCCCCAAGTCGGCCGTACAAACATTGTGAGTTTTTTGAAAATTTTTGTTGCTTTACTTAATATGTATTTCGAATGTGGAATGAAGGTAAGTCTGGTGTCTAATATGACACCCAGAAGTTTGATTTCAGAGTTGAGCGTGATAGGTTGTTGGTTCATCTATATTTTCACGGATTTAGATGGTGCCGTAAACGCGATCACCTGTGTCTTGGCTGGACCAAAGTTTAACTTGGCCTCCTTGCCCCAGTCGTAAATGGTGCTGAGAGCCTCGTTGGTGATGTTCTGCAATTGGCCAACTGTTTTTGCCGTTACAATGAGAAGCACATCGTCAGCAAAGGCCTGCATGTGGACACCATGTGGTAATTCCGTTTCCAGGAGGTCGTCGAGAATTATATTCCAGAACATGGGCCCGCATACAGAGCCCTGGATGCATCCTTTTGTCAGGGTCTTTGCGGAGGTTGCGTCGCCAAAGTCCAGCACAGCAGTCCTGTCCTTCAAGTAGCTTTTGGTTAATTGGTAAAGGTTGTTTGGGCAGTCCAGCTTGCGTAGGCGATGGAGTAGCAATGGCCACCAGGCATTGTCAAACGCTGCCCTAATGTCCAGAGACACAGCGATGACTTGTAGGCCTGCGGCTTTGGCATCAGTAATTTCGTTTATTGCACTCTGTAGGGCGTCGGTGGTCGAGGTCTGCTCTTTAAAACCGTACTGTTTCTTGTTATATTGCTGGGTGTGCTCTAGGTGGTAGGACATTCTCCTCGACAACAACTTCTCCAGCAGCTTGCCGAAGACGGGAAGAAGCCCGATGGGCCTGAAGGACGACAGGTCGTTGGCATCCGGTTTATTTGGTTTTGGCAGGATTTTGACGTAGGCCTTTTTCCAAGGTGTGGGGAAATGATTTAAGGTTAAACACCTGTTCATGAGGTCGGTAATGATTTCTGGAATGACGTCAAATGTGTTGAGACAGATGTCGGATGTGAGATTGTCCATTCCAGGTGCTTTGTTGGGGTTCATGTTCTTTAAGCAATCCCGAATCTCGTCCCTTTGGAATGGCAAATCGTCATCCGTATCAACCGGCACATTGAGGTCACTCCGGAGATCACTTTGTCTGCGTGATGTGTCAACGAGGTCGTCATCGGGGTAAAAATGGTCGAGTAAGGCTTGAGCGGTGTTCGAGAAGCTGTCTGTATAATGAGCCCCAGCTTTGAGCGTCTGTGGTGGGCGCCGCTTAGCGCCTTCTTTTATGAGACGATTGGTGAGGCTCCACACGTTCTCTTTATCC
Source organism: Pyrausta purpuralis (assembly GCA_963924145.1). Lineage (NCBI taxonomy): Eukaryota > Metazoa > Arthropoda > Insecta > Lepidoptera > Crambidae > Pyrausta > Pyrausta purpuralis. Next base: position 26,747,034 of record OZ001657.1, read on the forward strand.
TGTATCGAGCAAAACTCCCTGAAATGGTCTGTGGAGGCCTTTGATAGAGCTTTTGCATATTCGTCTTTTAAGTCTTTATGTGTTTTAATTGCTTCCTCCATGGGTCTGTTGGCTATTTTTAGGTCGTGTAATTTATGGTGCGCTTTAATTAATTTCTTTTTTAAGGTCTCCAACTCGTCACTCCACCAAGGGTTGAAGTCAGCGGCCGGAGGTCTCTTGCGGAAGACCGCACGGCATGCCGACTGTACGACTGTGGTTAACCTCCTAAGGCGCAATTGCGGTGGCGGTCGCGTTTCCGCGGTGGACTGCGTGCGCGTACGCAATTCGCGCGGTGTCAGGATACACGTTACGTAAACAGTTATAAAATCTTATTGAAACAAGCTATTATCATTCTGTAAAAAGCTTATTGTTACTGAATAAATAACTTATGCTTTTAATAAAAAAAAAAGTATTCAAAAATGAAAAAATAGAACCAAACAAATTCGTGGTAGGGTGACGACATCTACGAAAAAAATTGCGAGAAAAAAAATCGGATTTTAATCAATAACTGACAGCAACCGGATGTGTTTGCGGTCTATGGTGTAGAAACATCTGTTTTTTACTCATAAAGGTCAACATGCCCAAGGAATAAGCATTTATACACCCATTTTTTTTTTTGCAAAAAAGTAATTAAAAAGCGCCCACAGGTGGGCGCTTGGTATAATCGCGAAACTCATGCTCAGCGCCCACCATCGGGCGCTCTGACTATCCAAGGGTTAAAAGTTCGACAAAGCAGTCGATGCCAGCTTGATCCAAGTTCTCTATAGAGCGAGTGAGTAGATTGCTGTCTTGGATTGCAGCGTGCAGCGCGGCACGGAACTCGTCCCAATTTGCTCGTTTGGTATTGTACCTAAATGTTGTGGTTGACTTGTGTTTTGCTGGTTTCCCTGGCACAATTATGGAGAATTCGATACCATTGTGATCTGAGCTGGGGCAAGCTGTCAGGTTGACTTTCCAGTTTTTTACGAGGTTTTGGAGGTTGTTAGAAGCCAGAGTGATGTCGAGAATAGACGAGCTCAGCCTTCCGGAGCGAATGGCCTCGAATGTTGGAATGATGTCCGTGTTGCATATATACAAGTCGTGGGCGGATGTAAGGTCGACAATGTCATCGCCGCGGGCGTTAGATGTCCTTTCACCCCACTCAGGATGTTTACCATTTAGGTCACCGCCGATGATTTGATAGCAACCACGCGTTCTAGTAAGAAGCCTGTCCAGGGCAATCATTGTGTTGTTACGGTCTGCGTCTGGTTCGATGTACACAGATGCGACATAGAGCGTCCTCTGACCAAGTGACATTTGTATAACTGCCAAGTTGGAAGTGGACAGTTGTGTGACGCCGAGGGCAAGGCCCGTCTTGCTTTTGACAATGACACACGCCTTGGTAACTCCGGTGGTGCTGAATTGGAACACATCAAGGTTTGGATAGTTCTGCACGGATGCCGCGCGACCTATGTAAGGTTCTGTTACCAGGGCCACATCGTAGTCATTAGCTATGAAGAAACGGATAAACTCAGTTTGAGAGACGTAGCAGCGTTGAAGGTTTGCTTGGATAATTTTGATGTTAGTTCTAGAAACCATAATCTATTGTTTCTTCTAGGAGTTTACGTGCAGTGTTAATGCGGGTGCAAAGTTTACTGTTTGTTGCTGAGTGTTTAGTTCCAACGCTGCTGCTGGTCTTCTCATTGTGTCTAGTGCAGTTTATGCATTTGAGTGCATCTGGATTTGTTTTGACTGGGCAGTTGGCAAAAGAGTGTGCAGTCGACGCACAGTGCGAGCAAGGATAGTATTCTGCTTGACACTTTTTGTTTGTGTGGCCGAACTGCAGGCATTTATAGCATTGGACGAAACGAGAGAAGTCCATAACTCGAACGCGTTGGTGTTCGATGTTGACGCGTTCGGCTTCAACGAGCCTCCCCCGAGTCGTCGGGTGTACCTCCAGGACGGCATTGTACAATTGCTCGTTTCTGTTGTTAAGGGCGAAGCAGAAGCGCATGTTTTCTGCGGGTACAGAGTTTTGCTGGGCGATAATCGGTATGAGTTCTTCCTTGGGTATCTGTTTGTTGACCCCTTTTAGGATTATCAAGGGCTTCCGTTTCCGAGCCTCCTCGGCTTGTTTGCCAGGGACGGCGTTTACCCGTTTGATTGCCTCTTCACATTGCTCTTTTCTTTCGAAGTCGACTCTGATCATGTTTTTGGAGAGCGGTTTTACGTTGGTTGGGGCAAAAGTAGAGTTTCGGAAGGAGACCTTCTTTCTCCACTCTTCCAATACGTTTGGTTGTTTTTCACCAGTCTCTGTAGTTTTGACAATTATCGACGGAAGTGATTTGGGTGGAGTTGGAACTTTGCGGGGAGGAGCCCTCACGGTTTCAGCAAAAGATCTCGCTGGTGAATTGAAAAAAGAGGGAATAGCACTTTTAACCTCATCTTTGACACTTTGCCGAATGGTGGTCAGTATATCTTCTTTGGTAAGAGCGGCGACAGCGGGGCTAGCAGGGAGGCTACAGATCGGAACGGTAAGGCGATCCGCGAATTCCATCTTCTCCTCCAGGATGTCTGTGGCTTTACGGATTTCATCCGAGGCCAGCCTTATCTGAATTTTGCCGGCACTGGTGACACTAGCTGGTTTGACGCATTCGGCAACAGTGTGAGTGAGGGTGTGTATGAGGGCCTTGAAGGTGGTAAAATCCTGCACGCTTTCGGCGCGGCAGGGGAGGACTGGTTCTTGTGTGGTCTTTGGTTTGTAGGTGCGTTTGGCCTTGACTTGGGTAAGATTATCAGAGATTGTGGCTGGGATTATAGAAGTAATGGAGGCTTTTGCTGCGGGTGCTAGGCGTTCCTGAGTAAGACGCATGTCGTCTGACCGTGCCGCCGCCCTCGCAGAGTCCCCGCTGTCTGCTCTTTCTGTGGGCGGGAGCAGGTGTCTGACAAGTTCCATGAGCCTGACACAAAGATCGGCAGTCCTGTTGCAGTTTTCGACTGAGACCCTTCTATCATCCTTTCTCACGCTTTTGTGCTCGGTCAATATTCTGGGTGTTAAAACATTCAACCGGTGTATCTCCTCAATTATGTTTTCCACCTCTGAACCCTCGGAGCCTAATGTTAGAAGCGGGCGAGTTGCCTCGCTCGTGGCGTTCATTGTTTCAGTTACTGAGTCTGCGGTGGACATAGGTGATAGGAGAAGTGGAGGAGTCACGTTAAGACTTTGGGTGCTCACTGGCGATGTGCAATAATCGACGTGGGGTTCAGGAGGCTCAGTTAAATCAAGCCGCTCACGAGAACGTGGCGGCGTCCTCAGCAGTGTGCCCGTATTAGCGGGTGTTAGCGGGTCAGGTGCCTTTTTAGCCTTCGTCGGCGTTCTGAGTAGAGCAGCCATGTTGCTTGCTGAATACAATCGGATTTAAAGATGACACAGAAAAGATTGGCACCGAAAAAACAGTAATATAATAGGAATACTATAATGTGATAATCCACCGAGTTAACGTAGTAAATGAAATAAGGGGGGTGGGAGGGCGAATTTTTGATGTTTCCCAGGTCCGATCTACGCAAACGAGGTGTCAACGCAACGGGCTCGTCGCGGCGGTCAATATAAGGTAAGTATCGAGGGTAAGTTTCAAACAAAATATTTCACTATGACCGAAAAAGTGCGAAATTCGACTATATTTGTATGGAATGTATATTATAAAGTGTCGCAGGTGAGTACTAGAACAGCGGAGCGTGCGCAGAACCACTCCGGTGAGCTAATACGATCGAAAGGTATACTATCAGACTATTGATTTGAACAGAAATGGCAAATTAAAACTTTTGAAATTAATATTTGATACTAAAAATATTCTATGTGCCTAATATGGATGAAAAACGCAAAAAATGAACTAATTTGAATGATTTATCGACGGAATCTATCAAAGACAATTATAAGAAGCAATAAAAGTAGCACTTGAAGGACCAGAGTCAGTATCTGAACCGATTTGAAATGTGGTTAGGTTTTTTTTTTTTTTTTTTTTTTTTTTTTTTTTTTTTAATTCTAGTTCCCACTGGCATGGGGGGACCAGTGACCTTTGTTTTGTAATTATTTGTGTTGTGTATGTTTTTGTAATCAACTGATCGTACTTGATGTTTAAAGTTATGATATCTAATATTAGTATTACTTGTTTTATTGTGCAACTTATCTCTATGCGCCGTTTTCATGTTTCCTTTGTTCTTGCTTACTTGTTTTTATTTTTGCTTTTAACTTTATCCTAACTTATTTTATTCTACTATGGCTATATGATTTTTATTTACTTTTATGAAACTGTGAACTTGTAGTATATACTTCATTATATACACTTGTTACACTATTTATTTGCTGTTTTGTTTTTACTTACTACTTCTTTTGCTACTCTTCTACAGTATTCTATGAACTTAGGTCGTATTTCATTATTACTTATTATATTAGCGAAATTTTTTACTTTTATATCTACCTTTATGTTATTCTCTGTTTCGTATCTTGCTTTTCCGAAAATGGGGCATTCTGACAAAATATGCTCAACACTTTCTTCTTTTGCAGGGTCGCAGACGCACGACGGACTCTCCTTGCATCTGAAGCGGTTCAGGTACCCGGAGAATCCGCCATGCCCCGTCAACACCTGCACCAGCAGTGGATCCAGGTCAATCTTTTTTTTTTTTTTTTTTTTTTTGACGAGCTTGTAGGCCCCTAAAGCAGTCGGGAAAAATAACTTTGTGACTCCCGCTGTTTGCTCGCTCGTATAGCGCCGTTCCCATTTGTCAAGCGTATCTTGGCGTATGATACGCCTGACCGAATGTGGTTAGGTTAGGTTAGGTTAGGTTAGGTTAGGTTAGGTTAGGTTAGGTTAGGTTAGGTTAGGTTAGGTTAGGTTAGGTTAGGTTCGCCCCGGCCGCGATGGCTCCTCCCCCGACCCCTAAGCCTGCAAAGGGCAAAGGGAAGGGGAAAAAGAAGGTGGCTCCGCCGGCTACGACTGAGGTGGCGGCAGCCTCATCCCAGAGGGAAGACGCCTTTCTTCCCTCCAGCACTCCATCCAACGAGTGGACTGAGGTGGTTAGGAGGAAGAAGAGAGGCGCCAAAAAGGTAGTGCAATCTGCTGCTCCCGCCAATGTACCCTCCGGTTCGTCCAAAGGGACGAGCAAAGGAGGGGAAAATAGCAAGCGGAAAGCAGCCCCCAAGCCGAGTGGGAGGAAACTGGTTCCTCCCAAAACCGCCGCCGTCGTAGTGACGCTCACTACGGAGGCCATGGAGAAGGGCGAGACGTATGAATCCGTCCTGAAACGGGCTCGTACCAACGCCAACCCAACCACTTTGGGTATTGGCCTGATGACATGCCGTCGGACCCAAACCGGAGCTCGACTCTTCGAGTTTCCGGGGGCCCAGGGTGGCGCCAATGCGGACCTCTTCGCAACTAAGCTGCAAGAGGTCATAGCGGATGCGGCCAAAGTTGCCAGGCCAACAAAGACCGCGACATTGGAAGTGACCGATCTTGAAGACTCGGTCACAAAAGATGAGGTGGTGGCGGCAGTTGCCGCTACAGGAGGCTGCGATGCGGCAGCTATACGGGGCGGGGCTATCAAGCCTGGTCGCGGTGGTCTGGGCGCTATTCGCCTGGAGTGCCCGGTCGTCGCGGCAAAGGCTGTACTGGCCAAAAGACGACTCCCCGTAGGGTTTTGTGTGGCTGTGGTCCGGGCACTTGAGGACCGGCCTTTCCGATGTTTCAGGTGCTTCGGAGTAGGACACACCAGAGCTCTGTGCCCATCCCGAGTGGACAGGTCGGAGCTCTGCTACCGCTGCGGGGAAGCGGGGCACAAGGCGTCAGAGTGCGGTGTTGCCACACCGCACTGCGCGGTGTGCTCTGCCAGTGGCCGTCCAGCTGGCCACGTAATGGGAGGAAGGCAATGCAATCCTCCCCCAAAGAAGGGACAAGCGCAGGCGCCAACTCGACCTGCTGCAGCTGTTGAGGCTGTCGAGGCCTCACAACAGGCTGAAGAGGGCAATGCGATGGACCAATAATGACAGTGGTCCATCGCATTTTACAGGCTAACACCAACCACTGCAGAGTGGCCCAGGACCTGCTGGTGCAAACCATGGCTGAGTGGTTGGTGGACGTTGCGGTTGTCGCTGAGCCATACTCTGTCCCTGGCCGCTGGCTAGGGGATAGAGACGGCTTAGTGGCACTTGTGGCGCGGTCTTCCACGGACTCCCCCCCCCTCTCGCTCTTAGAGAAGGGACCGGGATACGTGGCCGCCGCGTGGGGAGACATAGTCTTTGTTGGGGTATATTTCTCCCCAAACCGACCACTGTCAGACTTTGAGGACTTCCTTGGAGTCCTCACCGCAGTGATCTCAAGGGTGGCGCTACGTCAGGTCTCCGTTCTGGGAGATCTGAACGCTAAGTCGGTGGTTTGGGGTAACCCAGCTACCGATGCACGCGGGCGGGCCCTCGAGCTGTGGGCGGCCTCTTCCGGGCTCTCCCTTCTCAATAGAGGGGAGGTCCAAACGTGCGTGCGGCTGTGGGGTGGGTCAATTGTGGACGTCACTTTTGCCTCACCAACGCTAGCCGCGCGTGTGAAAAACTGGCGGGTGGACACGATGGAGACTTTCTCGGACCACCGCTACGTGCGGTTCGAGATCTCCACCCAAGGTCCCCAGAGAACGACTCCTCCGGGCCAATCTCCTTTCCCTCGGTGGGCCTTAGTTCACCTGGACAGGGAGGCAGCGAGGGAGGCGGCGTTCGTCCAGGACTGGCTTTCGCCTGACGTAAATGTCGTGGACGTAGACGCTGCCGCGGCAGAGCTGAGGGAGTCGTTGACCGAGGTATGCAACTCTAGTATGCCTCGGTCTCGTCGACCACCTCCCCGACGCGCCGTCTATTGGTGGTCGGAGGAGTTGGCAGCGCTTCGAACTGCCTGCGTGGCGGCTCGAAGAGAGTACGCTCGAAGCCGGCGGCGGCGAATACGCGACCGGGAGAACGAGGACCGCCTTTACGACCTGTACGTGGAGGCGAAGCGGGTCCTCAAAAAGGAAATGCTCGCCGCCCAAGACTCGGCGCAGGCTGAGCTACTGGAAGGCCTTGACGGAGACCCTTTTGGGAGGCCATATAAGGCGGCGCGGAACAAACTGCGTCCCGTCGGCCCCCCAGTATCGGAGACCCTTGAGCCGGCAGTGCTGGATGGGGTCGTACGGTCCCTGTTTCCAGGCAGGGCCGACGCTTTTACCCCACCAGCAATGGACCCTCCGCAGGGTGTGGTTCAGGAGGAAGAGGAGGACCAGGTGGCTCCTCTTACTGGGGTCGAAGTTCGTACGGCGGTTCTTCGCCTTCGTGCGAAAAAGACGGCCCCAGGGCCAGACGGCGTCCCAGCAAGGGTGGTGGCAATAGCCGCCACCGAAATGGAAGAAAGGTTTCGGGACCTCTTTGACGCGTGCTTCGCGTCGAGAAGGTTTCCGAAACCTTGGAAGGAGGGGCGTTTATGCCTCCTCCGAAAAGAAGGACGCCCGGCGGACTCTCCCTCGGCATACCGACCCATCGTTCTCCTCGATGAGGTCGGTAAGATGTTCGAGGGGATCATCGCCGCTCGCCTCAAAGACCACCTGAGGATGGTCGGGCCGGATCTGTCGGACGCTCAGTTTGGTTTTCGACCTGAGCGTTCGACAATAGATGCCCTCGCCCTATTAAAGGGTGTGGTAAAGGAGGCGACGGATGCTGGGGACGGAGTGTTGGCTGTGTCGTTCGACATAGCCAACGCCTTCAACACCCTTCCCCATGCGACCGTCCTCGAGGCACTCCGGTTTCACGGAGTGCCTCAATATATGAGGGAGCTCCTGGCCAGTTACTTGGAGGACAGAGCGGTCCTCGTAGTCGACAAAGCTGGCCAGGTCCGGCGTTACCCGGTTGAGTCCGGTGTTCCGCAGGGGTCAGTCCTAGGACCACTCCTGTGGGACATCGGGTTCGACTGGCTTCTGCGCGGGACCCTCCTCCGGGGCACGAGTGTCATCTGTTATGCGGACGACACTCTCCTCACTGCCCGAGGGGGGAATTTTGGTGAGGCGGCCAGTCTGGCCTCAGCGGGCGGATCGCTAGTCGCTCATAGGATCCGCCGCCTTGGACTGAGGGTGGCGTTGCATAAGACCGAGGCCGTTTTCTTCCACGGGCCTCGGCAGCGCCGCCCACCTGGCGCCCACATCTTTGTGGAGGGTGTCAGAATCGAGGTTAAGACCCAGATGAAATATTTGGGTCTAACGCTCGACAGCAGGTGGCGCTTCAGCCCGCATTTCAGCGGACTGTCGTCGCGCCTGCTGAAGGCAGCGGGGGCCCTCTCATGGCTGATGCCTAACTTGGGAGGGCCAGGCGGGCGATGCCGGCAGCTTTACGCCGGCATCCTGAAGAGCATAGCCCTGTACGGGGCACCTATCTGGGCAGACTCCCTTCAAAGAAGGGAGAATGCCACAGCCTTGCGGGTGCCCCAGAGGGCCATTGCGCAACGGGTGGCGCGGGCTTACCGCTCGGTAAGCTTCGCAGCAGCGTGTGCTCTGGCTGGCACCCCTCCTTGGGAGCTCGAGGCGTGGGTGCTAGCCAGAGTCTACGAATGGACGGCGGGGCGAAGGGCAATCGGTGAGCGCCCTGCCCCTGAAGAACGCGAGGCTGTCCGGCAGGAGGCGAGGGATGCCGTCGTCCATCACTGGATGGCGGACCTTGCCTCCGCAGTTTTCGGCCGTCGCACCCTAGACGCGCTTGGGCCGGTCCTGAAGGACTGGCTTGACAGACCGCACGGATTCCTCACCTTCTGATTGGTGCAGGTGCTGTCCGGGCACGGCTGCTTCGGGTCGTACCTTCACCGAATCGGGAGGGAGGAGAGCCCGTCGTGCCATGACTGTGGCGCGGCGGAGGACACGGCACAGCACACCCTCGAGGTGTGCCCGTCGTGGGCGGAGCAGCGCCGCAGTCTTGTTGCGGTGGTTGGGCTGGACCTCTCGCTTCCCGCCGTGGTAATAGCCATGTTGGGGAGCGAGGAGGCTTGGGTAGCGGTAGCCTCCTTCTGTGAAGACGTCATGTCACAGAAAGAGGAGGCGGAGCGCGCGCAGGAGGACGACCCTCTCGCGCCACTTCTCCGCCGAAGGAGAGGCAGGAGAAGGCGGGTGGTCAACCACCCTCTTCTCCCCCGGTGATAAGCAGCGGGCGACAGGCGCGGGGGCGTCCTCGTCCGCATTGCACCGCTTATCACCCAGCCGAACGAGGATGACCGAGCACTGACAGTCATCCTCGAGCCCCTTCCCATTAGCGGGAGGGGCGTGACGGGCCCGCCGCTGTAAGGCGGGCAAACGCCGGCGGGGAACTGGACGCAAAGGCTATGCCGATTCCCAGAACCCCGCCACCAAAGGCGATGCGGGAGTGCCGCTGGGTCGTTTAGTGGGTATACCGGGAGTCCCCGGGAGTCCCACATACCCCATCCGTCCCCCGACGGGTGGGGATGCGTAATGCATTTTTCCCAGCGAAAAAAAAAAAAAAAAAAAAAAAAAAAAAGGTTAGGTTAGGTTAGGTTAGGTTTTTTTTTTTTTTTTTTTTTTTTTTTTATATGGTAGAGCTTTTATCGATATTTTGAAGTTGTTATCATAACAATGTACATTGTACATTATTATTTTATTTACTTATGGGTGCATTATTAGAATATTATGTTTCTTTGTTGTTTTCAGGTTCGGTCCTGCTAATGGATACAGGTTCCGGACGAGAAAGTTTATAATATTGGGTTAGGTTAGGTTAGGTTAGGTTAGGTTAGGTTAGGTTAGGTTAGGTTCCCCCTCGAATGGAGCACGCCTTGTCGTGGCGAGGGGGCTCAGTAGCCTGTCGCAATCCAGCGGCAGGTGAAGCCAAGATGCTCCGTGGAGAGTGCCGCTGCGTCTGTTCCCGTATCGGGCGGCAGTGGCCATAGTGAGTCGCGTCTGTCTCGCATCGAGCGGCGGCTCACTAAAAGTCGTTGGACTCCCGGCACCCCTCTGATTTAACAGAGGAGGCAGGGGATGTCCTGAGGACTTTGGTCCTCTGGGCGAGCTCGGCGTGCATTTGCCGTCGGGCGTGGCTCGCCTCGTTGGGAGGGTCTCGGACAGACGGTGTGGGGACACCTCTGTCCAATCACCAGGGACCCTCCTGAGGCGCCAGTGTGCCGTCGGGAGTGGGATCGCCCCACTCCGTGGAGATCCGCCCTTCTGATGGAGGGTGGAGGTTGCGCTGGCAAGGGTCGCGGGACTGTTGAGACACCGCGGCCCCTGCTGTCAAAGCCACCAAACGCGGCGGGCGTCGTCAGGTTTTAGTGGGTATACCCGGGGGCGTATCCGGGGGAGTCCCACACACGCCCCTCCGTTCCCCGACGGAGAGGTACGGTGCGTAATTGCATTTCCTGACGTTAAAAAAAAAAAAAAAAAAAAAAGGTTAGGTTAGGTTAGGTTCCCCCTCGAATGGAGCACGCCTTGTCGTGGCGAGGGGGCTCAGTAGCCTGTCGCAATCCAGCGGCAGGTGAAGCCAAGATGCTCCGTGGAGAGTGCCGCTGCGTCTGTTCCCGTATCGGGCGGCAGTGGCCATAGTGAGTCGCGTCTGTCTCGCATCGAGCGGCGGCTCACTGAAGGTCGTTGGACTCCCGGCACCCCTCTGATTTAGCAGAGGAGGCGGGGGATGTCCTGGGGACTTTGGTCCTATGGGCGAGCTCGGCGTGCATTTGCCGTCGGGCGTGGCTCGCCTTGTCGGGAGGGTCTCGGACAGACGGTGTGGGGACACCTCTGTCCAATCACAAGGGACACTCCTGAGGCGCCAGTGTGCCGTCGGGAGTGGGATCGCCCCACTCCGTGGAGATCCGCCCTCCTTATAGAGGGTGGAGGTTGCGCTGGCAAGGGCCGCGGGACTGTTGAGACACCGCGGCCCCTGCTGTCAAAGCCACCAAACGCGGCGGGCGTCGTCAGGTTTTAGTGGGTATACCCGGGGGCGAATCCGGGGGAGTCCCACACACGCCCCTCCGTTCCCCGACGGAGAGGTACGGTGCGTAAACTGCATTTCCTGACGTTAAAAAAAAAAAAAAAAAAAAAGGTTAGGTTAGGTTCCCGTGTCGGGTTACTGGTCCCGCATCGGGCGCGTCCCCAGGTGGTGGATAGGGGAACGCCTCCCAGATATGGGGGGTACCGGCTTCGGCCGGCGCGAACCAAAACCAGAGCGCGGCAGGTTTTGTCAACTCGGCGGACCTGTCGGGCCAGAAGGGAAGGCCTTATGGCTTAAGTCCTCTTGTATTCGCTGTTCCGCCTGCTCCTCCTCGAAGGAATGGACCGGAGCGGCTTGAGTACCTGAGGCATAGATAGGGGTGCCTAGACCGGCGGGGCGTTTGCCCGGGTCGTAGGGCTTTGGGGTCGTCGGGGCATCTGCCCGGATCCGTTGGTTTTTCCCGGGTTGTGGCCTGTCATCACGACAACCCGGGCAGCGCATTTGTGCCGTGCGCTGGGTCCCGTAATCCTGGGAGAAGAGGGTCCTGGACGTTGAGCCTGAGGCAGACCACCCAGGCAACACGCTGTCTTTGGCCTCGGATTCCGGGCACACGGGGGGCCCGTGGAGTAGCCGGTCCACGGGTTATTCGGCTGCGGGCGAGCGGCTTAACCCTCGTCCAACGGTGACGCGGGGGGTACGGGGGGCAGGGCAGGCGGCGGGCTCGGTGATGTTGCGCGTTCTGGTCGACGCGTGCTCACCTTGCCCCAACCGTCTCGTCAAAGATCCCGTGCTAGTCTGCCCGAAAGGGAAGTGGCGTCCCTGCTATGGTCGGTGGGAAACCCTGGGGTGTCAGTGGCACCTCCCCAGATGGGGCTCCGTGGTGGGTGGGGTCACCGCCGACTGAATGGATACAAATAACGGACATGGCTTGCTCTAATAAGGATATATCGAAAATTGCGACCAACCCAGGAGCGCGAGGCGCTCAAACAGAGAATAAGGCAGAGGGCGACGCTGCCGTCCTTTTCAGGACGCCCGTTGTCCTCCTGCAAAGGTGTAAAACACCACTAAATGGACCGACGGGTAGCCGGTTCTTTAGGCCCGGAGATTTTTCCGAGTCTGAGGACGAGGCAACCCTTACAGGACGTGACAAAGAGGGGACGTCACTTTGTGTTTCCCCCTCCCCCGGACTAGACAACAGCCTGGAGATCGTGGACTCCTACGAGTCCGCGTCTTCGGGAATCACATCCCGATCGCCGTCTGGGACTCGCACCAGCGGCAGAATAACGAGAGCCGGCAAACGGCGGGCGGATGAGGCCTCTTCAGACCTCTTCCCTGCCAAAGTCCCGGCAGACAAGGTCACCGCTGCCCGCAGAGGCCGGAGTCGCCCACCTACCCGTGGGGAGTGCGTAGGTGTAGGCAAAGCCCGCGAGCAGTTAGTGGACGAGAAGCGCCGTGCCGCGATTGTAGAAGCCGAGGAGGAGGCTTCCCGCCTAGCGGAGCGGCTTGTGCACAGGCGAAACCAAAACGAGTTCTCCGTGAGGGATGCCACCGCGGAAGAGCTGAGCGGTCAGATCCGGGCTGCCACGGACACAGTTCTGTTCTGCGTGGCCAAGTCCGGAAACCTGAAGGGCAGCTTTCAGCGCGCCCTGAAGGAGGCTGCCACCTCGATAACGCAGGCGGTTGAGATCCTCAGCTCGAGGACCATCGATGAAGAGACGCGGCGGCTGCAAGCCGCAAACAAGCGCCTGGAGCAGGACGTCGCGGACCTGAAGCGCGTCGTCCAGGAGCTGCGGGCTGAAAAGCTCGCAGACATGCGTCCAGCAACCTCCGCCCCCTTTGGGGAGGAGTTCGAGCAGCGCCTCATGCGCCAGTTCGGAGGCATGATGGACGCCAAATTGGCGTCCATCCAAGATCGGCTGCTCCCTGAGCCTCGCCTGCGCCCGCCACTTGCTGCGGACGCCCGCAAGGCTCAGGTTGAGCGCCCTTCTGCCGCCGCCGACAGGACTAAAAAGCAGCCGCCGACCGCAGCGCCGACAAAGTCGCCCAAGACTGCTGCTTCTTCCCAGACGGGCAAAGTGCCGTCCGAGGTGTCCGCCCCTGTGGCCACGACCTCGACTGCCGGCGCAGTCCCCGTAGGGGAGAAGAAGAAGAGAAAGCGGAGTAAGAAGAAGAAGGTCCATAACCAGGGCCCGGAGTCCGCTCCTGCATGTGCCTCTCGAGCTGGGAATTCCCGCCCGACAACCGAGCCCACAGCTGGCCCTAGGGCCGAGTCGTGGACACAGGTAGTCCGGCGTGGGAAAAAGGCGAGCCCAAGTTCTGCTCCACAGCAGGCGCCTACGGCCCAGTCCAGGAAGCCGACTGCCCCGAGGACGACTCCAAACCTCCGCCCGCCGAGGACCGCCGCCATCTTGGTGGCGATGCAACCGGGAGTGCTGGAGGGAAAGGAGCATTCCTATGAATCCGTATTGGGCCGGGCCAAACAGGCCATTGACATCGGTGCACTGGGGATCTCCGGGGTCCGCTTCAGGGTCGCCAAAACTGGTGGCAAGGTCCTGGAGATCACCGGCGCCGATAGCGAGACAAAGGCTGACACCCTGGCAGCCAAAATGCGGGAGGTCATCCCCGACGCGATAGCAAAAGTGACCAGGCCGACCAAGAGCGTCGATGTCCGGATTTCAGGACTCGATGACTCTGCGACCAAGGTCGAAGTCGCCGAAGCTGTCGCCAAGGCGGGAGGCTGCGATCCGAAGTCGATCCAAGTTGGGTCGATCGGGCGATCTTTTCGGGGCACAGGGGCCTGCATCGTTAAGGTGCCGATCGCTGTGGCCCAGAAGGTCGTCAAAGGGAGAGTTTTAGTGGGATGGGTCTCCGCCCAGACCAGGCTAATGGACCGGAAGCCGCTTCAGTGTTTCCGGTGCCTGGAGGTGGGACACGCCCGCGAGAACTGCCCTTCGACAGCCGATCGCAGCAACCTGTGCTACCGCTGTGGTCAGCCGGGACATGCAGCCAGGGGATGCACTGCCTCGCCGCACTGCCCTCTGTGCGCGGACGCAGGGTTGCCAGCGAACCACCGGGTGGGCAGCAAGAGCTGCAAACCGCCCAAGCGTGGCAATCGAGCAGCAAAGACAGTGGCCAGGACTCCAGCCACACCGTCCGCGGCCGAAAGGCCCACAAACATGGAGGCAGAAGTTACAGTGCGCTAAGATGGCCTTCAGCGTTCTGCAGGCGAATGTGAACCACTCTGCCGCTGCGCAGGATATTCTCTTGCAGCATGCGGCGGAGTGGTCCATAGACGCCGTCCTCGTCTCCGAACCCTACTTCATACCGGCTGACCGGGAGAACTGGGTCGGGGACGGGAGCGGCCTGTCGGCCATCATGGTGTCAGGGGCACATTCCATCGACGTTGTAGCCCGGCAGAGCGGCTTCGTCGCCGCCAAGTGCAAGGAGTTTCTGCTGGTGGGAGTCTATTGCCCCCCCAGCCGAACCAGGAGCGAGTTCGAGACCGATCTGGACCGTTTCGGGTCGGTTCTCCGTCAGTCCACCTTGCCGGTGATCGTTGGCGGCGACTTTAACGCCAAGAATATAGCCTGGGGCTCACGTCACACTGACCCCAAAGGGGAGAGTCTGCTGGACTGGGCGGTGTCCAACGGACTTGTTATAGTCAATGTGGGGACCGAACCCACTTGCGTGCGACCGCAGGGGGAGTCCGTCGTGGACATAACGTTCGCGACCCCCGCGGTTGCAGCTCGAATAAGTGGCTGGAGAGTGGTCACAGAGGCGGAAGAACTGTCGGATCACCGGTACATCCGGTTTGACATCTCCGCCTCCGGTCCCGTGATCCCTCCGAGCGGTACACCCCACCCGACATACCCCCGATGGAGGCTCAGTTGCCTGGACAGAGACACAGCGCGGGAAGCTGCGGTCGTCAAGGCCTGGCTGCCTGTAGGTCCCGAGCCCGTCCAAGTGGATGCGGAAGCGGAATGGTTCCGGGAGGCCGTTACGGACGTGTGTGACGCGTCCATGCCTCGGTCCGGACCGTCCCTTCCCCGGCGAAACGTCTATTGGTGGACGGATGAGGTTGCGGAGCTGCGCCGCGTGTGTATCGCGGCGCGTCGCGCCTCCGCCAGACACCGAAGACGCAGACGCCGTGATCCGGCGCTGGACGAGCCGCTTTATCAGGCCTACAGAGAGGCGAAGCAGGCGCTCAAGATCGCCATCCTGGAGGCGAAACTCAAGGCGAGGGAGGAGCTCCTTGCATCGCTCGATGCCGATCCGTGGGGACGCCCGTACCGCACGGTGCGGGGGAAACTCCGCCCATGGGCACCCCCGGTCACGGAAAGGCTAGAGCCCGAGTTCCTCCGAAGAGTCGTGTCCACCTTGTTCCCAGCTCAGGTGGAACACACCCCGCCTTCGATGTTGCCACACCCCGTGGCCTCCAGAGAGCCCCCTGACCCCGTGTCCGAGGGCGATTTCGGCGCGGCATTAGAGCGGTTGAAGGCCAAGAACGTGGCCCCGGGTCCTGACGGGATCCCAGGTAAAATCTGGGTTCTCGTATCGGATATACTGGGTGACCGCCTTCGTAGGCTCCTTACCGCTTGCCTAGAACAGGGGCGCTTCCCGGCGCTATGGAAGGAAGGGAGGCTCGTGCTTCTGAAGAAAGACGGACGTCCGACCGACTCCCCTTCGGCATACCGTCCGATCGTGTTGCTGGATGAGGTGGGCAAGCTCTTTGAAAGAGTCGTTGCAAACCGCCTCGTTCGGCACCTGGATACGGATGGGCCGAATTTGTCGGATGTACAGTATGGCTTCAGGAGAGAGCGCTCTACGATCGATGCTATCCTGCGGGTAAAATCGCTCGCCAGCGAAGCGGTGGAGAGCGGCGGTGTGCTGTTGGCCGTGTCTATCGACATTGCCAACGCGTTCAACACGCTGCCGTGGACCACGATAAAGCAGGCGCTCCGATTCCACGGAGTGCCTGTTTACCTGCAGGACACCATCGCATCGTACCTAGAAGGACGAGAGGTTGCGTGTGATTCGGTGGACGGTCGTTTGCGGCACTTGGCCGGATGCGGCGTTCCACAGGGGTCTGTCTTAGGGCCACTCTTGTGGAACATCGGGTTCGATTGGGCTCTCCGCGGCCAGTTCGTCGCGGGGGTTGGCGTGACTTGTTACGCCGACGATACCCTGCTGACAGCTCGCGGTGACTCTTTTGCCGATGCTGCACGTCGTGCGACTGCTGGGGTCGCTGTGATGGTACACCGAATCCGCCTTTTGGGGCTGCGGGTGGCGCTGGAGAAGTCTGAGGCGCTGTGTTTTCACGGCCGACGACGTGCGCCGCCTGCGGGCACTGGGTTGATGGTGGATGGGGTTCTGATCCCGGTTTCATCCACCATCCGGTACCTTGGGCTTGTGCTTGACGGAAGGTGGCGGTTCAAGGCCCATTTCCGTCAGCTCGCTACCAAGCTCAATGCGACCGCGGGTGCTTTGAGCCGGTTACTGCCAAACCTGGGTGGTCCGTCGACGGCTCCTCGACGACTGTACCTAGGGGTGGTCCGCTCGATGGCACTTTACGGTGCCCCGGTGTGGCATGACGCCCTCTCGTCCGAGAACGTGACAGTTTTGCGGAAGGCTCAAAGGGTGTTAGCCCTGCGTTTAGCGCGAGCCTACCGCACCACCTCCACCGATGCTGCGCTGGTCCTGGCCGGCAGCCTCCCCTGGGATCTCGACTCCCTGGTCCTCGCCGCGTTATACCAGTGGCGGGGAGACCAAAGATCTCAGGGCAATAGGCCCGCACCGACGGAGGTGGAATCGGAAAGGACACAGCTCACAGAGCTAGCCCACGCGCAGTGGCGCCGTAGATTGGCCAGTAGCCACTTTGGCGTCCGGGTCATTGAAGCCGTACTCCCCGTTCTCAAAGAATGGGTCGAGCGACCACACGGCCAAGTGACATACCGGATGTCGCAGGTGTTTACAGGCCACGGGTGCTTTGGGTCATACCTCTGCCGCATAGGCAGGGAACCCACAACCCGATGCTGGCACTGCGATGCTCCGGAGGATACGGCACAGCACACCCTCGAGGTGTGCCCGGCGTGGGTCGCTGACCGCCGTGCCCTCCGAGCACACGTGGGGACCGACCTCAGCCTGGGCTCTATAGTCCGGCGTATGGTCGAAGACAGGGAGGCTTGGCGAGCCATGGCCGCATTTTGCGAGCGGGTGATCGCCGAAAAGGAGAGCGCGGAGCGAGAGCGAGAGGCTGCGGCTGACGCACTCCTTATGCGCCGAAGGCGTACTGGGCGCAGGAGGAACCTCCACCACCTGCACATGCCCCTCCCTGTGCCTCGGGTCGTGGACGCGGGGGCGTCCGCTTCCCACTAAGAGGCGCGATGGTGTGTAATGCGTTCTACGCATCGTCGGGACATCAAGCCGGAGGATAACCTCCTTCGGCGCTGAAGGCAGGGGCTTTTGCCCTCTTCAGATCGGGTGAGACCGTGTGTCGGTCTAGTCAGTGAGGGGCCGCGGATGTGTGCTTATGGCGCTGACTCGTGGCCCCGAACTCATGGCTCCCGAGAACGCCGCTGGTTTTTAGTGGGTATGCCCCGATCGGGGAGAGTCCCACATAACCTGCTGCCTTCCCCCGAGGGCGGCAGGTATGCGTAAAGCATTTTCCAGCGAAACCAAAAAAAAAAAAAAAAAAAAAGGTTAGGTTAGGTTAGGTTAGGTTAGGTTAGGTTAGGTTAGGTTCCCCCTCGAATGGAGCACGCCTTGTCGTGGCGTGGGGGCTCAGTAGCCTGTCGCAATCCAGCGGCGGGTGAAGCCAAGATGCTCCGTGGAGAGTGCCGCTGCGTCTGTTCCCGTATCGGGCGGCAGTGGCCATAGTGAGTCGCGTCTGTCTCGCATCGAGCGGCGACTCACTAAAAGTCGTTGGACTCCCAGCACCCCTCTGGTGTATCAGAGGAGGCAGGGGATGTCCTGAGGACTTTGGTCCTCTGGGCGAGCTCGGCGTGCATTTGCCGTCGGGCGTGGCTCGCCTCGTCGGGAGGGTCTCGGACAGACGGTGTGGGGACACCTCTGTCCAATCACAAGAGACCCTTCTGAGGCGCCATGGTGCCGTCGGGAGTGGGATCGCCCCACTCCGTGGAGATCCGCCCTCCTCATGGAGGGTGGAGGTTGCGCTGGCAAGGGTCGCGGGACTGTTGAGACACCGCGGCCCCTGCTGTCAAAGCCACCAATCGCGGCGGGCGTCGTCAGGTTTTAGTGGGTATACCCGGGGGCGTAACCGGGGGAGTCCCACACACGCCCCTCCGTTCCCCAACGGAGTGGTACGGTGCGTAATTGCATTTCCTGACGTTAAAAAAAAAAAAAAAAGGTTAGGTTAGGTTCCCCCTCGAATGGAGCACGCCTTGTCGTGGCGAGGGGGCTCAGTAGCCTGTCGCAATCCAGCGGCAGGTGAAGCCAAGATGCTCCGTGGAGAGTGCCGCTGCGTCTGTTCCCGTATCGGGCGGCAGTGGCCATAGTGAGTCGCGTCTGTCTCGCATCGAGCGGCGGCTCACTAAAAGTCGTTGGACTCCCGGCACCCCTCTGATTTAGCAGAGGAGGCAGGGGATGTCCTGAGGACTTTGGTCCTCTGGGCGAGCTCGGCGTGCATTTGCCGTCGGGCGTGGCTCGCCTCGTCGGGAGGGTCTCGGACAGACGGTGTGGGGACACCTCTGTCCAATCACCAGGGACCCTCCTGAGGCGCCAGGGTGCCGTCGGGAGTGGGATCGCCCCACTCCGTGGAGATCCGCCCTCCTGATGGAGGGTGGAGGTTGCGCTGGCAAGGGTCGCGGGACTGTTGAGACACCGCGGCCCCTGCTGTCAAAGCCACCAAACGCGGCGGGCGTCGTCAGGTTTTAGTGGGTATACCCGGGGGCGTATCCGGGGGAGTCCCACACACGCCCCATCGTTCCCCAACGGAGAGGTACGGTGCGTAATTGCATTTCCTGACGTTAAAAAAAAAAAAAAAAAAAAGGTTAGGTTAGGTTCCCCCTCGAATGGAGCACGCCTTGTCGTGGCGAGGGGGCTCAGTAGCCTGTCGCAATCCAGCGGCAGGTGAAGCCAAGATGCTCTGTGACGGGTGCCGCTGCGTCTGTTCCCGTATCGGGCGGCAGCGGCACAGGTGAGTCGCGTCTGTCTCGGATCGAGCGGCGGCTCACTGAATGTTGGTAGGACTCCCAGCACCCCTCTGATTTAGCAGAGGAGGCAGGGGACGTCGTTGGGACTTTTGTCCTCTTGGCGAGCCCGGCGTGCACTTACCCTGCCGTCGGGCGTGGATCGCCTTATATCGTAATCCGCATCAACGGAGTGTCGTGGATCACGTCTCGCGGCTCTGTGTGGAACGAGGGTCTTGGCTTAACCGCCCGGACCGCGAGGAAGAAAACCTCTATAAAAAATTACCCCAATCCCAAGCGTGGTAGCTCCGCGAGGGGATGCGTGGCTGATGGGTGATCAGTCGCTAGAGCTTACTCCAGCGGGATACCTGCCGACCTCCCGTTGGGTTATCAACCCCAAGGCTTTGTCGGGTGCAGGGGGCACCGCCCGGCAAGGACTCTTATTTCCCCCATACTCGTGGGATCAATATGGATAAATTGGATAAAATTCTCAAACCCGACCGTGAGCCCGGTCGTGAAAATGGCTCAAAACCGGAGCAGAAGGAAGAAACAGCCAACATGAGCTGTGACCGTACTTGGTCGCCTGTCGTGCGCTTGTCACGAAATTTGAAGGAGGTCCGAGTTGCAGTCACGAGGCTGCCCGAGGACGGATCACTGGAGTTAGCGCCTCCGAGGAAAAAACGCGCTGTTAGTGTGTCGGGGAGTTGCACCTCTCTGGAGGCCATTGGCCTTGACGAGGAGCGCTCCCGCAGTAGCCTGGAGGAGTACTCTGACGCCTCCACTTTGTCGGCGGGATCTCGCCGGTCGACGCGCCTGCAGTTTTTGCGGACGCCTCGCCCGGTGGTCGAGCCCGCAAAGAAGGAAAAAAAGAGGAAGAAGGGAAAGGGGAAGGCCTTACAATCTGCCTCGGCAGGGGCTGGTCTCGATGACCTGGCCCTGTCCCTATCCACAGAAGCACTGCAACCCGAGGAGGAGGAGCGGATAGCGGCACTTTCAAAAGAGGCGTGCGCTGCCAGTACGGCTGTTGGCGCTGCTCCGGTGCCGGAAGGCTCGGAAATGACGGCGGAGGGCCTCCAAGAAGCAGCAAATAAGCACCTGGAGGTAATCCTGGAGGTGGCCAAGAGGTCAAAACACCTCAAAGGCACCTTCCAAAAGGCACTGAAAGACGCGGCCAGTGCCCTCCAAAACTTGACCGCTCTTGCCGTGAGCCACTCCGTCTCTGATGAGACGAGGCTGCTTCAGCAGGAGAACTCAGCCATCCGGCGCGAGCTGGCACAAATACGACAGCAGATGGCTGAATTACGTCGGAAGATGGAGGCGGAGAAACGTGGTCCGGCACCTATGGACGCAACTCCGTTTTCATCCACCAGGGTGGCCCCCTCACAACAGAGGGGCCATAATGGGGAAGACCCAGCCCTGACGGAGTTCCGACGCTCCATAGTGTTGGAGGTGGGTGCCATTTTGAACGCCCGCCTTGAGGGCCTCGAAGACCGCCTCCTGCCGGCCAAGTCCCTGCGGCCACCTCTGGCCGCCGACAAGAAGCTGACCACACCGGCGTCCGTCGCGGCTGCCAAACCCAGCAAGGGCAAAGGGAAGGGGAAGAAGTCCGCCCCTTCTTCTGCCGCCGCCGCGGCAGCGCCCATCGCTGGGCCATCCTCGGCACCGACGCCGCCACAACCAAGCCGGGAGGTAGAGCCTCCGTCAACGGCGCCGGCCAAGGAAACTTGGGTGACGGTGACAAAACGAAGAAAAAAGAAAACGGCCGTTCCTACGGCCGCTCCTCCTTCGAAACAAACAGCGCCTGCGCACAACTTCGTATTGAAGAAGCCGCGTAAGCTAGTGGCCCCTAAAACATCAGCGGTGGTCCTCACTCTCTCTACGGAGTCTGTGAAGAAGGGTGTCACCTATGGGTCTCTCATAGAGAGGGCCCGTGCGGTCATCAACCCCGCCGAGCTCGGCATCCCGTCGGTGCGGTCACGGCAGACGGCAGCGGGGGCCCGCATGTTTGAATTTGAGGGCCCCCAAAACAGTGAAAAGGCCGACCTCTTTGCGGCCAAACTGAAGGAGGTGGTAGCGGAAGAGGCGATAGTCGTCCGCCCTGTCAAAAAATCCGAACTTCGGATAACAGGGCTGGACGACTCCATCACGCCTCAGGAAGTCACCGCCGCCGTTGCCGCGAAGGGGGGGTGCAGCGCCGAACAGGTCCGCGCTGGTGCCATTCGCCCCGGCCCTGGTGGCACGGGGTGCATCGTAGTGCACTGCCCCGTCGCCGCGGCGAAGGTTTTGGCGAATGCCGGGCGCATCACCGTCGGGTGGAGCTCTTGCCACGTTCGCGTGCTCGAGCCCCGCCCGATGAGGTGCTTCCGGTGCCTCGGAATCGGCCACACCAAGCCGCTTTGCCCCTCTCGGGTGAGCCGCGAGGAACTGTGCTTCCGCTGCGGCAGGAAAGGCCATGACCGCGCCTCCTGCCTGCCTTCTGCTCGTCGGCTGGTAGACCCGCCAGCCATGTGATGGGAGGGAAGAAATGTAACCCTCCCCCAACGAAGGGCAAGGCGGCAACGAAGCCAACGCCTGGAGCGCCGAAAACCGGTCAAGGAACTGGTACGCCGGAAGAGGTTATGTCGGAGTGATGGATTTGGGTCCCAAGTCATTGCTCCAGGCGAACCTCATGAGGTCTGCCAGAGCCCAGGATCTTTTTTCCCAGGCTCTCGCGGAGTGTCATATCGACGTGGCCGTCGTCTCGGAGCCGTACCTGATACCAGACCGACCAAACTGGTTGGGGAGTCGGGACGGCCTCGCGGCGATAACCTCCTCCGGTGGCCTACCCCTCTCACTTCTCGAGAGGGGTGCCGAGTTCGTAGGGGCCTCGTGGGGTGGATTAGCGATTTTTGGAGTTTATTTCTCCCCTAATCGCCCACTCCACGAGTTCGAGGCCTTTCTACAGGCGTTGTCGGCCGCGTTACAGCGTGTTGCTCCCCGTCAAATCATCCTGATGGGGGACTTCAACGCCAAGTCCGTCGCATGGGGTGGCCGTGTGACGGACTGCCGCGGCGGAGCCATGGAGGCCATGGCTATGGCGACAGGCCTGACCCTACTGAATAGGGGCAGGACGCACACGTGCGTGCGACGGCGGGGCGGGTCAGTGGTGGACCTCACGTTCGCCTCTCCTGTCGTCGCAGCTCGCGCAAACAACTGGCGCGTCCTACCGGTGGAGACTGGGTCCGACCACCGTTACATCCGGTTCGAGTTGGACTCAGTCTCCACCCAACGCCCCACGTCGGCAACCGTGTCGCGGTCGAGACCGCGCTGGGCGCTGGCCCGGCTTGACCGAGACATGGCTCACGAATCCGCGCTGGTCCAGGACTGGTTTTGTCCTCCCCTGACCAGCGCGGACGTAGACGGCTCCGCCTCGCAGCTCCGCCAAATTTTGACGGAGGTGTGCGACGCGTCAATGCCGAGATCTCTTCTCCCTCCTCGTCGCAACTCCGTCTTTTGGTGGTCGGTAGAAATTGCCGACCTGCGGTCCGCCTGCACTGCTGCACGGCGGGCGTATACCAGGAGCCGGAGGCGCCGAAACCGCGATGAGGAGAGGGAAGACGTCCTGTACGCCGTGTACCTGGAGGCGAAGAAGCACCTCAAAGTAGCGATCGCCGCCGCGAAGGATGAAGCCCGGGCGACGATGCTGGAGAGTCTGGACAGGGACCCGTGGGGAAGACCGTATCGGGCTGCGCGCAACAAGCTGCGCGCCCATGGTCCTCCACTCACCCAGACTCTCGAGCCGGCGATCGTCGGGTACGGGGGTACCCGCGCCGGCATTGCACGCGCTTCCACCACCGCCTGACGGGAATGACCGCACACTCCGGGCCATTCCCGTTGCCCCCCCTCATGGGGTGGGCTTGCCGGGCCTGCTACGGCGGGCAATCACCGACGGGGCAGCGGTAGTATCCGACCGGCTTCCCGCAGCTCCGTCCGCCACTCACGAGTCGTCGAGCGAGTCGTCGCCGTCCGATTTCTCGGACGACGACGACTGGCTTGAGACGACTTTTGGGCGGCCAGGTGACTGACGGAGTGTCGTTGGTTTTTAGTGGGTATGGGCATTTGAGCTCGAGTCCCACATAACTCGCCGTCTCCCCCGGGCGGCGAGTATGCGTAATGCATTTTCCAACGTAAAAAAAAAAAAAAAAAAAAAGGTTAGGTTAGGTTAGGTTAGGTTAGGTTGGGGTACCATCTGTCAGACCTCCTCGTGGTGTACCCTGGGCAACGGCTGGTGTTCCATCCACCAGCCGGCTGACGTGACAGGCGCGCGGGATGTTGTCGCCTATACTCGGCGATCGAGTGGCGGCCCACCCGGGCGCACCCGTAATCCCCATTGAGGGGGACGGGGGTCCTGGCTACTGAAGTCAGGACCGCGACAGACAAGTCTCTAAAATCCCCTAAGTGCAAGGTTTGGCGGGGGCCGATGCACTGAATGGCCGGCGGGGATACGTCGGTCCCTACCCCGTCACGAGGTGAGGAGGGGCAGCTGCGCCCGTAAGCAGTTTAAAAAACATGGACAATTGTAAAAACGATAATATTCCCCGAGAGGGTCCCAGCTCAGCTGGGGAATCCCTCCCCGCCCTTCTCAGGGCGGGCTGCCCCACGTATACGGGGGGGGCAACAATTGTTCCTCGGTGCGAGCCGAGTATAGTAGAGGTAGCGGAGAGTGATGACGCGGAGATTGGTGGAGCAGAAGGAAGAGTGCGGCGCGGTGGGTTCCCATCGCCCCGCCCTAACAGGAAGAAAGCTAGCAACGAGACGCTAACCGGGTTGGGGCCCCGTGAACTGCGGGTTTCCCTCACCCGCATGGATACGGACGCAGATAGTAGGTCCGACACTTCCGCGGGCACTATGGTGTCTGCAGCATCCGGAGGTGAAAAATTCTGGAAAGGACCGAAGCGGCCACGGAGACAAGAGGGCAACGGATCAAGCTCCGAATCAGACCGCTCTAGATCCCCCAAACAACTCGCGACAAAGACGTCGGTAGCGAGAAGAGGACGAGGTCGGCCCCCTACCACAGGGGAGTATGTCGGCCTTTACGAAAGAAAGAAGGAGTTTTTGAAGCTCCAACAGCAGGAGTTAGAGCTCCAAGCTGAGAAGGAGTTGCTCGACATCACCGTCAAAGCCCGAAAAACAAGGGAAAAAACCAAAAGTATCGTGTCAAGCAGCGGGCCTCTTGACACTGAAGTGACGACGATGTCCCTGAAGAAACAAATATTGTCGGGTCTCACAATGATCAACGAAGTGAGAACGAAATCCGGCAAACTTAAAGGGACAATGCAGGCAGCCTTGAATACGGCGAGCGAGATGATTCGGGAGGCGTCTGAAGCGCTCGCCACAAGGACCGTCTGCGAAGAAGTAGAGGCCCTAAGGGCCCAAAACACCCACCTGACAGTGGAAATGGAGGTATTAAGGAAGGAACTGGCCGATTTCAAAGCCAGTCTCCTAAATAAAGAGGCGCCGGCCCCCAAAGAAGGAAACGCATCCCCCGGATCAATGGAGGAGTGGGCTGAAAAGATCCTGAGCCTAACTACGGCTCGGATCAACGCCACGGTGGAGGGCCTCGAGTCACGGCTTAACCCAGAGCCGCGACTGCGACCACCGTTGGCGTTTGAGAGGCGAGCCAGCGTTCCATCCGTGGAGGAAGCGGCAGCTAAAGTGGTGAAGCCCCCAATAGCCATCGCAAAAGCTCAGGCGCCCTTCAAGGCCCCCAGAGTTATAAAGGCTACCAGCTCCCGGGGGCCAGTAGTAGTAGAGCCTGCTACGAACAAAAAGAAGCGGGCGAGGAAAGGTAAGGTGCAGAATGCACCTACACCTGCGGCGTCCCAGCCACGACCGCTGCCCCCTGCACCGGTCTCTACTGATGCAGGGTGGACAACGGTCGTAAAGAGAGGAAAGACCAACGGGGGTCATAACCAAAATACGGCTACCAAACCTCAGCCGAAGCCTCTGAAAACGGCCAAGATCAAGGCTCGCCCTCCGAAATCCACGGCGGTGGTCATCACCGTGCAGGAGGGCGCAGCTGATCGTGGCGTGACATACGCTAAGGCCGTTACAGAGGCCAGGCAGAAGATTGATTTAGAAGAGCTCGGCATAGACGGTGTCCGCTTTCGTCGGGCAATAACGGGGGCTACAATAATAGAGGTGCCAGGCGCCTCTAGCAGCGATAAGGCAGACTCCCTGGCTGGAAAGCTCAGGGAGCTCTTTAATGAGGACGACATCCGGGTGTCCAGACCTACGAGGACCACAGAGATCAGGGTCTCGGGGCTGGACGACTCCATTACAACTGCCGAAATTCAGCAGGGCGTCTCTAAACTTGGAGGATGCCCTGTTGATCAGATAAGAGTTGGCCTCCCCTCACGCGACCACACAGGCCTATACGCGGCATGGGTACGGTGCCCCATTGCGGCCGCGAAGAGAGTGCTGGAGGGCCGCCTCTTGATCGGCTGGGTCGTCGCCAAGGTTAAGGCTCTACCCCGCAGAAGCCTGAGATGCTTCCGGTGCTTAGAGCCTGGCCACGTGCGCGCCCAATGCCAGTCGGAGGTAGACAGGAGCCGCCAATGTTACCGGTGTGGCCAGCTGGGGCACATCTCCAGCATGTGTAGAAATGCCCCCCACTGCCCCCTATGCTCACAGGCGGGCAGGGACGCTGGGCATAGGTTGGGCAGTGGTGCTTGCAAAGCACCCCCCAGCAGCAAAAAGAAGGCCCCGAAGGTCACGGCAAAGCCTACAAGCCAGCCAGAACCTTCCCGTCCAACACAAGGACTAGAGACGGGAGAAATGTCGGACGAGTAAAGTATGGCCCAGACATTTTTATTGGCGAATGTCAACCACTGTGCCAGAGCTCAGGACCTTTTACATCAGAGCCTGGCACAGTGGTCGACACACATTTGCGTCGTAACGGAGCCGTACTTCGTTGCGGCCCGTGACAACTGGGTGTCCGACACGGACGACATGGTGGCCATAGCCACCAACACAGGGGCTGGCTCGCCTCAGTTTTCTGGCGTCCGTAAGGGAAACGGCTGCGTGGTGGTGAGAGTTGGCGACATGTTGGTGGTGGGGGTTTACTTTTCCCCCAACCGCTCAATCGCCGACTTTGAAAACTTCCTGGCTCAGGTTGATGTCCTCCTGGCTGGGTGGGATCGGACCGATCAGGTGGTGGTGGCCGGCGACCTAAACGCCAAGTCTATGTCCTGGGGCTCTCGCCTCACCGACGACAGAGGCGAGCTCGTCGAGGATTGGCTCACGGGTCACGGTCTCGTCGTTGTCAATCAGGGGACGGTGGATACGTGCGTGCGGATGCAGGGCGGATCCGTTGTGGACATTACGTTCGCAAGCCCTGCCCTGGCGCGCCGTGTCCAGAACTGGGAGGTGTTGGTGGGGGTTGAGACATTGT
Organism: Pyrausta purpuralis; assembly: GCA_963924145.1. Classification (NCBI taxonomy): domain Eukaryota; kingdom Metazoa; phylum Arthropoda; class Insecta; order Lepidoptera; family Crambidae; genus Pyrausta; species Pyrausta purpuralis. The sequence continues at coordinate 26,773,615 of OZ001657.1, forward strand.
CAGACCACAGGTATGTGCGTTGGGACTTCTCCCCCCTCCAGCCTTCCCCGAGCAGTCCAGGCCGTCCTACGACGGACCTTGGCCCCAGATGGGCCCTGAAACGTCTTGACCGGGACACATTCGAGGTGGCGACCCTGGTCGAGAGCTGGTCGCCCTGGCCGGAGCGCGTTGTTCCCAGCACAGAAGTTGAGTGGTTCCGGGAGGCCATGTCGCACGTGTGCGATGCGGCTATGCCCCGTGTTAGGGCATTGCCGCCACGCACAGCCGTGTACTGGTGGTCTCCGGAACTTGCTCGACTAAGGGAGGGCTGTGTAGAGGCGAGGAGGCGATACTCCCGGCACCGCCGCAGGCAAAGGAGAGACGAGGCCCTAGACTCGCCACTCTACAGCGAGTACCAGGCGGCCAAAAAGGCCCTCCGGGTCGCAATCGCTGAGGCCAAGAACGCCGCCTGGGAGGAGCTCCTCTCCTCTCTGAATGAGGACCCGTGGGGAAGGCCGTATAAACTCGTCATGAGTAAATTGCGTCCGTGGGCCCCCCCACTCACTGCCACGTTAGACGCTGGCCTCATGCAGAGGGTTATAGAGGCCCTATTTCCGGAGAGCTCGGAGTTTACGCCGCCGATCCTTTTACAATCGGACGGTGAGGACAATGATGAGGTTCCGGAAATATCCGAGGGAGAACTCGGGGCCGCAATTCTACGCCTAAAGGGCAAAAACACTGCCCCCGGTCCGGACGGAGTCCCGGGGAAGGCCTGGGTACTGGCGATGAAGGACGGTCTGGAGCCCAGATTCCGCACTCTCCTCTCGACCTGCCTGCGGGAAAGACATTTCCCACAGGCCTGGAAGAGGGGTAAACTGGTTCTCCTCAAAAAGGATGGCCGCCCAGCAGACTCCCCTTCTGCGTACAGGCCAATCGTTCTTTTGGATGAAGGGGCGAAACTCTTTGAAAGGGTGTTGGCACATCGGTTGGTGCGCCATCTAGAGGAGATCGGTCCCGACCTCGCTGATAACCAATTTGGTTTTAGGCGAGGAAGGTCGACCATCGATGCCATTGACCGAGTCAAAAAACTCGCGGAGGACGAAGTGCGAAGAGGCGGTGTGGTCGTGGCGGTATCTTTGGACATCGCCAATGCTTTCAACTCCATCCCGCACGTATGTATCACTGAGGCCCTGAAGTACCACAACGTGCCCAAGTACCTGCAGCAGATAGTCGCCAGCTATCTCGCTGACAGGGAAATCACTTTCCCAACAAACGAGGGCTGGGGCAGTAGGAGAGTGTCGTGCGGTGTTCCACAGGGATCGGTTTTAGGGCCGCTCCTGTGGAACATCGGGTACGACTGGGCGATCCGTGGTGCGACGCTGCGAGGAGCCAGCGTGATATGTTACGCGGACGACACGCTGGTCACCGCGAAGGGGAAGACGTACCGGGAAGCCGCCATCCTGGCGACGGCAAGTGTTGCCCAAGTAGTGGACCGCATAAGGCGACTGGGGCTGACGGTTGCATTGCACAAGTCCGAGGCTTTGTGTTTTCACGGGCCACGGCACGCACCGCCAGCGGGGGCTGAGCTTGTTGTGGGTGGCGTCTCCATCGGTGTCGGGAGTACCATGAAGTACCTAGGATTGGTCCTCGACAGCCGGTGGAACTTTAAGGCCCACTTCGAGTACTTGGCTCCCAAGCTCGTAAGGACGGCAGGGGCCCTCAGTCGCCTTATGCCGAATCTGGGGGGTCCTAGTACGGGATGTAGGCGCCTTTTCGCCACAGTACTGAAGTCGATGGCCCTCTATGGCGCCCCTATTTGGGCGGACGCCCTTAAACGGGAAACCCGGGCAGTGCTCCGCCGATCCCAGCGCGCAGTTGCCAACCGCACCGTTCGCGCCTTTTGCACGGTGTCAGGGGAAGCGGCTTGCGTGCTTGCTGGGGCACTGCCATGGGAGTTGGAAGCGAAGGTGCTCGCGGATATCTACCGCAAGGCTGCGGCGGCCAAACTTGAGGGCACGCAACCCTCGCACGAAGAGGTTGAGCGCTGGCGGGATGAGGCTCGCAACGTGGCTATCGACACGTGGTCAAACCGCCTGGAGGAGCCGGAAGCGGGCCACCGTACGGTAGCCGCCATCCAGCCGGTGCTCAGGGAGTGGATGGAGAGGCAGGGGGGTTCGCTCTCCTACAGGATGGTGCAGATGCTTACCGGGCACGGGTGCTTCGGTAAGTATCTGCACAGAATCGGTAGGGAGTGCACCCCTGTCTGTCATCAGTGTGGGCACGCCAGTGATACGGCGGAGCATACTTTGCAAGAGTGCCCGGAATGGGCGAGGGAGCGGGCGGATTTGGTAGCTGCTATTGGCCCAAATCTTTCTATGCCCGCTATCGTGCGAGCCGTCCTGAGTGGGGACGAAAAGTGGGAGGCATTCAGCACTTTCTGTGAAGAGGTGCTGAACAAGAAAGAGGAGGCGGAACGGGTGCGCGAGGACGACCCCCTCGCAGATCCCCAACGCCGCAGGAGGGCCGGGCGGAGGCGACGGGCTTTTGCCCGTCAACTCCGCAACTAGTCATTGAAGTCTAGTCTTTGTAGGTTAAGGCGCCAGACGGTGGGCCTTTTACACCCCCGTCTGGCGAGCATGTGTATATATAGTTTTAGGTTATTTATTAATTTATTATTATTTATACACCGAGAGTTTTCTATTTACACCTGTGCATCTATTGTGCACAGGCTTTTGTATATTTATATTTTATATTTTTGTGATTTATATTTATACATTTTGTAAATAGTCCTGTAGGGGGGCTTGCTCTTTTGGCGGTCTCCCTACTGAGCTGGAGTGGTCGCATGGCGGGCCTGCGCAAGCGGGCGAATCGCGTTCTGGGAACGGCGGGGAAGGCTCTGCTACACCGCTTATTTCCCAAATCGTGATCAAGGTGGCTCAATGGTGGTTTTTTAGTGGGTAGGCCTCGCCCTCCTGGCGAGGAGAGCCCCACATAACCCGTTGCTTGACCACGGCGGCGGGTATGCAATTTAATGCATTTTTTCCCACCGGGACAAAAAAAAAAAAAAAAAAGGTTAGGTTAGGTTAGGTTAGGTTTTTTTTTTTTTTTTTTTTTTTTTTTTTTAATTCTAGTTCCCACTGGCATGGGGGGACCAGTGACCTTTGTTTTGTAATTATTTGTGTTGTGTATGTTTTTGTAATCAACTGATCGTACTTGATGTTTAAAGTTATGATATCTAATATTAGTATTACTTGTTTTATTGTGCAACTTATCTCTATGCGCCGTTTTCATGTTTCCTTTGTTCTTGCTTACTTGTTTTTATTTTTTTCTTTTAATTTTATCCTAACTTATTTTATTCTACTATGGCTATATGATTTTTATTTACTTTTATGAAACTGTGAACTTGTAGTATATACTTCATTATATACACTTGTTACACTATTTATTTGCTGTTTTGTTTTTACTTACTACTTCTTTTGCTACTCTTCTACAGTATTCTATGAACTTAGGTCGTATTTCATTATTACTTATTATATTAGCGAAATTTTTTTACTTTTATATCTACCTTTATGTTATTCTCTGTTTCGTATCTTGCTTTTCCGAAAATGGGGCATTCTGACAAAATATGCTCAACACTTTCTTCTTTTGCAGGGTCGCAGACGCACGACGGACTCTCCTTGCATCTGAAGCGGTTCAGGTACCCGGAGAATCCGCCATGCTCCGTCAACACCTGCACCAGCAGTGGATCCAGGTCAATCTTTTTGACGAGCTTGTAGGCCCCTAAAGCAGTCGGGAAAAATAACTTTGTGACTCCCGCTGTTTGCTCGCTCGTATAGCGCCGTTCCCATTTGTCAAGCGTATCTTGGCGTATGATACGCCTGACAAATGACACCGGGCACCGGTCGTAGTCCGGTCTCGTCTTTAGCCTCAGCGCAGCCTCCTTCGCCAGAACGTCAGCTCGTTCGTTTCCCTCCAAACCTGCATGGGCCTTGATCCAATGGAGTTTTATGGTCTTACCATTAAGAGCCATATTGTGGATGATTTGCCTGCTCTTTACAGCTAGGGGATGGAGGGAATCACTGCTTGTTAGCGTTTCGAGCGCGGCTCGGGAGTCGCTGTAAATACTGAAGACGAGACTGGTCTTACTATTTTCCGCGATTTCAACTGCCTTTGCGAGAGCCAAAAGTTCAGCCTGATAGACAGTGCAGAACTGCTCCAACCTGAGTTTCTTGGTTTTGGTCTCCGCCCCATTATCCCACATGGATACTGCGGCGCCAACCTTTCCTTCTATCTTACTACCGTCAGTGTAGATTTTCGGCCCACCATGCTCATTCTGGAGCAGCTCTGCACTGCATGTTACGAGATCAAACTCAAGCTTCGCCTGCATCGCCGGGTGTGGCGTATCCGTGTATTGCGTTGGAGCCTCAACGCTTCGGTCTTCTACTACTCTCCGGGAGTGTCCTCGCTTTACCTCATAAAGGGAGGCTGCTTCCTGGATTCTTAGGTCCAGAGGAAGCAGTCCGGAGAGTAGTAGAACCGAGTTGAGAGAAGTGGTTCGGTAAGCTTTTACCAACTTTTGCGCGAAACCCCGTTGCACCTCATTGAGGTACTTTTTGACACTTATCTTTTCAGACGCCGGAGCCCACGCGCTTGCTGCGTACATGACGATCGGCTCTATGACAGCTACATAGATCGTCCTAACGATCTCCGGGGACAGACCCCACTGCACTTTTGCCGCTCTGGCCAGCTGTTTATATATGTTCAGGGCCTTCCGACAGACATTGGCTACGTGGGTGTTAAAAGTGAGCTTGTTGTCTATCGTCAGGCCCAGAACTTTTATGTCTCTTGACATGGCAATGTCCTCCCCCCCCATCCGCAATTGTGGTGTGTCGTGTTTTAGCTTGTTTGTTATTATCATAGCCTTGGTCTTTTGCGGCGCGAACTTGAGTTTGTTCACGACACCCCACTCCCGGACATGGGCGAGGGCTCCATTTGCCTGTATTTGGACGTCCAGAGCGGTTTCCCCGGAGAAAATCAAGACAACGTCGTCTGCGAAGGCTTGACAGTAGTTTCCTCTGCGTTCCAGGTCCTTTAGTAGAGGGTCCAACAGGAGGTTCCAGAACGTAGGGCCCCCCACTGACCCCTGGACACAGCCTTTGCTAGTTTCCGCGGCGTATTCGGCTCCTGCATACCTTACCCTTACCCGTCGATCGGTCAGATAGCTATCTACAACCCTGCGGATGTTTTTAGGACATCTTGTTTCCGCTAATCGGCATCGGATAGCAGGCCACCACGCGCTGTCAAAGGCTCCCTCTATGTCCAGTGACACCATGACCAGCAGTTTCTTTTTCTTTAGCTGGGTTTTTATGTAGGTCATCATATCATAGAGGGAGTCTTCGGTACTGCGCTGTGGTGTGAAACCGTACTGCCTTTTGCTTTGGCTGACGAGGGTGTACCATCTGATCCGGCGGACGAGCATCTTCTCCCAAACCTTACCCAATATTGGCAAAAGGCCAATCGGTCTGTATGATTTGGGATGAGTGTAGTCCTCCTTACCGGGTTTGGGCAAGATAACGACCACCGCTTCTTTCCATGCTGAGGGGAAATAAGAAAGGTCTAAGCACTTATTCAGGATGGCTAGAAATAGCTCTGGGTTTTTGTTTATAGCAGCTACACATATGTCCGCCGTTAATCCGTCTACCCCAGGCGCCTTCTTTGGGTTGAAGCTACAAGCAGCCCACCGCAGCTCTTCTAGGGTGAACGGGGGGTCAGATGATTCATCATCTCTACCACCGTTCACTTCTTCAGCTCTCTGCCTTATGAGTTTGTGGGCTTCACTATCGGCTTGTGCTTCGTCTCTGGGGTAGAAGGTCTCCGACAAGACTTTGGCAGACTCCTCTCCTCCCAGAGCTATTCCATCTCGGACTAGCGGCACATCCTCGTGGCGTTTGGTCGTTCTACCAATGACCCGGTAGATCCCATCCCACATTGATTCCCTCTCTTGCTTTGTGCAAAACTCCTTCCAGCTCTGGGTTTTAGTGTTTTTCAGGAGCTGCACGTATTCGTCCTTGATTTGAAGGTACTCCTGCAGGACTCTCTCACGGCGAGCAGGTGCTGCGCCTGATATGCGTCGTCTAAACTTTTTCACTTCAGCTTTCTTGACTGACAGCTCCTCCGTCCACCAAGGCAATCCTTTTCTCTTTTTGTCAACTATTTTAGGTATCGTATTTTCGCATGCTATTTCTATTCCTTTTGTAAGAGTGTGTATTATCTGATCTAATTTTTCTATTGTTTCTATTTTACTTATTTCTTCTATTACTAAATTTTCCCTCTCCCAATTTTGACCTAATTTTTCCGTAAATTCTACCCAATTCGCTTTCTTTGTGTTATACTTTCTGGTTGATCTCTTGATGTCAATACCTTGTGATTTTTCTAAGTTGATTTCGAAAAGGATTGCCTTGTGATCGGAAACTGTCAAGTTCGCGTCCAGTCTCCAGTTCTCGATTTTGGCGAGCATATCCGCACTGCACGCCGTGATGTCTACGCAGCTCCTGAACCTCCTGCCTCCTCTGTGATAGTCAAACGTGGGTTCCGTGCCTTGGTTCAGTAGATGTAAGCCCATCTCGTCTAAAGCTGCTCCCAAACTCTCACCCCTCCTATTTGTTTCCGCGCTCCCCCACCAGATGTTCCAGGCGTTCACATCGCCGCCAAATACCACGCGCCTATTTCCTATACTGTCCAGGATCTTTTGGATGGTCTCGATGTCGTCATCTATATTTCCTTCACCCTCCAGGTACACCGACACGGCTATGATTTCCCAGGCTTCGGTCCTCAGCTTTGCCACGACTATGTTTTCGGTAGTCAAAGTGGGATATTGGGTGATGTCGATTGTGTCATCGAACAGCACAATGGCGGATTTGATGGTTTTGTCCGTTTGGGACTCGCATTGTACTGTTCGGGTGCCCTGGTAGGTCTTCATCCTTTTGATGGATCCGGTGTAAGGCTCCTGAACCAGCGCAAACGAGACACGGCGCTTCAGGCCCTCCAAGATAAGTTCGTCTGTTGCGTGGCTGCACCTTTGTAGGTTTGCCTGCAGCGCGCGGTACTGGTTTAACGGGGCGGATGTGTTTCCTGTGCACTGTGGGTTACTGCCCGGGGCAACTTTAGCAATACGCTACAGCGGAACGAGCTATGCTGTCCCACTTCCGTCGCACCGGGCAATCTGCGCTGAAGGCGTTGTGCTCAGTATCCCCCAGCTTAGCCTTAAGGCAGTTTCGGCAAGTCGGGGCCTCGGCCGCGACGAAGTCAGCGCACTGTGTTCGGAGGTGTGGACCTCCACAGTGCGAACACGAGTCCTCAGTCTCCCGACAGGTTTTCTTGCTGTGTCCATATCCCAAGCAGCGCGAGCATTGTACCAGTGGAGACTGGTCCTCTGCCCTTAAGCGCTGCATGTCGATATGTACACAGTTTGCCTCGATGAGCCTGCCCCAAGCTCGCGGCGAGACACTCAGCACCACATGCATCTGGTGGGGGTTCCTGGCCGTCTTTTTATATCTTATGACCGCCCTGCAGTCGTCTTTTTGTAAGTCCTTGAATATATTTTTGTTTTGCGTGTGGAGGGCCTTGAGAATATCGTCTTCTGAATTGTACTTATTGACATTTCTGATGATAATAAGTGGGTCTTTATTCTTTATTTCCTCTACTTTCAAGCTGTTTCCATCTTTTCTTATCTTTTCCTTGACCCTGTCTACTTCCGCTTTTGTTTTACAGCGGAGAATTATTTTGCTGTCTCTTGCTTTTCGAATTCTGTGAATTTGAAAACCTTCCTCTCTGGCGCTCACTACACCTCTCACTTTTTCCATAATTTGGTCACCGGTATCGGTCTCGTCCGTTGATTGAATAACGACCGAGTGCACCGCGGCATGCTTCGGCGATTGCCTCATCGGTGAAGCCGCGGCTACACTCGCGTACGTCCCTTTGATCTCCCTTTCGTAGCTCTTTACCAGCTCCTCTTTAAGAATTTGCATCTCCTTTCTGTTTTCTTCTATCTGCCTACTGTGTTCCGTTATTTTTTCTAAAAGCTTCTTGTCTAAACATTTTCTCTCCCTTTCCATTTGTACATCTAATCTGTCCTCTTTTTCCGGTTTCGTAGACTTGGTGACTTGTTCTGTTTCTTTCCCTTCAATTTTGCTTTCTAACTCCGCTTCTTTCACCAGATGGTAAAGTCTTTCAAGGGCATGTGTGACTTCGACTTTTATGTCAGTCTTTATGTTTTTGGAGTTCCTGAGGTGCAGTTTGGCTTTTGTTAGCATGGCTTTGGCCTCGCTGGTCCGATTAATGTATTTTGGCTCGACCCGTGGGGAGACACTAAGTGCCTCTGTTGACGCCCTGCGGGCGGCCGTCGGCTGTGACAGGGCCTTAGCTTTGACCGGCCGGGCTGCAGGGACCACCTTCTTTGGTGAGTTTGGGGATTTGAGTGGTCCGTCCACCTTCCCTGCCTCCCATTCGCCGGTCAGCCGTCGGACTATCGAGTCCTGCGTCCTAGTCGCCGCCTGTGTTTTCGAGGGGCCAGCCCTCTGTGCATCGTCAAGCGGGCTGCTGGAGCCCGCCGTCCTCTGTCCCCCAGTCATCTTTTTTATAGGCGTGTGAATGCCAAACATTTTGTGGGAACGCGTTAGATGTTAAGAAGATATAAAATGTTTTGAAAGGTGATCAAAAGTGTAGATTAAGCGTACAAAAGTACACGCTTCTTATCCTTAAACTATAAAAGTAGAATTACCGAAGTAAAATCAAGCAAGTCAAAAGTAAATCCTAATAAAGTTAATCAATGTGTAACTGATCGTTTCAAATTTTATTTTACAGGTCCCGCTGTTGCTGTCGGAAATTGCGTTTGCGGTTCCTCAAGAGTCAAAGTGAATTTAAATAAAATAAATCGATATAATTCGATATACAAGTCAAAATACGTATTATTGGCTAAAAACTTACTAGAGCCAACTAAAACCTTGGCGATCGCACGTCAAAAGACACTGCGCTCCAGCCTCTACCCTATGTGCCAGTCAAATATATAATTAAAATGATTCGATTTCTACTAAAAACACACCGAGACAAGATGGTAAATGAAATATGGGAGGGCGGGCGGGCGAATTTTTGCGTTCCTTTGATGTTAGCGGCGCAAACGGGGTGTCCGCGGATAGGTCTCGGCTAGGCGCACAATATCTAATAAGAAAGCACACAGGGTTGTCGAACAAAAATTTTCAGTAGGGCTGAAAAACCGAAAATGCACTATGAAATGTACTTTTGAAAATTTATATCTCGAAAAGTATATGTCGCAGCGCGCTCAAAACAATTTTGGCGTGCTCGAGATAACGGACACTACGATTTAGAAACAAAAAATTTTGAAAAAGTGATCACGCAAAAACACTTAGAAAAATTTCGATCAAAATTTGTATGAAGAATTCGAAAATATGTAAAAAATGTCAAAATTAAATGTAATATACGCTTCTAGTCGCTTCTTTCAACGTAAATAAATAGAAACCAGCAATTAAAATTTTATAGAAGCGCAAAAAGTGCTAATATTTCAGCTTTCAGTATTGAAAATGTATGGTTAGGTTAGGTTAGGTTAGGTTAGGTTAGGTTAGGTTAGGTTAGGTTAGGTTAGGTTAGGTTAGGTTAGGTTAGGTTAGGTTAGGTTAGGTTAGGTTAGGTTAGGTTAGGTTAGGTTAGGTTAGGTTAGGTTAGGTTAGGTTAGGTTAGGTTAGGTTAGGTTAGGTTAGGTTAGGTTAGGTTAGGTTAGGTTAGGTTAGGTTAGGTTAGGTTAGGTTAGGTTAGGTTAGGTTAGGTTAGGTTAGGTTAGGTTAGGTTAGGTTAGGTTAGGTTAGGTTAGGTTAGGTTAGGTTAGGTTTTTTTTTTTTTTTTTTTTTTTTTTTTTTTTTTTTTTTTTTTTTTTTTTTTTAAATTCTAGTTCCCACTGGCATGGGGGACCAGTGACCTTTGTTTTAATTGATTTTGTTTTTTGTTCATTTCTTGTAATCACTTGTTGATTGTTGTAATGTTGTTTAATATTTACTGTATCTATTACTATTTTTTATTATATAACTTATTTCAATGAGCCTTTTATATGTGATTTTTTCAGTTACTGTATCTTATTTTATTTAAATACTACTTTATCTCATTTATATTTTTGTGTACTTTTATATATTATGTGAACCTGTTTTATATACTTCATTATATACACAGGTTTCACAATTTCTAGACTGTTTTGTTTTTGTTTACTATAATTTTAGCTACCTTTCTGCAGTACTCTAAGAATTTAGATCGAATATTACTGTTTCTAACTATGGCCGCGAAATTTTCAATTTTGATTTCTACATTAATTTCATTTTCAATTTCGTATCTGTCCTTTCCAAAAATGGGGCATTCCGTCAAAATATGTTGAACGCTTTCATCTTTTTCAGGGTCGCAGTAGCACGACGGACTCTCCTTGCACTTGAAGCGATTCAAGTACCCGGAGAATCCACCGTGCCCTGTCAATACCTGCACCAGCAGTGGATCCAATTCCATATTCCTGACAATCTTATAAGCCCCTAGAGCGGTCGGGAAAAACAGCTTCGTCACTCCCGCAGTCTGTTCGCTGGTGTACCGCGATTCCCATTTGTCAAGCGTATCCTGGCGTATGATACGTTTGACAAATGACACGGGGCACCGATCGTAATCCGGCCTCGTCTTCAACCTCAGCGCAGCCTCCTTCGCCAGTTCATCGGCTCGTTCATTGCCCTCCAACCCCACGTGGGCTTTTATCCAAAAAAGTCTGATGGTCTTACCATTAAGCGCCATATTGTGGATTTGTTGCCTGGTGTTTACGGCTAAGGGATGGAGGGAATTTCCACTTGATAGTGTTTCGAGCGCGGATCGGGAGTCGCTATAAATGCTGAAGACGAGCCCAGTATTACTCTTTTCAGCGATTTCAACTGCCTTCGCTATAGCTAGTAGTTCCGCTTGAAATACAGTGCAGAATTGCTCCAACCTGAGTTTTTTGGCTTTAGTCTCCACCCCATTATCCCACATGGATACTGCGGCACCGACCTTGCCCTCTATTTTGCTGCCATCTGTATATATTTTCGGGCCATTATACTCAGTCTGGAGCAACTCTGCACCATTCGTGATGAGTTCAAACTCGAGCCTCACTTGCATCGCAGGGTGCGGCGCGTCTGTAAAGCGCATCGGTGTCTCGACGTTTCGATCCTCTACCACTCTCCGGGAGTGTCCTCGCTTTACCTCATAAAGGGAGGCTGCTTCTTGGATCCTGAGATCCAGAGGAAGCAGTCCGGAAAGTAGTAGAGCCGAGTTCAGGGACGTGGTTCTGTATGCCCTTACAATCTTTTGAGCAAAACCCCGTTGCACCTCGTTAAGGAATTTCTTAACTCCAATTTTTTCCGACGCTGGAGCCCACGCGCTTGCTGCGTACATAACGATTGGCTCTATGACCGCTACGTATATTGTCCTAACGATCTCCGGAGACAGCCCCCACTGTACTTTTGCCGCTCTGGCCAGCTGTTTGTATATGTTGAGGGCCTTTCGACAGACATTTGCTACATGAGTGTTGAAGGTGAGCTTGCTGTCTATCGTCAGGCCCAGAACTTTGATTTCCTTGGACATGGCAATATCCTCCCCTCCCATCCGTAGTTGTGGTGTGTCGTGTTTTAATTTGTTGGTAACAATCATCGCTTTGGTTTTATGCGGCGCAAACTTGAGTTTGTTCACGACACCCCACTCTCGTACTTGTGCGAGGGCCTCATTTGCCTGCTTTTGAACGGCCAGAGCGGTATCCCCGGAGAAAATCAGGACGACGTCGTCCGCGAAGGCTTGACAATAGTCACCTCTGCGTTCAAGCTCTTTAAGGAGTGGATCCAACAGGAGGTTCCAAAACGTTGGGCCGCCCACCGACCCCTGGACACAGCCTTTGCTGGTTGTTGCGATGTGTTCAGCTCCAGCGTACCTCACCCTCACCTTTCGATCGGTCAGATAGCTGTCAACTACCCTGCGGATGTTTTTGGGACAGCTTGTTTCCGCTAGTCGGCATCGGATAGCAGGCCACCACGCGCTATCGAAGGCTCCCTCTATATCCAGTGACACAATGATCATCAGTTTCTTTTGCTTCAACTGGGTTTTTATGTGGGCCATCATGTCATAGAGGGAGTCCTCGGTGCTGCGCTGTGGTGTGAAACCGTACTGCCTTTCACTTTGGCTGCCGAGGGTATGCCATCTGATCCGGCGAAGGAGCATCTTCTCCCAAATCTTACCCAATATTGGCAGTAGGCCAATCGGTCTGTACGACTTGGGATTAGTATAGTCGTCCTTTCCAGGTTTGGGCAAGATAACAACTACCGCTTCCTTCCAGATTGAGGGGAAATGAGAGAGATCCAGACACTTGTTGAGGATTGCCAGAAATAGTTTCGGATTTTTATTAATGGAAGCTGCACATATGTCCGCCGTTAATCCGTCTACCCCAGGTGCCTTCTTCGGGTTGAAGCTACAAGTAGCCCACCGCAGTTCTTCTAGTGTGAACGGCGGGTCAGATGATTCATCATCCCCACCGCCATTCACTTCTTCAGCTCTCTGTCGAATATGTTTGTGGGCTTTACTGTCGGCTTGTGCTTCGTCTCTGGGGTAGAAGGTCTCCGACAGGACTTTGGCAGACTCCTCTCCTTCTAAAACTACTCCATCTCTGACCAGCGGCACATCCTCTTGTCGTTTGGTCGTTCTACCAATGACTCGGTATATTCCATCCCACATTGTCTCTCTTTCTTGCTTGGTGCAGAATTCCTTCCAACTCTGGGTTTTGGTGTTCCTCAGAAGCTGTGTGTACTCGTCTTTGACTGCAAGGTATTCCCGCAGGACCTTCTCACGGCGCGCAGGTGCTGCAACCGATATGCGTCGTCTAAACTTCTTGACTGCCGCTTTTTTGACTGACAGCTCTTTCGTCCACCAAGGCAATCCTTTTCTCTTTTTGTCTTCTATTTTTGGTATGGTGTTTTCGATAGCACCTACTATTTCTTTCGTAAAAGTCTCTATGAACGTATCTAATTCTTCTTTCGTTTGAATTTTACAGATTTCCTCAATTTTAATGTTGTTACTTTCCCAATTTCGGCCCAATTTTTTACTAAATTCTATCCAATTTGCTTTCTTTGTATTAAACTTTCTGGTCGATCTCCTAATGTCTATTCCCTGTGATTTATTTAAATTAATATCGAAAAGGATTGCCTTGTGATCGGAAACTGTCAGGTCCGCGTCCAGCCTCCAGTTCTCGATTTTTTCGAGCATGTCCGCACTGCACAACGTGATGTCCACGCAGCTCCTGAATCTTCTGCCACCTCTGTGGTAATCAAATGTGGGTTCCGTGCCTTGGTTCAGTATTTGCAGCCCCATCTCATCCAAGGCTGCCCCCAAACTCTCTCCCCTCCTGTTGGTTTCCACGCTTCCCCACCAGATGTTCCAGGCGTTCACATCACCCCCCAATACCACACGTCTATCTCCTACACTGTCCAGGATCTTTTGGATACGGTTGATATCGTCATCAATGGATTCCTCTCCCTCCAGGTACATTGACACGACTACGACTTCCCAGGCTTCAGTCCTCAGCTTTGCCACAACTATGTTTTCGGTGGTCAAGGTGGGACATTGGGTTATGTCGATTTTGTCATCGAACAGCACAATTGCGGATTTGATGGTCTTGCCCTTTTGGGACTCGCATTGCACTGTTCGGGTGCCCTGGTAGGTCTTCATCCTTTTGATGGATCCGGTGTAAGGCTCCTGAACCAGCGCGAACGAGACACGTCGCTTTAGGCCCTCCATGATCAGCTCGTCTGTTGCATGGCTGCACCTTTGTAGGTTTGCCTGTAGCGCGCGGTAGTGGTTTGACGGGGTGAATGTGTTTCCTCTGCTCTGTGAATTGGTGCCCGGGGTAACTTTAGCAGTACGCTACTGCGGAACGAGCTATGCTGTCCCACTTCTGTCGCACCGGGCAATCTGAGCTGAAAGCGTTGTGCTCAGTGTCTCCTAGCTTTGCCTTTTGGCAGTTTCGGCATGTCGGGGGCTCAGCCGCGATGTAGTCGGCGCACTGTGCTCGGAGGTGTGGGCCTCCACAATGCGAGCACGAGTCCTCAGTTTCCCGACAGGTCTTCTTGCTGTGGCCATATCCCAGGCAGCGCGAGCATTGCACCAGTGGTGACTGGTCTTCTGCCCTCAGGCGCTGCATGTCGATATGTACACAGCTTGCCTCGATGAGCCTGCCCCAAGCTCGCGGTGAGACACTCAGCACCACGTGCATCTGGTGGGGGTTCCTAGCCGTCTTTTTATATCGTATGACTGCCCGGCAGTCAGCTGCTTGCAAGTCCTTAAATATGTTTTTGTTTTGGGTGTGCAAGGCCGTAATAATGTCTTCCTCAGAGTTGTGTTTGTTCACATTTTTTATTATAATAAGAGGGTCTTTGTTTTTGATTTCTTCAACTTTAAGATTTTTCCCTTCCTTCCTTAATTTTTCCCTCACTTTGTCGACTTCTGATTTTGTTTTGCACCCTAAGATGACCTTACTGTCTCTTGCTTTCCGTATTCTATGTATTTGAAAGCCTTCCTCTCTGGCCTTAACAACACCCCTCACTCTGTCCATAACTTGGTCACCGGTCTCAGTTTCATCGGTCGATTGTATGACGACCGAGTGCACCGCAGCATGCTCTGGTGATGGTCTCCTCGAAGAAGCCGCAGCTACACTCGCGTACGTCCCTTTTAATTCCCTTTCATGGTTCTTTACTAATTCCTCTTTGAGAGTTTGCATCTCCATCCTGTTTTCTTCAATCTGCTTGCTGTGTTCTATTATTGTTTCAATTAGCCTCTTTTCTAGACAGATTCTGTCTTTTTCTATATCTCCGTCAACTCTGATTGTCTTTTCTTGTTCTGACGACTCGGTGACCCTGTCAGTTGTTCTCACTTCATTTTCTCTTTCCGTTTCCGCCTCCTTTACCAGTTGGTAAAGCCTCTCGAGGGCCTGCGTTACTTCGACCTTTATATCGGTTTTAATGTTTTTGGAGTTTTTCAGGTGAAGTTTGCCCTTTGTTAGCATGGCTTTGGCCTCGCTGGTCCGGTTTATGTATTTCGGCTCTACCCGCGGGGAAATGGTGAGCGCCTCTGTTGACGCCCTGCGGGCTGCCGTCGGCTGTGATAAGGCCTTAGCCTTGACCGGCCGGGCTGCAGGGACCACCTTCTTCGGTGAGTTCGGGGTTATGGACGGTCCATCCGCCTTCCCTGCCTCCCATTCGCCGGTAAGCCGTCTGACCATTGAGTCCTGCGTCCTGCTGTTCGGTGCTTTCAAGGGGCCTGCCCTCTGTCCATCATCACGCGGGCTGCTAGAGCCCGCCGTTCTCTGTCCCCCAGTCATCTTTTTAACAGGCGTGTGAATGCCGAACATTCCGTGGGAACGCGTCAAAAGAAAAATAAACAAATATAGTTTTGTGTAATTTAGGGTAAATGAAGCGTACAAAAGATACGCTTCTTATCCTTGTTTAATTAAAGTATATTACCAACGTAAATAAAAGGTGAGTCAAATGTATAAGAATATAGTTAACAATGTGTAACTAATAGTTTTTTTAATTTTCTTTTTCAGGTCCCGCTTATGGTGTAAAGTGTAAAATATATAGATCCCTGCTGTCTACGAGTCAATAGAATGAAACAAATTTTTTGATAAACAGTCAAGATAAAAGAATTAAAATACTAAAGTAAAACAAAAAGAACCCGATCTTAAACTAGGCGATCGCGCGTCAATAGACACAGCGCTCGAAACTCTATCCCCTGTGCTACTCAAACTATCGAGAACAATAGTTTTGTTTTCAACAATAATCACACCTAGCCTTGGTGGTAAATGAAATATGGGAGGCGGGCGAATTTTTGCGTTCCTTTGATGTTAGCGGCGCAAACGGGGTGTCCGCGGATAGGTCTCGGCTAGGCGCACAATATATAATAAGAAAGCACACAGGGTTGTCGAACAAAATTTTTCAGTAGGGCTGAAAAACTGAAAATGCACTATGAAATGTACTTTTGAAAATTTATATCTCGGAAGGTTTAAGTCGCAGCGCGCTGAAAACAATTTTGGCGTGCTCTAATTAACGGACACTACGATTTAGAAACAAAAAATTTTGAAAAAGTGATCACGCAAAAACACTTAGAAAAATTTCGATCAAAATTTGTATGAAGGTTTCGAAAATATGTAAAAAATGACAAAATTAAATATAAGTATATGCTTTTAGTCGCTTCTTTCAACGTAAATAAATAGGAACCAGCGAATAAAATTTTATAGAAGCGCAAAAAGTGCTAATATTTCAGCTTTCAGTATTGAAAATGTATACTTTCTATGAAAATCGCTACCAGCCTTTATACCTCGGTTCGGTATAAGAAAAACGTATGTTTTGCGAATTTTTTGCGTTCCTTTGATGTTAGCGGCGCAAACGGGGTGTCCGCGGATAGGTCTCGGCTAGGCGCACAATATATAATAAGAAAGCACACAGGGTTGTCGAACAAAATTTTTCAGTAGGGCTGAAAAACTGAAAATGCACTATGAAATGTACTTTTGAAAATTTATATCTCGGAAGGTTTAAGTCGCAGCGCGCTGAAAACAATTTTGGCGTGCTCTAATTAACGGACACTACGATTTAGAAACAAAAAATTTTGAAAAAGTGATCACGCAAAAACACTTAGAAAAATTTCGATCAAAATTTGTATGAAGGTTTCGAAAATATGTAAAAAATGACAAAATTAAATATAAGTATATGCTTTTAGTCGCTTCTTTCAACGTAAATAAATAGGAACCAGCGAATAAAATTTTATAGAAGCGCAAAAAGTGCTAATATTTCAGCTTTCAGTATTGAAAATGTATACTTTCTATGAAAATCGCTACCAGCCTTTATACCTCGGTTCGGTATAAGAAAAACGTATGTTTTGCGAATTTTTTGCGTTCCTTTGATGTTAGCGGCGCAAACGGGGTGTCCGCGGATAGGTCTCGGCTAGGCGCACAATATCTAATAAGAAAGCACACAGGGTTGTCGAACAAAAATTTTCAGTAGGGCTGAAAAACCGAAAATGCACTATGAAATGTACTTTTGAAAATTTATATCTCGAAAAGTATATGTCGCAGCGCGCTCAAAACAATTTTGGCGTGCTCGAGATAACGGACACTACGATTTAGAAACAAAAAATTTTGAAAAAGTGATCACGCAAAAACACTTAGAAAAATTTCGATCAAAATTTGTATGAAGAATTCGAAAATATGTAAAAAATGTCAAAATTAAATGTAATATACGCTTCTAGTCGCTTCTTTCAACGTAAATAAATAGAAACCAGCAATTAAAATTTTATAGAAGCGCAAAAAGTGCTAATATTTCAGCTTTCAGTATTGAAAATGTATGGTTAGGTTAGGTTAGGTTAGGTTAGGTTAGGTTAGGTTAGGTTAGGTTAGGTTAGGTTAGGTTAGGTTAGGTTAGGTTAGGTTAGGTTAGGTTAGGTTAGGTTAGGTTAGGTTAGGTTAGGTTAGGTTAGGTTAGGTTAGGTTAGGTTAGGTTAGGTTAGGTTAGGTTAGGTTAGGTTAGGTTAGGTTAGGTTAGGTTAGGTTAGGTTAGGTTAGGTTAGGTTAGGTTAGGTTAGGTTAGGTTAGGTTAGGTTAGGTTAGGTTAGGTTAGGTTAGGTTAGGTTAGGTTTTTTTTTTTTTTTTTTTTTTTTTTTTTTTTTTTTTTTTTTTTTTTTTTTTTAAATTCTAGTTCCCACTGGCATGGGGGACCAGTGACCTTTGTTTTAATTGATTTTGTTTTTTGTTCATTTCTTGTAATCACTTGTTGATTGTTGTAATGTTGTTTAATATTTACTGTATCTATTACTATTTTTTATTATATAACTTATTTCAATGAGCCTTTTATATGTGATTTTTTCAGTTACTGTATCTTATTTTATTTAAATACTACTTTATCTCATTTATATTTTTGTGTACTTTTATATATTATGTGAACCTGTTTTATATACTTCATTATATACACAGGTTTCACAATTTCTAGACTGTTTTGTTTTTGTTTACTATAATTTTAGCTACCTTTCTGCAGTACTCTAAGAATTTAGATCGAATATTACTGTTTCTAACTATGGCCGCGAAATTTTCAATTTTGATTTCTACATTAATTTCATTTTCAATTTCGTATCTGTCCTTTCCAAAAATGGGGCATTCCGTCAAAATATGTTGAACGCTTTCATCTTTTTCAGGGTCGCAGTAGCACGACGGACTCTCCTTGCACTTGAAGCGATTCAAGTACCCGGAGAATCCACCGTGCCCTGTCAATACCTGCACCAGCAGTGGATCCAATTCCATATTCCTGACAATCTTATAAGCCCCTAGAGCGGTCGGGAAAAACAGCTTCGTCACTCCCGCAGTCTGTTCGCTGGTGTACCGCGATTCCCATTTGTCAAGCGTATCCTGGCGTATGATACGTTTGACAAATGACACGGGGCACCGATCGTAATCCGGCCTCGTCTTCAACCTCAGCGCAGCCTCCTTCGCCAGTTCATCGGCTCGTTCATTGCCCTCCAACCCCACGTGGGCTTTTATCCAAAAAAGTCTGATGGTCTTACCATTAAGCGCCATATTGTGGATTTGTTGCCTGGTGTTTACGGCTAAGGGATGGAGGGAATTTCCACTTGATAGTGTTTCGAGCGCGGATCGGGAGTCGCTATAAATGCTGAAGACGAGCCCAGTATTACTCTTTTCAGCGATTTCAACTGCCTTCGCTATAGCTAGTAGTTCCGCTTGAAATACAGTGCAGAATTGCTCCAACCTGAGTTTTTTGGCTTTAGTCTCCACCCCATTATCCCACATGGATACTGCGGCACCGACCTTGCCCTCTATTTTGCTGCCATCTGTATATATTTTCGGGCCATTATACTCAGTCTGGAGCAACTCTGCACCATTCGTGATGAGTTCAAACTCGAGCCTCACTTGCATCGCAGGGTGCGGCGCGTCTGTAAAGCGCATCGGTGTCTCGACGTTTCGATCCTCTACCACTCTCCGGGAGTGTCCTCGCTTTACCTCATAAAGGGAGGCTGCTTCTTGGATCCTGAGATCCAGAGGAAGCAGTCCGGAAAGTAGTAGAGCCGAGTTCAGGGACGTGGTTCTGTATGCCCTTACAATCTTTTGAGCAAAACCCCGTTGCACCTCGTTAAGGAATTTCTTAACTCCAATTTTTTCCGACGCTGGAGCCCACGCGCTTGCTGCGTACATAACGATTGGCTCTATGACCGCTACGTATATTGTCCTAACGATCTCCGGAGACAGCCCCCACTGTACTTTTGCCGCTCTGGCCAGCTGTTTGTATATGTTGAGGGCCTTTCGACAGACATTTGCTACATGAGTGTTGAAGGTGAGCTTGCTGTCTATCGTCAGGCCCAGAACTTTGATTTCCTTGGACATGGCAATATCCTCCCCTCCCATCCGTAGTTGTGGTGTGTCGTGTTTTAATTTGTTGGTAACAATCATCGCTTTGGTTTTATGCGGCGCAAACTTGAGTTTGTTCACGACACCCCACTCTCGTACTTGTGCGAGGGCCTCATTTGCCTGCTTTTGAACGGCCAGAGCGGTATCCCCGGAGAAAATCAGGACGACGTCGTCCGCGAAGGCTTGACAATAGTCACCTCTGCGTTCAAGCTCTTTAAGGAGTGGATCCAACAGGAGGTTCCAAAACGTTGGGCCGCCCACCGACCCCTGGACACAGCCTTTGCTGGTTGTTGCGATGTGTTCAGCTCCAGCGTACCTCACCCTCACCTTTCGATCGGTCAGATAGCTGTCAACTACCCTGCGGATGTTTTTGGGACAGCTTGTTTCCGCTAGTCGGCATCGGATAGCAGGCCACCACGCGCTATCGAAGGCTCCCTCTATATCCAGTGACACAATGATCATCAGTTTCTTTTGCTTCAACTGGGTTTTTATGTGGGCCATCATGTCATAGAGGGAGTCCTCGGTGCTGCGCTGTGGTGTGAAACCGTACTGCCTTTCACTTTGGCTGCCGAGGGTATGCCATCTGATCCGGCGAAGGAGCATCTTCTCCCAAATCTTACCCAATATTGGCAGTAGGCCAATCGGTCTGTACGACTTGGGATTAGTATAGTCGTCCTTTCCAGGTTTGGGCAAGATAACAACTACCGCTTCCTTCCAGATTGAGGGGAAATGAGAGAGATCCAGACACTTGTTGAGGATTGCCAGAAATAGTTTCGGATTTTTATTAATGGAAGCTGCACATATGTCCGCCGTTAATCCGTCTACCCCAGGTGCCTTCTTCGGGTTGAAGCTACAAGTAGCCCACCGCAGTTCTTCTAGTGTGAACGGCGGGTCAGATGATTCATCATCCCCACCGCCATTCACTTCTTCAGCTCTCTGTCGAATATGTTTGTGGGCTTTACTGTCGGCTTGTGCTTCGTCTCTGGGGTAGAAGGTCTCCGACAGGACTTTGGCAGACTCCTCTCCTTCTAAAACTACTCCATCTCTGACCAGCGGCACATCCTCTTGTCGTTTGGTCGTTCTACCAATGACTCGGTATATTCCATCCCACATTGTCTCTCTTTCTTGCTTGGTGCAGAATTCCTTCCAACTCTGGGTTTTGGTGTTCCTCAGAAGCTGTGTGTACTCGTCTTTGACTGCAAGGTATTCCCGCAGGACCTTCTCACGGCGCGCAGGTGCTGCAACCGATATGCGTCGTCTAAACTTCTTGACTGCCGCTTTTTTGACTGACAGCTCTTTCGTCCACCAAGGCAATCCTTTTCTCTTTTTGTCTTCTATTTTTGGTATGGTGTTTTCGATAGCACCTACTATTTCTTTCGTAAAAGTCTCTATGAACGTATCTAATTCTTCTTTCGTTTGAATTTTACAGATTTCCTCAATTTTAATGTTGTTACTTTCCCAATTTCGGCCCAATTTTTTACTAAATTCTATCCAATTTGCTTTCTTTGTATTAAACTTTCTGGTCGATCTCCTAATGTCTATTCCCTGTGATTTATTTAAATTAATATCGAAAAGGATTGCCTTGTGATCGGAAACTGTCAGGTCCGCGTCCAGCCTCCAGTTCTCGATTTTTTCGAGCATGTCCGCACTGCACAACGTGATGTCCACGCAGCTCCTGAATCTTCTGCCACCTCTGTGGTAATCAAATGTGGGTTCCGTGCCTTGGTTCAGTATTTGCAGCCCCATCTCATCCAAGGCTGCCCCCAAACTCTCTCCCCTCCTGTTGGTTTCCACGCTTCCCCACCAGATGTTCCAGGCGTTCACATCACCCCCCAATACCACACGTCTATCTCCTACACTGTCCAGGATCTTTTGGATACGGTTGATATCGTCATCAATGGATTCCTCTCCCTCCAGGTACATTGACACGACTACGACTTCCCAGGCTTCAGTCCTCAGCTTTGCCACAACTATGTTTTCGGTGGTCAAGGTGGGACATTGGGTTATGTCGATTTTGTCATCGAACAGCACAATTGCGGATTTGATGGTCTTGCCCTTTTGGGACTCGCATTGCACTGTTCGGGTGCCCTGGTAGGTCTTCATCCTTTTGATGGATCCGGTGTAAGGCTCCTGAACCAGCGCGAACGAGACACGTCGCTTTAGGCCCTCCATGATCAGCTCGTCTGTTGCATGGCTGCACCTTTGTAGGTTTGCCTGTAGCGCGCGGTAGTGGTTTGACGGGGTGAATGTGTTTCCTCTGCTCTGTGAATTGGTGCCCGGGGTAACTTTAGCAGTACGCTACTGCGGAACGAGCTATGCTGTCCCACTTCTGTCGCACCGGGCAATCTGAGCTGAAAGCGTTGTGCTCAGTGTCTCCTAGCTTTGCCTTTTGGCAGTTTCGGCATGTCGGGGGCTCAGCCGCGATGTAGTCGGCGCACTGTGCTCGGAGGTGTGGGCCTCCACAATGCGAGCACGAGTCCTCAGTTTCCCGACAGGTCTTCTTGCTGTGGCCATATCCCAGGCAGCGCGAGCATTGCACCAGTGGTGACTGGTCTTCTGCCCTCAGGCGCTGCATGTCGATATGTACACAGCTTGCCTCGATGAGCCTGCCCCAAGCTCGCGGTGAGACACTCAGCACCACGTGCATCTGGTGGGGGTTCCTAGCCGTCTTTTTATATCGTATGACTGCCCGGCAGTCAGCTGCTTGCAAGTCCTTAAATATGTTTTTGTTTTGGGTGTGCAAGGCCGTAATAATGTCTTCCTCAGAGTTGTGTTTGTTCACATTTTTTATTATAATAAGAGGGTCTTTGTTTTTGATTTCTTCAACTTTAAGATTTTTCCCTTCCTTCCTTAATTTTTCCCTCACTTTGTCGACTTCTGATTTTGTTTTGCACCCTAAGATGACCTTACTGTCTCTTGCTTTCCGTATTCTATGTATTTGAAAGCCTTCCTCTCTGGCCTTAACAACACCCCTCACTCTGTCCATAACTTGGTCACCGGTCTCAGTTTCATCGGTCGATTGTATGACGACCGAGTGCACCGCAGCATGCTCTGGTGATGGTCTCCTCGAAGAAGCCGCAGCTACACTCGCGTACGTCCCTTTTAATTCCCTTTCATGGTTCTTTACTAATTCCTCTTTGAGAGTTTGCATCTCCATCCTGTTTTCTTCAATCTGCTTGCTGTGTTCTATTATTGTTTCAATTAGCCTCTTTTCTAGACAGATTCTGTCTTTTTCTATATCTCCGTCAACTCTGATTGTCTTTTCTTGTTCTGACGACTCGGTGACCCTGTCAGTTGTTCTCACTTCATTTTCTCTTTCCGTTTCCGCCTCCTTTACCAGTTGGTAAAGCCTCTCGAGGGCCTGCGTTACTTCGACCTTTATATCGGTTTTAATGTTTTTGGAGTTTTTCAGGTGAAGTTTGCCCTTTGTTAGCATGGCTTTGGCCTCGCTGGTCCGGTTTATGTATTTCGGCTCTACCCGCGGGGAAATGGTGAGCGCCTCTGTTGACGCCCTGCGGGCTGCCGTCGGCTGTGATAAGGCCTTAGCCTTGACCGGCCGGGCTGCAGGGACCACCTTCTTCGGTGAGTTCGGGGTTATGGACGGTCCATCCGCCTTCCCTGCCTCCCATTCGCCGGTAAGCCGTCTGACCATTGAGTCCTGCGTCCTGCTGTTCGGTGCTTTCAAGGGGCCTGCCCTCTGTCCATCATCACGCGGGCTGCTAGAGCCCGCCGTTCTCTGTCCCCCAGTCATCTTTTTAACAGGCGTGTGAATGCCGAACATTCCGTGGGAACGCGTCAAAAGAAAAATAAACAAATATAGTTTTGTGTAATTTAGGGTAAATGAAGCGTACAAAAGATACGCTTCTTATCCTTGTTTAATTAAAGTATATTACCAACGTAAATAAAAGGTGAGTCAAATGTATAAGAATATAGTTAACAATGTGTAACTAATAGTTTTTTTAATTTTCTTTTTCAGGTCCCGCTTATGGTGTAAAGTGTAAAATATATAGATCCCTGCTGTCTACGAGTCAATAGAATGAAACAAATTTTTTGATAAACAGTCAAGATAAAAGAATTAAAATACTAAAGTAAAACAAAAAGAACCCGATCTTAAACTAGGCGATCGCGCGTCAATAGACACAGCGCTCGAAACTCTATCCCCTGTGCTACTCAAACTATCGAGAACAATAGTTTTGTTTTCAACAATAATCACACCTAGCCTTGGTGGTAAATGAAATATGGGAGGCGGGCGAATTTTTGCGTTCCTTTGATGTTAGCGGCGCAAACGGGGTGTCCGCGGATAGGTCTCGGCTAGGCGCACAATATATAATAAGAAAGCACACAGGGTTGTCGAACAAAATTTTTCAGTAGGGCTGAAAAACTGAAAATGCACTATGAAATGTACTTTTGAAAATTTATATCTCGGAAGGTTTAAGTCGCAGCGCGCTGAAAACAATTTTGGCGTGCTCTAATTAACGGACACTACGATTTAGAAACAAAAAATTTTGAAAAAGTGATCACGCAAAAACACTTAGAAAAATTTCGATCAAAATTTGTATGAAGGTTTCGAAAATATGTAAAAAATGACAAAATTAAATATAAGTATATGCTTTTAGTCGCTTCTTTCAACGTAAATAAATAGGAACCAGCGAATAAAATTTTATAGAAGCGCAAAAAGTGCTAATATTTCAGCTTTCAGTATTGAAAATGTATACTTTCTATGAAAATCGCTACCAGCCTTTATACCTCGGTTCGGTATAAGAAAAACGTATGTTTTGCGAATTTTTTGCGTTCCTTTGATGTTAGCGGCGCAAACGGGGTGTCCGCGGATAGGTCTCGGCTAGGCGCACAATATATAATAAGAAAGCACACAGGGTTGTCGAACAAAATTTTTCAGTAGGGCTGAAAAACTGAAAATGCACTATGAAATGTACTTTTGAAAATTTATATCTCGGAAGGTTTAAGTCGCAGCGCGCTGAAAACAATTTTGGCGTGCTCTAATTAACGGACACTACGATTTAGAAACAAAAAATTTTGAAAAAGTGATCACGCAAAAACACTTAGAAAAATTTCGATCAAAATTTGTATGAAGGTTTCGAAAATATGTAAAAAATGACAAAATTAAATATAAGTATATGCTTTTAGTCGCTTCTTTCAACGTAAATAAATAGGAACCAGCGAATAAAATTTTATAGAAGCGCAAAAAGTGCTAATATTTCAGCTTTCAGTATTGAAAATGTATATGGGTTAGGTTAGGTTAGGTTAGGTTAGGTTAGGTTAGGTTAGGTTAGGTTAGGTTAGGTTAGGTTAGGTTAGGTTAGGTTAGGTTAGGTTAGGTTAGGTTAGGTTAGGTTAGGTTAGGTTAGGTTAGGTTAGGTTAGGTTAGGTTAGGTTAGGTTAGGTTAGGTTAGGTTAGGTTAGGTTAGGTTAGGTTAGGTTAGGTTAGGTTAGGTTAGGTTAGGTTAGGTTAGGTTAGGTTAGGTTAGGTTAGGTTAGGTTAGGTTAGGTTAGGTTAGGTTAGGTTAGGTTAGGTTAGGTTAGGTTAGGTTAGGTTAGGTTAGGTTAGGTTAGGTTAGGTTAGGTTAGGTTAGGTTAGGTTAGGTTAGGTAGGTTAGGTTAGGTTAGGTTAGGTTAGGTTAGGTTAGGTTAGGTTAGGTTAGGTTAGGTTAGGTTAGGTTAGGTTAGGTTAGGTTAGGTTAGGTTAGGTTAGGTTAGGTTAGGTTAGGTTAGGTTAGGTTAGGTTAGGTTAGGTTAGGTTAGGTTAGGTTAGGTTAGGTTAGGTTAGGTTAGGTTAGGTTAGGTTAGGTTAGGTTAGTTAGGTTAGGTTAGGTTAGGTTAGGTTAGGTTAGGTTAGGTTAGGTTAGGTTAGGTTAGGTTAGGTTAGGTTAGGTTAGGTTAGGTTAGGTTAGGTTAGGTTAGGTTAGGTTAGGTTAGGTTAGGTTAGGTTAGGTTAGGTTAGGTTAGGTTAGGTTAGGTTAGGTTAGGTTAGGTTAGGTTAGGTTAGGTTAGGTTAGGTTAGGTTAGGTTAGGTTAGGTTAGGTTAGGTTAGGTTAGGTTAGGTTAGGTTAGGTTAGGTTAGGTTAGGTTAGGTTAGGTTAGGTTAGGTTAGGTTAGGTTAGGTTAGGTTAGGTTAGGTTAGGTTAGGTTAGGTTAGGTTAGGTTAGGTTAGGTTAGGTTAGGTTAGGTTTTTTTTTTTTTTTTTTTTTTTTTTTTTTTTTTTTTTTTTTTTTTTTTTTTAATTCTAGTTCCCACTGGCATGGGGGGACCAGTGACCTTTGTTTTGTAATTATTTGTGTTGTGTATGTTTTTGTAATCAACTGATCGTACTTGATGTTTAAAGTTATGATATCTAATATTAGTATTACTTGTTTTATTGTGCAACTTATCTCTATGCGCCGTTTTCATGTTTCCTTTGTTCTTGCTTACTTGTTTTTTATTTTTGCTTTTAACTTTATCCTAACTTATTTTATTCTACTATGGCTATATGATTTTTATTTACTTTTATGAAACTGTGAACTTGTAGTATATACTTCATTATATACACTTGTTACACTATTTATTTGCTGTTTTGTTTCTACTTACTACTTCTTTTGCTACTCTTCTACAGTATTCTATGAACTTAGGTCGTATTTCATTATTACTTATTATATTAGCGAAATTTTTTACTTTTATATCTACCTTTATGTTATTCTCTGTTTCGTATCTTGCTTTTCCGAAAATGGGGCATTCTGACAAAATATGCTCAACACTTTCTTCTTTTGCAGGGTCGCAGACGCACGACGGACTCTCCTTGCATCTGAAGCGGTTCAGGTACCCGGAGAATCCGCCATGCCCCGTCAACACCTGCACCAGCAGTGGATCCAGGTCAATCTTTTTGACGAGCTTGTAGGCCCCTAAAGCAGTCGGGAAAAATAACTTTGTGACTCCCGCTGTTTGCTCGCTCGTATAGCGCCGTTCCCATTTGTCAAGCGTATCTTGGCGTATGATACGCCTGACAAATGACACCGGGCACCGGTCGTAGTCCGGTCTCGTCTTTAGCCTCAGCGCAGCCTCCTTCGCCAGAACGTCAGCTCGTTCGTTTCCCTCCAAACCTGCATGGGCCTTGATCCAATGGAGTTTTTGGATCAAGGCCCATGCAGGTTTGGTTAGGTTAGGTTAGGTTAGGTTAGGTTAGGTTAGGTTAGGTTAGGTTAGGTTAGGTTAGGTTAGGTTAGGTTAGGTTAGGTTAGGTTAGGTTAGGTTAGGTTAGGTTAGGTTAGGTTAGGTTAGGTTAGGTTAGGTTAGGTTAGGTTAGGTTAGGTTAGGTTAGGTTAG